>CM052549.1:69091645-69277022 GCA_028533065.1 Trachops cirrhosus
ATGATCCTGCCCTCTCTGTGCATCACCTGGGGAATTATTAAAAAGCCTCAGGCCTGGGCTGCACTCAGACCAATTAACTTAGATTTCCGGGGTAGGACTCAGGCTTCTGTATTTTTTCAGGCTCTCAGGTGGGTGATTCCTATGTGCAGCCAAAGCTGAGAACCACAGCTTTAACGTGGATTAACCATCATCTGGTGTCTGTTTTCTGGGCCTCACCCCCAGAGATTCTCAGCACACTGCCTGCACGGAGGCTACCGGCACTTCCCTTAAAGGTGAGTCATGGAGACTTCCGGTCAGATGGCGGCATAGGTAAATTCGAATCCTCACCGCCTCCCACAACCACATCATGCGTACAACTTAACGACAGAACAGCCATCATTCAGAATGGCCTGAAGTCTAGTGGAATGGAATTCCTACCCTCAAGGAGATGAAGATGAAACCGCATTGAGACTGGTAGGAGGGGCGGAGACTTGGAACAGCCTGGTGCCCACACCCACGTGTGGTGGACAAAAGTCAGGAGGGAGATCTGAGCTTCAGAGGTCTCCCCTGAGGAGCCAGGGGGCTCCACAGCAGGCCCCCCAGCCCAGGGTCCCAGTGCCAGGGAGAGAAGTCCCCATAACTTCTGGCTGTAAAAGCCAGCAGGGATTGAGGCTGAGGGAGAGAAGGGGCTTCTGGAGTCCCAGGCAGTTCCTTTTAAAGGGCTCATCATGGCCTACCTCCAACTCACTCCCTCTGAGCTCCAACGCTGGGGCACCAGCTTGAAAGGTGCCAGGGACATACAGGGAGGAACTGAATTGTCTGGCATCAGGGTGACAGTCAGGGGGAGGAAGCTTTCTCCCAGACAGAAGTGCTGGCAGAGGCCATTGTTCCTTTGATCTTCCCTCTCTGCGCAGAGCTGGCAGTGGGTGCCACATCTGAGTCTCCATCACCCTGGCTCACACGCCTTGCCCCACCCTGGCGAAGTATGCTAGAGGAAAACTACGCATTTGAAAACTTGTGAGTAAAGTGAAAGAATAAAGCATTTGTCATTCATTTTTTATGTAATACGTATGCCAGGGTAAGCAAATAGTCCACTGGGGAAGTTTCTATTTACAGAAGTGTGATATGTACGTCAGGGTAAGCAAATACTCCATTAAGGGAAGTTTCTGTTTACAGAAGTATACTGGCTAACAAACAAAGAAGGAATGATGAAATCAGAATATTACTAGTGTGCAATGCCTGATTAGTTTACGGTTTTAATAGGAAATGGTTGTCAGTGGCTGATGACATGGAGAGAAGATTACATAGTATCTGTTAGGATGTATTTCCTGATAGGAGCAGCCAGTACCACATGTGAAGTAGGATTGCTGAAAACAAAAGCAAGCACACACCAAAAACCCTGACTTGACTTTGACCGCCCTGTGTTTCCAGCCACTAATTTACAGGAAATAAGAGATAATGAAAAATCTTAAAGAAATCCCAGGAATGCATTCAGTAAAATCTTGACGTGGGAAACTTCTATAAGATAAGTGACTCTTGCAACAACACAAAATAAGTAAAAAAAAAAAATCTTGAGAAACGTATCAGTGGATTGTAATGTGTGAACGGTTAGGGGCGCATTCAAACAAACCTCAAACAAGTAAAAGTCAATTGGGAAATGGGAACATTGAACGGAAATTTGATGACATTAAGGAATTATTAGGATGATTTTAGGGTGTGATAAGTATACTGAAGGCATTCTTTTTATTTTTATTTTTAAGTTATATTTTATAGATTATGCTATTATAGTTGTCCCAATTTCCCCCCTTTGCCCCCCTCCACCCAGCACCCCCCTTGCAGGCATTTTTAAATGAGTCCTTATCTTTTAATGGTTCATATTAAAATATTTATTTTAGATATGAAAACAATAATGGGTTAGGTATTTCTATTTCTAGGTCAGAGGGTCATTTTCTCAGTTCTCAAAAATATTTTAAGCACTATTTCCCTATTTAATGTTGAATTACCTATTAATAGGTAACTTTTAAATGTGTGTTTGGAAATCTAATTGTATCCTAGAAAAATCTTAGATTCTAAGGAATATTTTTTTCCACCTCGTCTTGGAACAATCATGTTAGCCAGTGAATCTCTGCATAATACAGATTTTATGAGCTTGAAAAAATCCATAATAGACATTTTGTGTAGAATCCTCACTGTCTCAGAACTCAGAATTTTCCTTATAACAAGGATAATTCAAAGGGATTTGGAAATCATTTTCACTTTTCCTGATTGGACTTACCTGTCTCCCATTTGCAGGTAAACTTCCTTCCCTGTGTATATATTTTTTAAGATTTTATTTATTCACTTTCAGAGAGAGGGGAAGAGAGGGAGAAAGAGACGGAGAGAAACTTCACTGTGTGAGCCTGTAGCCCAGGCACGTGCCCTGACTGGGAGTTGAACAGGGGACCTCTCAGTTTGCAGGCCGGCGCTCCAGCCCACGAGCCACACCAGCCAGGGCTCCTTTCCTGCATATTTCCATGGGCCTGACAAGCCCAGGGAATATACAATGAGGTCTGTCCAGAAAGTATCCAGCCATGTGCTATGAAAAATAAGAGACATTTATTGAAGAAGATACAAGAAACATTGTACATAGGACAATGGTGCCTCAGTCCCCTTTAAAGTAGGCACCTTGGGACCTCACACAGTTCTCCCAGTGTCTCTTCCCCTGTTCAAAATACTCTGTAAAATCCTTTGTCGGAATCACCTTCAGCTGCCTTGTCGTGTTTTCCTGAATCTCATCGACGGTCTGAAATCTCTTCCCTTTCAAAGGTGATTTCAGTTTTGGGAAAAGGCAGAAGTGGCAGGGCACCAAATCTGGGCTGCAGGGGGCCTGAGTCACCTGGGTGATTTGATGTTTCACCAAAAAACTTTGCAGGAGACGTGAAGCATGAGTGGGCGTGTTGTCATGGTGAGGCTGCCAATCACCAGTTGCCCATAGCTGTGTCTGTTTGCAACATATTGTATCTCTCAGCTGACAAGGAGCATTGAGGCAGTACTCCTTATTAACTGGCCTGGAGGAGCGTACTTGTGATGGACAACACCTTCCCAATCAAAAACCACAGTTAACATGGTCTTGATCTTGCTGCGACTTTGCTGTGCCTCCTTCTGGCGTGGAGAGCCAGGCAACTTCCACTGGGGTGACGGGGCCTTCGTTTCTGGATCACAGCTGTAGACCCATGATTTGTCTCCGGTAATGACCTTCTTGAGGAAATCTGGTCATTGGTGGCAGTTTGAATCAAGTCATTAGCAACTACAGTCCAATGATCCTGCTGTGGTAGCAGAAGCCGTGGAACGAATTTTGGCATAACACATTTCATGCCAAGATCCTGTGTTAAAATCCTGGACACAGTAGTTTTTCGAATCCTCGATTGGCTTCTAGTTCTCACCCTGTCAGTCACCAGTCTTTGCTGATTGCAGCCCGTACATGTTCAACATTCTCAGGTGTTCTGCTTGTTGCAGGCTTTCCGGAATGTGGATCACTTTCAGTCGTTTTGAATGTGACAGCCACACAGTGCACATGCTCATTCAACAGAATCTACCGCCCCCACTGACTAGTACAGTGAAGTTGTCATTGTCCACACCTGCACAGTCCAGTCCACTCTGCTGGGCTGCCAGGTCACATTGATGTCACGGAAACCATTCTCATTATACTACCAATGGCTGGACTTTTTCTGGGCAGAGTGTCTTTGGTGGGATCCACAGCAGACTAACACATCTTAGGCAGACAGACAGGGTCCTTGTTAGTGGGTCCCACTCCTTCAGGGACAGTCCATTCATTGGTGAATGTTTCTTTGGGTGCCATATGAGAGGCGAACCTGTGACAAAGGTCACATTAGTGAGGTTAAGTGTACTTTCTATTGTGGTGATTTGAGTCACGTGGTAGACTGGGTTTAGTCGAAGATAACCCACTTCTGAGCTCCCTGTGAAATTGAATGGAATCCTACTTGTGCTCCTGTGTCAGGTTGCTGGTGGGTGTGATTTCTTCCGGGAAGCCTGAGACTGGTGCCTGCCACTGTCAGAATGTTTGTACCCACCCCTCCCCCAAATTCACATCTTGGAATCCTAATGCCCAATGTGATGGTGTTAGTAGCTGGGGCCTGCGACGGGTGATTAGGTCGTGAGAGTGGAGCCCTCCAGAAGGGCGTTAGTGCCCTTATGAAAGAGCCCCAGAGAGCTCGGTAGCCCTTCCACCAGGTGAGGATAGAATAAGTCTGAGACCCAGAAGAAGGCCCTCACCCAACTGGGCTTTGACCTTGGACTTCCAACCTCCAGAACTGTGAGAAATACATTTCTTCTGTTTATAATAATCACCCAGTCTGTGGTATTTAGTTATAGCAACCTGAACCTAAGCCCCCTTGTACTATAATTTGAACTGCAATATCTCTGTGTCTTATTCATGTTATAATTTCAGGATCTTTTTAGAACCTTCCACTTAAGAATGAAATAAACATTTCCTGAATGAATGAATGCTTCAACCATGTATCTAACATTGCCCACTTGTCTCTGTCTGTGTATTGCACATCTTGGCCAATTAGTGTCCTCAATAGAAACATATTTTAAAAAACATTCTGTGTGGGAAATACTATTCACCCATCTCTGACATAAATGTATTAACTAAGGAAAACTAAAGTTTAAAACAAAGAGGGAATGAGCAAAAACAAAGAATAAAAACAAAGAAAACAAAAAGTATGTTTTTACTATTTGGAGAAAAAAGTAAGAAAATGATGAAAGTGAAAGTAAAAAAAACCCAATCTTTCTATTTTTACATTATTCCTCTGGAGTCTTTCCTTCCAGTATCAGGAAAATAGGTAAAATAATTATAATATTGTGTGAGGTATTCAGCAGAGAGCCACTGAGAATATATGAAGATTTGATAAAAATTCCAATATTTCTTTTTAAGTTACCATAAATTGCTATTATTTAACAAGATTTGATTAACAGTTGACTTAGAACTGATTCTTCAGATACCAAGGTACTGTTAAGAAAAATACATACTGCTTTTAACTTCAATGAATTTCTTTTCTAGTTCAGATTTTGAGGCAAGAAAATGTTTGCATTTCCATGTATTTACATGTAAAAATATTAAAGGGCAAATATAAATGTAATATTGAGGTAAGGCTATAGTAATGATTGTAGAATCCGTTCCTAATTATGTTGAATGTACTCAAAGATTCCACACACTATAAATCAAGCTTTATAAATCACTGTGGACTTGATTTACATATGTTAACAAAGATACCAAAAGCCCAAATTAAAAAAAATCACTTAAATAGGATAAAGCTATTAGCAGTAAATGACTTGGATTCAAATTTCAGTCTACTCAAATATAAAAAATGAGGTAAATCAGTGCTATTTGCAGTGAAAATGAGCAGAGAATTAAGAACTCTAGCGAAATGGAAAGATGATACATTTAAGTAGACACTTTTCAGATGCAGCCGTCAGATGCAGGAGAAGGAGGGGCCCCCTCAAAGATGAGAAACTGAACCCTAAAAACACTGAGTAATGATCATGAAGTAATTTTATGTCTCACCAGAGAATGTCATCGTATAAACGGATTGAAAGCAAAGAAAAAAGTTGTCTGAGACAGCTCCGCGTGGTGAAAACCAGAGTGAAGATGTGTTCAAATGCGAAGTCAGCCTGTTTTGTGTTTTTGGGCCAGAAAGAGCAAAGCAGTTGGCGAAGGGAGAGAATGGTTGCTAAAGGTGCCCTGAACCCAGATCCATGGCAGAGAATTTCAGACTGAGAAGCCGTTTAGTCAAGGCTGCGTCTTCCCTTCTTCCTGTTCTCCTTTGTTACCTGTTCTAACGGGACACGCACATCAGGACAGCAGAGGACCTTTGCAAGCCTGGATGACAGATCCCGTTGACAGGGGCTCACCCAAGCAGGGCAGGTAGTTGCCAATTTACTCAGGACATTACTAGCTCGAATGTTCCTTATGCTTTATGATAGTTAAGAAAATTATTCACCGAACTTCAGTATCAATAGGGGGAGAGATCAGAAACTTATTTCAAAATTCTTGTTTAAGGTTTTAGGACTTTTCAAGCTGCAAAAATCCAAAAAACAAATGAAAAGCAAAAAATAAACACTGCCGCTCTGTAATACAATAAACAACTTCAGTTTCTGCAGGGAAACTGGAAGCAGGATCATTAGCTGTGGAGAGAGGCAGGTAGGAGAGTGGACATGAGGAGCATAGTGAAGAAGGAGATAGTGGATGTTTAGAACTGAGGGAAAGCGCCGAGGGCTCGGCCGAGGTGAGAGGCACCACACGAAGGTGTGTGAGTGTGAGTGTGTGTGTGTGCGTGCAAGTTCAGTGGTCCTGGTGCATGAGCAGAGAGGCAGGGAGCTGCAGTCTGACAGTGGACGTCAGCAGGAGGTGTGTGCTGAATGGATCAAAGGTCAGGGAACTGGGGGTTCTGGCAAGAAGGTGTTGAAGCCGCCACTCCCCCCGACTCCATCTCAAACCCGCTGTGGGGAGGGAAAGGTAATTAAAACAAGTCTCCTAAACAGTTACAATCAATGCAGGCTCTGTCATCTTTCATGTTAAGCTATAAAATGACAGAGCAATAGAAATGAAGCCCAATGCTGCAGTGTTCCCGTCTCTGTAGCCTGGTATCAAATATTTAATGAATAAAACCCAGAAAACGACAGCTGAACTTGAACAACCTGCAGAAACAAGAGCATGCTGCCTGTAAGACCAAAGATTCTGGTGCAATTACTCCATAGAACCAGCAGTTTCTGCTTTCTGTGTACACTAATTACGGGATTCTTTAGTAAACCAGATCTCTTTCATGAATGCTGCTGCTCACACTCGAGGACTAAGAAAGACGATGTGGGAATATACCATCATCCATTGCTTCCGCGGGGCAATGGATGTATCACCTCTAGACCCCATCAAAACTTAATTCCAGTGAATGCAGCTTTCATTGGCTCACTTGTTCCTGCATTCATCAAATATTTAATGAAGTCCCTAGTGTGGGATAGAATACAAATTTGGTGCAAGAGATTCAAAGGTGAACGAAACAGCATCCATCCTCGAAGACCTCATGGTCTAGTGAGGGCCCCAGATATGTCAGCTGTGAAATATAATACAGTCTAATGAGTGTGATAGCAGAGATAGGCATGGAGTATTCCAGGGAAATATTAAAGAGTTGCACCTGGTCCAGATGGGACAAGAGACAAAGAAGACTTTTGAATGACGAGATACCTGAGAAAAATGTGAAATGATGGGCAAGGATTGCCCCATTGAAGGTGGGGAAGGACGTCAGGGCTGCGGGTACCTAGAGCGAGAGTCTAGTAAGTGAGGAGTGGTTATTTGGGAAAAACAGCAGGGCCTTCTATGTGCTGATAGATAAAATGCAAGGCGGGGAGGGGAGGGGAAGGTGTGGAGGAGAGCAGATTTTGAGGTTTTAAATGCCAGGGCAGGGGGCTTGAACTTTTTCTGGTAGGCTATTTAAAAAAGTATTTATTTTGTAGAGAGAGGGGAAGACAGGGAGAAAGAGGAAGAGAAACGTCAATGCACTGCCTCTTGTACGCCCACAACCGGGGACCCATCCCACAACCCAGGCCTGTGCCCTGGCTGGGGTTGGAGTCCTCAGCCTTTTGGTTCACAGGCTGGCGCCCAACCCACTGAGCCTCGCCAGCAGGGGCTCTGGTAGACTATTGAAGGCATTTAAGTTGCAGGTGCTTCTCAGCTGGGCTCCTTTGCCCCTCCCCCTCTAACGCCCCTCCCCTCCCCCCCAAATCCCTGTGGTGTGGTCCTCTGACTTGATGTAGAACCATCATCTTAGGTTTCATTTAAAGGGGCTAAGCCCCTTTCTGGTGGAGCAAAGTCCATTTATGACGAGACACAGTTTGCAGAGGAGGATCTGCTCCCAGTTTGTCGACATTTGCGATGGAATTGGCTGGCGGCTCTTAACGAGTCCCTGGGCAGCTGCCCCACACGCGAGTCTCGTGTCCGCCGTGCCCAGAGCACCGGCACAGCTGCCCTGGGCGGGGGCCTCCCAGCGCAGTCCTAGCCGCTCCTCAGCGAGAGGGCACCGCTCTTGGGGCATGTTACATGGAGGCAGGTGTTTTGACTGGGACTAGATGTTTCTCCCTAACAATGTCTGGCGTCACCCTGACTGGTGTGGCTCAGTTGGTTGGGAGTCGTTATACAAAGCAAAAAGTCGTTGGTTTGATTCCCGGTCAGGGCATAAGCCTGGGGTGTGGGTTTGGTCCCCAGCTGAGGGGTGCGTGAGAGGCAACCAATCATGCTTCTCTCTCACATAGGTGTTTCTCTTCCCTCTCTGTCTCCCTCCCTTCCCCTCTTTCTAAAAATAAATAAATAAATAAATAAATAAATAAATAAATAAATAAAACTGTCTGGCACTGTCCCCCGTAGCACCACTGTTTTGGTCGGGGGACCCAGGTCTTCTGTATGAATGGGGGTCTGCAAGCGTACCCACTCACTGCAGGCTTCGTGCTGTCCCCCGTCACTCTACCTGTGGTCTGGAGAGTTGGCTGCAAGTGATCTGATGGCACGTGGTGACACAGAGGCATCTCATCACAGGTGAGACACTTTCCCCCCTGAGTGCACCACCTGTGTTTTGCCAGTTGGGCCCCAGTTGTACTGAGGCAAAGTGGGAATAAAACGCCCTCCTGTGGCGTCACCTGGATTCTGCACACAGGTGGTTCCAGGAGCTTGGAAATAAAGAGCATCTACCAAGTGTATCTGAGCACAGGGTGCTGCTGGGCCTGCACCGATAACGGACGTGCTGTGGCCAGGACTGCCCCCGGTGGTCTGATAAAAGGTGGAAGGAGACCTGTCCTGTGACAATACCTTTATTCTCCATGGCGGTGGCTGCTGCAAGTGTAAGGGCGTTTCAGTGTCCAGGTGGCCGCAGGTGCACTGACGGCACGTGTGAGCACCAGCACCTCCAATCCTGGGAGTGCCGTCATACTCTGCCATCACCCATGACCTGTCATGGGCAGGTGGGCTCCAGGTGACCAACTTTACGGTGGAACCAGTGGTGTGTGCAAGCACTTGGGTGGTGCAAACTCCGCCTCCTGCAGCTGCCACACTGTGGCCAGATGGACCCCTGGTTAAATGGCCACAGTGAGATACGGAAGCAGTGCTGTGTGCCTTCCTTGGTCCATCGCTTGTGTAGATGCCCTGGCTGCCTGTGACTGAGTGCGGCCTGGGGTGGACATACTGACCTGTGGCTCCCACCATCCACAGGAGCTGCAGGCCCCATCACAACAGGTGGGCCTGCAGATGCACGGGCAGGCAGCGAGCTTCTGTCCCCGGTGTCAGGGGCCACTCCAACGCCAGCAACAGTGGGTGTGTCAACAGGGAGAGTACGTGGGTGGTCACCAATGGCCAGCTAAGTTTCACCAGGGGAGAAAAGTGTGGAATTTGGCAAGGGTGCCCCTGCAGTCCCTGAAGCATCATGCTGCCCCCAGCTGGCTGGACGGCAGGGGAGGCTAGGCCCACACCTCATGCTGGGGCGGTCACCTTTCCCAGCAGTGAAGGGCCTTAGGCGGCTGCCCATCACGGGCCCCAGATGTGGGCTGAGAGGTGGTTCCCAGATCCCAGGGAGGGCAGGAAACAGGGGCCCTCTGCTCACTATTTTTTATAGGTGAATGGGTGGAGACATTGGCCGAGGGAGAGCCACCACCGCCACCGGGGGGTGCACTGTCAGAATTAGGGGGTGCTGTGGACAATGGGCAGTGGTTGTCCCCAGAGACAGGGGCAGAGTGGGAAAGGACAGCCTGGGAAGGGGGAGGGGGAGGGGAAGGGCCTATCATCTTGGGGTCAATGGCAGGGCGCCTGTGCCCCACACTGTATTGGATTTGGTAAACTGGCAGGAACCTCATACTGGAGTCTGGAGAAGGTGAGACTGTGGCAGCATAGGAAGGGGCAGTAGTGTCCAAATCCATGTCATCCTCATCTGAAGTAGGCTGAGAGGTCAGATCGGCAGGTGCCCTGAGTGTGATGGTAGCAGGGACCTGCCCAGTTCGAGTGGCCAGGGGCAGGCTGTCTGTCATCGCCGAGGCAGGTGGAGAGAAAGAAGGGGCAGGCTGTGTGACCTCTGTTTTGTCCCCTAAGGTCTTCTTACTCTGACGCTCAGTGTCCTCCAAGGTGCCCAGGCTTTGTCCCAGCAAGGCAAGGCGGCTGAGGAGGCGGGGCCGCTCGCTCCCCTGGATCCCACAGTGGCAGCAGCAGCGGCAGCAAAGGTGGTGTGGGCCTTCGTGTTTGCAGGGCTTCCTGCTGGCAGAGGCCAGGAAAGAATTGCTGCTTGATGTGTCCGCAGCATCCCTCCCCTCACCCAAAGTTCGAGAACCCGGGAAGCTGGGCGGGCGGTCTTCCCCCAGCGCTTCCTTCGTGGATCTCTGGCAGCAGGGAGCAGCATGGGGCTCGGCCAGAGAGCGCTGCTGCTTCTGACTCAGGTTTCAGAACAGGTGGGGCACCTCCCACAGGGTTTGAGCCTGTGACCTGCTGGCCTTCGGAGGAGGAGCCCGTGGGAGACAGCTTGAGTGGTCAAGTGTCTTGTGGGAGCTTGGGACTGAGGTCCAGAGGCCCAGGACTGACCTTGGGGGAAGTGAGGACTCCCTTGGTCTCCTAGCTGTCAGTGGTCCGTCCCCACTGCCATGGGGGCTGTTCCGGTCATCCTGTCTTTGTTTTTTGCCTTCCCTTTTGGGGACTGTTTTTGGATTTTCACCTCCATCTCCTTTGGGCAAGGAAGTGGGGTGGTGCCAGATGGGCCTGGCTTCACAACCTCGACTACCTGCTCAGGTATAAACCCGGGAGAGAAGATCTGAGCCCTGGGGGAGGAATATACACGGTCCTCGAGGGTCCACACATCCTGGAATTATTAGCAGACAGCACGGGCTTCTTTGGAGGGTCCTTCTGGTTCACCAAGGGGAGGACCCCAGAGGCCACCCCATGGCCTGTGGCAGAGGACACTGCCTCCTCCGTTGGATGTAAAAGCCAGATGCTCCGGGTGCACAATCCTAGCCGAACAGGGCCCGGGACGGACGCAGGAGCATCAGGGTGGTCCCGGCCAGGTGGGGCATCATCACAGTGGGCAGGGAAAACCGCTGGATGCTGGCCACCGGGCAAGGGATGGTGGCGGCAGAACAATAGGAGAAACTTAGAAGCCCAGTGGCCCATCTAGAGCCAGTTGTGTGTCAAATGAACCGAGAATAGAGTAGAAACTGGGAGCACTTGGCTTTGCCTCCTATTCCCCTGGGGAAACATCAATGGAGAGAGATGAAAGGGCAAGGGGAGGGGCCTGAACAACTAGCCAATCCCTCCATGACTTCCTAGTGCTTGGGACCAACCTCTAGCTATGCATGGCAGGTGTTTGGCGCCTGCTGGCCCTCCGTGAGGGGTCTATTCCAGACCACCAAGGCCCCATCTGCTAGACCTTGTCCTGCCTGGCTCTGGGGTCACTTCTGCACCCTCCCCGTGGTGCAGGAGGCCAGAACCTGCTCCAAACCAGGGCTGGACCCACTCTGATTGAGTAACCCCTAATATTCTAATAACCGCAGATGGTGTCGGATTGGGTACGAGATTTACCGGATGATCACTTAGTACGTTATGGAACGTCTAATCACTTGGGTGTACACCTGAGACTAATATAATGATGTATACCAACTGTAATTGAAAAATAAAAATGAAGAAACCAGGCACAGTATCAGATAGAAGTAATACCCCCCCAAAAGAAAAATAAAACTGATTTAAAAAAATAAATAAAAATTACTTTAAGTCACCCACACACAAAAAAGTCAGCAGTGCTGTCATGTGAGGGTTCCCCTGGGCACACTTTGAGAAACGCTGGCCTGGCATCTTACTCCCTTGGGGATCTGTGAGCTTTGGACAGAAAGAGACATTCTAATCAACGCCTACGCACTGAAGGACTTGTGACTCAATCCAAGTCCCTCTTCTAGACGCAATTCACTTCTCCCGAGCGAGGCAGAGGCACTCAGGGCAGCTGGCGACCGCAGCCGTCCCTGGGAAGAGACCTAAGGTGGGACAGCGCTGGCCTGAGAAACAGCAGAGTTCCTGGGCTGTTGTGGTAATGGTCGTGCTGACGAGCTGTGTGTGTGAGCGACCCTGGGAAGGTGAACCCATTTTCCTCGTCCTCGCCTTCCTCAGCCATAAACTGCAAGGCGTGGACACTTGACTTCTAGGGCCCCTGCCTCCCCTGAACTGATTCTGAGCCCGGCCTGCAGGTCCTGCTGGGAGACAGGAGGGTGCATGGCTCTGTGGAAACTGTCCCCCGGCTGTGGACAAACTCCTTGTGTCCTGTGGGGAGGGAGCAATGCTTATGGCAAACAGAGCTCACAGCTGCCCGGGGAGAAGAGAGGAAAAGTCTCAGGGTCCCCTGTGGAGACTGAAGGTCGAGGGGTGCCTGGGTTGACGCCAGCATTTGCCACAGATGGGAGAGGGGGAGAATAAAGTCTTTTGTGGGTGCGCCGGTTTGCTAGGGCTGCCACAACGAAGTGTCCCAAACTGGGTGGCTTAAACCGTGGAAATGAATTTGGAGGCTGGAAGCCCGGGGCTAAGATGCGGGGCGTGCTCGCTCTGAAGGCTCTAGGCAAGCACCTGTTCCTGGCCTTTGTCTGAGCTTCTGGTAACGCCTCGGTTTGTGGTCACATAACTTCCGTCTGCAGATGGTAGTCTGCCTGTCTTCAAATTTCCGTCTTATGAAGATATCAGGGGTATTGGATTAGGGGCACTTGCCTACTCCAGTATGGCCTCACCTTAACTAATTACATATGTACCGACTGACCCTATTTCCAAATAAGGATACATTCTGAGGGTCTAGGGGTTAGGACTTCAACACATGAATCTCGAGGGGACACCATGTAACCCATAACAGTGGGGATGCTCTAACAGTAGCAGTTATACAGGTTATAATTACTAACGAAGGTTCAGAGGTCTGAAAGGACGGTGCTTGCAAACCTACAATTTATTGCAGCAAAGCAACCATGTCAACGTAGTGACGGCCACTCCTGGCAAGGGGTCTGGAGAAGCCAAGCCTGAGCGGCTATGGCCTCCCCAGTTAGGGGCCCAGGCAGGACGTGCTGTCTCTCGAATTGGCAACCACCAATAGGTGCACAGAACCCTTCGGGGCCCCCAGTGGAATCTTGGCCCGGGTTTCTCTCACCTGCTGCCATGCAGGCGTATTCTCACTACATAACATCCCTGATGGCAGAGCCTCCAGGTCCTCACTGAGACCAGGTGCAAACCATTAGTCTCACTGCTACCAAAGCGAGAGCTGGTACGAACCACCCCAAACACCTTTGGAGCTTTGTTACAAGGCAACACTCTTAATCAGTGTGCCTCGTGCCTGGACCGGGGTCAGTCCTCTGTGTGTTTGGATTTCCCAGGTTCAAATCAGGTGCTCCTCAGACCTGCAGGAATGACCCTCCCAGGCCAGGGGCTGAAAGAAATCTTCACCAGGGACAGAGGTGTCCCTTCCACGTGGCTACGTGTGAAATTCATGTGCGCCTCAAGGGTACAAAGAGACCAGGCCATTCTGTTCCCTTTGCCATTGGCCTTGGGTTGGGGGCTGGTGGTTTAAGTCTAATCTTTAGGTGTGTACTTTTTAGCCTCCTGTGTCTCCTGCCTCTGAGCCCCTTCTTCCTTCTTCCTCTCTTCTCGCTGCTTTCTCAGTCACTGCTCAGGCATTTTGGGTCTGAGGTGCCCTCAGAGTATAAGGTGTGGGGCAGAAGTCTCCATGCCTCACCTCTGTGACTCTGCAGGCCCACAGTGTCACAGGGAAGTGGGGATTGGAGGGCAGCCCACTGAGGGGAGCCCAGTGGCCTGAGTGGGTGCTGATGGGTTATCATCCATGGGCAGTTAGCTTCAGGAGGGCCATCCCGGGCTGGGCGTGCAGGGAGCCTGGGCAGCCTTGAGGGCAGGAGTGTGGACGAAGTGGAGCCCTGGTCAGCTGGTGGTGTGAGAAGGAAGCATCATGCGAAGTAAGGGCCACTACAGACTCAGGTAGGCAGTGAGAGCCCCAGACTCCAAGTCTGGGGGGACCAGAGGGCCCAGCTGGTTACCACGGCCGTGTCTTTGACATGGAGCTAGAGCAGGAACTAGACATGGGAGTGAAGCCTGCAGAGAGATGTGGGCAGTGGAACAAGGAGCCGCAAGGCCGACCAGTGCTGTGCCCCCAGGGGCCTCCTTGCCTTCTGGCCCTGTAGGGACAGGGCCACCCTGGAGCGTGAGGCCTGGCTGAATCTGCCGAGACGGCAAGGGGCCAAGGCAGAGGTGCCAGAGGAGGAAGCCAGGCAGCTCCTACAGTTGGCAGAACAGCCCTGCCCGGACGGGGGCGCAGAGCAGGCTGAAGCCTCGGAGATGCCTCCTGGCAGCGCTGAAGCAGTATTAGAGGTGGGAGGCCCCGGCGGGGGGAGTGAGCGGGGCAGGTGGAACTCTTGCTCCTTCAGCACCCCAGCCCGACTGGGAGGGGTCAGTCTGACCTTCCCCGTTCTCAGCTCCACCCACCCAGGCCTTTTCTGCCTCCACTACATGGTGCCCATAGCTCAGCCGAGATCTAACCCAGTCAGCCCCGCTGGCCCCACCCCCAGGCTGGACAGACAGAAGCCACACCATTTATGAATTTTAATTTCGTTTTTAGAGATTTCAAAGTAACAAAAAGGGCATGAACAAGGGACTGGAAAAATATATAGGTTCAGGTGGTCCCCTGTGCAATTTTGCATTTCCTTCAGGGGAGTGAAGTGTCTCTTGCTCAGGAAGTGTTTATGTGGATGGTGAAGCTCATCTGTTTCGGGTAAATAGCTTTGCAGGTGGGTAGTGATGATTATGTGTTATATGTCTGCTTTTACAGTTCAGGGGTTTCTATGTGACTTAAGGGTAAAATTTTACAGATTTCAACAATTGTGGAGGCTCGAGTTCTGGAATCTCTGCCTTTGGATACACTTTTTGTTGTGTGAATGACGCAGCTGAAGCTGAGACCTGACCTGGTTAAGGAGACTTTGGAAAGCCCACTGAACTAGGATCAAATCCCAGCTCAGTTCCTATTATCAGCTTCTCCGAGCCTCCATTTCTTCACCTGTGCAATCAAGAGAACACACTGCCCACCTGCCAGGACTAAACGCAGCAGTGTACCTGAAAGCCTTTTTCAAAGCGCTACCCAAGTGCAGGGCATTACACCTGCTGTTACAATTCAGTGTAACATTGTTTGATGGGAAAGCACGACTTGCTTTATGACAATTGGATTTACAATGTAGCTTCCAGGAATGCATTTGTCTGGCAGGCTTTGGCCAAAAGCAACAGAACCGGACCCAAAGATAAAATACACTGTGGCAAAAGGCAGGAACTCCCAGGCAGGTTTTCAAAGAAAAATAAAACAAAAACGCAAACTTTCCCTCCACTGAGATGCTCGCCCTGTCTCACCTTGCCCATCTGCAGAGAGACAGGAAACATGGCCGGCGTCATGCGTGTGCGTCTTTATTTATTTTTAAGAAATTGGCTCACACCCTTGTGGAGGTTTTTGGGAAGCCCCAAATCTTTAGCCAGCAGGCTGGGGACCCATGGAGGAGCCAATGTTGCCTTTCCAATCCACAGTCTGCTGGCAGGATTCCTCTCCTCTGGGGGAGGCCAGTCTTTTTCTACAAAGGTCTTCAACTGATTGGACGAGGCCCACCACATTGGAGGGTTATCTGCTTTCCTCAAAGTCTATTGATTTAACATTAATGTCATCTAAAAATTGCTTCACAGAAACATCTAGAATAACGTCTGACAAAATGGCTGGGTACCATGGCCTATTCAAATTCACATATAAATTTCACCATCATGGTCCCCCTGTCTCTCTGCCTTCTGCTTCCCTCCCCTCCTCCCCAGGGGTATAGTAACCATCCTGGAGTTGGTGTGTCCCTTCTAACTCATATTTTCATACTATTACTACATAGTGTTTTGTAACAATATGACAGTGGAAGTGGACGTTTCAGCTGAGGCACCCAGACAACAGATAAAGTACGAGGCCAAGCCTCAGGAGTCGCAAAGGAAAACCAGAGGCAGAACCCTTAGCCTTAACCCTCATCCTCCACGAGAGGATAAGTGAGTCAGGGATTCGAGATGCGGGGTGGATTTATGGTGTCAGCTGTGGTTAGTGAGCTCCAGGTCATGCATACCACCCCACCTCTAAACCAGAAGCCACCAGCTAGCACTCAGAAGATCCCTGAAGATCCGTGGACCCGTGGGAGTGCGCATGAGCGTGACCTTGGAACACCTCCTGGCTCAGAGACTGTGATGCCAATATTAGCCAAGGGAGAAACCTCCTGCCCCTTCCTCTCTTCCTTCCCTCTCCTCAGACCTGGGGAGGTTCAAAACCAGGCTGACAAGGTGGGGGAAAGCTGGCCTCCTTCCCCTCTGGGTGGCTCATCTGTAGCCTGAGATTCACAGGGGGAGAGTGGCTTTGGGTCTGTAGATATTCCCCCTGCCTCCCCCGACAGTGGTAGAGTCTATTTCCCCACCCATGGGGTTGGGTGTGGCCGTGTGACTGTCGGTTAGCTGGTGTCACGTGAATAAAGCATGCAATATGCTTGCACAGAGGGCTTTCTTGTCGCACTTCTGCCAGCACCCGGAGAACGTGGCCCAGGCAGAGGGTGTGTGTCCTAAGGATGGAAGACCTGGCACAGCCCTGAGCAGAGCTCGGAGCCTGGAGCAAGCCCAGCAGAGCCGCCGCTGCCTTGCAAACTAGAGATAGATGCTTGTGTATTTCCACAATGCTTGTGTATGTCGCTGGGCTTTGGGGTGGTCTATTATGTGGCATTAATAATGAGAACCGTGGCAATAATTGACTGATATAAGGACTAACCAAGTAGAGTGGAAAATTGTGATGATTATACTAAGATAGACATTATTTTTTTGATTACAGGACATTACATAGTGATTAGAACTGCCTACATTTCATTCCAGGGTGGGGGGAAAACTGTCAAACAAGACAAATTTAAAGGAACATTAATGGGCAATAAAACGGCTGCTTTCTGATTACACCCACAAGTCCTGCTTCTTCTACTCAAGAGTCACGTGTACTTCCATCAACAGGGCGTGGTAATGGCACGTGTGGTTAGCGTGTTATCCACACAGCATCCCGCCATGCTGTGCAGCTGGCCCTTTTCAGTCAACGTTATGTTTTTGAGCGTTGTCGAGGCTAGTGCTTGCAGTTTGAGTTTTTCATTTAAATTGTTGAAAAATATTTCACAACTTCTTTACTCATTCTCTTACTAACGGACACTTAGGTTGTTCCCCCATGTTTTGGGGGAGGGGCTGCCACAAACCACGCGGTGAGAAGCAGGCGTGTCGCGGCGTCTCCCTGTGCTTACAGGTTCGAGTCTCTCCAGGGCACAGACAGCAATGCAACGGCAATCACCGGTGCCGTTTGCCAGGCACCGGGTTTTCCATCTGCCGCCCGCTGGGCAGGAGGCAGAACTGCACTTCCGGTCTCCTAGAAGGTTGACCTAGGATGTCTTGGGCCCCTGAGATATAAGTAGAAGGGCTACACGTCACTTACAGGTGGTGCTTTTGAGAGCTAGCCTGTGACTGGCCCTTCTCCCGTCCTGCCAGCATCGTTCTGGATGGGGAGGCTCCGCCCGCCAGCTTCCTGGAGTCAGGACAACGTGGAGCTGAAGCCCTAGCCACCCCATGACGATGTGGAGCATGAGGAAGAAACAAAGCTTCAGTCGAACCCCAGAGATTTAGGTTATTTTGTTAAGTCAGCATAGCCGTTCTGTCCTAATACGCGAGTACCGAGGAGGGGCACGCTGTAGCACACCCCTGACTGGGTGCTGGCTGAGCAACCGGGTGAGGTGCAGGGAGGGAGCTCACCGACGGCTGGGGGATGGCCACTGACTGCGTGCCGCGCAGGAACACGCTCTTCCACTGTAGTTGCAGGGATCTGGGAAGGGGACAGTTTACCTAATGGACTTGGAGATTTAGGAAAAGAGGTTGGAAAGCAGAATATTAACTATGTAAGTTAATTATTCCTGAAGGTGTTTGGTGAGGTATTTCAAGAAAAAGATGATTTCAGAAAAGAGTTGGCCAGCCTGCAATTCGAAGGCTGGGAAAAGCAAATACTTCTTATTGTCAAACAATAAAAGATGAAAATAAGAAAGGCTTAGAGAGACAGGGAATGATTAAAATTCAGTTTTGTAAACAAGGATTAAGTCAATGCTATACAAGTCATACCCATTTTTAAATCTCTGGCTGTATTAATGTGCCTTCTAGTAATGGTTCAATTTCTTTCAATTGGACAAAATGTACCAGGGGAAAAAGACTAAGGGTATAGATCAAATACCTTCAATTAAATCTAGAGTGGCATCATGGCAAGATAATAAATACAGCAAATAAGAGATTTATTTATAAAGGAAATTTGAGTTGTATCTATTGCCAGTTGGTGCCGGCTGGAATCAAATAATAAGAGACTAAAGGAGTCTGATCTAGACTTTGTTTTTGTTTTTAAAGATTTTATTTATTTATTTTTAGAGAGAGGGGAAGGGAAGGAGAAAGAGAGAGAAGGAAACATCAACGTGTGGTTGCCTCTCATGCGCCCCCTACTGGGGACCTGGCCTGCAACCCAGGCATGTGCCCTGACCGGGAATTGAACTGGTGACCCTTCAGTCTGCAGGCCAGTGCCGAATCCACTGAGCCACACCAGGCAGGGTGACTTTATTTGAATTTTAAAACAACCCCTGGGCCCCCCAGGAAATGTGCTGAGACAGATGCGTGGTCCACAAGAAGACATGTTTTCTGGTGCCCACATCAGCTCTGGCCAAGAAGGGTAAGGGGGAAGGGAGTTCTCTCGGAGGGTTGGGTCAGAGCCTGCTGAGAACATTCCAGGAGGTGGAATCAAGATCCAATCAAAGAATAGACTCTGTCCAGGGGGAAGGAGGCTCTGAGATCTGGAATCGCCATGGACCAGGGTCTGCTGAATCCCGTCAGTCTGTTTTCGAGATGGGAGTGTTTACGCTGTTTTCCTGTCCTAGGTCCATCACTGATATTGGAATGTTAGTGAAGAGAGCTTGTCGTTTTAGTCTCCCAGCGAAGAGGCGCCAGCCACATGATCATGTAGAGACAACGGCCCCTCACCCTGAGGCAGAAATCACTGCGAAATTGGATTTCCTGGACTTTGAGCTTGGCACTGTGCTGGGATGGGGCTTTGGGGCCGTGTCCCTCGGGGAAGGGCCGAGTATAGTTTGCACCCAGGAATGAGAGTGATCACATTAGTGCTGTTCATCTGTGTTTTTGATTCTCTCCTTCTGCATTCTTGTGCCAGGTGGGCCCCTCAGGGCTGATACTGGCCAGGGGTTGACTAAATCCCATAATGCTACAAGACATGCATACAGAAATAGGCTTTATTGAAAAGGGGGCAAACTCGTAAGACCAGGCTCAGCAAGACAGAGATGTCCTCTCTCCATGAGGGCCAGATCAGCAGCCAGTCATGATGTGGATTTTACCCCAGTGGGAGGTTCCCCTCCTTCCCTCCCCTTTGGCGGGGCATTATGAGAGCATGGCCTCCTTTGAGGACAAGAGGCAGGAGGCTTGGTGTTGGACAGTCTGGGTGCTGGCTTTCCTGGGCTTCTCCAAAGACCTTGAGCCTTGTGAGAAGTTACATGCCCTCTGCTGGTAGAGGAAGGTTCCTGTCCTGGAAATGGAGCTCAGGTGCTGTCCCTTCATCTGGGAGAAGAGTCTCCCTTGTACGAACCCACGTGAGTGCCCAGGAATGCACTCGCCCATATTCTTGTAGGTAGAAGGGTCCGTGTGACTTGCTTCGGCCAATGACTGTGAGTGTGTGAAGGCTCCACCAGCCTGTGGGCCACTTGAACTTTCTTTCTCACTGTGGGAACTGTTGACGTTGAGGATAAGGAGGCTCCATCAGTCTGTGTCTCTGAGTGAGGACAATGTGCAGCAGTCGCCAGGCTGAGCGTGGGCTTTGCTGTTTGAAGCCATCGACACTCACGAGTTATTTTGACTGCAGCGTAACTGTCCTAGTCTGTCCAGACTGGTTCAAATGGACCTGCTGGTGGTGGCGTGTGCCCATCTTCGGCTTTACTGGGCGTTGTCAAACTGCCTTCTGCAGTACTCGTTCCAGCCGATGCCATTCCATACAGGAAAGATCGCAAAGCTTTGCCTTGGGTGTTCCCTTAAACTCCTTCCACCCTGCAGTGGCCATCGTTGATGTCTGGTTGGTCCCTGAGCTGCTGCTTGTTATCCAGGACGCAGGCAGGAACCGGATAGGTCTGTCGAGGCAGAAGCAGGAGAATGAAGTCTCGGACTGAAGGGCAGGCATATCTGAAGTCAAACAGACTGGTCGGCCGAGACAGGGAGAAATGAGTGAGTGTCCAAGGTCCGGTCGGAGGGAGCGCCAGGCCAGGTCAGCCGAGGCAGCTGCGCGGAACCCAGGCTTGGCGTCTAGAGAACAAGAAGGGTCAGGGGCCCAGGCTGCAGACTGGGCAGCCAGGGGGCAGGATTCAGGCAAGGGTTGTGGGAAAACTCAGGGAGGCCATGCAGAGTCAGCCACCGTCTGGTCGGGAGCTTCTTGCGTGGCTGGCGTTGATCTTGGCACCCAGGCAGACCAGTTTTCGGAGAGACAGACTCACACCTGAGTGGAGCAGAGGTTTGAGGAGAAGGTGGAGCTCCGAGTCTGTGCTGTTTTAATGAAATGGGCTAAGCTTTGGTTCAGTCCAGCTGCCGTTCCTTCTTGGACCCATTTGGTTCTGTCCTCATCTGGGACTTCAGCGTTCTCCTCCACGCATAGTTTTTCTTTCCTTAAATCTTCACTGGTGTGTGGCCCATGGGGGAGATGGGAGGTGAAGGGAAGTAACATTTTCCAGGTATGTACCTACTGTGTGCAGGTGGTGAACCAGGGGCTTCACGTGCACTATGTCATTTAACCCTCACAACACCTTCAGGGTTGCTGCTATTATCCGTGTTACTATTCTTATTCCCGTTTCACAGATGAGGAACCTGGGCTTGGAGAGGTGAGGGACTCACCTGAGGTCACACGTGCAGAAAGTCTGACTGCAGAGCCCTGCTCCTAACTGCGGCCCCTCATCTATGCCCGTTCCTGGACTTACTGTCCTCAGCCCATGTTATTGCCCTTGAAGTGCCCTTTGGAATCACTAGGTGATTTGCAGAGTGCTGGACCTGCTTTTGGTTCCGTTCAGGGTTCACCTGCTCCGTCTGGAGGAAGGTTCACCCTCATTGGCACCCGAACCCCTGGAGGCAGAAGCATTTCCAAGGGCCCTGGAGAGTGAGTGGCAGGGAGGGCAGGAGAGGAGGAAGGGGCTGGGCGGGGCAACAGCTACTCCTGGAGAGGGTGGCTCCAGTCACGATGGGAGCCTAAATTAGCCTTTTCTCTCCAGATCCTCTGTGGGCTTTCTGCACGCTGCCCACTGGCTCCTCTCCTCCCAGGCGTTGTTTCATCCTTCCCTCAGCTTTCCAGTCTTCCCGCTACGGTTCTCCACTCAAACTAGCTTGCTCAGAGGCCGGATGGGGTGGCCTAAGTGTGGGCTGAGGGATGGAGGTGGGTGCTCAAAACTCTCCCTTGTCTCTTCTTGTCCCTAGGGAGTTTTATCATTAGAGATTAATTCTTTCACTAGAATGCAACTGGAAGTAAAGTCTGTATCCAATTTTCTCCTGAAGACAGTATATTTGAAAAATGCACACAAATAGAATTCTCGTAGAATTCTACTACTGCGTAGGGTAATTATGGCAACCAGTAAGGGAAGCTCCTTTTGCCTCCTGCCCGCTCTCACGCCTGCAGCCTCAGATGGCTGCCCTGATGGAAGAAGGGAGCCGCAGGGCCCTGAGTTGAGAGAGGTCAGGGAGGGGCTCTTGCCCTCAGCCAGCTGGGCTGTGGACTCGGAGCTGGAGAGGCCAAGTCCGAGCTGCATCTCTTTCACGGGCTTGGAGAAGCTGACCCTGGAACATCGTTGGTGTTAGGGGTGCTGACCCCGGTGTGGAAAATTCACACACAATTTTTGACTCCCTAAAACATAACTATAGTTCGCCCTTCACATCTGCAGATACAGCCAACATTGCATAGGAAACAACATTTTGAACCACTGTGGGGAAAGAGAAAACACTTTTTTCCAACTGCTGTTGGTTGAACCTGAGGACGTGCACAGCCTCTGACTATGAAGGGCAGGCTATTCATTGGAAAAGTCTCTCTATAAGCCAGCCCGTGCTGTTCCAACCTACATTTTCCAAGGTCGACTGTACTTTCCTCTGGGCCTCTGTGTCCTTTCATGGAAAACAAAGGCTGAAGAAGATGAGCCCCAAGACCCTTCCTGTCTGACCTTGCGGCGCGTCCACCGTGTCTCTCTGCAGCCCTGCACTGCAGAGCAGCGTTCTGAGCCTCGGTGTTGTGCTGGCTCAGCACTGTGGTTCTCTCTGCTGAAAACTAATCTGCGCTCCACAATTGATCTTCAAAACAAGGCAAAACAACAAGCAACTGCTTTTCTTATTAACTCTGCAAACAGCAGAGGTGATCTAGGGAGGGACGCCTGGCAGGTCATTTGAGGGAACTGGGCTTTACTCCAAGGTGCAGGGAGATGGATGCACCCCTGGGGGCGGTGGGGGGACACAGCAGTGGGGCGCACGCTGCCTGGCCGTGACCTGGCTTTCCCGTGACCTGGCCAGCCGTTGTCTGGACCCTCGGGGGGCGCAACGTGACTGGGGGTCCTACTGGTGCCAGGCAGAAGGCAGCGTAAAGGTTCTTCCCAGCACTCGGTCCTGACCCTTCTTTGCCATCTTTTCTAAGACAGCGCCTTCTTCTCTCGGGTGTGCGCTGCCTTTATACTTGCAGTGAATTTTTTGATGTCTCATGATTTTAAATACTCTGATTTTATTGCCTCTGGCATTTCCCCCTTTATCTGAGATATTGGGTTTCTAGTACTCTTGCTTATTTTGTGTGCTGGCTCTTGCTAAGGACGTTCCTTCTAATTTAATTTGGAATTGTCATTTTGGCCTGTGAGCTCTCATCTTCCGGGGGCTTCATCTATGAAGGGGTTGGGTAGGTGCCTGTTTCTTCAGAGTAGTTTTGCAATTGCCTTTTCTGGACTTCCTGGGTTAACTCTTGCTGAGGAACCAATTTCGTGATAATTTCTCTACAGTGGGGGAGGGGAGCCTTCCCAGATCCACAAACCCTTGGGAGTCACAGCCCTGGTGCCCGGATTTCTCAGGGGAGACTTCTCTCATAGACGAGGAGGGAGCAGGTAGGTTTCCTTGCAGTCTCCCATACAAGTGAATGAACTTTGCTAATCTCCCTTTAATTGAGGTTGCATCTCTGTGAGTTCCGGCTTTATCAACTCCCCGTCTTGGTCCACAGGAAGTATGTGTCTTATGTGTGGGCATCGGAAGCTCCTGGTTGCTGAGATGAACGTTCCGACTTAACTGGGACGGATCAACCGCGTCATTGGCTCCAGCGCTCCTGCGTAGATTTCCCTCCCCTCTGGGTTCTGGCGTGGAAAGTACCGAGAAGTTCCTCCTTACTCTTTCTTAGGAGCTCAGCGACACTCAGATATATATTTTCTTACACTTTCCAAGAATTTCTAGGAATTTTTTAGGTTATTTTAGTCCTCATCTTGCAAGAATCTGAATCTCCCAGCCCTACCTTTCAACTGAGTAAGGAGGCTGCTTCTTGCCTGGGACAGGAGAAGGGGGCAGGGCCAGAGCTGGCGGTGCTGACCTTTAGGGCCCTCTCTGGAATGGGTGGGCTCGTCTACGTCTGTGCTTTTTACTCTCTCTTCCTTACAAGAGGTGTCTGTTCAGTGACGTGTCTTGTAGCACATCTTTAAGTTCACTTGGGGACATCTTCTAAATACGTTGAAATCGTTTTCACATATTTGAAACATTTCCATCTAAAAATAAAACTGTCAGATTGGGTTTTAAAATGTTAGCGATTTAATACCTACTGTCATTCATTTAAAACTGCACACAACTTCTTTTTTACAAGTTTGAAACTTGGCATCATTTTTCTCTTCGAACTCATTTTTCTGTGCCACATCCTCCCCAGATAATTTTATTCCGATGTAATATTTTGCCTTGGAAAGTATTTTGTGGACATCCTCTCATATTCTTCAGTAGCCCGAGTATGTTTATAAAGTTAAATTTTATTTCTTGGTATCCTAAGTGCCCACATGTTGAACACATTTCTTCTGGATCGAGTTATTTATGCAATTATTATTAATATGCTGTTGACCAAAATAACATATATACATACATACATTACAAAATTTGATAAATAAATGGCTAAGCACCTTAAAAATGGGGACATTTTATAAAGGGGGTGGGGCTGACACATTAGGTCACATATCGTGGGCCAGCGTCACTGTTGCTTAAATGAGCCAGGACTCAGTGTATTTCACTCTTGGTTTTTATTTTTTATTTTTTAAAGATTTTATTTATTTTAGACAGAGGGGAAGGAAGGGAGGGAGGGTGGAAGACAGGGAGAGAAACATCAATGTGTGGTTGCCTCTCATGCGCCCCCTACTGGGGACGTGGCCCACAACCCAGGCATGTGCCCTGACTGGGAATCGAACCAACGACCCTTTGGTTTGCAGGCCGGTGCTCAATCCCCTGAGCCACACCAGCCAGGGCTGTTTTTATTGTTATAGAGGTAAGTAGTGAACAACTTTGTTCACATCAATGAGAGGATGGACAAGAAGGTTTTGCTCTACTCATTATTCAATTCTTTAACTTCCTTCTGATTTTGAAGTCAAAAAATTGCATTGTGATCTATCATCAAAAAATACTTTTAGCAATCTCTGTTAACAACTTGATTAGGTTCTTGTCCTATTTTGTAGAAAGCAAAGAATTGAAAAATCATATGACTTGCAAAAAGTAAGTGGGGTCACTTGTTTTTGCACCTGTGAGCCAATGTTTCAAAACTGCTCTTTTATTTGGGTGCTCCCAGAGGTTCTGACACCCGGAACTAAAGCATCACAGTGTGATTCTGGGCGGGTGGGTGGGAAGCACACCTTTCTTCTGTGAAGTGGGAGCAGGGAAGTCGTGCGGGGAAGGCTTTGGCAGCTGTTTTCACGTAGATTAGTTTTGGGGGGATATATTTGAAAATTGAGTATTTGGAATGGAAATTGATTTCCTTGGAGACTGGCAGTCCCTAAGCATCCCCAGGTCATTTTTCTGGACCTTCATTCATGTGTTTGGGGTGGGCTTCCTGGAAGAAGCAGCCTTTGCAGCCAGATCATGAGCTCCGTGGATAAGGACCACACCTTACATGGTCCTTACAGTGGTGGGGATGGTGCTCAGCAAGTTCAAGGTGGACACCAACCAGATAATACCTGCTGTGTGTTTACAGCAGTGCATGCCTTAGCTCAGTCATTCCACGAATAAACTTGACGAGAAGTTTATTCTCATCAACTCCGTCTCACAGGGGAGTTGCTAAGGACTAGAGCGGCCACAGAACTGGCCCTAGGTCGCACGAGTGGGAGGTCTGGGGCTGGGGCCCCAAAGCATTGTTCTAATTACAAAGCTCGTGAAGGCGCAAGCAGCCCGCGGAGACCTCAGGGCAGACCTTGGACTCCCCTGCGCTCCCCTCCAGTCGGGGAGACGGGATTGCTTTCTGGATGATTAACAATCGAACGGCAGTGTTGGCAGCGGCGTCTGAAGTGAGCGGCAGCGATGGGGCAAGTTAGTCATCGTTTCTCAGTCCTGGTAGCCTCACCTGTACAGTGGGGGAGGGGGTGCTGAGCGTGATGCGGACGATGGCGACCGTCGCTAGTGCGTGAGGGAGCCAGCACCACCGCTGGGCCCTTCCAGCCCTCTCCGGCCCTCTCTTCTGTTTGGGCAAGATGTCTCCCACCCCCTGGTCCCCTAAACCCTCTTCCTAAGAAGCCTTCAGCTATTTGATGTCTAAATCCCTGTTCCCTTTTTTGTCTTTTCCAGGATAAGACTCATAAGTTCTTTTTAAAATGAGATTTATAATTTTAATACTTCTTATCCTCCTGATCACCCTCCTTTGGATATATTCTCATTTGTCAAAGTGACTTCCAAAATAATGGTATCCGGATTTTATCGCCGTATTCCAGATGTGGTTTGACCAGGGCAGGATGGTGTGAAATTGCTCTGTCCCTCGATGCCATCTATAAGCACTGAACAGCCGCCCGGCATCCTCACCACGGACTCTGTCAGCGTCCGTCCCGACAGCGCCCACGGGTCACGAGCCGAGTCTGCTGCAAACCCGAGCGCCCATCCCGCCCTATAATTTTGTGATGGACAGTCGGCAAGCTTGACTGTGGAACTTCACATTCGCCGCTGAAATTTTGTTTTCTTAACTTTGCTTTGTTTGTGGGGTGAAGAAACGGTCCCGGGCATGAGGAAATCCCTGCCATAAGTTACAAACTGGGAGGCGGAGGGAGAAGGCAGCAAGGAGACCCTCTTCGCGCATCCCCCCCCCTCTGCGGATGAGGACACACGGGCAGGAGGTGGGGCAGGGCCAGACCGCCGCCAGCGCCTGGGACGTGGGGCTCTCGGAGCTTGGAGAAGGCGACGCTCTTCGGTTCCTTCTGCTCCATCGCTGCCGGGACGACATAACGTCCTGGGTTTGCAGTGTGTTCCTGCTCCAGGATGTGACGGAGCATAGGTCCTCGGCTGCAGAACGGCAGTGGGAGCAGAGCACGTTGACTTTGGGGCCCTGACCCTCCACCGGGCTCTCCCTGGAAATCTCGGCCGCGCCAGGCATGCCCTCCTTGACCAGGATACTCTGCTGCCCAGCCCACTGCCCCTGGCCTGCCTCGCCCCCATCATCTCCAGGGCGGTGAAGGCCAGTTCATTGACCAGCCTCTGGTTCCCTCGGACCCTGGGCAGATGCTGCAGCGTTTCCACATCGGCTGCCAAACCCACACCCCCCTCCTTCACCTGAAAGAAAGCGTCCTGGACACAGTGTCGGAGTCACGGGCAGTGGCGGGGTCCACACCGCCACCAGTGCAGCCCCCGTGGATGGCGGCCATCACCAGTTTAGGGCACTTCTGATGACACCGAAGGAAGGTCTCTTGGTATCTGGTGATGAGGCCAGGGAGGTGCCAGCTTAGGGGGGCCACACCACCTTCTTGAGGCTGAAGGAGGTCTGAAGGCATGTCCTTGAGGTTGACACCTGCAGTGGCATGTTTCCTGCAGCCAAGACCACCACAGCCCGCCAGTCAGCGCCTTGTGCGACCTTGTGGAAGCCCTCCACCACCTCGCGCTGGGGGGGCCTTGTTCATGGCCTCCCTCTTCTCGGGCTGGCTCACCTGAAGGTGCAGAATGTGTCTCTGAGCAGCTGTCACCCACGGGGACTCAGAGCTGTGGGTGGGTCTTCACCGGCGGCTGCTCTAGAGGCCTCATCTCGGGCAGAGGAGCCCATGGGGGCAAAGGCTGAGGTTGAGACCCAGGTGGGTGGGTGCTGTCAGTGGCTGTGTCAACCGGTGGCAAAGTCTGCCAGGAGCCTCTGTTGTCCCTGCCCCGGCTACTGAGTCCCTGGAGTAGTCAGACAGGAGGAGGCCAAAGGGGCCGGCAGGAAGGCAGCCCCCGGGGAGGGCATCGGACTGCAGGCTGATCTGCCTCTGAAGTTCCATCCTGATGACCACAGTCCTTATTCTGGCTTGTCCCAGGGATTTGGAGTCCTGTGTTTCTTTGTTACGGAGGGGAGTGCAGCATGTGGTCATGTTAGGGGGACAGGAAGGCCTACGGGGAAGGGCGCTGAATTCGTGGCATTACAAACATGCCCGAGCCAGTTTAGGGCATCACTGTTCTAGGTTCTTTTTGGTTGATATCAGTTACTTCCATTAATTTAGAGATAGATGAGGGGTACTGTTTTGTCCCCATCTTCTCTGCTAAAACCTGGACCTGGTCGTAGGTATTGATGAGAGCCAGTCTCAGCCTGGATTCTGTTACACGCACGGAGTTTTATTAGCAAACGGGCTCGACAGGATCATCACCAGCCCACTCCTGTGAGCTCCGTGATGCCCCAGCTCCCATTCTCCTTAGCACTTTGCACACCGACTGGAGCAGATACAGCAATGCTTGGGCGGAGGGTTGCACTAACTTTCTGGTCGGGACAGGGTGACAAACCTCTACCAGCACGAAGGACAGGTGAGGTCTGGGGTGTGGTTCTGCAAGGCGGGGCCACCGGGCGGGCGGATGCTTCTACCCCACTCGCACATGGGTAGGATGCCGGTGGTCTGTGTTTGGCCAATTCATAACATTGAACAGTATTTATTTCAGCAACAAAAATGCTTTCTAACATTCATTATACTAATTAACAGAAGTGGTAGTATTGATCGGAAATTACGTGGGTGGGAATGCTTGTGAGCAGCTGCCTCTTCAGTGGGGGTTTTCGAGAGGGTGCTCTAAGTCCTGTGAGCCGCTGGGCTGTGTGTGCCTCGTTAGGGAACGTCAGATGTGGAGTGGCCTCCCCTGGCTATCCCTGGGTACCTGCCACATATGGCATCGTGATGGTTAATTTTCGGTGTCGGCCTGACTGGGTGCCCAGATGTTTGGTTAAGCATTATTTCTGGGTGTGTCTGGGAGGATGTTTCTGAGTGAGATTAACATTTGAGTTGGTAGACTGAGTACAGCAGATTGCCCTCCCTACTTTAGGATGAGGTGGGTGGGTCTCATCCAATATGTTGAAGACCTGAGTGGAACAAAAGGGCTGAATTAGAGGGAACTTTTTCTGCCTGACCTGGTGAGCAGGACCTGGGTCTTTTTCTGTCTTCAGACCGGAACTGAAAACTGGCTCTTCTTGGCCTTTGGACGGAATGGCGTTGGAGCTCCAGGCTAACTGCAGATCTGGGACTTCTTAGCCTCCATAATCGTAGAAACCAATTCCTTGTAATACATCTCTTTGTGTCTGTGTCTGTATCTGTATCTGTATCTGTATCTGTATCTGTATCTGTATCTGTATGTCTGTTTATATCTCCTGTTGGCTCTGTTTCTCTGGAGAACTCTAATTCAGTTACATGTGCATTACCATCATCTACGTGCTAGTGTGAAGTTAAAACAATGTAGGAGATGGAGAGATGGCCACCTGGGTTTTCTTAACTATTGCTGCCTGCTGGTTCTGCATGGCACAGCATGGTCCTATGAGGGTCGTCACGGTTGCACAGGGAGGTCCCATCATCTGGGTGCCCACCTATTATGCAAGAGGACTTAGCACCCATTCCACAATGTCACATAGTGTTGGTTAAGAAATAGACTCCTTTTGACGGTGGAGGTGGATGAATGGAACTTGTGAGGCGGAATCAGCAGGAAGAAAATGTACAGACCCTCTCGCTGCCACTATCCCCCCAAAAGTGTGCCAGGGCCCTGCACACTTTTTGCTTCGCACTGCACAGCGTGGCTTTGCATTCCAGTGGAAGGACCTTGCCACCTGACAACAGAAAAGGAACCCAGGGCAGCCCTGGGTTCAGCACCAGCTGCTCTGGCGAGTTTTCTGGGAAGACCAGCTGCTCAGCACCTGGAGACCTGAGGCTGTGGGGAGTTGCAGCCCCTCTGCAGAGAGTGGTGGTGAGGGAGGAAGCCCACGGGTGCCGTGAGAGGGTGGGCTTGGGTGCAGCACTTTGAGCCGAGGGAAGTTAGGGGAGGGCTTGTCCCGCGGGTGCAGTGCCCATGAAACCTGGAGTGAGGTCTTGGGGTCACCTGCAGACAATCCTGCCCCTTGCATCACCTTTTGTGACTGTGCCTTAGTTGTCTCATCTTTTGGAGTGAAGAAATTGGTTTTTGGTCTGTCCCAGGCTCTGCATTTTAAATAAGAATAGAAGCCTCCTTTCTCTGCAATTAACAAAGCCAGTATGTAGGCATTTGATATAGAAATGGGATATGTCAAGTTTATAAAGCTCCAAGAATCAAAATGTTGAGGAATTTGCCCTCAGGTTCTCGTACACAAATGAGCAAAATCATGTAAATGTTAATATTTTGCTAGCAATGATGCTCAGCAATTGGGATGTGGAAAGAGATTTTAACAAATGCCGAGAAACAATGGGTGAGTGCTTCCCAATTACCGGGTGACTCAGTGGGCGTTTGTAGGATAAGGACATTTCCACCGTTTCCCCAAACTGATTAAAAACGGCATGTGGAGACTTTGTGTGCATAGAGTGCTGGTTTTTCTCCCTAAAGCCGTCGAATTTGTTTGAATTCTCTGTGTGATTCATTTTGGAGCCAGGGACTCCTTTTCAAGAGTCGCAGACTTTCTTGACTTCAAACATTTCCAGACCGGGTCTTCACATTTCATCCCCACCCGGAGAGCGGGGCTGGGGAGCCTGTGGCCCACTTGTTTAGGCCGCGCCCCAGGGGGAATTGGGAAGAAGGGCCGCGGGGGGCCGGGGATGCACACTGCCGAGGTTTCGGCTTTCCAGGTCGACTCGGGCACTGCACAGTTGAATAATTCTAATGGCATCATCTTCCTGCTTTTGGCAAAGAGTGCCCACAGAGCGATCTGACGGTGTGCCTTGGTCTGGGCCATTTTTCTTTATAAAAGCCACTGCATCTGTCTCCTTTCACAAATGGCTCTGCGACTCATTTCGGAGGCAGATAACTTACTTCTGAGGTAGAGATGGGCCCCTTTTCAACCTCTTTGGGAAATTTTAAGTTTTTGTTTCCTGCATCACACAAAGCGTCCTGCATATAACAGGCAGTTAATAAATGTCTTTCGCGGCTGATGATGATGGGGAGTGAAATCGAGGAAGCCTTTCATGTCTGCATAACAGTGGTGCTGTGCCGTGGGTTGGTGGGAGGGGGCGCCAGAGACGTCCACGATTAAGGCCTCGGCCCCATTTCCCTACAAGGACTTAGTGAGCCTTTGCTAGAACTGGGATAAAGGTACCATTCTGCTGCATTAGGAAGAAATGTATGTGGAGATTTGACATACACGGTGTCCCATAACTTCCTCTCAATACAGTAGTGACATTTGAGTTCTTTCATCGGGGGCTGAATCATTTCTGAAATGGAGAACTGCGTTTTAAGGTCTGGAGCATTTCGAGTTAAACATCCTTGAGAGAGCTCGCTTCTTGTTTTTTTCCTGCCCAAACAGGGAGTAAGACTAAACCAACCTGCTGCTTTGGATAACGGCCATCCTGAGTCGGAGCGTGGTGAGGGGCTGCAGCGAGCGCCCTGGGGGGGCTGGCTCCGTTTGTCTGTTTCACCCAAGGGATGCACCTCAAGGGGGCATGGTAGCGGGGAGCCAGAGGGTGGTTTGGGGGAGCAAGGGTAAAGGGAAATCCTGTACCAAGGCATTTCTTGGGCATCCCTCAGGGACCAGGCACTGACCCAGGCAGTGGGAATCCAAAGGTGAATATGGCCTCTGTCCCCACGGAGCTGCTGGTCAAGGATGGGCCGTGGACCAGGGAGCACATGCTCACAGCACAGAGAGGCCCACTTGGACCCAGAAGGCAGGGCTGGGTGCCCTGAGGGTTTGGAGACAGAGAGGCTTCCTGGGGGAGGTGCCTTTTGCACTGAGTCTGTGGAAGGTGCTCGGAGGAGGCCAGGCAACTGTGATGCGGAGCTGGAGTGGGTGTTTCAGCAAAGAGAGAAGCTGTGTGGGGGGTGGGGTCAGGAGGGGTCTGGGCAAAAGCATTTCGGGTTCAGGGAGAGGAGAGGTCCTGAAGAGGAGACGGATGAGGGAGTTAGATGCAGAAAGCGAGGCGACAGAGAAATGGGGAAAAGGCCGTCTCAAATGCCTCCATTCTGCTGCCGACTAAATGCCGGGCTGGGCCTATGTCCTCACAGCCCTCATTCACCCAGGCGCCCAGTCCTGGTGAGAAGACCGCACAGTGTCTCTGGAACCTACTCTTCGTCACCCTCCTCTTTGACCTCACTGCCGTGGCGGACTCCGGCTTCACCCGCGCTGATCCCAGTCTCCCTCCTCCCAGCAGAGAGGCCACGAAGAGCAATAGCTTAAACACCCGGGAAGTTTAGTTCTCTTTCATAAGTAGCAGTCTGGCCACAAGTGGTGCGGGGACAGGTGTCTTCTGTGTCCTTGCTCTTCGGTTCCTATACTCTTGTCCTATTTTATGAACCTGTATATCTCACTAGCTCCTCTGTGGGCCAGGCTGTGAGCAAGGGCAAAAGAGGAAGAGAAGGCATCTCCTTCCTTTAACACAGTGCCTAGCCCTGGATGGCGTGGCTCAGTTGGTTGGGCATCTTCCTGCAAAGCTAAAGGTCGTCAGTTCCATTCCCAGTCGGGGCGCCTACAAAAGGCAACCAACTGATGTTTCTCTCTCTCTCTCTCCCCCCCTTCTCCTGGCTCTAAAACAAACACACATACACACACACACACAAACAAATGGAAAGCATCACCTAGATGTCATTTCCACAGGCTCTGCTCACACCCACCCCAGCCATATGGTTATATCTATCAGCAAGGAGGGCTGGGAACTGCAGTTTTTATGCAGTGACTGAATCTCAAGTTAAAAACCAAAGGTTCTACTACTATAGACGAAGGAGAGAAGGTTATGGAGGGGCATCTGGTCACTTGCCCCGCATCTTGCCCTCTTCACCTGCCGTCTGCAAAGCTCTGAAGGTGTGGGCCATCCCCCAGCCCCACTCCCAGACCGCGCGGCCATGCAGCTCAGGGTCGGGGTCAGCCTGTCAGGGAGCCCCCCCACCCCCGTGCCCCCACGCCGGCTCGCACGCTGCCTTCCGGCAGGGAAGCAACAGAACCTGCTGCGAAGGGAGGGCCCGGGCCGGGCTCCTGTCGGACTCTAGCCCTGGGATGCGGGCGAGCTGCTCCAGCCCTCTGAGGCCCTGTCGCCCTAACCCTGGGATAATAACTACTTTGGGGGTGAGGGTAGAAGATCACGTAGGTCAAGACAGTGCCCAATAGATGGCGGTCATCGTAGCCGGTGTCCTCGACCTGCCCCCCCCAGAAGCTCTGTGCCCCTCCTGGTCACTTTCCTCATGGATCCCCCCCTAAGGCCTTCTGGGTCGCCGTCCTCACAAACACACCTGCGGTCAGAACCCAGCGCACGCCACTACGACGGTTTTGCCGATGTCCACCTTCCCTGGTGGACAGACTGCTGTGCCCCACCCCTGCTCCTATCACGGAGCCTAAGAAAGCAGATTTGGTGTCAATGAACTTGAAGTGGGTTGAGCCAAGGCCAAGAAGTGAGTCAGGCAGACCAAGAGGAGCAGAGGCTCAGAAGCAGCATTCCAGAACCAAAAAGCTGGGGGCCACAGCTGGATGCCTGGGGCCAGGCCAGCCCTTGGCTGGTCAGAGGTCAGAGGTCAGAGGTCAGAGTCGTCAGTGGATGAGGAGACCAGGATGGTGGGCAGACAGCAGAGATGAGATCCAGGCAAGCACACATGGGGAGAAAAGGTCATGGTGTGGGGAGTCCCACCAGCATCAGGGTCAGGGTGCCAGCCACACCCAGAAGCAGCTGGACACTAAGCTGGGCAGTCAGTGTCCAGTGCTGGGGTCAGAAAGGAGGGGTCTGCATGTGTGTAGGAGGACGTAGGGGAGCGGGAGTGCGGGAGCAGAGAGAAAGGCCCCCTACCCGCGTCAGTCTGGCCCTGGGGTAGGGCCCAGATACAGCATCCTGTGGGAAAAAGAGCACAGTTGGAGAGGCAGCAGGAGGAAAGGTGATGTCTGCATTTGGGTTGCACAGGGATGTGGTTGCATTGTTGCATCTCAGCCACCAGAGGGCAGGAGAGACCCGTACAAGAGGCTCACAGGACATTGGCTGCAGGACTTTCAGAAAGGTCACTGCTTGGCTGGGGGCTGGGTGGTCAGGCAGGTGCAGAGAGGGTGAGAAGGGAGAGCTAGGCTCGAGTGCTCCTATTCTCCCCAGGAAAGGCTCTCCAGACGGACATTTCTCAGCCCTTGGGTTAACCCAAGCACGGCAGAAGTGTGGCATGGGTTTGCCCTCGCAGAGGGTGGGACTCCTGCCCTGCTGGCCTGCGAACCAAAAGGTCACCGGTTCGATTCCCAGTCAGGGCCCATGTCCGGTGGGGGGCGTGTGCGAGGCAACCACACACCGATGTTTCTCTCCCTCTCTTTCTTCCTCCCTTCCCCTCTCGCTAAATATAAATAAATAAAATATTTTTTAAAAAAGCAAAGGAGAGGGCGACTGCAGGCAGCACCAGCAAGGACCTGGTACTGGACTTCTGGTTCAGGCCTCCTCACCTGTCCACTCAGGGATTTTCTGTCCCCTCTCCCTGGTCCTCCGAGAGGACATCAGGCTTGTGATAGCAGCTCCTGCAGATGGGAAGTCCCACGTCCTCATATCTGAGGGCCCCACCTGTGGTCATGTCTCTGTCACAGGGATCATCAAACCCTCCCCCACTCCTGTGAATGGCAGAAGGATGCTGCCTTGCTGTCCAGTTGTGGGCGGCAGAGGGCTCTTGGGGTCTGGGGGTCAGACTCTGGCTGGGACCTCCACTGATCTCTATGGGACTCAGTTTCCTCGCCCTCGAAGTGGAGAGTTGAAAACCAGCTCTTACCCAGGGATATGAAACCCTCTCCTGGAGAGTTAACTGCTACAGGAATGTGAGTTTTTGTCATCGATCATCCCTTTCAGGCAAGAGAGGACAAGGATGGGGTCTCGTTCATTCTTCTGTCCCCACGAACACCCTTTTGGCAGGTGGAAGGTGGTCCCGTTCAGGTGGGCACCGGCTCCTCATAGGACAGTAGAGTCGGGTGGTGGATGAGGCCATGAGGGTTGAAGTTTTCAGTGGGGCTGCTTTGACTTGTTGTCACCCGATGTGCCCTCCCTTGGCCCAGGGACGCAGGGAGAGGTCGGGGCTGGTGGAACTGAGTCAGATGTGCAAACCCCAGGGCTGTGAAGGAGCCCTCGAGGGTCTGGGCTGACGGGGGAGGTGGGAGCTGGGCTCGTTTCCACCCCCACCCCAGCAGCTCCCCTTTCCAGCTGGGGAAAGCGTCTGATTGGAGCCCCTGCTTGGATGCACATTTTATTTCCGCAGAGACGGCTCCATAGCTCCCAAGGGTCTTGGATTCCTCAACGTGTCTTTCTCCTTCCTTCAGAGCAGACATGTGTGGGGGCGTTCATGGGCTCTGACAAGTCCCATTTCCTTACTAATAAATATTCCTCCTCTCCTCTCTAAGTGTTAAAATAAAATCCAGAGGAAGAACAAGTTGCCCATTTGTCACCTGCTCCTTGGTCCAGACCAGGGGACGCATTTTGCTACTGCTGGTGCCCACTTGAAGTAGGATGAGGGATCTGTTTGCTTCTTTCTGATTAGTTTAATCCTGCCTGGAAGGGCCAGCCCTGCCCTTGACCGTGGCCTGGCCATTGCAGGAGGATGGGCGGGAGGAGGACAGCACGGGGCAGTGGCTCGGGCAGGGGGCTACAGGAGACCAGACACACGCAGGGAGGACGGTGGAGGACGTGGATAGAGGTGGGACACGCAAGGCGGTTGAACGAGCAGTGACTACCCAGCGTGGAAGCCCTGCGGGCTTTCTGCCTGCCGGGCCAGAGGGGTGTCTTTCTGCCCTGAGATGCTCTGTTTTCTCCGGCCTTTGCTCCTCTCTGGTTAGTGTGCTTCTCAGCCTCTCACGGAGACGCAGACCCAGCCTCTCCAGATCACGCCTGGCCATCGTTGCAGGACAAGTCAGGGCTTGGACGGGGAGGTGTGTGACTGTGGGTGTCCTGAGACCCGTTCCGGGGGCCCAGAAACACTTGTTTGATGTTCACGCCAGAGCCCGGGAGGAGGAGGGGCCGGCCTTGGGCTGTGTGATGGCGGGTGAGGGACACGGAGCCCTTGGGCCTCCCTCCTCCTCATCTGCCCCTCCCTGCCTTCTGGGGCCACTGGGAGCCGACGTAGTGTTCAGAGAACATGACTGCTCTCTGTGTCCTGTGACGACCCAGGTGAATGGAAGGGGTCGTTATTGCTATTCTTCGGGGGAGGCTGGTGAGCCCCTTCTCTCTGCTCTCCTTGCCCCGTCATCTTCTCTGCTGCCCGCTCCCTCTTTGCAAGCTGGCCCTCCTTCCTGGGTGCAGCCGCTTCTACGGCCCCAGTAGGAGCCACCAACCCAGTGTATTCCCAGTCGCGAAGGTGGGTGGAGAGGAAGGGAGAGTGCCCTTCCAGCCTGGAATATTCTGAAAGCGGCCAGCAGGGGGCAGCAGCACCTCGCCCCTTGACCCCGCCCCGCGCTTCCTGGCCACTCCAGTAGGGCCACCTCAGCGAGCAGGTGTGCGGGCCGCCGGTAGGTGGCGAAGGTCTCAGTGACCCGCACTGTGTGCCACGGGTTCGCCCAGGCCAGGAGGCAGGGCCACCTTGAGGGCCAGGCTCGGCGCCAAGTGCTGGTTTACTTCGGGGAGCAGGGGACGAGGGGGTCGATGTCCTGGATGATGCTGAAAAATGGTGACGCCCCCAATGCCTCCCTCAGGGGTAGCTCATGCCCGCTGAGCCCAAAGGGAAGGGCGCTGATTCGGCTCAGATGAGCCCAGGGGATGGGAGCAGGCGGGTGGGTGTCTCTGGGCCAGGCCCTCCGGGGCACCCTGCTGAGCCCAGGTGGTGACCAGGCAAGCCTTCAAGTCGGGCCCCTAGCCCGGACCACTGACCCTTGCAGAGACCCCTGCGCTCAGCCTCCACCCCTGACACGAACGCGGGCCCCCACCCTGCCCAGTTCTGGGAGCCCCAGCTGCCTGCACTCAGTCGTCTCCCCTCCCATGGTTCCTGGGCGCTGTAGACTTCCTGGGCTGCCGGCAGGCCCCAGGCCCTGTTCACGCGGTTGGTCGGTCACTCCCGCCCGCCGTCCTCTGGGTGGAGGCAGGATGCCGCTTCCCGACCGCAAGGGGCTTGGCCCAGGGTCCTAGGGCCTTACGGCCCGGGAAGAAATACAGCACAGCCCGAGTTTTGTGTTTCTGTGTGTTTTGCCCGGAGGGAGATTCCTGAGGGAGCAGGGAGGTCCCTGCAGGTGGAGTATCATTGTTCCCTCAGCGTCATTGTCCTCTCTCCATGGGAAACAACAGCCAGTTGCCCTGCATCACTCTGCCTCCCATGGGGACAGGGTCTCTCCTGGGACCCTGTCCTCAGAAAGCAGGAATCGCACCCAAGGATGACTGGCACTGGAGAAGTACTCTGGGCTGCAGAATGTTCTGGGATGTCAGGGTGTCTTCTTCTCACTCCTATGTTTTCCAGTGTCCCTGTTACTAATTATTCACTCGGTAGCACTCATTCATTCACTCACTCATTGGTTTAGTGTTATTTATTGAGCACCTACTATGTACCTGGCACTTAAAAAAATCTTTTTTTAATCCTCACCAGAGGCTATTTTTACTGATTTTGAGAGAGAGCGAGAGAGAGAGAAAGGTGTGAGAGAGAAAGTTCAGTTGGTTGCCTCCCATATGTGTCCCAATCAGGGATGGAACCAGTAACCTACGTATGTACCCTGACCAGGGATTGAACCCACAACCTTTTGGTGTATAGGACAATGCTCCAATCCACTGAGCCACCTGGCCAGAGCTACCAGGCACTTCTTTTTAAGTTAGGGAGGGGGTCTATATTTCAGGCCTGTGAATAGTCTCCGCTGCCCCCTCCTAATGAGAACCTGCTGTGGTTCCAGATGTGGGGATAGGGGGCTGAGCAGGATGGAGCTAGGGGACAGAGCGGGGCAGTGGCTAGGCAGGGCTGGGTGGGAGAAGACACGTGACAGATCTGGGGGGAGGAGGAGGACAGCTCAGGGTAGCCGCAGGACAGATTGGGGAAAGAGAGGCGTGATGGATGAGGCGGGCTGATCTGGGGAAAGGAGGGGGCAGAGGCAGGAACAGGGAGGGGGAGCAGGGGCTTGTCTGGGGGAGGAGGCAGAGAGACGCTGGGCAGATGGGGCTGGGGTAGGGGAGTGGGAGAGGATGAGGAAGTGCTGGGAGAGAGCCTGCAATTCCTGAGCAGGAGGTGATGAGGTATGGGGCCAGACGAGGTCCTGGGGACCTACAGGTCCCAGCTGCAAGGATGGAGCTGGCCCTGAACGGCTGGCAGCATGAGTTAGAGGGTGACCGTGTAGGGCTGGGTCTACCTGCCTGCGTCTGTGTGTCCCTGACAGTGGGCCTGTGTGCTGGGGAGGGCGCTGTGACAAGGCACTCTTCTAGGCCCTCGGACTAAAATCATCAAGACAAAGTCCCTGCGTTCTCGGAGCTGCTCTTGAGTGGACAGAGCCAGCCGGGAGCAGGATGAATGAAGGTCTAAGCACAGGCCCCTCTTAGGCTGTCAGCACTCCCTGCCCTTTCCTCCCCAGCGTCCTGAGCCAGGCCATGTCCCACACCATCCTCTCGTCTAAGATTCAGAACAGACTTGCTCTGTGTCCCTGTCCTGTGTGTCCTCCTCCGGCTGACAGGCACTCCTTTAATGAGGTGCAGTGTTGAGGACTATTACTGCCTCCCTGGGAACCACCTTCCAGGTAGTGCTCATCCTCTGAGGGCAGGCGAGTAAACAGCTTAACACCACGTGGTGAGTAAAATGGGCCCGAGGTGCAGCCAGGCAGGCCAGGGAGGAGGTGACGTGTGTCAGCCACCCCCATGCAGATGGCCACGCTTTCTGCTTCCAAGACCAGCTCCTCCTCAGCTGTGCATTGGTCTTATTTTGCAGAAAATCTCCAGGGAAATGGGTTCTGCTCATCCCTCAGGTTCTGGGTTCTGATAGCTTTGCACAGGCCCCGGTGCCTCCTCAACCCTCCTTCCCCTGCCCCCGAAGTCAGTGGGGCATCCCCTGCCAGCCCCGTGCCTGTGGAGGACAGCCGAGCCCTTCGGTAAATTTTGTGAGTGTTGTTTCTGAGTCTCCCTTCCGGCTCTATCCTCCTCAAGTTCCAAGAGAATCCTGCTCCTTTGACCTTTCCTCAAGCATTTTGCTCTTTAATCCTTAAGCTTTTAAAATTTTTTTATTTTTATTTTTTATTTCTAGCCTTTGTCAGGGCTGTCCAACCTGCAGCCCAGGATGACTGTGAAGGCGGCCCAACACAAAATCGTCCATTTACTTAAAACGTTATGACATTTTTTTTGTGATTATGTGTCACAATGTATTTAATGTGTGGCCCAAGACAACTCTTCTTCTTCCAGTGTGGCCCAGAGATGCCGAAAGGTTGGATCTTTTCCAGTACTTGGTTCTCTACGAGAGCTGAAGTTGGACACGTTAAGGGTTTGTGGACTTTAATTGGTGGTTGCTTCTTGGTTCCTGCTAGTTTTTAAAAATTCCAATATAATAATGATAAAAATAAGGTGTTTTTTTTTTCTGTGTCAGGCTGTTTTCAGGACTTCTCTTATGCATCTTAATTTAACCTTCATGACAAGAAGGCCATGAGGAAGCATTATTATCCCATTTTACAGGTGAGGAAAGTTAGGCTCAGAGAGTTAAGTGATTTCCGTGAGAGCCAGGCAGGGGTCCGAGCAGGGTGCTACACAGCTCTGGGCTGACTTCCGTGAATACAGAAATTTGTTTTTATGTCTGATTTTTAAAATGTTAATAATTCATGCAAACATTTGCATTGTGCTCTATAGAAAACCCACATTTATTTAATGTAAGAATAACACCTTTAGTTTCTGTAGACCTTGGGATAGAACTGATGCTCTGGGGAGACGGGCCGTATTTATCTGTGACCTCAGGCCCTCTGGACACACCGCCAACACCCTTGTGCTTCAAATGGCCCAGGGGACACATTTCTGTTCTCTGAGTCTCCAGCTCTGTCCCCAAGCATCACCACAGAGCCGTGTGGCTTTGCAGGTACCTTTTCTCCCCCAGAGCGCCCGTCCTTCTCTTCAAAGACGGGAATGATCGGTTTCTTAGAGCGTTTTGGAAGGTAATGTGAATTAATAGACGCGCAAGGTTCTGCGAAGTGCAAAACCACGACGTCTGTGGTTCACGTTTATATTCTGGCATCGGGAGGCTATCTGCCCCACACCGAGCTTCTGGTTTACTTTGGTTCCAGGTGTACCTCTCTGCATTTCCACAGACTTACTTTGTTTCTTTTTTAAAGGTTTTTTATTGTTATTCTATTGCAGTTGTCTCAATTTTCCCCCCTTTGCTCTCCTCCTCCTACCCTTCCCTCCGCTGGTTTATCTTATGTAGAGTTTCTATTTAGCTTGATCTCACTTCCCCAGGGTCCACTTGAAGTTCATGATTCCCTGCCTTGATTTCTCTGCAAGTGAGGAGGCGGGCACAAGGGGCTGCAGGACAGGGGGGCGTCCCTCCCACGAGAGCAGACATCCGCTGGGGCTGTAGAGCCCCGCCCCAAACTGGAGCTTTTGTAGAACACTCACCCTACCTGCGCGTCAGCATCTTTCAAGTTCCCCAATGCAGGGTGCGATGCAGGGCTGGTGCTTCCGGAAACCAGGGATAATTGCAAGTTAATTGCAATTATGTGGTTAAACACCACAGTCAGTGGTGTTTATCAGTGCGGGCCCTGAGCCAGGCACTGTTCCAGGGCCTAACAGAGATCGGTAAGCCCAGCAGACTGAGATTCCTGCCCGTGGGAGCTTAGATTCCAATGGATATGTGCAGTAGATGTGAACATAAGGAAAGGTGTGAATATGCAAATTATAGAGTCTATTAGAAAGAGAGGAGCGGCGCTGACTGGTGTGGCTTAGTGGGCTGGGTGTAGTCCTGCAAAGTGAAAAGTTTTCAGTTTGATTCCCGGTCAGGACACATGCCTGGGTTGCGAGTTCGGTCCCAACTCAGGGCACATAGAAGAGGAAGCAACTGATGTTGCTCTCCCTCTTTCTCTTCCTTCCTCCCCCTCTCTCTAAAAATAAATGAACGAAATCTTTAAAAAAGGAGAGAGAAGAGCGTCTTGGAAAAAGGAGAGAGTAGAACAGAGGAGGGGCATGGGGAGTAAGTGGGGTTCGGGATCAGCCTCGCTGAGAAAGTGGGACTTGTACAGATGCCCTCGGACTCCCACCTGGAGCCAGTCAGGTGACTTTCTGAGGGGTAGCACGGCATCCAGTGTGGCCAAATGGCCATGAAAAGAGTAACATGAGAAATGGTCAAAGAGGAGAACGAGAGGGCAAGATGTGTTTAGAACCTACTAGGTGAATGGGAGCCTTCCAGGATTCTAGGTAGAGAAATGACATAATGTGACTCCTTTCAGCTTAGCCTCCCTGCCCCTAATTTCACACAGGTTCCATGGCTGGGGCTCGGGGTCTGTGAGCAAGTGGTGGGAGTCGGTTCTACTAGAACCACCTCGTCTGAGATGGGAGAGGCGGCTCCGGAGAGGAAAGTCAGGTGAACACGTAGCCATGCCATTGGAAGGGAGAATGGACCCTTGGCAGACAGAAACAAGGGCTGTCCACCACCATCCTCAGTGAGCTGCCCGTGGCAACAGGACCCAGAAAAAAGTGATCTTCCAATAAAGCGCTCTGGGAGTTGAGAGAAGGATGAGATTAACACAAATTCTGGAGATTCAAGGTCTAATTGTGGGGGTTGTTATTTAATCTGGGACTTAGGGAAGAGGATTTGATAGGTGGATAGGAGGGAGGTGGCATCCTACATATGAAATGTGCATGGAGTAGAAAGACAGAGCAACAAGCCACGCTAATTAGTTCCAGTTCTCAGGATTGCAGGATGTGTGAGAGGAAGAAGGGCAAGATTGAGGTTGATTCACTGGGTCCTCAAATGCCATGGCATTCTATCTAAAGGACCAGGCTAAGTGAAATGTCAGACAGAAAAAAGTCAAGAACCATATGATGTTGCTCATATGTGGGATATAAAACTGAAAGCAACAAATGAACAAACAAGGCAAACAAACAAAAAAGCTCATAGACACAGACAACAGTATGGCGGTTACAAGAGGAGAAGAGGGTGGGGGAGGTAGAAGAGGGCAGAGAGGGTCAAATGTACGGGGACAGAAGGAGACTTGACTTGGGTGGTGAGCACACAGTGCAATATACAGACAATGATGTATTATGGGGCTGCACTCTTGAAACCTATATACTTTTATTAACCAATGTTGCCCAGTAAATTTCAAATAGAATTTAAAAAAGGGATCAGGATGTATACTTTTTAGAATTCCAGAAAGCATCACTTGGTAGGGAGGGAGAGAGGTTAATATAACTGCGCTCAGAGCAGTGGGTGAGGTGAGGGCCTAGTCTGCATGGTTATGTTGTCACTGGGCTTCGGGTATGTGAACCATCTCAAGGAACAGGACCACCTGGCCAAAGACACGCAGGAAAACAGATGGTAGAAATAAACCCATAGAAGATACAGGTCTCGGAAAGGACAGAAATAAACTTTAAACAAATAACCAACCTGTTCAGGAAGTTCCCTGACAAGATGGAGAATTTCAACAGAGAATGGGCTATAAGCAAATTTCCAGAACCGAAAAATGCAACATGGTGTGGGTTTAACAGTAGACTGGACACACCGAGAGAATCGTGATCTGGGAGATGGTGAGAAGAAAATGTCCAGACTAACTGAAAAATGTGACATGCAGAGGAAAGCACGAGAGAGATGCCACGGTGGAGGGTCTGACGTAGAAGCACGAGGAATCCCAGAAAGAGAGGAGGAAGGTGCTGGGGAGAGACAATATGAAGAAATAACAACCGGGAATTTTGTAAAAGTGATGAAGGGCGTCCAACTATGGGATCAAGAACCGTGAACCTCAAGCAGGATAAGCAAAAAGAGAACCATACATATATCTCAGTTCATCATAGAAAAATGGCCAGAAACAAGACGAAGAGGAAAGAAAAACCTTAACAGCAGCCAAAGAGGGGAAAACATGCATTACTTTCAAACAAACAGCAGTGAAGCCACAGCTGGCCTCCCACCGGAAACGATTCCGGCCAGTAAACAGCATCTTCAAAGTGCTAAGGAAACAATTGCCGACCTAAAATACTATACCCGTTGAAGATATCCTTCAGAAGTGAGGGTGGGACTAAGCATTTTTGAGCAAATGGAGGCAGGACTCTTCACTAGCAGATCCATCTGATTCTTCGGAGAGAAGCAACAGGATCCTGGATGGGAGCAGAAGCATGCAGGAGGGAGTCACGTGTTGGTGAATTTGTGGGTAAGTCCCATGAATACTGACTGTATAAAACAAGAATTACTCTCTACGAAGTCTGCATTATGTTCCGGGCCATGTGCATGCATTATTTTCTTTATTCTTCACAGCAATCCTACAAATCTGGGACCATTATTAGTCCCGTTTGGAACACAAGGAAACTGAGACTTGGAGGGGAAAAGTAGCTTCCCTGAGGTTGCCTAAGCAGTGAACTTGTGTGAGTCTTTCTGCCAAGTCCATGTTTCTCTCACTAAGCTGTACTTTTTTAAAAAAGATTTTATTTATTTATTTTTAGAGAGAAGGAGGGAGAAAGAGAGGGAGAGAAACATCAATGTGTGGTTGCTTCTCACATGTCCCCTACTGGGGACCTGGCCTGCAACCCACGCATGTGCCCTGACTGGGAATTGAACCAGCGACCCTTTGGTTTGCAGGCTGGCACTCAGTCCACTGAGCCATACCAGCCAGGGCTAAGTTGTGCTTTTCTGAAGCGTCAGTGGCTTGTCCCCTTAAGTTCCAGGGAGAACTGGCAAGGTGGGGATCCCTCGGGATCAGCAGCGGTGGCTGTCATTTTCATGTGCTTCCCACTCATGGTAGAAGAGTGACCCACTGTGGCTGTGGGCACAGCAGGTAGTTGGACTCTTCCCCTCTGTGGAGCTTGTGAGTTCCTTCTGTTTCCAACAACTTCTGTCTCTTCTTCCATCCAATCACCAGCCATCCTGCAAGACCCGGAAAAGTCTTGTCCTGGCCATGAAGTTTTTCTTGACCTTTCCATTTATTCTGATCATTTGCCTTTTACATTACCCACAAATGTGGACATCAGTACATTATTGAAGAGTCCTCAATTATTTCTCATGTGATGACTCTTCTTTGCATGAGACTGTAAGATCTTGGAGAGCAGACCCCACATCTTGGTTGACAATTTGCCTTCCTGTGTGCTTAGTATGACAGCTGGCACCCAGAGGGTGCTCAGGTGGGAAATACTCATTGATTTATTAACTGCAGTTCATCCTGTCCACCCCTGGCAGTGCAGCCAGGAGCCAGTGTTTGGCCATGAGTGTACCATGCAAACAATTGTAGTGAATTGCAAGTTGCACTGAATTGAACAGAGTTGTGAAACTCAGTGGGGTCCAACTAGGGTTCTAATACACAATAGCAAGCAAGACCTTGGGATTGAAGTGTGAGCAGTGAAGACTGCTGAGTTATATTTGGATTATCAACCAACCCAATCCCAAGCTCCACCTAGAGCTGCTGTTTAATGGAGTTTGACTTTCTCACAGGATCTTCTGTCAAACTGATTTGTGAGTGGCATTTGTCAAAGCGCTCCAGATGTCCCCCTCAGCCCCACTGCTCTGGGCCCCACCTTGGAGCTCTGCCCTCCCTGTGGACTCAGCACTGATTTTTAATCTGCCTTTCTCAGTGCCGATATTCATGGAAGTCTAGACACCTCTGTGGGTAGAGAGGACACCCACGAGGGTACCCATGGTGAATATTAATGAGTGTTCCATAATGAGACCAGGACACCTGTGCACCAGTGGGAGTGGAGAGGCAGAGAACAACTGTTTGAGGAAGATAAAAGAACAAATGGCATTCCTGCTGGACAGGATGCTGGGAAGTGTGCTATGTGGAACTAAAATGACCCAAGTGGATAATGGGTCTGTCTTGGTTTGGCAGAGGCCAAGAGGAAAATGGTGCAGTCAAGTAACTACATCAAGAGTTAATTCTGGAATTTATGGGGGGCCTCCTCTGTGCTCAGCTTTGTGTTGAGAGGAAGCTGAGAGGGAGAGACATATCTCCCATGCTGGCCTCAGATGCTGGTGAAGGGAGAAAAGGCCCAGTCAAAGCGTTTTGAACACAAGATGCCACATATCCACATCCTTCTTTGTTTCATGCGTGGTTGTATTTTGTATTTTATATAAACTGAACTTAACTGGGAAGGGAAGATTTTCACCACTTCGCCCATGAGTAGCCAAGCACAGCACCAGCCTGTATTTCACTGAATTGGATTAATGCCTGATCCCACATGCACATACACATCCATGTACACACATGTACACAGGTGTTTATTCTTCCAGTTGAAATCCATGAAAACTAGTTGATCTAAGGAAACACATTTTTATTCCTCACCTGAGGATGTTTATTTGTTTAAGAGAGAGAGGAAGGGAAGACAGAGAGAGAAAGACATTGATGTGACAGAGAAACATCAACTGGTGGCCTCCCGTAGGCACCTGACATCAAACCTGCAACCTAGGTATGTGCCCTGAACTGGGGATCGAACCTGCAGCCTTCTGATGTATGGGATGATGCTCCAACCAACTTAGCCACCTGGCCAATGCTAATCTAAAGTTTTTTTTTTTAAATTACAAAACATTGACAAAAAATCTTGCTGAAATTTTGCTAGGAATTGTATTAAACCTGCTTATCAATTTGGGGAGAACTGACACCTTTGCTATGTTGAGTCTTCCAATCCATGAACACAATATGTCTTTCCACTTAATTAAACTTATTTGATTTCTTTCACTAGTGTTTTGTAGTTTTCAGCTTTAAGTTCTGTACATTTTTAAAAAGATTTTATTCATTTATTTTTAGACAGAAGGAAAGGGTAGGAGACAGAGAGGGAGAGAAACATCAATGTGTGGTTGCCTCTTGAGTGCCCCCTACTGGGGACTTGGCCCACAACCCAGCCATCTGCCCTGACTGGGAATTGAACCAGCGACTCTTCAGTTTGCAGGTTGGCACTCAGGCCACTGAGCCACACGAGCCAAGGCAAGCTCTGTATATTTTATAAGAGATTTACATCTATTTGTTCTTGAGTAATTGGAAATGACATTATAATTTTTGTTTCCATGTGTTCATTGCTAGTATATAGAAATACAGTTGATTTTCATATGTTGATCTTGTATTCTCCACCCTTGCTGAACTCACTTATTAGTTTTAGGAGTTGTATTTTTCTTGTAGATTCTGTAAGTTCTGCCCAGATGACCATGTTGTCTGCAAATATGGAGATTTTAATGTCTTCCTTTCTGGTCTGTATGTCTTCTTATTTTCTTTTCTTGCCTTAGTGTACTGGCTAAAACTTCCAGCATTATTTGAATAATAGTAGTGGGAGTGGACAGACTTGTCTAGTTCCTGATCTTAGAGGAGAAGCATTTAATCTTTCACTATTAAATATGATGTTAGTTATATTTTTTAGTCAATGTCCTTTATCAATATGAGGAAATGCCTTCCTATTTCTAGTTATCTGAAAGTTTTAAATCATAAGCAGCTGTTGAATCTGTTAAATGTTTTCTCTGAATCAACTTATATGATCATATGATTTTTCTTCAGTCTGTTGATATATAGATTACATTGATGGATTTTTAAATATTGAAGCTGTCTTGCATATATTGAGACTTAATTATATAGCTATAGGCTTACTATATAGCAAGGCAATGTGGTAGAGGGATAGACCCATAGATCAATGGGATAAAATACAGACCCCAGAAATAGCCCCACACAAATATGGCCACCCAGTTTTTGACAAGGTTACAAAAATAATTAAATGAAGAAAGTATAGTTTTTTCCAACTTATGATGCTGGGGTATGTGGATATCCATAGGCAAAAAAAAAAAAACCTTGACTTAACCTTATACACAAGTTAACTGAAATATAGATTTAAACATAAAAGATAGAACTATAAAGTGTTTAGAAGAAAATATAGGACTTTTCAAAGAGTTCTTAGACATGGCACAAAAAGCACTATACATAAAAAAATTGATCGATTGAACTTCATCAAAATTAAGATCTTTTTCTCTGTGTAAGACCCTGTTAAGAGAAATGAAAAGACAAGCTACAGACTGGAAGGAAATATTTGCAAGCCGTGTAGCCGACAGAGAGCTTGTATTTAGACTATATAAAGAACTCTCAAACCAAACAATCTAGTTAGAAAATGGGTACAAGATGTGGAGCAACATTTCACCGAAGAGGATATGGAGATGGCAAGTAAACACAGGAAAAAATGTTCAGCATCACTCGTTCTCAGGGAAATGCAATTAAGGCCATAATGAGTGATCACCACACGCCCACTGGAACAGCTAAAATATAAAATAATAACAGTACCCAATACTTGTTAGGATGTGGGGAAGCTGGGTCTCTTACACACTGCTGATGGGAAAGAAAAGTGGTACAGCCACTCTGGAATACAGTTTGGAAATTTCTTAAAAATACATACACATACCATATAGCCTAGCAACTATACCATAGACCTTTATCTTGGAGGAATGGCAAACTTCTGTTCACATAAACTCTCTACTGATTGCTCATAGCAGCTTCATTTGTAATCGTCCTAAATGGAAACCACCAAATGAACTAAAAACAGCCTGACAGTTAAGTGCACAGAGGTACAGATACACCAAAGACTAGTCAGAAATGAAAAAACTACTCATACACACAACTTGGGTGAATCTCAAGGGTATTATTCTGAGTGAAAAAAGCCAGTCTCAAAAGGTCACCTAGTTTGGTGGAGTCCCTTTTGTTTATTTTTTCTTTTGTATCTTTCGTCTAGGGAGATATATCCAATAAAAAATTTCTAGGAGCAATGTCCGAGATTTTGCTGCCTATCGTTTCTTCTAGGATTTTTATGGTTTCTGGTCCAGCATTTGAATCTTTGATCATTTTCAATTTATTCTAGTGTGTGGTGTAAGAAGGTTGTCTAGTTTCATTTTTCTGCACCTATGTGTCCAATTTATTTGGACACCAAATAAATTGTTTTCCAATGCCATTTATTGAATAAACTATCTTTAGCCCATTGTACAGCAAAGGAAATGGTCAACAAAATAAAAAGAAATCCACAGGATGGGAAAACATATTCACTGATACATCTGATAAGGGGTTAATATCCAAAATTTATACAGTACTTACAAAACTCAACACCAAAAAAATGAACAACCTAATTAAAAATGGGTAAAGGACCTGCATAGACACTTCTCTAAGGAGGATATACAGATGGCCACTAGACATATGAAAAGAGGCTCAATATCACTAATCATCAGAGAAATGCAAATAAAAACCACAATGAGATACCATCTCACACCTGTCAGAATAGCTGTCATCAATCAATTAAAAAACAAGTGCTGGCGAGGGCGTGGAGAAAGGGGGACCCTTTTGCATTGTTGGTGGAAATGCAGACTGGTGCAGCCATTGTGGGAAGTAGTATGGAGATACCTCAAAAAATTAAAAATGGATCTGCCTTTTGACCCAGTGATTCCACTTCTGGGAATATATCCAAAGGAACCCCAAACACGAATTTGAAAGAGCATAGGCACCCCTGTGTTCACTGCAGCGTTATTTACCAATCACCATGAGGTAGGAACAGCCCAAGTGTCCATCAGTAGATGCATAACAACTATGGGACGTTTACACAATGGAATACTACTTGGCCGTAAGAAAGAAGACAGTTTTACTCTTTGCAACAGTATGGATGGACCTGGAGAACATAATGCTAAGTGAAGTAAGCCAGTCAGAGAAAGACAAATACCATATGATTTCACTCACATGTGGAATCTAATGAACAAACTGAACTAGCAAGCAAAACAGAGACAGACTCATAAATGGAGAACAGATGACAGCTAGTGGGGCTTGGGGAGGTTAGGGGGTGGAGGGATTGAGCAAAAAGGAAAAGGACTCACGGACATGGACAACAGTGTGGTGATTCCTGGGGGAAGGGCAGTATAAGGAGACTAAATGGTAATGGGGAAAATATAATAAAAATAAAAACATCACATATATTTGTATAACATTTAAATGTGACAAAGGATAGAGTAGGAGAACAAATTAGTGGTTGCCAGGGGGTAAGGATGTTGGTGATTAGTGGGGGAAGGACATGTGATTCTACAGGAATAGTATGAGGGGGGTGTTTGTGATTATGAAATAGTTCTTTTTTTAAAAATGAATTTATTTATTTATTTTTAGGGAGGGAAAGGGAGGGAGAAAGAGAGAAAGAAACATCAATGTGTGGTTGCCTCTCGAGTGCCCCCTACTGGGGACCTGGCCTGCAACCCAGGCATGTGCCCTGACTGGGAATTGAACCAGCGACCCTTTGGTTCACAGGCCGGCACTCAGTGCACTGAGTCACACCAGCCAGGGCTATGAAATAGTTCTGCATCTTGATTGCAGTGGTGGTTCATGCATTTACACACGCAGAACTGATGGAACTGTCACACATGTGCACCAATGACAGTATCCTGAATTTGATATTGCCCTGTTATGTGACATGTATCCACTGCAGGGAACCAAGTGTCCAATAGAGAGGACCACTCTGTACCACGTCTGCAACTTCCCGTTTTTTAAAATTTTTATTTCAAAATGAAAAGTTAAAGAGAAGCCAAGCTAAAAAAAATATTTCAACCATACCAAAGGGTATAGAGAATAAGTACAAAACACACTGTGTCTCCTATTCAGCATAAGAAAAAAAAATTATCAAGCTCCCTGTGTACACCCTCCACCCCCAGGGCGCGTTCGCCTTTCTCCACTCACTTCCTTGAAGTAGCCATTATCCTCGTTTTGGTGTTCATCATCTTCATACTTATACTTCCACTATAAATAAATGTATGTGTCTTTAAATAATGTAGTGCATATTTTAAAGCTATATAAATGGTGTCATGCTATCAAATTGCACTCACTCTTCTATAGCCTGCCTTTTTTCACTCAAAATTATGTTTTGAAGATTTGTCAGATGCACATTTAGCTTTAGCTTAATCATCTTAAATGGTATAGTATTCCACTGAATTGATTTGCCACAATTATCCATTTCTTTGATGGACATCTAGGGTATTCCCGATTTTCCTTATTACCAACAATACTGCAGTGTCATTTTTATAAGCTCCTTGCCTGTATGCAGAAGGGTTTACAGGATGTGATTCGGAGTGGAATTGCTGGGTCATGGGTTAGATGCCTCGTCAGCACTGCTGGGGCCGGTCCGACTGCACAGCAGAGTGATTTTCCAAACACCGAGGACAATTCCTGTGATGCCACATCATTGCCAGCATCCAGTAGTGTCACAATTTTTGCCAATTTAGTGGATATGAAACAGAATTATATTGTGGTTTGAATTTGTATTTCTTATCTTCTAGTGTTGTTCAGTGTTTAAAAAAATATACTTTTAGCCTTGGCCAGTGTGGCTCAGCTGGTTGGTGTCATCCTGCAAACTAAAAGGTTGCCAGTTCAGTTCCTGGTCAGAGCATATGCCTGGGTTGCGGGTTCACAGAAGGCAGCTGATCACTGTTTCTCTCCCTTCCCTGAACCCCCCATCACTCTAAAATTACAAAATAAAAATAAAAAATAAACAAAAAATAAGTTTTTCGAGCATTTTGGTATATTTGTTTTTAAAAATATATTTTATTGCCCTGGCTGATGTAGCTCAGTGGATTGAGCGTGGGCCTGAGAACCAAAGGGTTGCTGGTTTGATTCCTAGTCAGGGCACGTGCCTGGGTTGTGGGCCAGGTCCCCAGTGGGGGCCACATGAGAGGCAACCACACACTGATGTTTCTCTCTCTTTCTCCTTCTCTTCCCCTCTCTCTAAAAATAAATAAATAAAATATTTAAAAAACCCACAACTATTTAAAAAATATATTTCATTGATTATGCTATTACAGTTGTCCCATTTCCCCCCCTTTATTCCCCTTCATCATGCACACCCTCTCCCACCTGCATTCCCCCCACCCTTAGTTCATGTCCATAGGTCGTACATATAAGTTCTTTGGTTTCTACATTTCCTATACTATGCTTAACCTCCCCCTGTCTATTTTCTAACTACCATTTATGCTACTTATTCCCTGTACCTTTTCCCCCACTCCCCACTCCCCTTCCCCACTGATAACCCTCCATGTGATCTCCATTTCTGTGATTCTATTCCTGTTCTAGTTGCTTGCTTAGTTTGTTTTTGTTTTCATTTCTATTTTTAGGTTCAGTTGTTGATAGCTGTGAGTTTGTCGTCATTTTACTGTTCATATTTTTGATCTTCTCCTTTTTCCTAGGTTAGTCCCTTTAACATTTCATATAATAAGGGCTTGGTGATGATGAATTCCTTGAACTTGACCTTATCTGGGAAGCACTTTATCTGCCTTTCTATTATAAATGATAGCTTTGCTGGATAGAGTAATCTTGGATGTAGGTCCTTGCCTTTCATGACTTCAAACTCTTCTTTCCAGCCCCTTCTTGCCTGAAAAGGATTTTTTTGAGAAATCAGCTGATAGTCTAATGGGAACTCCTTTGTAGGTAACTGTCTTCTTTTCTCTTGCTGCTTTTAAGATTCCTTATGTTTAATCTTGGCTAATGTAATTGCGGTTTGCCTTGGTGTGTTCCTGTTTGGGTCCAACTTCTTTGGGACTCTCTGAGTTTCCTGGATGTCCTGAAAGTCTATTTCCTTTGCCAGATTAGGGAAGTTCTCCTTCATTATTTGTTCAAATAAGTTTTCAATTTCTTGGTCTTCCTCTTCTCTTTCTGGCACCCCTATGATTTGGATGTTGGAATGTTTAAAGATGTACTGGAGGTTCCTAAGCCTCTCCTCATTTTTTTGAATTCTTGTTTCTTCATTCTGTTCTGGTTGAATGTTTATTTCTTTCCTCTGGTCCAAACTGTTGATTTGAGTCCCGGTTTCCTTCCCATTGCTGTTGGTTCCTTGTACATTTTCCTTTATTTCACTTTTCATAGCCTTCACTTTTTCCTCTATTTTGTGACCATACTCAACCAATTTTGTGAGCATCCTGATTACCAGTGTTTTGAACTGTGCATCTGATAAGTCAGCTCTTTGTGGCTTAGTTGTATTTTCTCTGGAGCTTTGATCTGTTCTTTCATTTGGGCCATTTTTTTTGTCTCCGAGGGCCTGTTAGGTAGTAAAGGGTGGAGCCTTAGATATTCACCAGGGTGGGGTAACACACATTGCTGCGTCCTGATACTCTATGTGGGCAAGGGGTCTGAGAGGGAACAATGGTGCTTGTTCTGCTCTCTGCTGGCTTTCAGTCACTTCCTCCAATACCCACCAGCAAATCAGGCCCTTCTGGTGCTGATTCCCAGGTGGGTGGGTTTGTGTACGTTCTAGGACCCTGTGGGTCTCTCCAACGAACTCTCCTGTGAGGCTGGGAGTTTCTCCCACTGCCTCAACCCCCACAGGTTTTTACAGTCATAGGTTTTGAGGCTTTATTTCCCCACACTGGAAACCTGGGTTTCGAGGTCTGTCTCACTCCCCAGTTGTTCCTCTCTGTTTATCTGCACACAGATGTGGGACCACCCATTCTGCCAGCCACCATCTTGCTGTGAGTCCTCTCCACCTGGCTGCCCGTCTCCACCCCCTCCTACCAGTCTGGATGGATATTTCTTCTTTAACTTCTTGGTTGTTGGACTGCCATACAGCTTAATTTTCTGTCAGTTCTGTTTGTTTTTTATTTTTAAATTTGTTGTTGTCCTTCTTTTGGTTGTGTGAGGAGGAACAGTGTGTATCCTGTGGCCAGAAGTCCATTTTGGTATATTCTTTAATGAATCTTTATCTATTGATATGTCTGTTGTATCTATAATATATAAGGAACCCTAACAAATAATAAGACAAACCAACAGACAAATAGACACAGAAAATCTAATAAGAGCTGTGCTAGATCTTTATAAATAAATTACAAAACTACTTTAATGCCATTAAAGATGACCTAAAAATTGAAAAGTATTCAATGTTAAAGGAATTAATTTCTATGAAAAAATTTTTATGCACTTTTGTTTGGAATTTCACTAAATTATACTTTTTTGGGGGGAGAATCAGTATCTTTATGGTATTTAGTCTTCCTGTCCTTTAACATTGAATACTTTTCAATTTTTTTAGGTTGTCTTTAATGGCACTAAGTAGTGTTTTATAATTTATTTATAAAGATCTAGCACAGCTCTTGTTAGATATTTTTAAATACCTTATAGTTTTACTTTCTATTTTAAATTGTATTTTTAAAATTAAATGTTCTAATTGTTTGATGTTGATACATAAGGTTATGATTTATTTTTGTGTAATAGTTTATATTCCACAACTTTGCTGAATTCTCATAATAATTTTCATTATTTTAAAATAATCTTGGGACTTATATATGGAAGTCATTATTAGTGAATAATTACAGTTTTATTCTAGTAAAATACTCAATAGAGATAAGAAAGTGGTGTTCTTACCTTGTTCCCAATTTTAAAAAGAAATGCTTCTATTTCACCATATGTACAATGTTTGATAAAGTTTCTGAGGGCTATTAAGAAGATGTCTTTTGGTTCTGGTCTGATAACATTTTATTTTATTTTTTATCTTTTTCTCTCTCTTTTTTATTGTTGTTCAAGTACATTGTCTCCATTTTCCCCTCTCGAGCCATCCCCGCCTCCCACCACCCTCAATCCTACCACCCTTTGACTTTGTCCGTGTGTCCTTTATACATGTTCTTTAACATTTTTAAAGCCCTGAATGCTTTTTATCAATAGATTATTTTTATCTCTATTAAGTGGATTATGTAGTTTTTCTTACTTCTTTTCTTAATGTGATTTTACAATATTGGGACAGATATTCCAGCATTGAGGTTTTCTCGTCTTTTTGAGATAAATCTTACATGGTGGAAATATATTATGATTTTAAACATTAGTTGACTCAGTTTGTTAAAATTTTATTTAACATTTTTATATCTGTTTTTCATGAATGAGTTTAGCCCAAAGTGTCTCCTTACATTATTTTCATTTGTTTTTGAAATCAAAGTTTTGGAAGCCTCATAAGTTGAAGAGTTTTATTCCTTTTTTCTTCTTTGAACTATTTCAGCAAAATTGAAAACCTTTCTTTCTTTTTTTATATTTATTTTTTTCCATTACCATTTATCCCCTTTATATCCTCTTCCACCGCCCTCCCACATCCCCCCCACAATCACCAGACTATTGTCCATGTCCCTGAGTCCTTCTTCTTTTTTGCTGATCCCTCCACACCCCCTCAAGCTGTCAGCCTGTTCTCTATGTATGAGTCTGGCTTTACTTTGCTTGTTAGTTCAGTTTGTTCATTAGATTCCACATATGAGTGAAATCATGTGGTATTTGTCTCTCTTTGGCTTATTTCACTCAGCATAATGCTGTCCAGGTCCATCCATGCTGCCACAAAGGGTAAAATTTTCTTATTTTTTATGGCTGAGTAGTATTCCATTGTGTAAATATCCCATAGTCATAATTTATCCACTCATTTACTGACGGACACTTGGGCTGCTTCCATGTCTTGGCTATTGCCAATAATGCTGCAATGAACACAGGGGTGCTTATCTACTTTTGAATTTGTGTTTTGGATTTCTTTGGATAAATTGCCAGAAGTGGAATCACTGGGTCATAAGGCAGGTGCATTTTTAATTTTCTGAGGTAACTCCATACTGCTTTCCACCATGGCTGCTCCAGTCTGCATTTCCATGGATAGTGTACTAGGGTTCCCTTTTCTCCACATTCTTGCCAGCACTTGTTGGTTGATTTATTGTTGAGAGCCATTCTGACAGGTGTGAGGAGCATTTGGAGCAGTAGAATATGCTTATAAAACAGTCTGGCCCAGGGATTCACCCCTCCCCCACCCCGTATGAGTTTTTATCACTGATTTAATTGCTTTAACAGTGTATAGTCTATTTTTCTTGGGTTAGTTTTTGTAAGTTTTGCTAGAAAATGGTTCACTTAATTTAGGCTCTCAATTCTGTGGTTGTATAGTTTTCCGTCCCCTCTTCTTATATGCATTTAAGACTAGAAAAGTTCCTCTGGTATAGTTTCTAGGAACTCTGATTTGTAGGGTTCTCATTGTCAAAATTATTTTTCTCTAAAATTATTTTATTATAAATACTTTTTTAGTTTTGTTGAGGTATAATTGACAAATAAAATTGTAATACATATAAAATGTATAATGTGACAATGATATACATGTGCATTGTGAAAGGATTCCCACATTGGAGCTAATTAACATCCATCACCTCATATAATTACCTTTGTGTGTGTGTGTGTGTGTGTGAGAACACTTAAGTTCTGCTTTCTTGGCAAATTTTGGTTATACAGCACAGTATTATCAACTTAGTCATCATGCTATGCATTAGATCTTCAGATTTTGTTCATCTTATAACTAAAAGTTTGCTCCCTTTTACCAGGATCTCCCTACCTCCCCAGGCTCCAGTGCCTTGTGGTCTCAACTCTTTGATAGGCTCAACAAGAATAGTCAATTTTCAGGTTCCTTGGTGATTTTCGGTTGTAAGCATGGGAATGATGCTTTTTCTGACTTTCTATGTGCTAAGCAGAAGCTTAAAGTCCTTCCATTTCTTTTTCTGTAAATGTTCCTATCTCTACCCCTTTTTTCCATCAAGTTATCTTCTACTTTACCAATTCTCTATTCAGATTGTCTACACTGCTGTTAAGCCCCTCCACTGAGTTTTTAACTCTAATTTATCATTAATTCTGGAATTCCAATTTGGTTCTTTTTCAGATCTGCTTTTGGAAAGTAGTTTTCTGTTAGCTTTTGGAGTTTTGCAAGCTTGCCTTCTATTTATTTAAATAATACTTTTTTGTATAATGTAACTATAATTTCAATATACGATGTTTCTGCTACTTTTTTTTTCTTATTTTTATGCACGATGCTTTGCTCCCTTGTGTGCTTGGTCATTTTTGACTATAAAGCACACATTTTTTCATGGGTAATTATTTGTGGTATTTATTTGAGGCTTAGGATAAAGGTCTATTCTTTCAGAGGAGATTTTGTTTTCTTCTTCTATGTGCTTAGGGACCTACAGTTACTAACCTCTGCAAGCTGAATTGATTGTTTGAGGTCATTTGAGCCATCCAAGTGGGCTGCAAATCTGACTTGTGGTTACAGTGTTTCAGTAATAGATTTGTTGTTGTTTTCCTTCTCTCTGTGCCAAGGCAACATTCTGCATGGTCTCTTGGAGGGTGAAGGTGGGCTGGGCTTATGTCTATTATGTGAATACTTACCTGGAGGGTGTAGCCTTTTGTGTTTCCAACCTTATGGGAAGAGATCCATTATTACAATCTCTAGGATGGGCAGGTCTTGGGGTTTGTCATTTATCTCCTAAACCTCTTGAGGTTAAGTAAACTTAAGGTTCAAGTTCTTTTATTTTGGCAAATGCCCTCAGGGCAAATGTAACTTCAGGATTCTTGATTTCCTCTATCATATAGATTTTGACTTGATAATTCCTTAGTTGTCAACTCTTTGAGGTGTTTAAAGACAATTTAAAAAAATTTTACCTAGCTTTAGCTTTTATCTGTTTTAGGAGAAAAAAATACAAATTTCTTACAAATTCTTCTACTACAAACAGTAGATTTTATTCAGTTTCAAATCTAATTACTCTTATTTATTTATAGAAATCCCATACCACTAGTTTTATATTGTTACTTTCTTGTTTTGATTCTTTCCTTTATATTATAAATGAATTTGAGCCCTGACTGATGTGGCTCAGTTGGTTGGAGCGCCGTCCTGTAGACCAAAGGGCCATGGGTTCAATTCCTCATCAGGGCACATACCCAGGTTACAGATTTGATCCCTGGTTAGGGTGTGTACGAAAAGTCAACCAGTCGACGTTTCTCTCTCACACTGATGTCTCTCTCTTCCTCTCTCTCTGAGAGCAATGAAAAAATGTACTTGGGTGAGGATAAAAACATAAAAAAAATACAAGTATAAAAAATAAAATAAATAAATACAAATAAAAACAAACCTGAATTTTTTATTTTGTAGTCTGTGTCAAATACCTCTATGAACTAAAACTCCTGTGGGTCTGATTCTGTTGTTTGTTGTTTCTGATGACTCCTGCTTGGGTCTTGTGTTTTGTAAATTGGGCCAATCAGATCTTATTTCTTGGAGCTTTCTCAGTTCTCTTCTGTGCAATGTGTGGGAGTGTGTGCCCTTCTAGAGGTACTTTACGTCGGTTTCTGCCACGTGCTGAGGGCATTACCAGAGGGGCCACTTCTATTTGACTTTCTCAGTTAGGAGGTTCTGAGACTATGCAGACTGTGCAGGGCAGGCCTGTGGTTATAAATTCTCTCTCTTTTTTGGAGGTACAGTGAACTTAGTACATGACAAAGTAGGCATCCCCAAGCCCCTCCCCTTCTTCAAGAGGTCTGGGATGGAAACTCTGGAGGTCAAGGGATTCTCAGTATGTTGGGGGAATCTGATTTGGAGCAAGGACTCCCCAAAAGCTGAAGACATCTCTTCTTGGCACTGGGGGCTCTTACTCCTTGGAGGCCACGTGGACCGTGAAGTCTACCACCCCGTTGCTGCAGCCAAATTCATTGTCATACTGGGAAATGAACTTGACAAAATGCCAGCCCCAGCATCGAAGGTAGAGGAGTGGGTGTCACTGTTAAAGTTGCAGGAGATAACCTGGCCCCCTGTGTAGACCAGAATGCCCTTTAGGGGTCCTCTGATGCCTACTTCACTGCCTTCTTGATGTCACCATATTTGGTAGCTTTCTGCAGGTGGCAGGTCAGATCCACAACCGACACATTGAGGGTGGGGACAGAGAAGGCCATGCCAGTGAGCTTCCCACTCAGCTTGGGGATGACCTTGCCCACAGCCTTGGAGGCACCATGAGAAGCAGGGATGATGTTCTTGGCAGCTCCTTGGCCATGATGCCACAGCTTGCCAGAGGGGCCACCCATGGTCTTCTGGGTGGCAGTGATGGCATGGACTGTGGAGTCCCTCCATTGATGCCAAAGTTGTCATGGATGACCTTGGCCAGAGGGACCAAGCAGTTGGTGGTTCAGGAGGCATTGTGGATAATCTTCAGGGAGTTGTCATACTTGTCATGGTTCACACCCATCACAAACATGGTGCCAGGGGCAGAGATGATGACCCTCTTGGCTCCACCCTTCTCAATGGTAGCAAAGACACCAGCTGACTCCATAGCATATTCAGCACCAGCATCAGCCCATTTGCTACTGGTGGGATCTCACTCCTAGAAGATGGGGATGGACTTTCCATTGATGACAAGCTTCCTGTTCTCAGCCTTGACTGTGCCTTTGAATAGTATATATTATATACATAGATATGTTTATATAATTTTTAAATTTATATTTATATAATTTATGTAATTTTTTTAGTCATTCCTTGCATGGAGACCATAGTTCTCCAAGCGTCATGATTTTTCAGATGTGATTTCCCACTTCATCCAGACCCATGACTTTGGCTCTTGTCCCTACATGGCTATTCAAATCCCAGCTTCTTTGGTTTTCTTTAAATCAGGACCAGCAAGTGCTCCAAGTGCAGCCATAGCCTCAGTACCACTATTTTTTTCTTTTTTGCCCCTAGACATTTCCCTTGCTTTCTTATGAGAACAGCCAAGCATTTAAACGATGTTTGCTTTATTTTATCCAGCACTTCTAAGTATTGGGTTAACAGGAGGTTTCTCAGCTATCTCATCTGCTGCCTTGCTGGAAATTGATGTCAATCCGTTCATTCTTTAGGGAGCATCTACATGTGTTCAGTATCTGATTCTAATATGTATTTCTAAAAAGTTTTGAGTGATGTTTTTGAAGATTGAAAATAGCGAAGGCCTTACCATATTTACCTTTATATTTCTCATGCCTAGATATAAAGCACAAATAATTGTTTTTAAAAATGAGGAAATAGGAAGTTTCCTTAGAGCACATCATCTGCTGCTCTCTCAAGTCTGTGCTCGCTTGTAAACGATGACACGTCAAATGCCTCAGCCAATCTAAAAGTTGTTCTCAAGCAGACATCTGATTAGAGTGCTTTTGTTTGTCCAGAAAAAGTTTCTTCTGACTCTGTGAGTATTAAGGCTTTCTCTGCATCCAAACTAACTTTGGCACTGGTGGCTAGCAAGGTTGTTTCCTTCCATTATGGTGACTTCTGTCCTGGGCCAAGTCTACACGTGGATATTTTTATTCCACAGTCGTAGACTAATCTCCTCCCAGTGCAGCATGAGTGCATCAAGCGCTATTGGCATCAGTGCTCCATCTTCCTCCCCTACTGGTGTGAATACGTGGAACACACACATACACACCGGGTACGTTAGAAGGGCACTACCCTCCTGGTAAATAATGAAGGCTTTCTTTAGGAGTGGGCTCCAAAGAAAGGCATTGCTAGGTACCAAAGGCCTTGGGAGACAGCACTCAAAGAACTTCCTGTCCTCCTGCAGCTCCCTTCTAGGGGGTTCCCACCCCCATCAAACAGAACGAGGCTACATCTTAGAGCTTCTAGTACAGAGACTCTGCCAGGCACCACTGATTAATTGGCAAACAATGTAGGAGTTAGAGACTTCCAAGGCAGCCAGGGTGGAGATCTGAGGGAAAACAGAACGAGCAGCCACCAGACACAATCCCCTACCCACATGTCATCTTCAGGATGCTCAAGAGAGGATTTTAAGGCTGCTTCTGAATGAGATGGTATTGATCATGCACTGTTGCTCTAGGCACCAACTGGACGATGGAGAAATTGGGAGTGTGGTATGGGGACGTGGGGCTGAGCCTTACTGCTGAGAGAAGGAACAAAGCAACATAGAGTCTTCTCTGTGGATGGTGTTGGGAGTGGACATAGGAGGCTACATCTAACTCAGAGACAGATAGGCTCCTGGGAGCTGTGGGTTATAGTATCTGCATATTTGCATTTGGGGCTTCAGAGGGGAACTTAAACAAATACAAATGGATGTGGCCGTGACTGTCAGACAATTAAAGACCACAGATTGTTCCCCATCGTCTAGTTTTCTAATTAGATAAGCAGGCCGGCCAAACATACAGCATGCCTGATATTGCAGGCATTAGTCATAACTCTGAGAGGAGCCAGCCAGATGCCCAACTGTGTACTCCCGTCCTGCTGGTTCTGCAGGGAGATACTTGTATATGTGGAGGATATAACCCACCAATGTGCACTATTGGCTGCGATGATAGGGTTTGGCCCTAAACCTCTCTGTAGAGCTCCAGGTCCTGGAAATCAAGTCAGACCACAGGTGGGTATAGGCTCCCTTGTATCCAAGCCTTCCTGCCCATGCCTCCTTTCTCTGGGCTCCACCCTGCTTCCTGTGTAATTTGCTTGGGGAGGAGGGTGTGGGAAAGGGGTTGGGGGAACAGAACTCTTTCTGCTGGTCCCTAAAGCAAGAGCACTTTCTCTAGGGCTTATTGTACCCCATGAGATGGATTTAGTGGAGGACCCCCAGGCCTTCCCAGTTTGCCTGGCCATTTACAAGTGACTGTTTGTTCTGGGCAATTCCCGAGATATGATGCCCACCATCTTGGTCCTTCTGACTGCTGAGTTGAGCACTAACTGTAGGAGCAGGGCTGGAAGCCCAGAGGCCATCTGGGAGTCCATTGCAATGATCCAGGTAAGAGAAGGTGCTGACTTACTGGGCGGAGTGGGTAGAAGTGGTTGGACTCTGATTGTATTCTGTAGGTAGAATCTACACAACTCCTGTAGGGATTTCTTGACAAATCAGCTATGGGGTGTTAGAAAAAGAGAGTAGTCAAGGATGACTTCAAGGTTATAGGCCTGGGCAACTGGAAGGCTTGTGTTGTCCTGAACTGAGATGGGGAATTTATGTGGGGGGCAAATTTGAGGTTGGGGAGTGGAAGATTAGAGCTTGGTTTTGAATATGTTAAACTGAAGGTTTTATACATGTGCACACACACATACACATACACCCCAGGCGGATAGTAGGTAGATGTTTGGATGTAAGTCTGAGTGCAGGGGAGACACCTAGTCTAGATGTATGTATGGGAGTCGTCAGTGTGTGGTTGGAGGAGAGAACAGGATGGGGCAAGAGAGGGGAGGAGAGCAGAGAAGAGGCCCAAGGACTGAGCCCTGGGACACTCTAACCTTAAGAGATTGGAGAGAACGATTTTGTCCACCTCTTTGCTTATTTTGTTTTTTCTGTCTCCCATCAGGATGTAGGCTCAGTGGAAGCAGTGACCTTTTTTGTCACCATGTGGGTCACTAGCTACTCAGTAAAAATCTGTAACATGAATGAATGCAAAGCTTTGTAACACCCATGCCGTCTCTGGTGGTGAAGGGGTTGTGGGCAAACTTGTCTACTTGGGTGCCACTGGTCCAGCCAAGTCAGCCCTGTGGTGCCAGGTCGGTGGGTGGTGAGGGAGAACTCAGGTGTCGCCTCCCCACTCCCCCCACGGCCACTGTACTGTGGAGCTGCTTCTTGGGGGCTGTAAGATGAGGAAGGGGATGCCGAGAGGAGCCAAGAGCCCTGTAGGATCACTGCAGAGGCCACAGCTTTGGAATGTGGCCGCTCACGCGTCCCCCATGGAGTGTCTCTGGGGAAGGGGACTCCGTAGCTGCTCAGAGACTGTTCCTTCAGGACCTCACCTTTCTGCTGCAATTCTGTGTGTGTGTGTGTGTCTGAGGCACAGGAAGTGCTGTAATCCTGTTATCCCAGCCCTTTCCCACTCAGGAGTCTAAAATCCAATTCCCTGAGTACATCCGCAAACATTGGAGGAAATGCCAGAAGGGCTTGGGTGTCTTTGCTAGCTCCCCTCAGCGCCCAGTTGAAATGAGCATGTCCGTGACAGATAAACTTGAGAAAGGCTCCGCTCTGCCTCAGGCCGTGCAACCCCCAAATTCCACTCTCCTTTCCCAGGGCTGAGTGCTGTGTCCCCCACCAGGTCCAGGTGTAGCCCACTCTTCTGCATGTCCCCCTGCTGCTTCCTAGACGGAGTGGAATTTCTTGAGATCAGTGTTTTTGCTTTCTTGGCCTTCTTGGTTCCTCCCCATTCTCTACAAAGCCTTCCTTTTTGGCACGATTTCCCCCTGCAATCTCAGACAGAGCTCTGGGCCCAGATCCAACAGTATTGACCAGCTAACCCTGTGTCCAGCCAGCAGCCTTCTGTCTCTTGCGGGTCTGTCTGGAGCTGCTTCCTGCGGTCGCAGCCTACGTCTGTCTGCTTCTCACTCTCCCCTAGACGTTATTGACAACATGCTTTCAGACCAGTCATTTAAAATGCAGCCAGAGCCGGCAGGCTTAAGGATTTGTACTATCGAGACTCTTAAGAATAATAATTAAGGGGGGAGGGTTGATGGGGAAGGTACCTAAAAATCTCCCACATGTCCATGACCTAGCAACAACCACTGTAAACGCTTGGATGTGTTTTCCTCCAGTTTCTTCTCTGCATATTTATAAAGCACTGCTGTTACCATACTGTTGATTCCACTCTTCACCCAGTCTGCATCAGGGTGGCTGTGACAGATGCACGAGGTAGAAAAGAAGCATCCTTCTGCAAGTCTTGTGCAAAGGAGTTTCAGCTCCTGGAGCCTGGGTGCAGCTATTCAAAGCCAGCCAATCGCAGACCAGATCCTGCTTACCCTGCTGCCCTGAGAAATCTGTCCTATTTTCTTTGGGTTACAACAGCCCCAAGCTCTTACCTGAGCTGACCTCTCCTGCACCCACTTGCCGAGATGGCAGGTGCTCCTCTGTTCCCCTGATGTGTTCTGAGTGCAGCAGCGTCGTCTGCCCTGACTGCCTTTAGCAGCAAGGACCCTCTTGGACCCCATATCCCGGGAGCAGAGGCAGCTGACCACCCCCTTCTCTGTCTCAGGGATGCCCATTCTCATGTTTTTCCATTTGGGATTCAGAGCACTTTTCTGCTTGTCTCCTTCACAGAAAGGGCTGGAGGCTGTTTACTCCCCATTACCAGCGAGAGAGCCGGCATGCACAAGTGACCGTTTCCCATCGATTCCCAGGAAGGCAGTGGCCAGACCAAAAATGTCATGTGAGGGCACAGGTAGGCAAGGGCTTTTCTTTCTGAAGGATGTCCCTTCTCCAGCAGTGACTGAAGCACTTGAAGATGCGAGAAGAAAGACTGCTCCTGTCCTTTCTGCCCTGCCCCTCGGCCCCATGCATGTCCTGGCCTGGGATATAACCTTACTCTGGAGAGAGCTGATCGGGTCATAGCTGCTTCAGGTTTCTCCCTTTGCACTGACTGACCCTGTTGGGAATGCCTCTGTCCCTTTGGCTCTCCAGGTCCTACCATGCTCCCCACCCCCGCCCCCCCCCACCCCATGCACATTCTGCTCAACTTCTTCCTGTCTCTGGAAGCCTTCCCCTAACTTCTCCTGAGCCTTTGCTCCGAATTCCATCAGCACCACCCTTGGAGCCAGACATCCAGGCCCCTGCTCTGGGTCTGTCCTTTACAAGTCTTCTCCCCAGCCCTGCTGCTGAGATCCCTCCCGCAGGACACGGTAGCCCTTAGTCCTGGCATAACCGGCCACCCTTTTCCCCCCACTCTGGAGGCAGCCTGAGGCCAACAGCTGGCTCTCAGAGGACAAGGCCTATTTTATTCTGGTGTTCCTTGCAGAATTTGAAAGATGACTGGGCATGTCGTGGGGCCTCGGGAAATAAAAGATCTAAATAAGAGAGTGACGCCACAATCCACGACCCTTTCCAGGAGGAAGAGTAGGCGGCATGCCGTCTTGGGAGATGTGTGTGGTGTGGGAAGGTGAGCGGCCAGGGGAGGCACATTCCTTTAGAAGACATTAATAAGCCCGGGGAAGAGCAGGCCTTAACCCCAGACAATGCTCTGGGAAAATTCCACTGTGAAGTGCCGGGACTCAGAACTACAGAAACCCAAGGGCACCCTCCTGCCCTGTGGGGAGGAAGCATGGAGAGTGAGTGCCCTGGACAGGATGGCTTGGCCCAGGGGCTAAGGCCATGGGACGAGGGTTACAAGGCCAGGGCCCCCCTCCAAATGCTCTAGAATTCAGGGGTGTCCAACCTTTGGGTGTCTCTGGGCTACCCTGGAAGAAGAGTTGTCTTGGGCTACACAGTAAATACATAAACACTGACAATAACAAAAACAAAAATCTCATCATGTTTTAAGTAAAGTTACGATTTTGTGTTGGGCCATCCTGGGCCGAGGAGGCCGGTGGGCTGCGGATTGGACACCCCTGCAGATGCTAGAGGTCCCTCCTCTCTGACTGGACATCAGTCACTGGAGTCCGTGCACGCAGGGAACAGGGAGAGTGGAAGACGGAACCCGTCCGAGCCCAGCCTGCCTATCTGGCTTTGACCCGGGAGACGCTGTGGGGCTGTGCGTCCCAAGGAGCAGAGGATAAAACTGCTGGAATTTACAATGGCCGCTCTGTGCTGTCAGGTCCGAGGGCTTTTTATTGGGCCCTGCTTCCGTTTCCACTCTCTCTCTCTCTTCAACTAATGCCCAGGGCTAAATTCAACTTAATTAGGAGGATTATGTGTCTCATAAATTTCATATTTAATATTCAAACAGAGGCTTTCCCCCTCAGCATGTTTATTAAAGACGTCCTAGGAGGAATGTTAATGAGTTATGACGTCATAAATACTTGGACTGAGGGAGCTGGCGGCAGTGAAGAGGAAGAGGGGAGAGAGAAAAGCAGATGACTTTAAGAACCAAAAGGGAATGAAATTTTCCTCTTGGATTGGGGCTGGTTGTGGAGGCTGCTGGGGCAGGAATATGATTTCAAGATCCAGAGCCGTGAGCTGCGTTCTCGTCTGAAGCCTAGGAGAGCTGGGGTTGCTGTGTGCACTGGCTAAGTCAGGCTTGTTTTGCGTTCGCCTGCGTGCTGTGCATTCAGGATGCCAAAGCACTCCTGTGAATGAGTGATGGAGGAAAACGCCCTAGAGAGATGTTGTGCCCACTATCTTCTTTTCTGGTTATCTGCACGTAGCATTTGGTGTGGATTCAGCATTTGCACAGCTGCCTTAATGCTGAACTTTATCCAGGTGCTGAATATTTTATAATCGAAATAACAAGAGGAGGAGGAGTCACAGGGCAGAGAGAGGAAGAGGTGGAGCTTGTCTGCTCCAGACCTTGGGAGGAACTTTTCTTGGTAATACTCCCCAGTGCCCTTATTTCTTCAGACCCTGATGATACTCAGACTATCCTCTCTCCTGATGGGTCTGCACTGAGAGAGATACGAAGTAACCAGGGAAACTCCCATTCCCTAATTGTATTGCAGACGGCCCTGGCTCTCTGCCCCTTTAAGGAATTAAAGGCAGCCTGGTCGAGTCGGGTTTGGAATCCCTATCTCCACCATCCATCCGCGTCAGCGCTCCTCCATGCCTTCCACTCCGAGCGCGGCGCTGCCGTGCTGCTAGGAATGGAGCCGCGTAAGCGGATGAGAAACAAGATTTTTTGAATCTGCCTGGTCCTGCCTGGCATGAGCCTAGTGCAAGCCATGAACTTTTCTCCCTGGGACCAGGCTCAGGGCAGACAGAACCAGAAAAACGTGGGGGCAGTCTCCTAACTAATCTCCCTGACTCCAGGACTGGCCCCTGCAATTCATTCTCCACCGAGAGCCGAGGGTTGTGCGGTAACTGGGAAATGGGTTATATAAGCCCTGTTGGAAGCTTCTTACTTAGCGGTGCAGTAAGAGTGCGCTCTAGGCTTGTCCGCGCCCTGGTTGGGGGGCAGCAGAAGAGATGTCTGAACAGACAAGAAGCTGACCAGGCCCATCGCCTCCTGCTGGGTTGAGTGAGCTCCAGCATCTCCTTCTTAAAGGCATTTCCGGTCTCTACAGAGGATTCTGTTAGAGCTGCCTTTACTTGTCTCTGATTCGGGGATGCATTTTCCATGGGGAAAGGAGGGAAACTCCACAGTACACTCCCCTCCGGCCTGTAACTCCACATTTCTGAACACTATCTTGACTCCTCTCTTGTCTCCTGCTACATAACTGGGTTGGGGAGGGGGTGTGACGGTGGTGATGGGAGACCAGGTCTTCTGGAAAGTTCCTAGAATGTAAGAATGTAAGAATGTAGCGAGGGCTTTGTGACTGTCGTTTCAGGTCGGGGGTCTTAGCTGTAGTCACGCAAGCCATTGCAACTGAACAAGTATCGTTCGGCAAACTCGTACATTCCCTTTTTGAAGTTGAAGTGATATGCTCACAGTCACACATGCAGTTTCCCCTCCCATCTTCATTTGATCGATCGATTGATTGATTGATTCATTCATTCAGACATTGAATTCCCTGCCTCCGGTCCTGCAGTGGGCTCAGTGGGAGGATTACAGATGCGAACAAAGATAGTCATCTCTGCCCCTGAGGAGCTTAGAGCTGGGTGGGAGGAAGGCTGGCTAATATATGTGATGCAGCCTCAAAGGGATAGGATGAAGCATGGGAGAGAATGCAGGGGCCCCCAGCTTAGTTGGGGGGTGGTTCTCAAGGAAGGCTTTCTGGAATAAGTGGTATGTAAGCTGAGCCCTGAGGGCTGAATAGAGCTTAGCTAGACAGAGGGGGTGAGCAGCCTAGACAAAGGGAACAGCATGTGCAGAGGCGCAGAGGGCAGAGGAAGGCACATTTGGGGGATTGCAGACGTTCAGGGTGACTAGGTCATAGAGAGCAGGGCAGGGTTTGGGGGGTCAGGGTTGATGGGGTTCGGGGACTAAATCAGTGACCAGAGCCTGATCACGGTCTGGCCTCAGGAGGGGACTTTTTTATGAAGGCAACAAGCGGTTTCTAGAGATTGTCCAGCAGGGGCTAGTATAACCAGTTTCCAAGTTACAAAACAATCTGTGGCTGTGGCTGGGGAGGGATTGTAGGAGCCGGTCCTGGACTCATGGAGATCAGTTAGGAGACTGCCCCCACGGTTTTCTGGTCCTCTCTGCCCTTTTTCCAGTGCAGGGTAGAGAAATTGGTGGCCTGGACTGGGCTTACGCCAGGTAGGACCAGAAAAAAAAAATAGGCAAATTTGAGAGAACTCTTGTGGTTTTTTTCTTTTTTTTTTGCTTACACCATTTTTTTAAAATTGTAGAAGTAATAAAAAAAAACAAGCAAACCCCGGCAGGGCCAGCACCCTGCCTACCTGTGCTCTAGCCTCAGCTTCTGCACTGAGGCTACCCGGAAGCTTCAGAGGCACAGACCCTACTCCCCTAGCTCTAGGGTCAGGGCAAATCTGATCGCGAAACGAGTTGCCATGGCAACCCAGAGCAAGTTGGGGTTTGGCCTTGCAGATCTGAGGTGATAAAGGCAAATAGCTGAGATGGGCAAAGGGGTTTCGGCTCTGAGCCCACCCTAGCCCCCGAACTCAGGGAGTTGTTCCTGGGAGCCTAGCAACATCTCTGTACCGCAGGGCAGGGCAGCCAGGCAGCCCTGGAGGCGGCAGGGCTGAGGGCTGACCTGGCAGGAGCTGTTGGGAGGGGCCTGGTAACTATGGAGACCGGAAGTGTCTTACACCATGGAGAATGGGCCTGGGCCCTACCAGACCTGTGGGATACTTATGGCGGTCCGTGATCTGGGATCTGAGGGGCAAGGAGGGTGCTGAAGGTGCTGAGGGATGGGCGGCAGGTAGATGGCAGACAGATGACCACTGTCACCAGAGACCAGGAGAGCGTTTCCTGGGCGGGGCCAAGGACTTTATGAAGGGCTCCTCAGTGCTGCCCACTGATACTGTCATCGTACTACACTGGGCCCTGGGCTCGGTGAGGTCTCCTTGTGTCATCTGCTGCCGCAGTGGTGGACTTCCCGGACAGAGTCCAGGGAACCGCTCCTCCCTCCCCCTCCCTGCACACCCTGGGTGTCTCCTTTACTCTTGACTCTATTCCTGACTCTGCTCTGCTGCTGCACAGCCAGTACTGGTGAGGTTCCGGGGCGCTGCTGGTGTTCTCCCCATGGTTGCACTTCCCTGGTCCCCTGATGGTCATCAGCCCCCTTCGAGGCTGGCATCCTGCTGGGAAGGCTTCCGAACAATGTTTCGAAGCCTGGGAAAAAGAAGCAGAGACTGTCTAGAATCCCCCAAAGTCCTCCAAATCTCTTCCCACTCCCAACCCACAGGGAACTTGCCTCCCTCCTCCTTTTCTTCCTAGTGCTATTTGAAGAGTAAAAGACGAGAGGAACTAACTGAATACCTAATGCTACTTACACTACTTATTCATCACTGTTGTTGTGCTTGCTATGGCCAGGCTCGGTGCCAGACACTTGAAATTACTTCCTTTTCCAGTAGCTCATCACACCACCTAAAGGGAGAGGAATTGTCATCCCCATTGGACCAGTGGAGAGATTGGCACCTGGGGCATTACATGGACTCATTCAAGAGCCCACAGTGAGGCAGTGAGGCAGTGACAGACTGTCAGCTAAGTCCCATGGCCTGGACTTCCTCTTCATCTTGACTGGTCAGCAGCCTCTGGCACCGCAGACCTCTCCCTCCTTGTGGAAACACTTAACTTTCCTTCTGGACACCTTTGCTGGATGCTCTTTTCAGACTCTTTTGTTGGTTCTGCCTCATCTTCCTGACATCCTGCCCTTGCTTCTTCTCTTGTGCCTGTGCTCATGCCCTCGGTGACCTCAGTTAGCCTCAGTTACATGAATAGGGGTTTTATCATGTGCTTCGTGGAGCAGGTTAACAGCTTTCATAGAGTTTTGTGGTTACTTCCGCAGACCTTAGAGTCTAAGAAGTCCCACGGCAGGACCCGCATGGGCTGTGGCATAAAATAGGCCCTTGATCTCTGTCTTTCTGAGTCTTACCTTTGTCTAAGCCTCTGGTGCCCAGAGGCTCATTGTATGCCAAAAACAGAGGTGGCACTTTGAGGCTAAGAGCATGGGCTCTTGAGCCAGACTACTGGGTTCAAATCTTGGCTCCCCGATCTATGAGCCGTGAGAAGTTGGACAAGTTACCTAATCTGTTTATGCCCGTTTCCTAGCTGTAAAATGGGAGTAATAATAATATACATTAAATGAATTTATATGTATATGACATAAAAAATTAGGGCCAGAAGACCTAATTTACCCCCCCTGGGGAAGCACAAAAGAATGTGTTGGGTGACCCTGCAGTCTTCTGGTGGTGTTGGCTGCAGGGTGAGGGTGGGAAAACTCAGTTAGCAGGGACCTGTCTATATGCAAAACCCATTCTTGTATCCTTCAGTCGCTTGGTGATGGAGGAGCCCAGACTGGGAGGGACCTGTGGAGACCGGTGCTGCATCTCACACATGACTGGGGCCTCTCTTGGGCATTGGTGGTTTCAGGAGGGAGCAGCTCACAGAGTGGCTCAATCTTTGGCTGATTTGGTATTTGAGTTACAAACAGGGTCAAGGCTGGAGGCAGATGGGAGCTGCAGACGAACCCTGCAGGTGGCAGGGAGCTTGGGCAGAGGCAAAGATGGCCCACTCATACATGCGTTGTATCTGCCGATCTGGCGCCAGACTCACTTAGGGTCCAGAGCCTGCTGAAGAGAGGACAGGCTTGGTTTTGAGATGAACTCATATCTTGCACACTCACCACAGCCCTTTGTAATAATTCGAAGCTTCCTTGGGGCAATGACCAACATGACTTTCAATGGGTTGTGCCAAAGCTGTTGGTTTGTATCTGGGAGAAGATGGTATAGGCAGGCGGGAAGGTGGGACCTGCCCTGTGTGCGATGGGGTCTCAGGTTTCCATCATTTCCTTAGGAAGATGGCAGGGCCAGTGTTGCTCTGGCTCGTCTGCTGCCCTGTGTAAAGGGATTGGAAGTGGGCACCTGAGTGCAGAGCAGGGTGGAACTTACCTTGGGTCTCAGCATCAGTCTTGCAGTGGTGAGGGGGAGAGGGGAGGGAGGTGAGTTGTTGGCCTCTGCACTGTGCAGACCAGTAAAGATCAAAATAAAGCCAACCACCTGGGACTAACACAAGGGAGCTGAATTCTTTTGTCAAGTAAGAATGTTAAAAAAGAAAAGGAAAAGAAGCACCACCTTAAAACAACAACAATCAAGTCACCATTCCTATTATTACGATTCATAAAAGAAAGAATATTTTAACATGAAAAGAGACTATTCCCAGGAAGGGAATAAGCTCAGTATAGAGGACTGTTCTTTCTAAGAAAGAACAGTTGGCAACCTCACACACACACAAACACACACACATCTTGCATTATCCTTTTAAAAAATTTTTATCCTTTTACTTTTATTTTTTTCAGTTTGATGCAGTCCGATGGAAGTGTTCTCACAGGCAGGCCTGGACTGTAGAGCAGCTTCGGGGGTACGGAGAGGATGGGGTGGGCTTCGATGGGAAGGCGCCCCTTGGGCTGCGAGAATGTCTGCTCGAGTCCTGGGGGGCCGGTGGCGCTGGGGAATCTCCTGCAAGCAGGCCAGGTTGATGTTTATAATGGGATGCATTTGGACTCAGGAGAATTGGAGGATGGGGAGAAAAATAATGGACCTTCTGAAGTTCAAATACACTGCTGCCTGGTCGGACCTCCTTCCATTCCTCCTCTTCCTCCATATACCCTTCCGCTGTTTGCTGTTCCAATGGCCATTGTCATCTCCCTGAGGTAGACCAAGGTTTCTGTTCTTGGAAGGAAGCTCTATCCAAGCCAAAGGCTGGGCCACAGCTTCCTCAAGCCCAAGTGGAGCCCAGAGGCACCCTGTCTCTGAGTTTGTCTTTGGCTGGTGGATCTCTCCCCTGGCCCCAGGTGACAGGCTGTTAACAGCCTCCTTAGGAAGACAAGTTTTCAGCTGTATCACCTTCAAAGACTCTTCCCATCGGTTAAGCTGTTTTACTTGTTTTAAGCTGCTGACTTACATTGTCTCTATCTGCTCTTACCATGAGTTCTGACCATCTCTCAAGTGGGAAAATGCCTGGCAAAACATCAATTTCTTCTGAATGGAGATTCAGAATTGCCCATGAAATGAAAGCTTGTTCCCTGAAAGAACTTTAATAGCGGCTCAGTACAAAGGTGGCAGCCGAGGCACTTGGACTTTTGGTGGCACCAGGGACAAAAGACCTCACTATTGGCATGTACTATGTTGATGTGTGCCAGGGCACACACATGGCCATGCCCAGGCATTTGCACACTCACATGCACAAAGCACCCATGGGTGGGGGCTGGGAGGGTGGGCTTGGGGGAGAAAGCAAAGGGAGTTTTAAGGGATGGCTGCTTTCCTCGTCACCTGCTGCTGACATGAGCTCTGGGTTACAGTGAGGAAGGCGGAGTCTGGCCCCAGCTCTGCCTCTAAGTTGCTGTGGGACTTTGGGGAAGTCACTTCACTTCTCTGAGCTCCATCGACAGGACGGATATGAAGACTTCTAGAGACCATGTGTCAGTCAGCATTTAAGGCAGGAAACAGAAACCACTCAGGGCATTTCAAGCAGAAAGAGGCTTTATACAGAGAATTGAGACCTTACAGAATCACCGGAAGAGCCCGAAGGATGAAAGCAAGGCCACAGGGTCAGGAAACTGCTACGTCATGGTTTCCTCTGTTGTCACCATCACAGCCACCCATACCTGTGAGGCTGGTGATGTGACCGTGGACCGTGGAGTCCAGAAACCAGCAATACTTGTGTCCGCCTGGCCCTGCTTGTCTGAACACATCCCCTGCAGAGACTTGGTGTCCTCCAGGTGCCACTGTCCACATGTGGCAGAAATGCATCTGATTGGCAGAGCTTGAGCTGAGCCAAAAGATGGTCTGGGAAGTGCCGTGTTTAGCTCTGCAGCTCTGGAGAGAGAGGGTGAAATGGAAACAGAGAATCAGTCTGAGGATCTGCTGCAGTCTTTCTCTCCAAAGTTCCACCATTCTGCTGGGGAGGTCAGCCCTGGGGGGCTTCAGCAAAACACCACGTGTTCAGAGTTGTTGGCCTGGCCACACTTCATCCAGGCTCCTGGGGGGCCCAGAGCCCCAGAGAGGTGAAGTGTCCTTAATGCCGGGTGCAGGGGGCTTGTAGGTGCCTGGAGTTCTACTTCTGACATCCACTCTCTGTGGTGGTGGAGGGTCCTGGGAATCCGCCAATTGCCTTCTCTTCCCCTGGTCCCTCCCTCCCTCACACAGGGTTGAAAATTAGGATTCAGAGACAGAACGTCAGGAGGAAGCTCAGGAGGAAATCAAGAGTTCTCTGGAGTCCCATGGCCAAGGCCTGCGCTCAATTCTTTAAGCAGAGAGAGCCTCTCCTCAGCTGGAAGGGACCAGGAGCCAGAGTCTGGGTTCAGTGGGGTTTTGACCTAGAACGGGGACAGATGGGACCAGCTCCCATTCCCTTCTCTCCCATGCTTTCCTGACAGGGCATCTTGGGGTGAGGTGGCCAGTGGAAGATGGGAGGCTGGCTGCTGGCGATGGATTGCAAGGAACAGGAACAGAAAGAAGGAATAGAACTTTACACTTCGTTCAACAAGAAGCTCCATGTCCTCACCACTCCTCTAAATGGGCACTAATTGTGACTGTCCCCATTCCTGTCAGCAGAGCAGCAGGGAGGGAAGAGGCCCCAGGGTGAGGAGGTGCAGCTCCCTCAAAAGCTGGGCTCCAGACCAAGCACTGGCTATGGTGGCAGCGAGTCAGGGGAGCAGGACAGGGTAGCAGGGGTGACTCTGATGGACACCCAGGAACACATGGAGGAGTCTAATCTCTCACCCTGGTCCATCCTTAGGACCTTGTCCCATAGGCACTGTCTGAGAAAGGCCTAGAAAATAGGCTTGTTTTTTGAAAGGCAGCTTCATTCAGAAGTAAGTGGGCAATTCAAAATTTGAGGACCTGGGTGTTACCACATTCAGCTGTAACCCTGGCCCTGGTCCCCTTGGAACAGTGATGAGACTCACAGGGAACAAAGCTGGTTATCAAGATGGGACATTCCACATGAGAAGGCATCCAGAGACCAATACCCTTGTCTTTTCTTTAAAAAAAAATCCTTATCCAAGGATATGTTTTTATTTACTTTAGAGAGAGAGGGAGAGAGAGAGAGAAACATTGATATGGGAGAGAAATATCAATCGGTTGCCTCCCATATGCATCCCAACCAGGCATCGAACCTGCAACCTAGGTATGTGCCCTGACCAGGAATGGAACCTGCAACCTTCTGGTGTACAGGATGATGCTCCAACCAACTGAACCACCCAGCCAGGGCCAACCCCCTTTTCTGATGAAGAAATTTATAGGCTCAAAGAAGAACCCATAGATCTTTCTGGATAAAAGTTTGTTTTGGCTCCATCACTTCACTTCCCTGGGCCAGCAATTTCTATACCTGTCGGGGAAGGTCATGGCCGTGCTTGCTGTCTTGGCTTGTTGGTCTGTGATTCCAGGTCTTCTGATCATCTGTCCCCTCCCCTTTCCAATAGGATGTGGTTTTCTGTTCCTCTTGGCCTCAGGGTCAAACTGAATTGCCTCCACACTCTTCCTGGGCAGGCAGAGAGGGGGTCTCTCTGTGTGCAAAAGACCCCTTTGGCCCTTGGGAAAGAGCCAGGATGCCTGCTGAATACAGTCTCTGATGTTATTATTCAGCAGGAAGAACGACCAGGAAGAAAAGCAAAGGGAGAAGATATTGTTTGGGTACAATCTGTGTTTGCAATTTTCCACATCGGTTCTTTCTATGAACGCTCCAAAAACAAGACAACCGCAGTGGCTGATTCAATATGCGCTATGCAGGAAAACAATAAGAAAAAAATAAGGGTTTTTAATAAGCACTTGGAAAGGCTGTAATTAAGTCTCGGGCTCTGTTTGGAAAACAAGAATCTCATTTAGCACTTTTGCCCCAGCACTCCCTAACATCTGCACCCGTGTTTTCTGCTGGGCAATTACTACATCCTCCACGGCTTGATTAACAAATACAGGTGCAGGGATGTGCTCGGGAGGGGATCCCAGGTTGGAAGGAAGGGTGGGTGTGGGAGAAGACTTGGTGCTTAAACCAACAGGTGTTGGGGACCCGGGGGAGGAAGATGCTGGCTCTGCAGAGTCATGGGGGAGGGGGAGTAAAGGAAAGGAGTCACCCACCTGCATCTCCTGCCTGCTTTTCTTAAGGGTCTGATTTCACCAAGGACCCCAAAGTTTATGTAAACCCTGTGGGCCCCTCTGGTCCAGGACTTTAAGACATTCAAAAAGGTGACCGGAGAAAGAAGGGGCATTTAAAGAAGAGAATGGGATTCCCGAGTCAGCTGGGGTTGTGTGTCCACAAGCATATTTCTTTTAGGAAATTTCCCCAGTGGTATTGCAAGGGCATGTCCCCTATATCACTATGCTTCAACACCACAGCCTTGACCACAGGCCTCCAAAAGTCCTGTGGAAATGCACACCTCCCATTATAGTACTATTTGTTCTCCATAATCACTAGGGCACCTGCTAGGCACTGCCTGTATGCTCTCACCTGAGCCCTTCAACATTCCTGGGGCATCCATGCTGTTGTTAACATCTTTGATTTGTGGACAGGGCAGCTGAGACATAGAGGGTAAGTAAGGTGTGCAAGAATCCACAGCTGGTAGGAATGGAGCCAGCCCTTGGACCTCAGTTGTTAGGTTCTAGAGCTCACTGTCAACTCCTGCCTGTCTTGGGCCACTGCCTGTTTATCAGAGACACTTCCATGTTCTCCTCCCTTCACCTTGCTCTGGGTGCCTGCTTCGCAGGCATTTTAGCAGAGTACCTGCTAGGAGAGTGGAGGGGGGCATCTTGGCTAGATTTAGGTCAGGGGAGGGACTGGGAAACCTCTCCTGGAGCCCAAAGTCCCAGGGATGTGATGTTGGGGAAAGGTGTGGAACAGCCGCCCAAGCCAAAAAGGTGCTGGGGGTTACATCCACAGGATGTGCATCAATAGGGAGCAAGGTACCAACATTTAAAGCCTTTTCTAGAAGACTTCTCTAAATCTAATACATTCTCCAAATGCTATGTACTGTGAGGACATGTACTATTGGTTGGGTGCTTTGTCTGGAAATACAGCTCAGGTTGGCAGTGCCCAGAGGGTTCAGAGAATCTGTTTACTTTGGGGCCTTGTGTTTATTTACTGACTGTCTCTGTTTCCAGCTTTCTGAAGCAGAGCCTGAGTCCTTTGGGAAAGTTGGCCTTTTCTTTCCATCAACTATGTGACCTTCAGGAAAGGATTCTCCCTCCCCGAGTCTCAAGGACAGAAGGATTTCCTTGCTAGAGACTGTGTCCAACTCCGTGGTGCCACCTTATGGCTTTGAGATTCTCCACTCTTATAGAGGCTGCATCTCAGCTGTGTCTAGAAGCTGGCTCTGGCCCCTCCTTCCCAGCTCCTCCCGACAGTGCTGAGAGTACAGCTCCTCATGCCAGCTGGAAGCTGCCCTGTTGGTATGTGTGCTCATGGCAACTGTAGTGCCCAGTGCCAGGCTCCTGGAGGAGATCTGAGATTCTAGAGCAGCCAGCCCCCTCCCCATTGCTTGGCACAGCTTTTCTCACTTCCTGAAATGAAGAGAAGGGAAAGCTCCTGATGCTCTGCTCACTGCTGCTGCTGAAGCTGCTGAAGCTGTTCTTGCCTATTGCTGCTATGGCTGTTGGGGCAGCAGCTGTTGAGGTGTTGTCTGTATCAACTCAACAGAGAGTTGGGGAGTTGGGGGTGGAGAGGGAGGGGGGAGAGAGAGAGAGAGAGAGAGAGAGAGAGAGAGAAGTGAGCATCACCAAACAGGGAAATCAATTTATATTCTTGGGTCCAACTGACTTAAGGTATCTCCTATCATCAAGAAGCCAACGAAAATGGTGAAAATCCAGATAAAAATGAGAGCAGATCATCCCTTTAATTCCAGGACATGCTGCTTGGTATAAACTTGAGGAGAGGAAACAGTTAATCATTACCTTTTAATACTAGTTCCAAACTTGAGAAAGCACCTGGATATGCCATTAATTAACACAACCTTGCATGCATATCATATTTTCTTTAGGGAGTTCTGATGGTGGAGAAGGCATGATTTCATTTATCCTTACTGCCAAGCCCCCTTCCCCCCATTTTTCAGATTCAAATACAAAGGTCAGGGAGATAACAATATATTAATGACTAAATCAGGTCTCGCAGCCCCAAGCTCTCTTAGTCACCAATGGCAGAGGGTGGAAAGGAGTTTGTAGTTGTTTTAAAATGCAATCAGCTTTTTAGAGAGGGGAGTGAGCTATGTATGTATGAAGTGGAGGGATGGGGTGTTTTTCTTTCTCTTCATCTACTGGTTCATCAGTAAATATGTTAACATAACGCAGACAATATTTATGAACAAGCAGATACATGGCCTTGAGTAGACCATAGAAAAGAAGCATCAGAAAGAAGAGAAAAAGCCAGGGGCCCCATGGCTGGATACAGAGAAAATATTTTCCTTGCTGCCCCTTCCAGGTTTCTCTCCCTTCTGCTGCCTCAGGCGCTGGCCGTGGTGCTGAATGCTGATGCGCTGAATGCTGGGAGAAGTCGGCTGTGGCTGGGATTTTAGCTGGTGCAGCAGTCAGCATTGGGGGTGTTTGTGTGTCTGATGCAGGGTATTGATGTGGACAGATGGTGAGAGCTGAAATAAAGAAGGTGTGGCAGGAGTGAGGGTCGACTAGCCCATTTCTTATTCTAAGATTGGTCCGTGGTGAACTAAACATAATGGCCTTACTGATACAACCCTGGGGTGATGCCCGCTAGGTAGCTGTGCCAGATGACAGCTGTGAGCACCCAGTGGCCTCCTGCTGCCCAGTAACAATTACTGTTCACATCAGCAAGGCTGCCTTTTCCGTGACCCTAGACTGTGTGATCACAAACCACCTTTGTGCTTTGATTGTTTTGTTTCTCCACTCAGGAATGTTTAAAATCTGACTTAAATCACCAGTGACTTCCTGAAACCACATTAACCATTTCTCCTTTGAAGTACAATTATGTGTGTAGCTCATTTCACACAATCTAACAGTCACCTAGTCTTATTCTATTGTCTAGTCAACATTTTCTTGAGGTCACAGAAGCTACTCTTTCTTTTGTACTTTCTGCTACACAGCTCTGGGTACATGACAGGTTCACAAAAATGTCAAATCCTCTTGGGTCTTGGTTCTTTTCAAAACTCCTTGTACCTTTTCTGGACCTATTTTGCACAAGAGTCATGCCAGGCTGTGTGGGACTAAAATCTCATCTGTTAAAGCAGTTGATTTTTAGAAGTCGAATAGCCATGTATGCATTGGGCATTATAGAGGAGGGGTGGAGAAATGTGACTGAGTAATGAGGAGTCAGGGGTGGGTGAAATAAAAGAGATAGTATTTATGCTTCTTAGCAGGAGGAGTAGCTTTGTGGGTTAATTACAAAACTACGGATTGGTTTGGCTTGTATCAAACTGCTGCCCCTGATGGCAGCCTGCCAGGCTATTGGCCTTCTATGGATGCATATATCAAACACTTGAGATATTGGCACTTGGCCATATCTTTTTAAAAGTAGATATTACCTCATTGTTCAAGTTCTTCGGCCTGGATATTTGAGTAAGCACTATCCAGCCTTGAAGGAATACAGATTTGTGCTCTCCTGGAGTCAGAGAGAAAGGGAAAAAAATGGAAGAAGGGCCCTTGTTTAGCATGACCCCTCCCCTACCACCTCTGTCCCACATGGTGACCCAAGTAAATGCTGCCAACATCTGTCCCCACCGTCTTTCTCACGGACTTGGCAGCTGCTTTTGTGACATCCTAAGTAACAGAACTCTTTCTCAGCTCTGGGGAAACTTGCAGATGTTTGATGACTGTGGGGATATCACAGAAAAAGCATTAAACTTTCCAACATGGCTGGGCCAAATATTAATCATCTGTCAGCCAGAAATCTCTGCAAGCAGGAAGGAGAAATGAGTTGAGGGGTGGAAGGCTGTGAGATAGCATTTCAGGAGCTAGGTAGAATGGGGATGAAAGGAGGGGGAGGAGGAAAGAATGATGAGAAGATAGTTGAATGGAAAGAAAAGCTGTTGTAAAGAAGATAAGTTGTGAGGAACGTGAAAGAAATGAAAGAAGGTATATGGGAAAAATAAAGGGGCTGGAGAGAAAGTGCAAGATGGATGTGAAAATTCTTCAAATAGACAGACGAAGGTTCTGGACAAGTACAATATCACTACAGGTAGATGTACAGAGGGTATGGGAGAGAAGATGGCAGAAAGAGGAAGAAGAAAAGCAAGGGTGGACATGGAGATAGACTGAGAACAGACAGGCAGAGGCAGACACACACAGACAAAAAGGAAATGAATATTTCAGGGCCATAGGCCAGAGACTACAGATATTGTGACATCAACAGAAGGCAGAGACTGCAAGACAAAAGGCAACTTAAACCATTTTCTGGTCTGTTAAGTCACCCACAGCAGCACAATATGTTGGGAACTGATGTCTGTCTGTGATCATTGTTTACTTAGAAAGCCAGCTGACATGAGATGAAATTAACACAATAGGATGGAAAATTGCTAATAAAACAAAAATCCCCACCGTTAGATTTTCATAGCCTAATTATTCAGCACGTTATTCACTAATGGCACGAGACATTACCATGCTAATGTGCAGGCTGCATATGTCAGAAGAGGAAGGATTGGAGGGACTTCTGCTCTCTGCGAATGGAGAAATTCCCTGTGCCTAGATGGAAGACGGTTGAGATGAGCTGGGCACTGGTGGCCAGGGAAGGCAGGCAGCCTCTGCTGTTCTAGACCCCGGCAGGAATTAGAGCCCTAGGGCTTGTTCCTCTGCACTAATCGAAGTGCCACGGGCCCTTCCAATCCAAGCTGCTCTCTGCATGCACCGTGCGCCCCTCTCCTTTGAGGATCATGCTACTGAGAGTGATTAGGATTTCAGCACACATGACAAGAAGCAAAAGCTATCACTAAATAAACTCCATAACTGTGGAGACCTGACTTTGCTTGGTTTTACTTGGCTTCCTCTGAGGGCTATCAGATTCAAATTTATGTTTGTTTGCTGCTTTTATTTGTAAATCTGTTCTGTTCTGTTAAATGGCATTCTAGTTGTCCTTGACAAAATAAAAATATCCTGGAGTCAGCAATCATGTCTTTTATTTTCTTAGAAACTCCTTGTTCTGTCTATGCAAGGATCCTTAGATCCAGGCATCCGTTCAACTCTGGTTGAATGACTATTCCTGGACCACATGATGGAAGGCAAAGAAAGGTTCAGACCAACATTTTCCTTAAGGTACTCACAAGATCTAGTTAGGGATGGGTTGGGTATGAATATCACAAAGGTGTTCAACCAGCGAGTGGCTGAAAGAGTGTCCACAGTAAGTGTCTCCTCCATGGAGGATGGGAGCAGGGTGGCAGCTCTGGAGGAGCAATGCTATCATCTTCAGTCTGAGATGTTCTGGAGCCATAATCTGTCTTCAGGATGCACAGTTAGAGGGCATATCAGCTGTCTGAGTGTGCATGTATGTGTGTTTGCATGAGCCTGTCTCCCCATTGTGATAGGCTGTATAGCATGGGTCTCTTCTCTTTCTCCTCTCCTATAGAAGCAAATTCCTTTTCTAACAAGAAGCCTATTCCATGCTGAATCAGTGAGATCAGAATACAGTGGTCATGGCCACTGGTTCACAGATGGCCATGTGAGCTAGTCTGGATCAGTCAGCTTCCTTCAGGTACTTTTGTTGGAACCACTGGCAGAAGTATCCTCTGTCTCTGTCTCCCTGCAGGAACTACTTGTCTGGCATAAATTGAACTTATACTATGTTTATAGGTACAGGTGGTCAATATTGTGGCATATGGGGAAAGTTACCTGAGAATGATATCAACACAGAAAAAGCAAAATTGTGCGTGTTTGAGAGAGACAGAGAGAGAGAAAGAGAGAACTAATGACATTGTTCAAATCAACCTCTGAATGTAGACATTTCTGAAATGAGTCCTGTCCTTTGGACTTCCTGGTTATACAGACCAGCTCATTCTGTTTGTGTTAAACTGACCGGAGTTAAATCTTTGTCATACACCCTTCAGGTAGTCCTAGTGAGACCCTTTCTTTCACTTGTCGCAGCTTTAGAATGCTCAAGGCATTCCTGGACACCATGAAGAGAACAAAACTTTGTAATTCTTTACAACTCAGGTGTCCTTTTGTACCCTGCCATCTGCTTTGGTGGCAGCCGGTGAAGAGACGGGTCGAACAGCTTGCTGAGCAATGCTCAGTGGAGTGAAAGCTGGTGCCAGGATCCTTGATCTTTTTACCTCTAAAGGCCTTTTGAGTCACACTTCTCTCTGCCTTTCTTTAGTCTCTCATCGGACTTCTTCCCTCTTGTAAATTGGTACTGAGGGTATGAGGCCAAGGCAGATCTTCCTTAAAAAGCTAGGTTTTTCTGCAGGGATTTCAGAGTGAAGAAGCAATTAAGCAGGCGGAGCTTGCTTGAGGTAGAGCAATGCCACTGGCAGGGATGTGTGGGCGCACAGGGACGCTGTCTCGGAGCAGCCAGTGTGTCCCGACCCACTGGCCCTGAGGTTCACTGTGCACAAGTGTCTCTGTGGGGATGTTGGGCCACAGGCAATGAACGAGGAAGCAGAGAATGGTAGGCATTAGGACTGGTGCCTGGTGTTTTGATTCCTCTTTGTTGGGCACATGGTATGAGTTCCTTACTCCTTGAAGGTAGGTGTGGCTAAGTGACTTGCTCACAGTGAAATGTGAGTATGTGTTCTGGAGAAAAGCTTTGAGAGGCATTGCATGATTTTCTACATTATTTCTGCCATGGTGCCTGGTGATATTCAAGGTAGTGAGGCTCCTTCAGACAGGCTGTCCCCAGTGAGGAAAAGGCAGACACCCTGTCGTGGACATGAGGCTGAATGACAAAGAAACCGTTGTTTTAAGCCAGTAAGCTATTTTTAAAAAATCAATCAACTTTATTTCTTAGCACAGTTTTAGATTTAGAGAATTGAGAAGATAGTTGAGAGAGTTCCATATAACTTCTTCCCTCCCAGTTTCCTCTTTCATCAACATCATGCATTAGTGTGGTGTATTTGTTACAATTAATTAAACAATGTTGATATATTATTATCAAGTAAAGTCCATATTTTACATTAAGATTGACTTTTTGCCTTGTGCAGTTTTATAGGGTTTGATAAGTGCATGTCAGGCATCCATCATTATACCATCATACAGAATAGTTTTATTGCCCTAAAAATCCTGTGCTTCACCTATTTATTCTTGCCCACTTGCCCCAAGCCCCTGGCAATCAATGGTATTTTTAATGTCTCTGTGGTTTTCCCTTTTGCAGAATGTCATACTGTTAGAATCATATAGCATGCAACCTTTTCACACTAGCTTTTTTCCACTTAGCTATGTGGATTTAAGTTTCTTCCATGCCTTTTCATGACTTTGTAGCTCACGTAGTTTTATGGCTGAATAATATTCCATTATATGGAATGCAGTTTGCTTATTCATTCACCTATTAAAGGGCATTTTGGATGCTTCCAGTTTTTGCAATTGAGAATAAAGCTGCCATAAATATCGTTGTGCAGGTTTTGTGTGGACATAAGTTTTCAATTCAATTTGGCAAGTACCTGGGGGTGCAACTGCTGGATTGTAGAGTAAAACTATGTTTAGCTTTGTAAGAAACTGCTGAACTGTCACCCAGAGGGGCTGTACCCTTTCACATTCCCACCAGCAACGACCGAGAGTTCCTGTTGTCTGCATCCTCTCCAGCGTTCGATGCTGTCAGGTTCCCGTCAGAGCTCAGCCATTCTAACGGGTGTGTGGTGGCATCTCATTGTTGTTTTAACTTTTGGTGCCCTAATAACATGTGGTGTTGAGCATCTGTTCATATGCTTGTTCATCATCTGTGTATATCTTCTCTGTTGAAATGTCTGTTTAGATCTTTTGCCCATTTTCTAATTGGGTTGTTTACTTATGGTTGAATTTTAAGAGCTCTTTTTCTATTTGGGATTCAAGGACTTTATCAGATGATGTTTTGCAAGTATATTCTCCCAAACTGTGGCTTGTCCTTTTATTTCTGTCTTGCATATCATAGTTTTTAATTTCAATAAAGTCTTACTTGTCCATTTTTTTCTTTTATGTATTGCACTTCTGTGGTTGTATCTGAAAACTCATCTTCAAACCCAAGGTCCCCTAGATTCTCTTCAATGTTATCTTCTAGAAGTTTTATGGATTTTCCTTTTACATTTAGGTCTATGATCCTAAATTATTTCTGAATTAATTTTTGTGAAACGTAGATTAAATTTTTACTTAAGGATGTCCAATTGTTCCAGTATCATTTGTTGATAGACTATTATTTCTTTTCTGAATTTTCTTTGCCCCTTTGTCAAAGACTAGTGGCCTGTGTCTGTGTGGGTCTGTTTCTGGACTCTGTTATGTTCCATTGGTCTATGTGTCCACTTTTCCTCCAGGACAACACTGCCCTGATCGCCTCACCTCTGGAGTGGCACCTTTGGACTTGGTTCTTTTTCAGTGTTGCGTTGGTTATTCTGTGTCTGTTGCCTTTCTGTATAAACTTGAGAATCATTTTGTTGATATCCACAAATAACTGACTAGGATTTTAAGATTATATCAAAGCTATGATCAGATTGGGAAAAATTGACATCCTAACTGTAACAAATCTTTCTATCCACAAACATGGAATGTTTCTCCATTTATTTAGCTGTTTGATTTATTTCATCAGAATTTTATAATTTTTTTGCATAGGTTCTATACTTATTTTGTTAGATTTATACCTACATATTTTATTTTTTTGGTGCTTGTATAAATGATGATGTGTTTTTAATTTCAAATTCCAAAGGTTAATCATGGGTATAAAGGCAAACAATTAAGTTTTGTATATTAACCTATTATCCTGAAACTTTCCTATAGTTGCTTATTAGTTCCTGAGATTTTTTTTGTCAATTGTTTGGGATTTTCTACATAACCAGTTATGTCATCTGCAAACAAAAACAGTTTTATTTCTTCCTGTTCTCTATATAAATGTGATGTCCTTTTCTTGTCTTATTTAGTTAGCTAGGACTTCCAGTATGATTCTGAAGAGTGTGAGAGGATATGTCCATTCCCTGTTCAGATCTTAGGAGGAAAACGTCTAGTTCTCCCTTTAAGAGTAAGATTAATTGTGGGGGTTTGTAGATGTTCTTTGTCACATTAAGGAACTTGCCCTCTATTCTTAGTTTGCTGAGGCTTCTGTTCTGAATCAGTGTTGGATTTGGTCAAGTGCTTTTATTTTCAATCCATTGATATGATCATATAATTTTTCTTCTCCAGCCTGTTGATATTACATTAGTTGATTATACTAACTGACTTTTGAATGTTGAACCAGCCTTGCATATCTGGAATAGATCCCACTTGATCTTGGGTATAGTTCTTTTTATACATTGTTGGATTTGATTTTCTAATATTATGTTGAGCATTTTACATTTATGTTCATGAGTAATATTTGTCTGTCATTTTCCTTGTTTGTAAAGCTTTTATTTGGTTTTGATGCTATGGCAGTGCTGACCTCATAGAAAAAGTTTTATTTTCTGGAAGAGATGATAGATAATTGGTATCATTTCTTCCTTAAATGTTTGATTGAATTCACCAGTGAAACCCTCTGGACCTGGTTCTTTCTTTTTTGGAAGGTTTATTAATTGTTGATTTAATTTCTTTGATACATATTATAGGTATATATATATGTTATCTACTCGTGTGAGCAATGGTAGTTTATATTTTTGAATGAATTAGTCTATTTCAAATAAGTTATCAAATTTGTGGGCATAGAGTTGTTAATAATATTCCTTTATTATGCTTTAATGTCCATGGGATGACTAGTGATAATCCTTCTTTCATTTCTGATTATTAGCAATTGACGTCTTCTTTCTCTTTGTCTTGGTTAGCCTGCCTAGAGCCTTATCAGTTTTACTGATTTTTTGAAAGAATCAGCTTTGGTTTTCTTGACTTTCTTTGTTGATTTCTTTTTTTTAAAGATTTTATTTATTTATTTATTTTTAGAGAGGAGAAGGGAGGGAGAAGGAGAGAGAGAGAAACATCAATGTGTGGTTGCCTCTCATGTGGTCCCCACTGGGGACCTGGCCCGCAACCCAGGCACGTGCCCTGACTGGGAATCGAACCTACGATGCTTTGGTTCACAGCCCGCGCTCAATCCATTGAGCTACGCCAGCCAGGGTTGTTGATTTCTTTTTAATTTCATTGATTTCAGCTCTAATTTTATTATTTCTTTTATTCTCCATCTTTAGGTTTATGTTATTTAATTTCCTAAGGTGCAAGTTCAGTGATTGATTTTAAGTATCCTTCTTTTTTAATACAGTTATTATTATAAATTTCCTTCTAAATTTCACTTTTGGTACATACCACAAATTTAAATGTTTATATATATGTATTTAAAGATTTTATTTATTTTAGAGAAAGGGAAAGGGAGGGAGAAAGAGGAGAGAAACATTGATGTTAGTATATTTTTATTCAGTTCAAAATACTTTTGAATTTCTCTTGGGAAAAGCTAGCCAACCTGATGTATAAGAAGTGTGATTAAGATAGAAATTATTGTCATTTTAAGCCACTAAGTGTTTTTTTTTAACTGTAGAAAAACTAGCTTATCATATAGGTAAATTGGGACAAACGATTTTTTAAGTGTAGTGGTCATAGTTCTTAGTTTTGGCAACAGAAATCAAATCTGGTTAATTTAAGAAGAAAGGGAATTTATGAAAAGGAACAATGGGTAATTCAAAATACCCAGCACTAGGCACTGATTAGCCACTCAACATTCAGAGCTAATAAAAGGTTTGAATTTGTCCAAATTAAATACCTTGGCCTCTCAGTACCCACCTGGCTCCCCCACTGGTATGTAAGCTAGAGATTTTCATTTTCTTTGTTCAGTGATGTAGCCTGGCAACTAGAACAAGGCGTAGGAGGATGAATGAGTGAATGAACAAGTGAATGAATATGTCCATTCTGTCATCTGAGGCCAGAATTTTCCTAGATTAGACTTTTACTTCTTTTTTTACTTAAATTTATAGGGGTAACATTGGTTAATAAAATGATAGAGGCTTCCAATTCTGCAATGCATCATGGGTATATTGCACTGTGTGTTTACCACCCAAAGTCAAATGCCTTTCCATCACCATATACTTGACTCTCTTTACCCTTTACTACCCTACTACCCCCCTTTCCCTCTAGTGACCACCACACTGTTGTCCGTGGTGTCTGTCAGTTCTTGTTTGTCTTGTTCACTTGTTGCTTTCAGGTTTGTGTCCCACATAATGAGTAAGATCATATGGTTCTTGACTTTTTGTCTGACTTATTTCACTTAGCATAATACTCTCAAGGTCCATCCATGTTGTCACAAATGACAGCATTTCATCTTTTCTTATGGCTGAGTAGTATTCCATTGTATATAGGGGCCATATCTTTATCCAATCATCTAACAAAGGACAGTTTGGTTGTTTCTATGTCTTGGCCACAGTGAATAATGCTCAATGAACACAGTGGTGCATATTTTTGTAAATAAATGTTTTCTCATTTTTTAAGGGGATACCCAGAAGAAATGTATCTGGGTCATATGTATATTCTTAATTTTTTGAGGAACCACTGTACCGTTTACCATAGTGGCTCTACCAGTTTACATTCTCACCAGCAGTGAGTGGGGGTTCCTTTTTCTCCACAGCCTCTCCAACACTTGTTATTCCCTGTCTCATGGATAACAGCCATGCCAACAGGTGTGAGGTGGTATTTCATTGTAGTTTTAATTTGCATTTCCCTAATCATTAGTGAAGGTGAACATCTTCTCATATATCTGTTGGCCATTTGCATGGTTTTATTCTATGTTCATTCAAGAAGTTTCTTCCTGACTCAGCTCTACCTTTCCTCAGCTTTCTAAAGGGGCCTCAGAAAAGTATACAACTGTCCCAGCAACCAGCTTCTGTCATCGTTTCTCCAGGTCTTATGATAAGGACATGCTGGCTGCTCTAGAAGGAAGCTGGCTGCAGTGTTCACAAGACCCCTTTGAGCTCACCACCCAATTATTTCTTAGCATTTTTAGCTGTCCTTTTCCCTTTCCAGTTTTGGTTCTGATTTTTCCCATTGCCCCATTGGGCACTACCAGAACTAGTCCAACTACAGAACTTTCCGCCAATTAGTAACAGTCATCAGCCCACCAAAGAACTGTTACTTGCTTTGTCCCAGCGTCATATACAAAAGTCATGGAGAACTTAAGATAAAGAGTATTGGGCTGAGAAAGAACTTTAGAAGCCATCTGAGCTTGCTTTCTTGGGGAAGCCTTTGCATCTTCTGTTTCTTTTCTGCCTGTACAGTGTCTCCCTTGCCTTTCTTATGGGAGGCTCCCTTCTTGTTGCTGGAGGCCTTGGCACAAATGTCACCTCCTCACATAGGTCTTCCGTGACTACCCCATCTACAGTGGCCATCCAGGATCTCTCCATCATAAGACTGTATTTTAATTATCTGCTTATTAGTTGCCACTGTCTCACATGTGTGTTTATGAATTTATTGATCGTGCAAGCAGATGAACAGCACCTGGCACACATCAGGAGCTCCATAGCACTTGTTGAGTGAATGAATGAAGTTCAAGTCTCTCTGGAAACTGAAGCCAAGAGAAGTAAAGTGATTGTAAAAAGGTCACATAGCTCATTAATGGAAGACAAGGACTAGAACCTATGGCTCTTGACACTTGTCCAACGTTTTTCTTACTCCTGGGTAGCTCAGTTGGTTGGGGCATCATCCCTTACACCAAAAGATTGCAGGTCTGATTCCCAGTATAAAAAGAGGGAACATTTCTTGAGTCCCCACTGTGTGTCAGACTCTGTGGGACATGTCGGCCAATCCTTCCTTATGATGCCCCTACAAGGCTGACAGAATTCGCATTATTATAAATAAGGAATCAGAGTCTTTGGGATTTTAGTAATTTTCCAGGTATCACATTGCTGAGAACAAGAGCTGGGATCTGAACACAGCTTGGTCTGATTCTTAAGTTTTTTGTACCACCTGAGCTGCAGGACTCCCCACAGGTAAAAGTGTGCTTTATTAGTTTTTCCACACAGTGAACCCAAGCAGTGGATAACAGGGAAACTTCAGGCACTGTGGCAGCTGACAGAAGGCATGAGGGTAGGGATGCCATTCAGCTTTCCCTTTGCCCTTCAAATCACACTGTACAGATGAATGACATCTGTCTCTTTATCTCACAAGTGAGGTGCATCCACTCCAGCATCTCAGAATGTTACCATTTCACGAGGTGAGCAGCCTCCAAAGCTGTGAACGATGACCGGGAGCTCTGCTTGGCTTATTCCATTTTCTTCTTGGGAGAACAGAGACAGTTGAGATATATGTAACTGATGTCAACATGGCTAAGAGATAAAACATCCCACCAATCATTTACATGATGTAAAACTTATATGTCCCAAATATAAAACTCAGAGGCCAAGTGATAACAAGACTGGGAGTCCCTGTTCCTAGCCCCGACCCTGTGTCATTCTGGCTCCACCACTTCTCATCCTTGTACAGACTCACTTGTCCCCTTTCTCTGGCTCTTCCTCCAGGAAGCGGAATGTATCTGGAGAAAGTACAGAGCCCTCCTGGGGGTCTTCTGCATAGTTTGTGTGCTCTTGCCTCAGCCAGGCCTTTAACGCAGCTCAGCGATCTGCTGGCTCTGCTCTGGTCACCTGCTCCTTCCCGTCCTCATTGCGGTTGCCAATCTATCCACGATGCAGTTAGCATGGCCAGTGAAAATGCACACACCTAGTACAGAGAGGGAGCTGCAGGTCTGGGAGAAAGTTGTTCTTAGCACCTGTCCCCGCTTCTCAAGTAGTGACAGTCCAGGAGGTGCTGGCAGCTCCCTGCACCTCCATTAGAAGAATCTATAAATCACGAGATGGGCTCAAACTCTTGTCCCGTTGCCTCTGATAAAGGATTTGAGGGTCATCGTATTAGGGAGTATGGTCTTGCTTCCCTTGCTAGCTCATCTTCCTTCTTCCTGTCAATGAGCACCAGGCACCTACTGTGTGCAAAGCACTGTGCTCAGCTCTGGAGAAGGAAGGCTGAAATCTGTGATATCCTGGAACTTCCCTGTAAGTAACAGTTGACTTCTGCATCGTACTTTCTCAGGTTGAAGGGCCTCCTGAACCCCCTACATCCCTGATATGCATTAGTTGGCCTCTCCTCCATGAATATATCTACATGCTTATTAAGCTTAGTTATATTTTAGGGCTGAAACTACCTCTTGGGGCTTAATTCCAGTTCACGAGATTCTTCTTCCTGAGACCGAAGAACAAAGGCAAAGGCAATAAGGATGCAAGGAGAAGATACACCTGTTAAGACAGAAACCCTCAAAGCAACTCTTGTGGCAAACCAAACATTAAAAGTAATTTTGGTTGAGCTGAGAGCTCCCTGAACTCAAATGCACAGATGTAGTGAGATGAGAAGGGAGAATTATCTTGGAGATACAGTAATAAGCTAATATGGTGTGCACGACAACTTAGGGACTGAGAATTCATAAATATATTCATATTTTCTTCCCAGGAAGATTGATGAAATACCCAAGCACAAAGTTAGAGTAAAAGAGAGATTGAAAGGGGGAAGTGAACTAAAGAAGATCTGGGAAAACCCATCAACTCCGGACAAAGAATACTTCATCAAACACGTAAACAGCCACTGCCCGATCCATTAGAATCCGCAAGTATCATAAATTAACCTGCCAAGAAATTTCGCAAAAGGTCACATTTAACATTCATCAGGCTCTAGGAAGCAGTGTGTACTTTCATGGCTAGCAGAAAGAAAAAGGACTGTTTTATTTGTGTTGCATGTGCAAAATCGTTTCCAAATTATTTAGGAGGAGAAGAAGAAAAACCATTTGCAGCTAATTCAGGGACAGAGTATTGATTGCTCTGTCACCTAGGCATCCCTTGAATGTGGGTGTTGAGGCGTATAAATGGAAAGCAACATTGTCTGAACTTGACTGTGCTCTTTCATGTGAAGTCCTTTCTCCTGCTTTCAACAGCATGGCGGTTGTCTCACTTTGAAAAGTGCCCACTGCTAGGTGAAAGGGGGCTTTGAAAGCCACGGAGTCAAAGAGCCTCTCAGAAGGAGGGATGTAGTCAACAGGAAGCTGTAGGTGGAAGGAAATGAACAACGACCCAGTGGCGGCTGGTTTGGAGAATAAGCTTTCTTTCCTTTCATCTGTGGCAGCTTGAGCCAGGGCTAAGGAGTTGAATCACTAAGTTCTGAGTCATATAGTTGGACTATATGAGAGATTGGACTCATGATTGCTGGAATTAGCTTTGCCATCTGCCGAATGGGTATGAAAACCCTTGTCTATTGAACAGAGAATGGGTTTCCTCACGCGAAGGTATAGCATGAGCCCAGAGCACTGGTTTTCTGTCTGCTCTCAGAATGCCTGTGTTCTTAATCTGACTTTGTATGGATGCTTCTGTCTTTATTGGTGGTTCCTTCAGACTCCTATCTCTTCATTTCCCATCAACGGCCTTTCCTAACCGGCAATTCTAACTTGCTCCAAGACAGAGCTACATTAGTATGTGCATTTGTTCTACAAATATTTGTAACATCTTTGTTATGTGTGTCAGGCTCTGTTTTAGGTGCTGAGGGTGCAGCCGGGAACAAAACAGACCCAAATCCCCAACCTCACAATACATACAAAAACAAAAGAAGAGAGTAAGTAGCATGGCAATATGACATCATAAATACAGAAATGGAACAGTAAGTTAGACGAGGATGAGTGCTATCTGAAGATAGAGGGGGTGACAGGGTTGGGGGTACCCAGGTGGTTATGATTTTCAATACTGTGTCAGTGTGAACCCCGTCGGGAAGGTGATCTATCTGCCTGTCTATCTATCTATCTATCTATCTATCTATCTATCTATCTATCTATCTATCATCTATCTATCTATCTATCTATCTATCTATCATCTATCTATCTATCTTCTATCATCTATCTATCTATCTATCATCTATCATCTATCTATCTATCTATCTATCTATCTATCTATCTATCTATCTTCTATCTATTATCTATCTATCTAGCTACCTATCTTCTATCTATTTATCTAAAGAGTTCTGAACTTATCAATCCTCTGCTGAAAAATCTGCCCACCACCGCAGAGAAGGCCTCTGACGAACCTCCTTCCTTCCTTGGCACCCCAGTGCTGGCCTCCGTGCCCCCGACTGTCTTCATCCTGCTCTGAGCTCCTTTCGCTGTTTCCCTGAGGTCTCCTGATCCTCACCCAGGCCATGTCTTGCAAGTCTGTGTTTGGTTCATTTTTCTTTGCATCATCCCGGTAATCACACATCACACCAAAGCCAACGGTCTTGTCACCACCAAAATGGGTTCTGAATTCAAACACAAAGATGACATCTGGTGTGTTCTTGTATGTTTCGGCTGGTTTTCCCCGAATTTCTGGCTTAGGTACTGCTGCCCTTGCAGGGTGAAGGACGTCAACAACCATCTGTTTCCGCTGAAGCTGTCTGTTGGTCATGAACTTCCTGGTCTGGGTAGTTCCTGTGTCGTTCATGATGGCGGCCGATGTCCGAGCAGCCAAGGAGGGAAAGAGGAGAAGGTGGAATATAAACAAAGCCTTGCAGGAGGTGAGGGAGGAACCATTTGGATACCTAGGGAAAGAGCATTCCAGGCAGGAGAAAAGAAAGTGCAAAGGCCCCGAGGTTGAAATGTACCTGATGTGTTGGAGGAACAGCAAGGAGGCTGCTGTGGTAGGAGCAGAGTTGAGTGAGTGGGGAAAGAGTGAGAGGAAGGGAAGTGAACAGGTGCCCTGGGGGGATCACCTGGGGCCTAGCAGGTCAGTGTGAAGGATCTTGGCTTTTACTATGAAAGAACTGGGGCACCTTTGCTTGGTTTGGAGCAGAAGAGACATAGTTTGACTCACATTGATTTATGAAGGTGTCATCTCAGTGTTGTTCAGATCTGCTCTAATCAGAGAAAGGAAAAAGAATTCAACCTCTCTACCCAAAGGCACCGAGGGAAGCTGTGGGCCTACCCAGCCCCTCCTTCATTCAGTCTTTCCTTCTGCAAGATCTTTGCAGCTCTTAGCATCAAGACATAGGCCAGGCATGGAGGAGCAGTAAGATACCCATCCTAGACTGGGCTGGGCCCTGGAGGCAGCTGCAACATTGATGGGGAGCATCTAGAGACTCTCCCAGGGATCCTGAATGCAAAGCAGATGGGAGAGGTGACTTAATCTGTTATCTCAAAGAGTGTGGCAAAAAGGCTGAGACTGCTCATTACCCTTACAATAGCCACTGTCCCCTTTTTGTAAGCAAAACTCCAGCTTTATCAGGTATTGCCCAACTTCCCTTGAAACCAGGGATGTGACAAAAGCCACAGAATGAAGCTTCCAGGAAATCTTTGAAAGGGGGCTGACTCTCTTGGAAGGAGTGCCTTGTTGTCCTTTCCCACTCCTTTTCTTCTGATGGCTGGAGCTGCAGCAGCTATATTGTGACCTTGAGGATAAAAGCTAAGAGCTTAGGATGGCAGGAAAATAGGAATTTGGTTCACGGAGCCCTGCTACCAGTGCTGTGCTTCTTTTATTTGGCCTTATATGAGAGAATACACCTCTAGGTTCTCTAAGCTACTGTTATTAGTAGGCAAATGAAATTCTTTTTTCTTTTAAAGATTTTATTTACTTATTTTTAGCGAGAAGGGAAGGGAGAAAGAGAGGGAAAGAAACATAAAGGTGTGAGAGATACATTGATCAGTTGCCTCTCCCACGCCCCCAACCGGGGACCTGACCCACAACCCAGGCATGTGCCCTGGTTGGGTTCTCAGGTCGGCACCCAATGCACTGAGCCACACCAGCCAGGGCGCGAATGGTGTTCTTAACTGACACAGAGAGTGACTTAGTTGTGAAGGCTCTTTGGATCATTTGAAGATGAACACTGGTGTAGAAATGCAAGAAACTGAATTTGAGTCCTTTGTCTGAGATGGATTCTCTGAATGACTTTGGCCAAACTACTTAATAATAATGATAATAGTTATTAATTATATAATTATGGTTCAAAGCACTTTATTTACTTCATTATCCCCTGTGAGCATCACAAACCATTCTATAAGATAGGTTTATTTATACATTTTCACGATGAGAAATGACTTTTAAAAAATTTTTTGCAAAATTATATTTTTACAGAATTAATAATGACAAAAGAGTTCAACTGGCATTGGAAGTTTTAAAACCAACATACAAAGAAGGCTACAATGGAGTAATATTTTTTTAAAGTTCAGTGAAAAAATGTGGAAAAAGATAATGATTTTCAATCCATAAAAATTTTGGAATTCTGTAGTCATAAACTGTTCTCTTTTTTATCATTTTATTGTTGTTCAGATACAGTTGTCTCCATTTTCCCACCATCACTTTTCCCTGCTCCCCCTTCACCCTCCCCCCTTTGGCTTTGTCCATGGGTCCTTTATACATGTTCCTTGATGACCCTTCCCCTTCTTTCCCCTGTTATCTCTCTCCCCCTTCCCCTCTGGTTACTGTCAGTTTGTTCCTTATTTAAGTGTCTCTGGTTATATTTTGCTGCTTGTTTGTTTTGTTGATTAGGTTCCACTTATAGGTGAGATCATATGGTATTTGTCTTTTACTGCCTGGCTTATTTCACTTAGCGTAATATTCTTCAGTTCCATCCATGCTGTCGTGGAGGGTAGGAGCTCCTTCTTTCTTTCTGCTGTGTAGTATTCCATTGTGTAAATGTACCACAGTTTTTTGATTTACTCATTTACTGATGGGCACTTAAGTTGCTTCTAGCTCTTGGCTATTGTAAATTGTGCTGCTATGAACATTGGGGTGCATAGGTTCTTTTGAGTTGGTGTTTTAGGAATCTCAGAATATAATCCCAGCAGTGGAATTGCTGGGTTAAAAGGCAGTTCCATTTTTAGTTTTTTGAGGAAATTCCATATTGTTTTCCACAGTGGCTGTACCAGTCTGCATTCCCACCAACAGTGTGCTAGATGAAATGAAAGACTCTTGATGATTAAGTCCAAGGTTCTAGAACAAACAAGCTGTAGAGCTGGGGTTACGACCAAAGGTTACAAGGGTTATAAGATTACGACCTTGTTCAGCTTACTACCATGTAATAGCCTCACTTATTTTCTCTGGACCTCAGTTTTCTCATCTGTACAGTGGGTGATAGGACTGGATGGCCTTTGAACTCGTTTTTCAGCCCAGGGCCTCTCTGGAATATATCGGATCCAATCTTGTCTGTCTGAGCTGATCCTGGTACCTCTTCCCTTTCCCCACATTTCCCAGTGGTTCCTTTGTCAAAGATGCCGTAATGTGAGCTTTTGCCAGCTCCTTGTATGTGAGAGGAGCAGCTCGTTAGAGAGTCCGAGGGAGCAGCCCCAGCCAGGGAGCGCAGCCGGTGTCCAGAGGATGTCTGTTCTGCGGGACCACTGGTGGGTGCCAGCCTGCGCCTGCCAGCTGGAGAACTTCCCATCAGCCACCGAGACGGCTTGCCGGAGGTGGCTGTGTCTCCTATCCACACAATCCGTCTGTTCGGATGATCAAGGAGGGACTTGGTGAGAGCAGCAGCCAGGTGCCCTCCCCGGTGATAAAACTTCCCCAGGGCGCTTGGGAGAGGTGGGCTGCTGGCGAAACGTGGAGAACAAGCACTGTGCTGTGTAAATACATTTACGGGATGGAGCCGTTCCTGGGCCCGCTGGGGCCCATTTCCTGAGCTGTGTGGCAGGAACTGTCTTCCTCGGAATGATTGACAGGGCCAGTGGGAAAAGCTAAGCAGACCTTGATTTCTTTCTGTGCATTGGCACATTTACCTAATGAGCAGATGGAATAGGCCTAGAGAGGCACCGAAACTGGGGACCGCAGGTGGCCTCAGAGCGGAAAACTCTCTGTGTTTCTGCAGTGTGGAAAAATTCCACCCTCCGTCTCCATATTCCAGTACTCCTGGGTCCACTTCCAGAGGGACCTATATTTCCTCTTGTGGGACAGACCGGGAGCTCCCTTTGGGACTTGCCTGGGTTGGAGTGACATCGTTTGGCTGCTGTCATTAAGAACCCTCTGTCTCTGGCTCAGGGTGCTGTGGGTGGTGTGCGGGGGCCGAGCTGATGGGGGTACGGTGGCGATGCTAATGATACAGGGGTCATGGCAGCTCCACCCCAGCAGCTCGGAACCAACGTCTTAGATTTCGATGGTAGGATTCTGGAGTTCATTGTGGTGCTTCCCAACTCCTCAGGAGCTCTTGGCTGGTCACAAAGGGAGAACGTGGCCCCTTAGTGACGGGCAGCAAGGGCCCTCAGCCCTGCCAGTGTATCAGAATGTTTCAGATCCAGTCAACGTGTCTGGGAGGCCCAAAATACAGTTCAGCCTGGAGAAAGAAGAGGACGCCGGGCCTGCTCCCTACAGCCACGGTGCCTGAGTGCGAGGGTCTCTGCGATTTATTCCTGCCTCCTCCAGGCAGAGGATGGGGCTTCGTTCTCGTTGCATGGCCCGGTGATTGGTCTTGAGTCCTTTCTCACGGGGAGGCCTGTGATTCCTAATTCTTTGGCACCTTTCTTTCCAGGGTGGGTTCTGGGTAAGGGCTTGCTGATGGAGGAAATGTAGGTCCTGGCAAATGTACCGGAGCAGCTGGGAGGACACCGCTGCTGGCGGGAGGGGCCACGGTTTTGTTGCTGTGCTTCTCTTGCTGAGACAAGCAGCCTGGGCATCCTTCCGTCTGGTCTCGTGGGGAGGAAGATCCCTGGTGCTGGCAGATTGGATTCCCGCCCTCCAAGAGAAGCAGCAGAGGCTCCAGCTTTTGAGCCAGTCCAGGGTGGGGGACCGAAGCAGTCTCTGGGGATGAGTTTGGAGACACACTCTCCCCTGCCAGCCTCCTTGTAGAGGAGGTGCCTGACCCACTGCGCTGTTTCCACCATAAATTTCTGTAACTCACGTCTGTGGTCTCTAGGGGAAAGAAGCCAGCCACCTGGTGTTCCTGAGCTTCAGCCCCTGGGATTGCCATTGCTACAATTTTGGCATCTTCATTCACAGCTTTTCGGTTTGGCCTTTTGATCACCCAGCTTCCCATTCACCTCTCAGCCCCAAGGACAGCTGGTGGGCAGAGCTGCAGGGTCAGCATCCCCTGTGGGGATTCCTTTCTATTAGCTGGTGCTGGAGGCCCTTGGAATAGGATGGGTTTTGCTGCACACTGCAAGCCTGGCTTGAATTTCTTTTAGCTCAGAGGTTCAACTCAGTGAAGACTTTGTAAATGTCTGCAGAGGACACCTGTGAGAATGTGGGGACTGTCCAGGGAGCAAGTCAACACGAGTCCAGGATGGAGGGAGCACGTTTCTAACACCGATAACAAATGAGGTGGCAAGTCCTTCCACACACTCCAGTCATGTCAGCCAGGGAGCCTCCCGCCAGCCTTCGCTGTAGACACAGGCTGGATCTGAGGCCCTGCCCTGGGCCCACTTCAGAACCAATGCTCAGAAACCTGACATCCCACTGCAGTTTCCCATCAAACAACAGGGCAAGAAGGGATCTCAATCATGATCAATTTTCAACATTGATTTTTCAGGTAAGGAAATTGAGTCCCCGTGGGAATACTACCACCACCACTACTACTACCACTACTAGCAGCCAATGCTTTTCTACTGCTTACTATGCACCCACACTGTTGTAAGCGTTTCCTCAGTGTGTCCTCGCAGCACCCTGTAAGGCAGGTGTTGTTATTATCTCTGTTTCATAGACAAGGAAACAGGGGACAGAGGAAAAGTCGCTTGCCCAAGCACGCAGGCAGTGGAACTGGAGTTCAAAGCAGGCGAGTCTGGCTCCAGGGTCCAGCCTCTCAACCACGATGCTCAGTCACGTTGGTAGGCGGTCGGAGTCCAGACCCACAGCTGAAGCTTTCCAAGCCTCCATTCATGTGTTCTTCTCCTGCACCTGCTCTGTGTGACGTGGAGCCACGTCGAGCACTTGGAATGTGGCCTGTCTAGAAGGAGGTGTGTCGGGAGTGTAAAATACACCTACGCTTCACAGACCTAGTATAAAAACATGTAAGATAGCTTGTTAATATTTTCATATTGATTACATGTTGAAAAGATAATCTGTTGGATGCATTGGTTTAAATGAAATACATTATTATAATTTTATTTGTTTCCTTTTACTTATTTCATGTAACGTCCAGGCATTTTAAGATGACCAGCATGGCTTGCGTCTGGGCTCACGTTACATTGAACACGATATGTGTGACTCTCCTCTGCGGGCCGCCCTGTTCCCTACCGTCGGTGACCAGGTGGAAAGCGAAATTGGGAGTGCCGGTGCTGCTGCGCCTGCGTCTCGGTCCAGCCCCAGTGGCAGCTGTGCCTCCCAAAAGGGCTTCGCTCCCACACTTGGCCTTGTGTGCACCTGGGACTCACATCCCTGCTCTGGTGATGAGCCAGAAACCTCCCCTGCCTCCGACGGGGCGATGTCAGCAGGAGCAGGGCAAACCTACAGACTCTTCAGAGGCTGGTGAGGCTCAAAGGAAAGGGGCGATCCCACAGACCCATACTTGAGTCCTGGCTTTATTACACAGCAGCTCAGCTATTTCAACTCTGAGCTTCACTTTCCTTATCTGGAGAATGGGAATAATAATCCCCACATGTCTGCACTGTGGGCATGGTGGAGAAGTTGCATATAAAGCATTCACAGCAGAGTGAGGTCCCACTAAAGCCACTGGTCCTCCCCCGCCAGGCTGATTCTCAGAAGAGGACTTCTCTACTATTTGCACCATCCCGTTCCAGTGACCAAATCTAAATTAGAGGAAACATCGGGGGAAATAGTCCCTGCTGCTTTTTCACTTTCGGATGCCTTCTAGTTCGGGGCAGGTCTGCGCCTCACCCTCCCTCCCTGCAGAGAATGTGAGGGTCCCATCAGGCAGACCCTGCACAGGCCACCCAGTGATGGTCAGAATTTGTGCCAACGAGCAGTGTGCAGTGGAGGGGGTGGAAAAGTCCACTGGGGCACCTTCCAGGGCATCATCTTCCTGCCCTTCCCCTGCTCATGGTCCTCAGCCTGTTCCGCCACTAGCTCAGCCCAGGGCCAGACACAAGGTGTGAACCTGGGACCAGAGAAACTCAAATTATCCTGGGACTCGGAGTGGCCCAAGGCAGGGCCATAGCCAATGGGTCTGTCCAGGGTGAAAGGAGTGGATGAGCACTTACGCTGAGCTGTCACTTGGAGTATTTGGGGTGGTGGTGGTGGTGGAGCCCCAGGGGGGCTCTAGTTTTCAAAACTTTGCTGGGCTGTGACTCAAGGACCCCCAGGAGGTGGGGGCAGGGGATGAAGTCGTGTCAGTAAAACATGGTAGAAGTGCACAGCTATTCAAATCAACCAAAATGCACTCACATCGAGAGCTGAAACTTCTTAGTTACGTGGCCATGGACAAGCCATGCAATCTCTCTGGGCCTGTTTCTGACCTTTGCAAGACAATAATGCCCAGCTCACAGTAGTTATAAGGTAAATGACAAAGTGTACTGAAGTGTATTTGCATATTGCAAATGTGCATTGTGGGCAGTCACTCAATGTTCATTATTAACATGCAGCCCTGTCCTTGGTTCCGGGGCAGCGACGGCAGGAGGTTCCCCCTTTTTGTTGTCAGGAACCCTGTCTGTCCGTAACAGCATGAGCAGCAGCAGCCCACTGAAGGAAAAGTGAAACGCCGAACCCTTGCTAAGCTCTCCCTGCCCGACCAGTTCATGCCCCACCCTGGACACTGCCCACCTGATGTCTGAATCACAGACACAAGGCTGCGAAAGAGAGCCATTTTCTTTTCAGAAATCTTCATGTAAAAACCAGCAACTTTAAGGACAATCTGGGACTCATTCGGTCCCTACATGGTTTTGAGCAAATAAATGACTCACAATATGCCCTTGGCCTACTCATGTATCCTCTTGGGAGTGTCTGCTTCCTCTTTAATAAAATGGGATGAGTAATCCTGCCTCTCCTTCATTTTACAAGCATGTAACAAGGATGAACCCAGTAATGGCTGTAGAATCCTTTGAGGTCCTTAGAGAAATAGTTGCTATATAAATGCAAAGTATGACGTCCATTTCTAGTACATCACGTTTTGCAAATAAATATGGAAGTGTGTGTCACATGCATGTCAATGCCGCTCTGGCGAGCTGTCTGGCATGTGCATTTTTTCAGTGAGGTAATCATCTCTATATGTTATTCCTTGAAAGCATAGCTCTAGATCCACAGAGTGTGAGATGATGATGACGATTCTCCCTTTTTGGAAGCTCATCTTTCAGCCTCATTTCAGCTTCTGGTGTTTCTGATGGATCGGTCATTGGTGATGTGTACTTGAGGTGTGGGGCTCTCTCAACAACTTCCAGTACCTGGGTCAGGACCCGCAAGGGCTTCATGCTCATTGTCCTTTCTAGTTTTTCCCATGATTCTCATAATTGAGGTACTCAGAAGGGAAGCTCTGTCATTCCTTTGGAGAATGGTCCACATGTCCCTTCCTAAAAACCTTAACCATGTGGTTCCCTGATTGGGGAGGTAAAAATAACTGACTGTGAAATAAACTTCAATTCATAAGACACTTCAGAGGCCATCAGGTGTCATCAGTTATCTCAGAAGTGACTTTTTAAAAAAATTTTATTTATTTATTTTTAGAGAGAGGGGAAAGGAAGGAGAAAAGGAGGGAGAGAAACATCAATGTGTGGTTGCCTCTCGCACGTCCCTCCCCCCCACCCGGGACCTGGCCTAGGACCTGGCCTGCAACCCACACATGTGGCCTGACTGGGAATCGAACTGGCTATTCTTTGGTTCGCAGCCCATACTCAATCCACTGAGCTACACCAGCCAGGGTGAGAAGTGACTCTTTGAGGCCCCAGTGATCAAGCTTAAAGATGTAGGAGGTGGAAATTTCCTAGTCCTCGTGCCTGCTGAAGCTTTAGAGCTCATGCGTAGCTGAATTGCAACTCTCGGGGCTGACTTACCCTTCTTTGTAGTAAAAACACAAATTTGGCCCAGCAGAGAAAAGTGAGTATTGATCCTGAATTGAAGGGGAAACATTTCTGTATTTAAGAAGTCTACTGGGTCTTGTACTCATATGTAGTTAGTCAGGGTCCTTTGGGTTTGTGGGTCCTGGGATAACCCTTATCTGTTGTACAACAAACCTTCTTCAAAAAGCTTTGTGAGACTTAGTGCATGCTCACAAATCTCCAGGAGCTGAAGAGTCAGAATACCTGAATCTTCTACCTTTACGGAAGACATAAAGAACATTCCAGTTCCGTGTTCCCCTGAAAGGCTTCATCCCCAAGCGTCCTATTACCCAATCCACTGTCTGATCATTTAAGCTAAATATTGGCATACTTTGGGTAAACTTCGGCTCTTCAGAATTCAGAGTCCCTGTACTGAGGCCTCCTCCTCTTCCCCCTCCCTTTCCCTCTTAAGTATAGGTTCTTCTCCCAGCTTCCCTTCCTCCTCATTCAAATCAGTCTCTTTGAGTGAGCTTATCTGCTTCTGTATCTTTTACTGTCATGTTTATTTTTCTAATTTATTTTTCTCTCCTTAGCTCCCGATCTATACTTTTAATTGTCCATTGTGTATCTCCCGCTGAATGTCTCAAAGGCACCTTAGACTCTAAATGTCTAAAATAAGACTCAACATCTTTCTGTTTACATTACTAGCTCCACTTCTTACAGTCACTGCCTTGGTTTGGGGCACCTAGTGAGCAAACCAGGCCAGAAATGTGGGCGCCATCTGACAGTGCTCTGTTCTATTCAGTTACAAAATGATGTCCATTTTTCACAATTCTCTTTTCCACCCTCTCCACTGCTCTTAGGATAGTTCAAGCTCTTGGAACTCCTTACTTGGCCTCTTGAAATAGCATTACATCCACCACCCTTTCCCAAGTCTCACAACACCTCCTCTCCCCTCAGTGCACTCTGTTGAAGACCCTATTAAGACCAAGCTAATCATCTAATTGTGTACTTTAATAGCTCCACGGTGCCTTCAGGATAGAGTTCCCTCGTGTTACGGCCTTTGTTTCCTATCTCTCCAGCCCGACTCTGAGACCCCTGAGACCAGGGACCTTATACTATGCTGTCTGCATATCTCAGATTTCAGAACAGAGTGAGCACTGAACTAATGTTCAATAATGAAGTGACTCTGGCGGTGGGGGCTGAGGTGAGCAGACGAGGGTAAAGGGGGAAAATTGGGACAACTGTAAGGAATAACAATTAAAAAAATCTTTAAAGAGAAGTTCAGCACAAAATACCAAAACAAAGTCTCTGGGTGCTGTCCACGGCCCTTGTTCCTGGTACTTTCACCTTCACCTTGGCCTCTGTGCAGAAGTAAAATTCTATTTGACATGCATGTGTACTATTTATCTCTGCATAGTAAAAATCATCTATTTTCTAGCCTCTGGCCCCCCACCTTCCAAAATCCCATGACGTCTTGCAAAAGAAGTCATGCGTCCTATTCTGTGCATCAAAAGACACCATCGCCAGAGTGAAAGGCAGCCTGGGAAATGAAAGAAAACAACTGGGAATCATACGACTCAGAAACAACTCTTACAGCTCAAGCAGCAACAGCAACAATGAACATCTAGATTAAAGAATGGGCAAAGGACTTGAGTAGACATTTTCATAAAGGAGATACACCAATGGCCAATAAGCACAGATGCTACATATCACTAATCACTAGAGAAATGCAAACTCAAAACCGTACCGCCTCACACACAGTAGGATGGCTGCTCTGAGAAACACACAACAGAATGTAACTTGTGTTTGAGAATGGAGAAGTCGGAACACTTGTGCAGTGTTGGTTGGAATGTCAAATGCTGCACCCACTGCAGAATGTGTGGGGGTTGCTCGAAGGTGTCCAGAAGTGGAATTGCTGGATCATATCGTAATTCTGTTTAATCTTTTGTACCCATGTTCATAGCAGTGTTATCACAGTGGCCAAAATACAGAACCTGAGTGTCCATCGATGGACAAGTGAATAAACCAAATGTGGTATATACGTATAATGGAATATTATGCTGTCATAAAAAGGGAGGGTATTATGACATGTGCTACAACATGGATCAACCTTGAGAACATTGTGCCATGTGAAGTGAGCCAGTCATGAAAGATGGAGTACTGTATGATTCCACGTATATGAAGTATCCAGAACAGCCAAATTCGCAGAAGCAGAAAGTGGAGTGATGGTTGCCCGGGACCCGGGAGAGGGAGGACTGGGGAGAGGAATGGGTACAGAGTTTCAGTTCCGCAGGACAGGAAGGGCTGGTGGTGGTGGCTGCACCACAGTGTGAATGCACTTAATACCACTGAGCTGTGCACTTAAGACTAGTTACGATGGTAAATTTTATGTTACATTGCCACAATTTTTAAAACATTAAAAGAGCCAAAAAGGAGCTATGTGTTGTCTTCAAGTACAGGCTTTGTTTTCAGCTGGCTCTGAGCCTCTGGTAGGTCACCTGCCCGACGAAGGGGCTGGGCTAGCTGATCTTTCAGGCTCTGTCCTCTCCGAAGTTCTGGGATTCGGAATGTGGGTCACGGCCTCAGGGTGAGCCAGGTGGAGGGCTTCGGGGACTTCCTGGGAAATCGGCCCTGAGCACATGCAGCCGGATGGACCATCCTCTCGTACGAGAGACGGGTAGATTTCCTACTCTGTACACGGAGCCCGGGAGCCAGCATTCGGGACACAGACACCAAGCCCGGCTAGGACAGTAGCCCAGCCTTCCCTTCCCGCCGCTTTGCCACTCCGCCTTTTGCTCCCTTCTCCCACCTTCCTGGGTCATTGGTCATCTGACTTTATCCTGCTTCTAATTCTGAAGTTTATGTGGAAATGCAGAGAACTTAGCCAGAAAACTTCAAAAACAAAATGAAGTTGAAGAAACTACAGTGCTTGATTTTGAGACGTAGTGAAAAACTGTGCTGGTGAGACTGTAGACAACATGTCAGCGGAGTGGAGTAGAGGGCCCCGAGGCTCTGTCACGGACGCGAGCTGCTGTTTCTGATAAGTGTGGCCCCGGCTTTCTGTTCTCTCCCGGCCTCGGAGCCCTGAACATGGCAGTGCAGGGTCGAGGGCTGGACACACGCACACAGTCACGTTGAGGAGGGGCGTGGAGGTGGCGTCAGGTGGTATGAAGCCCCTCTGCGGCCACCGCGGGCGGGTCTGAGGCAGATTTCCTCAGGAGCCACGTGACAGGTCTACTGCAGTTCCAAACTGCCCGTGGGGTTGTTTGTGCGGAAACTAATGCAATGATTAACGCACAATAACACAAGAGTAACTTCTCGTCATTACGTACGCACAACTGCAAGCCTGCTTTTGCCCCACCCGAGATAATCTTTCCGTGTTCCCTGGGGTTACCTGCTCTGTCAAGTTCATATGGTTACTGGGAAGTTCAAATGAGATATTAATATGGCAATATTTTCAGTAAACAAAATACATGACAGCATCATTATTATTTAAGAAATGTTTTCAAAGCAGCTCTGCTGGGCAGCGTGTCATCGATGAGAGGAACGAAGGGTTTACTGTTTCCTTTCTTTGTTTTGTTTTTTGTGCCCCCCAAAGGGGAACTAACATTTTATGTATTTATTTGTCTGCGTATCTATCTATCTATCTATCTATCTATCTATCTATCTATCTATCTATTTTTTACTGAGTGTTTCCTTTATGCCAGCACTGACGTAAGTGCTTTACATGTGGAGACAACTGGGTAACAGAGAGGTTAGGTGACTTTCTAAGGTCACACAGCTTGCAGATGGCAAAGGCAGAGTTTGTGCCCAGGTAATGTGATTGCAGATGCTGTCCCTTAACCTCAGCTTCATTCTGACTTTGAACAGAGATGGGGGAAAGAGCAAGTGGCTGGTTCAGTTTCACTGTCACCAGTGTGAGAATGTGACCTTACGCTGCATCTGGTCTTGGGATTGCCCATTCTCTGCACTGCCCCTCGCACCCCTCCCCTGGGCTGCCCTTGTTTGGCTTTAGGGGCCCCGGGGGCTGAAAGCCCTCCTGCCTCCCTCCTGCCTCCCCCTGGGAGCCTGTGGTCAGGTGGCTCCCCTTCCTGGTCCTTTCATTCATATGCCGGTAAAAGAACACTTTTCTTCACCACCTGGATCTCAGCCTTATCTTTGTCCTTTTATTTATAGGGTAATTAATTCAAGTGACTGCAATCAACAAAAGCTTATCAAAGCCTTTGTATCAGATAATCCTTGGGGAACTGTGGGAGGTAGGAGTTTTTCCCAGGGTCACAGCAAGGCCAGTGCTGCTGGTGGCAAGGCGAGCACCACTCCCAGTGACAGCAGCCAGTGCCTCACCACCCGTGGGTCTGGGGAGCCTCGGAGGGGGATGCCAGCTCCCACCACCTCTCCGGGCCAAGCAAATCTGGGTGCTCTAGGTCTTCATGTGTTCTGTGCATTTGGTTTCCTCACATCAGTTTGTCCTCTCACTGAGTCTTCTAGAGATTTCCTGTGTCCTGGATTATAGTGATCTGTGGGAATGAAAGTTTTAAAAGACAACGTTGAGAGAGAAGAGCATATACAGAGTCACGGAGGGAAGGCAGTGCCATTTTCAGGTGCTTGGGAGAGGTTTGGGGTGGCTGGAGGGTGGCACATACAGACAGGGGCAGCAAATTCAGGTCCCGTGTTGAAGAGTCTGGGCTGGATCCTATGAGACAGAGGGACTCCTGGAAGGAGGTGACGGCTTGGACGATAGAAGTGCTTGCGTACCGTGACCTGCATTCTCAGTGTCTCCCAGGCGCCACCTCGTCCTCTACTTGGTGTCATCAGATTTGTCTGTTTCTCTCAGTTCCCCCAGGAGACAGTGAGCTCCTTGACACAGTCGCCCTACTGTATTCAGTGTGCTCACTCCAGGGCTGGTATCTAAGCTCAGCATGTGCTTTTACCAGTGTGGTGGCTTTATTTATAGGAATCAGAAAGGGCATCCCAACCCAGGTGTCCTGAGTAGTGGGTGTCTCATTTTGGGGGTCCTGTGGCTCAGTGAAAACTGGGAGGGTTCCAAAGAAAGCGGAGGGTGGGTGAGAAGCTCTGGCTGTGTCAGCAGGTGAGTAAATTATAATGCTGGGAAAAGGATGCTTCTGAACTTTGTGGTTGTACTCAGAGCCTATCTATTTGGCTAGCACCAGGGAAAGAGAGTCTTCCTCATTCAAGAGGTGACTTATCGTTTGCAAACAAAATATCCAAAACTTGATATTGCCCTTCCTATTGATTTCAGAGATGGCAAAGAGAGGCATGGAAAATGGACTCACGTGAGCTCCAGCCTGGAGCTGGGCCTCTAACTGTTGAACTGAATACAACCCTCTGAACACTGGTCTCTCCTGGCCATTGTCTGTCTGTTGTCTGCTGCCAGGTCAGGGAGGAGGGAGCCCCAGTGTACATTACTTGGAAGGCCCTCCTGATGTCCCCGGGTTGGTCTGTGTATTTGGCACCACAACTGGGCCCCAGGGCTAATGCCTGCACGCACACCCTCAGCCAGGCACTGGAGTGACCCTTGCTAGGCAGAAGAGGGGGCTTGGAAGGCAGTCTCACCCTGGCTCCATGCCGTAGCATGACCCAGCTCTGCAGAGAGTGTTGAGTTAACTAGCAGGAAACCAAAGGAGGCCACAGGTACTCTGGTGTTGGCCTGCGACAGTGGTAGGTGGTCTGTGACCTCCAATAATGGCTTGTGTTCACACCGAGAGTGCCAGTAACCCTCTGCTGGTGTCCCAGGACACTAGGTCACTCATTTTTAACCCCTATAGAGTAGTGGTTCTCAGCTTTGGCTGTACATTAGTCATCAGGGAAAGTTAGATCTTGATGCCAAGGACACATCTCAGACCAATTAAATAGTGTGTACGGGGTATCACTATTTAAAATCTAATTCATTAGGGTATAATTTATACATAACACATGGCTTTCAGTGTATGATCTGCTGAGGAATGGTAAATATACACACCCCCGAAATCATCACCACCACATTCAACATCGAACGCTTCCATCACCCCAACAGGGTCCCTCGTGCCTCTTTGCAGCCAGTCAGTCCCCTGCTCCTTCTCCCAGGAAGCCTTCTGCTTTCTATCACCTAGACTGGCTTTGCCTTTGCTAGAATTTCATATTAATAAAATCTTACTTTCACTTTTGCACAGAAGAACAGTTTTGAGATTCACCTGTGTTCATCCCTTTTAACTGCTGAGCAGCATCCCTGGTTGGCACGTGACAACGTGAATGCTGGGTAGCTGTTGTTGGACATTTGTTGTCCCCCCATTTTTTGCTATGATGAATTCACCTGTAAATATTTTTGTAGATCTTGTGGGGGCACAGATTTTTCTGTTCCCTTGAGTAAATACTTTGGAATGGAAGCGATAGGTCATATAGTAAAATGCATGCATAAGTTTATAAGAAGCTGCCTAATTATTTTCCAAACTGATTATTCCATTTTACATTCTCACCAGCAATGCCTGAGAGTACCAGTTACTCTGCATTGGGTGTGTAGTGGCATCTCCTTTGGTTTTAATTTGCATTTCTCTGATGACTAGTGATATCGAGCATCTTTTAATGTGTTAATTGGCTATTCATATGTCTTCTTCTGTGGCATGTCTTTCTTTGAATTGAATTGTTCTGTTATTGCGTTCTAAGTATTCTTTTTATATTTTTGATAAGTCTTTTTCTGGTATTTGTTTATATTTACACTTCTACAAATACATACATAAGATATTTTCTCCTATGGTTTGTCTTTACATTTTCTTAACAATATCTTTGGAAGCAAAGAAGTTTAAAAATGATTTATCAATATTTTTGCAATGTATGTGTTTTGTGTCCTAAGAAATCTTTGCCTATCCCAAACTGCAAAGGTTTCATCTGTATTTTCTTCTAGATGTTTAACTTTTATGTTGATGTCTGTGATCAGTTTCAAGTCAGTGTTTGTGTTTGGTGTGAGAGATTGGTCAAGGTTTTTTGTTTTTGTTTTTTTTTTCAATCTGGATAGCCAGTTGTCCCAAAGCACATATGGAAAGACTATCATTTCTCTATTGAATTATGTTGTTACCTTTGTGAAAAAAAATCAGTTGAGCATATATACGTGGGTCTATTTCCAGACTTGCTATTCATTGATGTATACATCTATTTTTAAATCAGTAAACATTGTATTGATTATTGGAACCATTTGGGGAATCTTGAAATCCATCAGCATCAAACTTCTTCTGTCATACTTTTCAAAATTGTTTTGCTTATTTTAGATCCTTTGTATTTCCATAAGAATTTTAGGATCAGCTTGTTGATTTCCACAAAATAAACCTGCTGGGATTGTGGTCGAGATTGGACTGATGTAATAGATTGTTTTGGGGATAACTGGTGTCTTAATGACATTGAGGGCTCCAAACCAAACAGGGGCCATCTCCATTTATTTGGGTCTCATTTAATTTATGTCAGTGATGTTTTATAATTTGCAGTGCAGGGTGTCTTAGCCAACTTTTACTAGATTTATTCCTAGTATTTTATGTTTTGGGTGCTACCTTACATAGGATTATTTTAAAATTTCATTTTCCCATTGACTGCTGCTCACGTGAAAGAATACAATTGATTTTTGTATTCTAAACTTATATTTTATGACCTTGCAAAATTTACATATAATTCTATTCCTTGACATGAGATATCTACAGAAGTATTAATAGTATTCAATGTACAGTTGCTGCATGTATTTTAAACTTATTCTTAAGTATTTTTTGTTTGAGAATGCTACTGTAAATAATCTTTTAAAATCATTTTCTCTTTTGATTATTTTTTGTTCAGGCACCAGTGATTTTTAAGCACCTCAGCTGGTTCGATGGTGTTGCTGAGGCTGAGATCCACTGACCTAAAGACTCTGGTCTTGAACCCTGCTGGAGTTGGGCACACTAACTGCATTTTGTTGCTTTGTTACAATGCATGCAGATGGCTCAAATAGCTCAAGCAACTGAATCCCATCAAGGAGCAGAATTACTTGTACCTGTGGCAAAGAGACACCCTTGTGCTCTTGGGCTTTAAAGATGATAGGATCCTACAAGAGGCTTAATGAATCTTGAAGTATGTTGTAGACCTTGTGGACCTGACCATGCTGATGGACTGAATTTGAACTTCAGCTCCTCGGTACTGGCTGTGTGCTGGCCACTGAGGTTGGGAAATGAACCTTGTAGCTCAGTGGGCTACCTATTTCCCCTGAGTTTGTACAGGTTTTAGGAGGTGGGTATGGGTTGCAGGAGGCACATGGAAGTCGTTTTCATAGCTTTTTTCTTAATTAGGAGAAAAGAGACGGAAGCTGGAATGTGAGCCAGCAGCCCAGTTTTTGTTCTCTCCAGAGCTCTGGGTTATAGTGTTTAATGGAAAGACAAACCTATTCATCTTCCCCTCGTCCCGGCTCATGGAAGCCTTGCTGGCTGCTGTCAGAAGAGATATTAGGGACTATAAGAAGCCATTCAATCCCCTCCCCTCCTTACTCTTGCTTTGTAACTCCTTGCTTCCAGGGAGACTGGTGATGCACCAGCTGACTCTTCATCACCGAGAAGTCTTAGTCCTCGTGGGCATTTTATCAAGATTCAGACTGACTTCACCATCCCACCCTTCTTTTATCTCCATCATTTCTCTGCCAGGGGTGGCAACACCATGGAAGGATTTGTCTTTCTACTGTATTCTGCCAATTTTTAAAAGGCCTGCTTGTGCCCCTGGGTGGAGGAGAGCCAACCAGTCCCTGAGAACAGGCAGCCACTGAAGGGCACCCTCCAGCCATGGGGCCCGTCCCTGGTGCTTCTGGGCCAGGCATAGGGAAATGGGGCCCCTTGTCTTCCTTCCACGCTGTTTTCAGTCTCGGCATGTGGACGCTGTGTCATCTCCCAGTAGTGCCAGTGCCGGGATGGAGCTGGGTAGGTTGGGCAGCCTTTGTCCTTTCTGATGGCACAATTGTCCTGGAGGGGAGACCCATTTCGTCAGGACTCTCTTGCTCTGCTCTTTGTTCTTTCATTCCTTCAGGTGCCATGTCCGCCTATGCCCCTGCCCGCATTCCTTCTCTCCCAGTTTCATTTTTTTCCCATAGTAGGTGCAGAAAGTTAAATTCCACACCCAGTTATTGAGCACTGACCCCATACCATAGACTGTGGAGGGCAGGAGCGATGCCGCAGGGAACAGCAAGAAAGGTGAGGAGCTCCACAGTTACAACAAAGTGTGAATAAAGAAAGCACTTTTTAAATAGGTCATACCCCTTTAATTTATTAACTCGCAGAAATCGTCTGCACTGAAGAATCAGAAATAAAAGTATATCTTCCTTTCAGTGAAAACCAAGGTGCCACTCGGTTGCTTAATTGCCTTTGGTTTCCAGTTCAGTGGAAATTTAATATCCTAGAGAACATTTATTGTCCTCTGTAAAATATAAAAGACTTTGTTTTTCAATTCAATGTACAGAGAAGAAAAAAGGATTTAGAAATACAGTAGATGAAATGATAAAAGAATGAGAAATAGGAAGCTATAAAATTAAGCGTTGTTTCCTTTGGAATCTGCCCCATTTTGCTTGCTGCTGTCACTCAAGTACAGTGATGGAGGGGAGGCGGCCGGTCCGGTGAGAGTGGTAAACACCCTTGTTCCACCACTGGGACCGCCTAGCCCAGTTACAGGGAATCGACTTTCAGATGTTTTTCCCCACTCGTTCCTTCTCTAGGAATCTGCATAGACAGAGTTTTACACACACAGGTGTTCGCTGCAATGTTATTTTCAATGGCAAAGAGAAAAGAACCGGAAAACTCAGCTATCGTAGACTGGCTAAGTTGTGGTACATCTATAACGTTGGCTAGTATAGCTGTATGACATTTAAATTAGGGTACTTTGAAAATTCTTTAATGGCCTGTGAAAATGAGCACAATATAATATGTATTTTTTCCATTTTAGTTTGTTAATTGTCAATTACAGTTTACATTCAGTATTTTTTTATATTATTTTCAGGTGTTCTCAGAGTGGTTAGATAATCATTTAGTTAATTTTTTTCTATTTTAAAAACTTAACTTTTTTGGAGGTACATTTGTATGCAAAAATGTGCCTACTGTAGTGAACAGTCTGATGAGTTTTATTTTAATAAACCTCGCTGAGGTATAACTCACACACAGTAGGATAGGAGAGTTTTCAGTGCACAGTCACTGAAGGCTTTAGAGCAACGTGCACAGTCGCGTGACCACCGCCACAGTCACGGCCCAGAGTGTCTCTGTTCCTGCCCCGGGCCCTCCGGCTCCTCCGGCTCCTCCGCCTCTCGTTGCTCTTCCCCACTCTCAGGCCAGGCAGCCGCTGATGTGCTGTCTGCTGTGACAGAGTGGACTTCTCTTTTCTAGGATTTCCTATGCATGGAACAAATGGGTATTTCGTATTTTCAGTGTAGCTTCCTTCACTCAGCATAATGGTGTTTCCTGAAACCTCACCCAAGGATACACTTTTATTGATTTTAGAGAAAGAGGGAAGGCGAAAGGGGAAGAGAGAGAGAGAGAAACCTCATTGTGAGAGAGAAACATTAATCAGTTGCCCCCCATATGCATCCCAACCAGGCCTTGAACCCGCAACCTAGATATGTGCCCTGGCTGGGAATGGAACCCGCAACCTTTTGGTGTGTGGGATGATGCTCCAACCAACTGAGCCACCTGGCCAGGGCAGCATAATGATTATGAAATTCTTCTATGTTGTTGCCCAAATGGGTAGCTCTCATGTTCCCTGGAATGAATATCCTGATTTTTTAAATCATTATCTTTTTGATGGGTATTTGCATTGTTGTTGGTTGTGGGTTGACACAGACGAAGCTGCTAAGAGCGTTCACGTGCAGGTGTTCGTATGGACACAGGCTTTCGTCTCTCCTGGGCAAATACCTTGGAGGAGGCTTGTCCGGCAGAGTTCCAGGCGTTTCTTGAACTTTGTGAGGAGCTGCCTAACTCTTTCCCAAAGTGGCTGCGCCATGTTATATTCCCTCTAGAATTCCAGTTATTTCACATCCTTATTAGCATTTGGAATTGTCAGGGTTTTATGGTTTACTTATTTTATTTTTCAAAATTTTTGTCATTCTAATAGGTATATAGTGGTATCTCATTATCTATTTTAAAAAACAGATTTATTGACATGTAACTTGCACGCCATAAAGTTCATCCATTTAAAGTATGTAGTTTGATGATTTTTAGTATACTTTGAGATTTGTGCAACCATCAACATAAGCTAATTTTGGAATATTTATATCTCATCCAAAGAAGTCTTGTATTCATTAGTTGTCCCTTCCCATGCCTTCCGTGCAATGTAATATTAGGTTAAAAAAAGAAAAACAAAAAGTATATTCCAAATATATATATAATAATATATATCTATATAAAAATATATACATATATATGGAAAAAAGACTAGAACAAAATATGTCAAACACAACCCTAGTTGTCTCCTGGTGGTAGCATTTATAAGTAGCTTTATTTTCTCCTCTGTACTTTTTGGAATTTCAAAATTCCCCACAGCGAGCCCAGACTTTGTAATTTAAGAAAAATTATTATTTGTGTATTAAAAAGGACATTTCTTCAGATTGCGTCTGTCAAGGAGGACAGCACGATTCCAGCAACTGTCACTCTGAGTCTTCGCTCTGATTCCTTTTGGGAAGAGAACTTGTAGAATCTTGCTCCTCTGGATTTCCGCAGTGAGCTGGCAGCATGACCTTGCTGTGCGCACTATTTACATGCACTGCCTGCAGGAGGCCTGGGAACTGCTCTGTGAGCTGGTTTCTCCATTGAAGGGTTGTTGAGGGCTTAGAAAATGTGCTCTGGAAAGCGAATCCGTGTGGGAGTTGACAAGGGGTACACTTGTTTGGTGACACATCCAGAGAAGGGAAGAGAGATGGCTGTTTGCTTGGGGCCTCCTTCTCCTGGCCCATGAAGTGTGTGTGGCCATGGACGCATGTGAGTGCGGAATGCACATTTATTTGCACGAGTTGGTAACATGTACTTTTATCTTCGAAGTTGCTGTGGGTTTAGAGGACTTAATGAATTGGTCCTCTAGTTCTAGTTTAATGACCATTGTGCAGTTTGATTTAGGACAAGTACAATTTCCATTCCTCTAATTACATTTTCCCCTTGATTCATGGAGGCAGCACTAACCTGCATCTCAACGCAGGCCTGCGGAAATGAACTGAATCATAACCTGCTTTGAACAAACACGTGCTTTGCTTGGAATTGACAAGCTATTTCACATCTCAAAGATCACTTGCAGGGTGTGTGTGAAATTGAACTGGTATTAACCATTTCCCCAGGAAGAAATAGACTGGGAGGACTTGGCTGAGTCAGAGATGGATTGCAAAGAAACAAAACAAACAAAACCCACTTAGGCTAGCTGAAGTGGAGTGGGGGGAGGTACACTGTAAGGACTGAATAAACAGGAAAGCTAAACAGAGGCAAGGCTTGAGGCAGTTTCTGTCTCTGTCTCTCTGTCTCACACTTTCCAGTCTCTTGTCCTTGTATCTCTCTATATCTCTTTCAATTTCTTCTTGGCTCCTTCTGCTTATGCTTGGTTTCTGCTATAGTCTCAGGGTTTTTTTTTTTTTTGCCAATTGTCATGATAAAGATATGTCTGTAACAGTATTAACAATAAAAAAATTAAAAAAATAAATAAGTAAAAAAAAAAAGAAAGTAACATGTAGGTTGTGGTAAGCAGCCCCAGCAATGGCCCCATAATGATCCCTGTCTCCTGGGATTCGTGTCCTTGGGTAATTTGTCCCCCTTAATTGTGGACTGGATTTCAGGTTCACTGAGAAGTTCCTTCCAAGTTAGGTTTCCGAACGACTGTGGCTTCTGTCTTCTGTGCTCTTTCTTCCTCTCCCACTTGCTTGCTCTGATGGGAAGAGTGTCACGTTGTGAGCTGTCCTATGGTGTGGCCCATGTGGCAAGAAACTGAGGGAGTCCTCTGGTCCACAGCCTCGAGGAAATGAGTCCTGCCAACAACCGTGTGAGTGAACGAACTTGGGAAGGTGGGGATGCCCCCCATCTGAGCTTTGAGATGACTGCAGCCGTGGTGATACCTTGGTGCAGGAACACCCAGCTGAGCCACTTGGATTCCTGACCCGCAGAAACTGTGACATACTCTTTTAAGCCACTAGGTTTGGGGGTGATTTGTTATATAGCAATCGATAAGGAGTACATGGACCCCTGAATAATGCTGTTTTGAAGCACAGGACCCAGGCTCCCATCAAAATAAATGTTAAGAGATGATATGACTTAAGGAGCTGTTCTGGAAAACATGTTTAGACCAAAGTACCAGTTTCCTTCAGCACTGTGGGCAAACTCAAGTGTAGCCTGTCTTCCATGTGGCCAGCTGGATGGGAGAAGTTAGGTTCTGATAGCAACAGCACAGATATATAAAACGCAAACAGGAAGGACTTGACTTTGGAGAATTCCCAGTGACAGCCAAAGTTTCAACCTGTGTTCTAGTATCTGAGATATGTAGAAAGTTGCACTTGGTGCATTCTGGTGTCCTGTTCAACTTTAAATGCCAGTGAATCTGAGTATGTGCCCATGGATGCCAAGCCCGTATAGCTGGTGCCGTGGATGGTTGGTGTGGGCCATCGGAGAAGCCTCAGTCTTCTGGAACATTCCTGGGATGTCCCATGTCTGGGAAGACATGGGCGACTTTCACATCTCAGAGCCTCACTGCAGGCATGATGAGGTTCAGACCTCATCCCCTGGAGAGTGTTCAAGTGGTCCACCACTCCCCTAAACTATTTCACAGGGAAGGAACCAGACTCCTGGATCCCTCAATAGACTCCGTAGATCTACCGTGAAGTTCTCTTATTGGGCAGCAAGCCCACAGCCAGAGATTATGTTCAGAAGGAGTAGTTTTCCCTTTGTCCTTAAATGCCAAAGAAATGCCTGTTGGGCTCTTCAATTCTTGTCTCCACCTCCCACCCCCAGGCTTCCTGAGCTCGGCTTCCACAGACCTGATGGATCCAATAACTCCTCGCTCTCAGGCTCCCTCCTCTGCCTCACGCTGCATGCTTCCCTGCTCTTCGTCTGTCACCTTCTATAGGTCTACAGGTTGCAGTCCAATGAAAATACATGCTGGAATATTTAAGTACAGTTTTATTGACATATACATCCTGCCCCCACAGAAAGAATTGTGAAGAAATTACACAACACAGGAGAGACTTTTCTTGTATTCTTCCAAAAGCAGGATTTCTTAAGCTGCCATATGTAACCTTTCACTTGGGAGGCTGGTATTTGTGGAAGAACTGGTGAGAAATATCCCTTTCTCTGCCATGCACACTCCCGCCCAGAATTCAGCGGCAGCCCGGGTCGAGCAGTGATGGGTGCTGAGCTGACAGCAGGGAGGGTCCAGCACAGCCAGCAGCTGGGCTTGCTCTGTATGCAGAGGAGGATGCGCTATTAGTCTCATTAGATGAAAAAGGCTATTAATGGAGAATGTGCTTGTGGAGGGTAAAGGAGGAAAGAGAAGTGAGAAAAGAGACAGCTATTGTGTCTGATTCTCAAGGTTACCTGTTGAGATAGGACTGCAGCTCCCTTGTGCCTGGAAAAGCAATTCCTTTCCGATAGCTTTATAATAAAGAAGAAAAACCCTTTTGTTAACAATACCTTGTATTTATCTCACGTCTTTCTCCAGAGAAACTGCAAGTGCTTCACAGATTTTATCTTTATAAAAAGCTGATGAGTAGGTGTGAAGGCCTTTAAGTGAACTCGGCTTGTCCCGGATCCAAACACCTTGCCTAGAATCCTGGACTTCCTTCCGGTGGTGGTGGCTGAGCCGAGTGGCTCTGCAGTCACCCTTGCAGCAGGCCCTGTGTTCTTGGGTACAGGGTGGCCCACTTCCACTCAGGAGCCTTCAGTGTCTCTCGTTCACCAGCACCTGTCCAGAACCCCACTCCAGCAGTCTTAAATTAAGGGGACCTTATTCCAAGGAGCTGACATTATTTCAAGGAATTGAAGACACATAAAAATGGCTGAACCTCATGAAGGTCTGGAACAGGCCTTGGCAAGCCACCATTCTCTCACTGTCTGCTTTGGGACCACACAGTTACCTGGGGCTGCCCCTCTGTATACTTATTTCCTTCTCTTGCCTCTCTCTGTAGACCCCTTTCTTGGCTTGCCTCTGCATCCAGGGCCCCCAAATGGCAGGCTTGACACTGGGATTTTCAGGTTCAGGGTGGGCAGCTCATATAGTTGGGTTGTCCTATAAGAGGAACCAGATTGGCTTAGCTTAGACTGATGTCCCCCTGGTTCAGTCTCTCCAGTAGTAGGCGGTGGGAAGGGCTTCCTCCTTCAGAGTATGGAAGGGTTTGTGCCCTTGTATCTTCTCTTTGGTTGTTCTCTTTACCAGGAATGGCTGTAGTCTTGACTGCCCCACAGTCCTCAACTCAATCCACCATCTTTCTCTGAAAGACCACCCCAACCACCTTACTGCCTCTCCAACCCTACCTGTTCTGCACAAACAGCCAAACCCTCTTCTTCTCTATTGTCTTATCATTCTTTGCTTATTTCTGTCCTTGACTTTGTGTCCTGCTAGAATGGGAGCACCTTGAGGGCAAGGCTGGTGGAGTCCTTCTATTTCTTGAAAGCTAGCATAATACTTAGCAAATGTCTGTTGAGTGAATGAATGCAGGAAAACCAGTAGATCTCATGGAACAAAGGCTTTGAACTTCTTTGTCTTTACACTTGTTTTGTTGGTAGAGAAGAAGCAGATCCTCCTGTTTAATAAGTGCTTATTATGTCTGGATAAAGAGACTTGGGAATAAAGAGCCATTGCCTAGTGGTCCTTTCACTTTGGGGGCTAGGGTGGCACAGGGAGGCTGTCTGTGGTTCAGGAGTTCTTGCCCTTTGCCTGCGATCGGTCAGTCCATGGTTACTGCAGTGAAGGTGTCAGGGAATCAGCATTTGTGCCTTGCATAACCTTCCATTTTATTTTATGATAATGAATAGACGGATTAGTGATTCTAGTAGGAATGTTGCTGTTGATTTGGATTGTGTGCTTCACAAATTTACATTAGTTAGGGTCATTTTGCTTTTAAATTTGCAGCAATAACTAAACATGGCAAAATCACGGTATGACAGTAGGCGGGGACAGGGGAGGGCGGTAGGAATGTAAGGTGGCAAAACCGAATCACTAGAAGAGTCTTCTAAGTAGCCCATCTACCACCTTCACCTGATGCTCATTTCTATTTTGGCCCCCCCGTGAATCTGATCCTTCTCTCTCCCCTAGGTGACAATTTCACCTTCACCTCTTTGTCCATGACTGCCATCTCATTCTCCCAGGCTCTGGTGGAAATGGTGTGAAGGAGAGGAGGGATGAGGGGAGGGGATGGATGTGTGCTCACCATCTCCTATTTGTTTTCAGTGCTTCCAAATACCACATCACCCCATGCTGGGAGAGCCTCTTCTGAGTTTCCAAGTCTGCCTGATCCTCCTTAGCAACAAGCCGGTATCTTTGCTTGTGTGCAGCAGCTGTGGAACCCGCATTGAGATGTTTGGACACAAACGCTTTCTAATCCACTATTAAGTCCTTCAGTTTGGGTTCTCATAACATTACCCATAATGAACTGTTCACATACTGATGTCAGTTTAATATGCTGCTTCCCCAGGAAGGGCCTGGTAATTTAATGTTAATTAATGATGACTTATAGCAAATTATGTTACTGATTTACTGATGCTCCTGGGTGACATGCACATCTTTCCAATGAAACCATAACATTATTACTTAGCACTCACATAGCACTTCACATGCGAAGAAGACGCGGTGATGGAGTTAGCTGCAGTGTCACTATTCCTCATGCTCCTCCTGTCATATGGGTTAGGAGAAGTGTCCCTCATTATAGGTAAGCTTGACACGCCGAGTTTTAAATTGGCCAAATGGCTAACCTGGAGGAGTTATATTTACTCATCTCAGGTCTAGAAAGGAAGGTAATGGCACGCTGGGGCTCATCAGGTGTTTAGTGGGGAGAGCTGGGAAGCACAGTTCTGCAGGTGAGCCCATCAGGCACTTCCATTTATTATTTATCTTTGTCAATGATGTAAACAGTAACCAGAGTAAACCATGTCCCTTTTGGCTGCTCTTGTTTGTCACCTGCTCTCCAGTCCTTTTCTGCACCTGTCACTCCCTCCACAGAGGAAAGTCATTCCCACCAGGTATTTCATATCCAGAATGGATCAACAGGGGAGCTGCAGTCGAAGTGAAGGGGCACCAGATATTTGAATGTGATAGAAGGTGGCGCCAATGGTAAAGGGGCCTCTGAGATACAAAAAAAGGCCATAGGAAAAGCAAGTCACTAATTGGACCATATTGCCAATAGATATGACCAAGTTCATACACACGTTTTTGTTGTTAAAATGTCCAACCTATTTCCATGGGGTGGTGTTTTCAGTGTGAAACATCTTAGTTTCTCTATGACCAAAATCATCTGGAATCATTGGGAATTTACTTTATATAGTGGATGTTAAAAATCAATGTGGTTGGACCACAATATATTATAGAGTAGGGGAGGGAAATCCCCTGGTTATCCTTTCCATTTTCAGGGGTGAGGAAGTTTAAGGATGAGGAGGTGGACAATGAGTCCAGCCTCACAGAACACGAAGGGACAGATTGGAGACAAATCTGTGGCCATGAGATGTGGGGTCCTTATTCATCTCTTCTCTACTCTCTCTCCCCTGCCTTCCGCTGTTGCCCTTTTGTGCTGGACACATTATATGCTCTGAAATATTAAACACATCCATTTGAAACAATATTTTGATTTTTTATAACTGATAAAAAGAAGGGAAATGAGGTTCCCCTCTGGCCAGAAAAAAGGGCAATCTTTACTCTTCATGGGAGAAAGATAAGCCCAGTCAATTTGTGGAGATGGTGTCAAATTAAATTATTTCTCCAGAAACTTATATATGTATAAAATCCAACTCGTCTTTCTTGGAAGAAGCATTATTACCATTTTCCTTTGTCCCTGTTCTGCAGCAAACTCCAGGACCTTAATTAATCCCAGCTCTTGATTTCATTGGTTCATTTATGTCTTGTTCTTGTCTTGCTTGCCAACCCCAATTTAAAACAGAGATTGGCTCCCACAACAGACAACTGAGCTTATTTCAAGCTTAAATATGAGTAGAACTCATATCAGAAACTTTTATTTATTATTCTTCGACTCTCGTATCAAGCCTTTTGATGAAGCCCAAGTAAACAAGGGACTCATTCAGAGCAGAGTAGCAATTTGCCCCTGGAGGGTTTAGCAGAGCAGCTTGGCTCTGAGGTCTTAAAAGAATCTGTGGCAGTTGGGAAAGATAACCTTATTGCCTCTGTGGCTGGATCCCGGAGCCAATAATGATGATAAATCACCTCAAGTTTTAAGAGGTTAGTGGTGCTCAGAACATGAAGTTCACCTGAGAGGGGAGGGTATGCCCTTAGGGTGACTTCTTCTCCCACACACCCTCGCACACGTTTCCAGGTGGAGAAAGGGTGGACCCACTGGGGAAGGGAGATAGTGTGGAAAACGTTCAGCAGAGGCAACTCTAGAGTCCAGCTGTCTGAAGTTTAAATTCTGACTCCCCACTCTCTAGATATGTTAGATTGGGCAAGTCACTTGACCTTGAGCCTCACTTTCTTCACCAGGAAATGGGTATAATAATATCTACCCTACATGGTTGTTGTAAAGATTAAATGAGGATTTCCCATTAAGATGGAGGTGTAGGTAAACATGCTTCACCTCCTCATGCAATCACATGAAGAATGACAACTACACCTCAAAATAAATAACACCCAGAACTGTCAGAAAATCGAGCTGTATGGAAGCCCTACACCAAGGATTTGAAGAAGCCACAGTCATCCAAATGGGTAGGAAGGGCAGAGATGCAGAGATAGGCGGAGAGGAGCAGAGATGTGGTGTGGCACAGAGAGGTGGAGGTGGCGGAATGTGTGGTCCCACATTCACGTGTGGTGGATAAAAGTTGGGAGGCATACCTTGGAAGCCAGCAATCCCAGGCCCAGAACAGACCAAACAGCCTAGGGTTCCAGCACTGGCTAGATAAATCCCCATAATTTCCGGCTGTATAAACCAGTAGGGATTGGGACAACGGAAGAAACTGCCAGATTTTCAGGAGACTCTGTTTAAAGGGTCTGTAGGACATAAAACATACACAGACCCACCCCCCTGGGATTTAGCACCAGGGAAACAGCTGGAAGAGTGCTGGCCAAACCTCCAGAAGCCAGGCACTAGCACTGCCCTCTCTCTGAGCCCCGCCCCCCTCAGAACCACAAAGTGATGAGGCAAGTCTCCCCATCCTGGTGATTACCTAAGGCTCTGCCCCACACAATTTACAGGTGCCTTTTCTACAATAGGCCACACTACTAAGACAAGGAATCAAAGAAGCTCTGCCTAATACACAGAAATAAACACAGGGAGGCTGCCAAATTGAGAAGACAAAGAAATATGGCCCAAATGAAAGAACAGAACAAAACCCCAGAGAGAAACCTAAACAAAACAGAGATAAACAACCTATCAGATTCAGAGTTTGAAACACTGGTGATTAGGATGCTCAAAGAACTCATTGGGTACAGCAACAACATAAAGAAAAAAAGGTTACGCTAAATGAAATAAAGAAAAATCTACAGGGAACCAACAGTGGAGGGGATGAATCTGGGATTCAAATCAACGATTTGGAACATAAGGAAGAAATAAGCATTCAACCAGAACAGCAAGAAGAAAGACAAATTAAAAAAATGAGGATAGCATAAGGTGCCTCTGGGACATCTCCAAATGTACCAACGTCTGAATCATCGGGATGCTAGAAGGAGAAGAGGAAAAGCAAGAAATTGAAAACTTAGTTGAAAAAAATAATGAAAGAAAACTTCCCTGAGTTTGTGAAGAAAATAGAGATATAAGTCAAGGAAGCACAGAGAGCCCCAAACAAGTTGGACCCAAGGAGGACCACACAAAGACATACCATAATTAAAATGCCAAAGGTTAAATATAGAGAATCTTAAAAGCAGCAAAACAAAAGAAGCTAGTTACCTACAGGGGAGTTCCCATAAGACTGTCAGCTGATCTCTCAAAAGAAACTGCGGGCAAGAAAGGACTGACAGGAAGTATTCAAAGTGATGAAAAGCAAGGATCAACAACCTGCATTACTCTATCCAGCAAAACTACCATTTAGAATGGAAGGGCAGAGAAAGTTCTTCCCAGACAAGGTAAGGCTAAAGGAATTTATCATCACCAAGCCATCATTACATGAAATGTTGAAGAGACTTATCTAAGAAAAATAAGATCAAAACTGTAAACATTAAAATGGCAACAAATTCACAACTATCAACAACTAAATCTAAAAAAAAAAAAATAAACTAAGCAAGCAGCCAGAACAGAAACAGAATCATATATATGGAGATCATTTGGAGTGTTATCAGCTGGGAGCGGGAAGGGAGAGAATGGAGAAAAAGGTACAGGGAATAAGAAGCATAGTTGATAGGTACAAAATAGACAAGGGGATGTTAAGAATGTGAGATAGGAAATGGGGAAGCCAAGTAACTGATATGAATGACCCTTAGGCATGAACTAAGGGGTGTATTGCTGGAGGGAATGGGGGTACCAGGCAGAGGGGAGCAAAGGGGGAAAGTTGGGACAACTGTAATAGCATAATCAATAAAATATATTTTATATTTCATTTAAAAGATTAAATGAAATGAGATGATATACTTAGGCAGTTGGTGTATGGCAAATACTCATCAAAGTTCAAGTTTCTTTTTTTAATTCTTGTTTATTCTAGTATAATTGTCCCAATTTTTACCCCTTTGCCCTCCTCTGCCCATCCCACCCCCTGCTCCCACAGTCATTCCCCACACCATTGTCCATGTCCATGGGTCATTCATACGTGTTCTTTGACTAGTCCCTTCCCCTGCTTTTCATCATTCCCCTTCCCTGCTCCCACCCTCTTTCCTCTGGCCGTTGTCAGTCTCTTCCTTGTTTCCATGTCTGGTTAATGAGCAAATCAAAGTTCTAGTTTCTTATCTTGAGATGCAGAGTTAAAATATGGCGAGACAAACAGAGGTGGATAGACTGGTAGAACGCAGGGCAGCAGATATTTGTGAATCACAGACATGGAGAAAGGCTCACCAGTGGTCACCTTGTTTGATGCTCACCCAAGGATATGATTGATTTGTGAGAGAGAGAGAGAGAAACACTGATGTGAGAAACACTGATCAGTTGCCTCCCATATGTGCCCCAACCGGGGATGGAACCTGCAACCCTTCTGTTCACAGAGCGATACTCCAACCAACCGAGCCAGGAGCCAGGGCTTGCTTTTATTTATTAATTAACTAATTTTAATTAAAAATTTATTGATTGACTTTAGAGAGAGAGGAAGGGAGAGAGATAGGAGCTGTTCTTTTTAAACCTCAGTGTGCCTACAAATCACCCAGTGATGTTGCTCAGATGTGGGTACCGATTGAGTTGGTCTGCAGTGGAACCAGAGCTTTTGAGTTGGTGATGCAGATGCTGCTTGTGCACTGATCACGTCGGAGGAGCGCGGGAGCTGCCTCCAGAGTCCCCAGGCGCTCCACAGCAGATTCACCTGGGATTCTTATTACCATGCAAATTCTCTGGCCCTGCTCCAGACCACCTGAATTCTAATCTCTGAGGATGGCGTCAGGCAGTGCACATTTAAACAAACACCGGGGTGATTTTTAAAGATGTCCTGGTTAGTTTGAGAGCCTGTGTTCCCAAAGGGCCCAATCACGATGGACCCGGTCTTCTCCCTGCATGTCCCTTTCAATCCCAGCGCTGGCCAGTCAGCCAGGCAGGGCCTGGACAGCAGGCCTTTGATGCTGTACCTTAAAAAAAGAAACCAGCAACAGAAGCCCTCGGGCTGCTGTCAGCACACCTCCAGCTAAAAACCACATCTTAATATGTCCATGGGCTGTGGGCAGCAGGGCTATATTAATGCCCTGGGCTCTGACGCTAGAAATACAACTCTCCCCTTTGGATTTGCGTCGACTGCTGGTCCTGATCAACCGCTGCACTGACCCGGGCCGGCGGCCTTTGGCCAGGAGGTGAGGAGCTGGCATGACCCTCCCTGGATGTACCGCATGCTGCTGCGCCCAGATAGCAGCCAGCTGTTTTAGCTTAACGAACCCAGAATAACGGAAACCCAAAGAGCTGGCTTCCAGTTCAAGCTGAGGAAGAATCACGTGTGCAGGCCTAGAAACAGGCTCTTCATAGGGAGTCAGCCTTACGTTGGGGCCACAGGGCACACCGCTGTCCTTGAACCCAGGCTCCCGTAAGTGCTGTAAGCTCAGAGAGGGCGGGGCAGGCAGGGCCAGCTCCAGCCAACACAGCATCCATGCAGGAGGGGCCCAGGAATAACCAGATCCCCATTTTGTTCTGTGCATGCCCCCTCAAATACATCAGCCTTAGCCAGGGGCTTGGAACTTCACCCTTCGCTATTTATTCCTTTAGATCTCACGGGCTTCTTGATCACAGACTCCTCTCTGAAAATCTAAGATATAAACATTCCTGGGCCATTTCCTCACCTCTGGAACAGGCAATCCTCGCTGAGACTGGAGCAAAGACGAAGTAGTTGATATATGAAGAGAAAAGCGGTTGGGGAAGGCCTGGTACAGAGTCAAGTGTTGGGCGCCATTATTACAATTTCCAGGTAATAATGGATATTTTTTTGAGGGGAGAAGCGTTACCTACTTTTCTTCTAGATCAGCGATTTTCAGCCTTTCTCATCTCATGGCACACATAAATTAATTACGAAAATTTTGTGACACACCAAAAAAGATATTTTTTTGCCGATCTGACAAAACCAATTAGGTATGATTTTGATTAATTTATATAAAAAAAGAATAATAGTAATTACCTACCCTTTTTGCTCCAAAGTGACTTTTTAAAAAATCAGGTGCTTATGCTTGCATATAAGGATTTCTGGTACCAAGAATTAACCAGTCAGAGGCAACCTTGTCATGTGACATGACCAATTAGATGCAACCCTAGTAGATGACCTATAAATTTATGGTTCAAGACCACGTGTTCACATGGAACACGTTCATATTGTTGTGTTGGCTGTTGTCATTTTTAATTTGACAATCTAAGGGAAAAGAGGTCAGTGCCCCTGACTAAACAGGTATTGCATGTTTTAAGAATTGTTTCGGTGCACTGGTTGAAAATTGCAGTTTTAGATCATTGCTAAATACGCCACCTGGTAGGTAGCCTGAGGCTTACTGATCCCAAGCCACTCTGATCCTACAGAAGCTAGATGCAGGGACAAGAGGTGATTAAATGACATGAGAGCATCCCTTCCATCCTGAAGAGTGAGGGGCTCTGATGTCCCTGTTGTCCAGAAAGCAGCGCCTGACGAGATAACACAAGCTTGTGTAGGAGTCTGATTTGACAGATGAACAGAAGTGACCAACTGGCAGACCTAAATTCCAGCGACCCCCCGCAGAGCTGCCCCAGACTTCTCTGCAGGGTTGCGCGCACCTGGCACTGCTTGGGGGCCCTTTATGATGTGGCACAGGGCCTCCTCCTTCTCATTCTGCTCCAAGGCCTCTGGGTGGAATAATGGCCATTGAAAGCCATTTTTTTGCAGTTTTTAAATTTTTTTCTTGTTTATTGTATTATAGTTGTCCCGCTTTTTCTTCTTTTGCCCTCCTCCGCCCAGCCCACCCCCCACTCCCACAGTCAATCCCCACAGCGTTGGCTGTCTCCTTAATAAAGTGCAGTGAAACAGAAGGGACATGTCATAGCCCCAGGAGTGTCTGCGGTAAGGCCGGGCTTCCTGCACTGCCCCACTTGAAACGCAAAGGACCACGGATCCCACCACACAGGCTTCTGTTCGCCCTTTGCAGAGCTAGCCTGTCCTGGCTCCTGGCCCCAAAGCCGCCCTCTGAGGCCTGTTCCATCGGCTTCAAAGGTGGTGTCATTGTCGGCTGGGCACCAGGATGCGTTGTGAAGGACAGGAAACTGAGGAAAACGGGCACGGATGCAGGCAGCCGGAGGGCCCGGCTTCGAGCCAGTATTCGCAGGTGGCACGTGCACACACATCGCACCTCCCGTGGACTCACAAACACTGAGTGTGTCCGAGCATTTGCAGAACTCATTTATGTTTGCTTCTCTGTTGGTCATTATTTGATTAGACCCCTTTTACCTACTCCCTTCTCTCTGCTCTTTGTCTGACACTATGCCACACACGTCGCTCTGGGATCCTGGAGAGGCAGGGGCAGGGATGAAGTGGGCTCAGAAGCAGGAGTCAGGACCTCACCTGGCTTTTCTGACAGCTTTTGCATAGGCCTGTGATCTCCTGTAATCCAGGGAGGGAAGATAGGCCTTCCCCCCATTCCACCTGCTGTCCAATTTTACTTATGGAGAAACTGAGGATCAGCGAGGTGAAGTGACTTACCTAAGGTCTGTGGCTGGATCCTGACTGATACAGCTCATTTTAATACAGTTACCAGAACAATATTTCCTGCACATCAACCCAGTGTACCCAAGCCTGGCGTCAGTACCTCATGGGTGGATCTAGGGACTTCAAAGATGCTTGCTTGTTGATTGAAAAATTCCAGCTTTGTTATTTTCTTAGGTTTTCCTAATTTTGTATTTCTGAACTCTTGGGTAAGAGAAAGCATAAGTTGGGATAGGTAGACAGTGGGTTTTACTGGAAAGTGAGAAGCCTGAGGTTTTGCTTTACTCTTTCCCATCTAAGGCAGGCTCTGGAGAAGGCCTAGAAGAGTCCAGCACAGGTTGAACACTGTTCTTCTGTCATTCTATGGGGCTGTCTCCTTGCCTCTCTGCAGGTCAGCTTCATGGTGTTCTCTCAGGGTACAAGAGGTCAGGGAGGCAGACGTGATTCCTTGTCTGTGGGGAGGATGGAGCCCCACAGGAGAAGGTACGGGCAGTGAGTCAAATTGTTTGTTAAGAGAAAACTAAGATGCTAAAATAAAGCCCATTAATGATAATTTTTAGAATTTCCTCCCTGAGCTGCCAAAGCATGACTGTATGATCTTCTTTTTAAATTAAATGTTTTGGGGTGGCATTGGTTGATAAGATCACAAAGTTTTAAAGTGTCCATTTCTATGATACATGATCTGTATATTGTATTGTGTGCCCACCACCCGAAGTCAAATCATCTTCTGTCACTGTATATTTGGTCCCTTTTACCCTTTGTTATCCACTCTACCATCCCCTTACTGCTGGTAACCACCACATTTTTGTGTCTATGAGTTTCAGTTTTATATCCCACATATGAGTGAAATCATATGGTTCTTAGCCTTTTCTGACTGACTTATTTCATTAGCACAATATTCCCAAGGTCCATCGATGTTGTTGCAAATGGCAGGATTTCATCCTTTCCAATGGCTGAGTAGTGCTGCATTGTATGAATGTACCACATCTTTATCCAATCATCTATCAAAGGACACTTTGGTTGTCTCCAGGTCTTGGCCACCATGGCTAATGCTGCAATGAACTTAAGGGTGTATATGTCTTTGCAAATAAATGTTTTTGAGTCTTTCAGGTAGCTACGTAGGAGAGGGATTGCTGGGTTGTAGGGCCTTCGTGTGTCAGCAACAGTAGCTCAGGGTTTCTGTCAGAACTGTTTGCCTTAGAAGATTCCCTTCCACCAGTTTTCAGAGCCACATACACTCCCGCCCACCCTAGCATCATCTGTTGGCCCCTGTTCACCATTTCCCTCTTGCCTGTCAATCTCTCCCCTCTATTTCCTTAGAGTTTATCTTGAGAGTTACCTTGAAGCTAGAAGGAAGGGGCTGGATGGGCTTCTTGAGGAAGGAATGTCCTCTCATCCTGTGTCCATGGTCCTTGGAAAGCAAGCCACATACATGCCAAGGACATGGAGAATGAATCTCATTATGTTGTTGCCCATGGCAACCGATTCTGAGGTTGGCTCTCCTTTGGTTTGGTGGTGCCTGTGTTTGAGAAGCACTGCACTTTCTTTGGGGTCTGAGAGTCTGAGGGTTTTCATACCCTGCACATACAGTGCTACTTTTGTTTCCTGGCAATACTCACAGACACGCACACATACACACACACATTCATATTGCTCACATGCACAAAGTAACTTCCCAAGCCTTGGCTGACATGAATATGGCAGCTGTTGATGTTGGAGAAACTTCTGGAACACTTCCTGGGAGTCTGAGCCTGAGGAATTCAATTCTGGATTTCTAGGTTAATAAACTAAGGAGCAGCTGAGGAAATAATACTCAGTTGCAGTTGGAGACCTGGGTTCCCCCTGGTTTTGTTTCCAAATAGCTGTGTGCAGTCACATAATGCTGATGAGCCTTCCTTGCCTTATCTGTTTATTTGGCCAAAAATGCTTATCTTGTGATGTTACTGTGAGGAATAAATAAGATAGTGGTTGTGCAAATGCCTACAGTGACTGATACAAAACGATGATGAAGGCTCGGGACACCATTTGTGTCCATGGTGCTAGGCATTACTGGGGAATCTACCAAGGAAATAGAAGACATGAGCCCTTTAAAAAATTACAGTAAAATACGCAAACATAAAATTTACCATCTCAGCCGTTCTAAGTGTGCAGTTCAGTAGTGTTAAGTGTATCCCCACTATTGTATAACCAATCTCAGGACTTTCATCTTACAAAACTGAAACTCTGTACCTGTTAAACAATCACTCCCCACTTCTGCTGCCCCGGCCCTTGGCAATCACATTCTACTTCCCATTTCTATGAATCCACCTACTCCAGTTACCTCATTTAAGTGGAATATTTCAGTATTTGTCCTTTTGCAACTGGCTTATTTCATTTAGCAGAATGTCTTCAAGGTTCTTCCATGTTGAAGCAGGTGCCAGAATTCCCTCCTTTTCTAAGGCCAGATAATATTCCAAGGACATAGACCTTTTAAAATGTCTGGATAACTTAAAACACAGCACATATGCAGAGCCACAAAAAATGACAAAGCAGCTTGTCTCACAAGGTACCCAAATACACAATGACAGAATAGCAGGGAGGGGGCGATCCTGCTATTTTAGTTTTAGGAGGCTCCTGCCCTCCCTGGGCCTGGTGCTGTGTCTTAGGACTGCCCACTGCTGAGTGACAGTGTCTGGGTCCCCCTGAATAGTTCTAGTCATCAGAACCTTGTGGTGCAGAGGTACAGGGCAGTGATTCCTGAGGAAACGGGACCAAAGAGTGGTGAACAACTTAAACTTGCTCCTGGGCCTCCAAGAGTGAGGGGCAGTAGGATTTGGGCTCAGGGAAGGGTGCAGCATGTACCCAGGCTAAGGAGCTGGAGAACAGAGGGTGGTAATGGTAAGTTTCCGTTACGGTCTGGCATTTGAGAAAGATGGCTTATTTCCACTTTGGAGATAAAGGTAATGCTTGTCAAAGATTTGACTCAGAACCTGTGGGCTTAGCCAACCAGCTGCATGCAAGGGTGAGGTTGGCCTGCCCACCTTCACCCATTCCCGGTGGACTGGAGAGGGCATTCATACATCCCCACCACCTTTCCGTTCAGTGACTGGCTGCCAAGGGAACAGGGCTCTGCTGTGGGCTCAGACCTGGATCCTGCCGATTGTGCTGCTCTTTCCATGGGGGAGAGATGGAAGGCCTCCTTCACTTGGACCAGTGCAAAAATCTGAAGAGTGGGGCACCACACCTCCGATCCCCTAATTCCAAGTGTTTAGTAAACGCTACCATACTCCACACCAGGAGCAATAGGGCTCATTCTCTGATTCGTGCTGTGAGTGATGGAAATTTGTTCCCCTGGCTTTGCTCATTCTTCTTTAAGTTAATAGCACACTTTTTGAGAGCGGCATGTAGAATCCACCCATAGCTAGGGTGAGTCTAAGTGCTTTGGTTTGTTTATTTGTTTTCATCTAAATCAGGTGAGTCATTGCAAGGTCCCAGTTGATGACATCTATTAGGTATTTGTCATGCCGTGTCTCTAACTCATTGTATTCATGAGTAGATACAAAAGAAGTTTGCTTTGGCTCCTCCCCACTCTGGGTCCCCAGGAGTAAGCTCAGTAAGCTAAGTAATGGAGTGGGCATCGCAGGGGAAACTGGGAGGACTGTCCATGGGGGGCTGAGATGGGTGGGCTGTTTTGCAGGAGGCTGGGTTCCTTAGTGGATATCTCTGTCTGGTTTGGGAGTAGGACACATTGAAGAAGGGCTATCATAATTCTTGGGCATTAAACTAGTATTTTGCTATGTTCAAATTATAAATTTAAACATTCAGCGAGTGAGTGCTTGGGAAACATTCACTCTAAGAAAAATATGACAGAAGTGGGGTCTGTCTGAAGTCTGAGCCCCGTTGTGGTCGTGACGGCTACTGGCAGAACTAGGCTGAATGAATGAACTTGCAACCTGGTTGCCAATAGTAACCTCTCTGATGGACAGAGAAGGGGACTCATGAGTGAGCATGGTCCTGACCAGCTTTATATGAATTTTGGTATAGAGGCATTTCTATCCAAGTGATAAAGGAGAGAACCATAACTAATAATTCTCAACTTTGCCTCCTTTCTTCCCTTCCTCCCCTAGGCCTTGGTGGTCTGAAATCTTAACGCAGTTAGTGCTGACAGCAACCTCAGGCAGGCGCTCTGTCCGTGGAGCTGAAGCCAGGGAAGGCTGGCATAAATCAAGGTTCATCTGCATGAACTAGAGAACTAGAGGGACTGAGAAAACCATGATTGCTTTTCTTGAGCCTCTCAGTAATATCTAGGGCTTGTGTCTTGGTGCGTTGCTTTTTAATTTGTTACATAACTACTCATTAATAATGAAACGAGGAGTGTAATATCTTAATAAAAATTAAATAGATGAAAATTGACCTGGTTATAAACTTGACTTCATCTCTCTCATTAATAACTGTGGTCTAATGAGAAATACTAGGGCTTTTGCTCTGGGATCTTGGCACAGAGCTCCCCAAACCCTTTCCGGAGTGATAGGGGTGTCTTTTGTTATTCAGCAGTATCTGACTTTATGATAATGAAGTGACTCTTGGTGGGCCCCTAGACAGAGCTTCAGGATGGGGATGGTCCCCAGAAAACTAGCCATGGGTGGAGAAGGTTGGAATTTTTGGCCCCATCCCCCAATCTTCTGGGAGGGGAGGAAAGTTGGAGATTCTTAATCACCCATTGCCAATGATTTAATCAATCATGCCTATGAAATGGACCCTCCATAAAAACCCCTAAAGGACAGGCTTTGGGGAGCTACTGGGTTGGTTGCCACTTTGAGGTGCTGCAGGCTGATGAGCCAGCAGAGGACTAGGAAGCTCAGCGCTCCTCTCCCACCATCCCATGCCCTGTGTGTGGCTTCCATTTGGCTCTTTCTGAGTTGCCTTTATCATAAACAGTAATAGTAAGTGAAGTGCTTTCCTGAGTTCTGTGATTGTTGTAGTGAACTATCTAAGGGGTGGGGTGTTACTGGAGGCCCCAATCTGTAGGTGGTGGGCTCCCCATGTGTGGCTGATGTCTGGAGTCAGGGCAACCTTGTAGGATGGAACCCTTGAACCTGTGGAGTCTGCAGCTAAAGCTGAGTAGTTAGGGCCAGAATTGAACTGAATTGTAGGGCACCCATTGGTTCAAAGGGTTAGAATTGGTTGGTATGGGGAAAAAACCCTTTGGTGGTATTTTGAACTCTTACACCATAAACAAAAGTACCCCCTATGGAAATTACCAGAACTACAAGCTTCACGCCAAAGATAAAAACAAGCAACCCGCCAGAGGACTTGCTTGGTAAATCATACCTTGTAAGTGATGGCAAATACTACAGGTGACTTGGGAAGAGAGGCTTGGGGTGGAGTGAGAATGGAATCAGAACCGAGCTAGAAAGACAATGAGTCACGGATGCATGAGGACATTTGCCTCTTGTCAAACGAACTCAGAAAGCGTCTGGGGGCTTTGGCTAGAAATAAAGGAGAAAGATTTATTTATGGGTCTTAGGCTTGCCTAAGAATTGTTCCCAAGAAGAAAGAAAAGTTAAGAGTTCTTATGGTAAAAAGCACATTCTTGAGAATGATCAGCCCTGCTTAGGCTTCGCCCTAGGGTTGGTCCAGGACAGTTATCAGTCAGGCGCCCGGTGGTCTGGATGACAGATGCCACTTGTCCTGGAGAATGGGTGCCACGAGGTCTGGTCATACCTGGTGGTCTGGACATCAGGTAGTCTGGATACATGGGTGGGTCATGGGATAATCAGAGGGTTACCTGGAGGTCTGGTATATATCCAGGTATTGACACAGGATGGGAACGTTTGAAAGTTTAACTTCCCAGGCTAGTTAAAAAAGCAAGAATAGAACTGTTTCCTCATATCTGAACCTACTTGGTATTAGTAATCTAGCAGTTTGACTCTAATGACTGCATTTTATTTCTTTACTCTCTTCCTCACTGTGTAAGACCCATCCAGGGTAAATATCCACAATATATGAAGAATTCCACCAATCAGTAGGAAAAAGATGAACAAGCCACTGATGATCATCAAAGGATGAAGATGAAGTAATTCACGGATGAGGAATCCTGAGTAGAAAATATATGAAAAAGTTCAATGTTACTAGCATCCAGAAAGCACAAAACATCACACAATAAGATACCATTTCATAGCTATCAGTTTAGCAAAAAATTAAAAAAGTTTGGTAGTACCGAGTAGGAGCAAGAATGTAGAATAATGGGAAGTCTCTTATAATGCAGGTGGGTAGAGCCGGTTTGGAAGTATCTAGTAAAATTTAAGACACCCAGACTCTGTGATTCAGCCATTCCACTTCTAAGTGTGTACGCACTGAAGACAATGACCTATAGACTAGAAAATGTGTACAAAGTTGGTTGTTGCAGCTTTGTTTATAATGATTTTCTAATTAAGCAAGTTGTAGAATAAATAGCATGAAGCATTTCTATAAATTTGAAAAAACATAACAGTACAATATACTTTTACAGAAACATGTAGTAAGACTCAAACACACAGATGAGGAAACAGACAAGGAGATAGCTCACGGGCAGTGGGGCAGGGCTGGAGCGAGGACTTTGTACCTGGAATGTTTCATTTCTTGTAAAAAATCTTAAGCAATATAGAAAAGGTTAGCAATGATTAATTCTCTGTGGTGGACACATGGGTATTTGTTTTATTATTCTCTGTGATTTTCTTTGTATATTTGAAATAGCTCATGAATGCATTCTTTTAAATAAAAAAGATAATAAAATTCTTCCTAACCTGGGCAAAACTGGATTTAATAATGACCCTGTGTTCCTGCACTTGCTGGGCTGTGTATTGTGTCTTCTCCACGTCTGTGACTGAAGAAGCTTAGTGGGACTAGGCAGCAATGAGAGAGTGACGTTAAAGCCACAGTCACTGACCACGAAGGGGAAGAGAAAAGTCCCGAGTACAGCCGTCCTGTCTACACCTTGTCTGGGAAATGGCGACCAAGTGTCTGTTGGCATGACTCTAGCAGCAGGAAATTCACTGCTTTTCTCACACCTGTCCACTCCATTGTTGGGGACACCCTGAAGGTCAGTTGGAGAGCTTTCTCCTTCGGAGGTTGGATAACTGTGGCTTTTTAACTTGTCACTTCACCATGACAGCATGGATGCCTCTTTGTCCAGACCTTGGCGAGAAGCTTCCCACATCCCTTACCATCTTGCTTATTCTTCTTTAGATGCTCTGAGATAAGGGGGCATGGCCCCCAAACAGGAAGCAGTGCCCTGATGTAATTAGATAATATCAGAGCACCGGGAGCCGTCATTCACATGAACTGGATATTTGACCTTAATGCATTTGTGTTAGCTCTTTAAATAGTCATATCATGTTATTGCCTCTTTTAGGTTTGTGATCGTTGCCTACCTAACTCCCTCTCTTGTGCTCTTAAATCCTTTTCACATAAATTGCTGCCAAATCGCTTCTCCCTCTGCAACCATTCTGCATTTGTACGAGTGAATTTCAGAGATTGCTGCTGGCCTCTGCTTTTATACTTGTTAAATCTCATCTTCTTGGCTTCAGCCATACATTCCAGAGGTGAGGTCATTCTGAATTTTGATTATTTATGGCATGTGCTCCTTCTACCAGGTTAGTGTCATCTGACTATCTGATTGACAGATTTTTGAAAGGACAGGACCAAGGACAGAATCTTGCAGCAAGGCAATGAAAACTTTTCTCTGGTTTGACACAGAGGCATTAATCAGTAATCTTTGGTTACAGCATCTCAATTGGCCGTAAATCTGCCCCAAGTTATTATCATCTGATACTGTGGGAATGCAAAAGATTGAGTGGTTAGGAAGACTCAATACTGTAAAGATGTCAGTTATCTCCTGGCGAATCCATAAATTAAATGCAGTTCAAGGCAAAATCACAACAACTTTTTTGTAGCAACTGGGAAGCTGGTTCTAAAATTTATGTGGGAGAGCAAAGGAAGGACTGGGGATAGCTAAGATAATTCCGAGAAAGAAGAACAAGAATTGGGGAGATTGATCAGAAGTCAAGGCTTATTATAAAGCTCTGATGATTAGGGTAGTCTGTATTGGCACAGAAAAAGAGATAAAGGGAACAGAAAAGAGATCCCAGAAATAAAATTACAAATATGTGGGAATTTGATATGTGATAAGGTGCATGGGAAGCCTGTTAGAAATGCATAGGCTATTTTAAAAATGGCATCGGAACACTGGGTAATCCATAATGGAAGAAAATTCTGTCTCTGTTTCAAACCTACACTAAAATAGATTTCAGGATGTTTCAAGGCCTTAATGTGAAAAGGAAATCTTCAAAGTATTGGGGGAAAGTGTAAGGAAATAGCTTCGTGACCTGGAAGTAAGATGAGGTTCTTAAACAAGATTCCAAAGACATAACCAAAATGAGAAGTTTGATAGATTTGACTGCATTAAATTAAAAATATTCATGTATGAAAATATAAGAGTCAAGTTACAGACTTGGAAAATATGTTTGTAAAGCTTAGAAAAGCAAATTAAAATAATCAGTAAATAGAATATGAGAAAACCTCTACAATCAATGTGAAAAATGCAAATTATGTAACAGATAAAGTGGCAAAGGATATGACCAGGAGTTTTCCAGAAAAGAAATCTAAATGACCACTGAAGCCCTGGCTGGTGTTGCTCAGTGGATTAAGTACTGGTCTGAGAACCAAGGGTTGTTGGTTCAATTCCCAGTCAGGGCACATGTTTGGATTTTGGGCCAGGTCCCCAGTAGGGGGCACATGAGAGACAACCACATGTTGATGTTTCTCTCCCTCTCTTCCCTTCTGTCTAAAAATAAATAAATAAAATCTTAAAAAAAATGACCACTGAATACATAAGACAACGCTCAACCTAATTAGTAAACACGTCTTTTTTGTGATCCAACATGGTGCCGCTCACTTCATCACAGCCCACTTCCTGCCAGTGTGAGGCGGGCAAAGAAAGAGTGACACAGGCAAATTCAAATTGAAGTTATAGGGAGATACATTTCTGACACAGTAGGCTGACAAAATTTAGGAAGTCTGCTAACAGCAAGCATCGACGGGAATGTGGAGAAAGGGAACCCATCAGACCCTGACGGTGGTTTCCCTGGTGCAGTTGTGGAGAGAAAGTTTGGAAACAGATAGTAAAGCTGACATTGCCCTCCCCTTGTGGCTACAGTCATTTCATCCCCGGGGAAGAATTCCAGGGAAACCCGCCCATGCAGTGGGAGGCACTTCCATGAGTGCACGTTGTCACCTTGTTGGCGAGAATGAGCATCAACAGAAGAATGATGAATAAACTTGAAACATTCATTCAATGCCATAGTTTCTGGTGATGGCAATGACTGAACTAAATCTACATATATAGCAAGCATAAATCTCAAAAAAATGTTGACGTAAAGAAAACAAGTAGCAGAAGAATACCTACGGTATGATTCCATTTACATAAAGTCTAAAAACATGCAAATAATACTGCATACCAGGGGCAGCAAACTGTAGCCTATGGGCCAAACCCGAGGTAAAGCACGCCTGTTCTTGTAAAGTTTTATTGGAACAGAGCCACCCCCATTTCTTATCTCCGGCTGCTTAGGGGCTACAGAGGCAGAGGTGCATAGTTGCAACAGAGCTAGTATGTACTACAAAGTCTAAAATATTTACTCTCTGGCCCTCTACAGGAAAAGTTTGCTGAAATAAATGAACAAACAAAATAAAACAGGCTCATAGACACAGAGATCAGACTGATGGTTGCCAGAGGGGAGGAGGTTTTGGGGGCAGATGAAAAAGGTGAGTGGATTAAGAAGTACAGATTGGTAGTCACAGAATAGTCATGGGGACGAAAAGTACAGCATAGGGAATATAGTCAATAATATTGTAATGACTATGTATGATGCCAGCTGTGTACTTTAATATGGGGGGGACACTTTGTAAAATATATGACTGTTTAACTACCGTGCTATATGCCTAAAACTAATACAAAATAATATTTAATGTAAATTGTAATTGAAAAAGAAAATAAAGTTTTCTGGCCCCTGTTACATACATGTATCAGTTAGGCTAATATATAACCTGAGTGGCTTACATATGAGAAAAATTTATTTTTCTCAGCTGAAAGGCTCGGTAAACTTCCCAGGCTTTTGGGGTGGCACAACAATAATTGGAGACCAGAGATCCTTCTCTGTGGGTTGTCCATCATCCTCGGGATGCCACGTCCTTCTCATGATCCAACATGGCGCTCCGCTGGCTTCATCACATCCCCCTCCCTGCCAGTGTGAGGCAGGCAAAGGAAGGGTTACACAGGAAACTTCATTTTATCTTTTAAAATTTCTATTTATTTTTAGAGATAGGGGAAGGGAGGGAGAAAGAAAGGAAGAGAAACATTAATGTGTGAGAGAGAAACATCAATTGCTTGCCTCTCATACGCACCTCAGCCGGGGCCAAACACAAAACCCAGGCATGTGGCCTCACCGGGAATCGAACCTGCAACACTTCGCTTTGTGGGACAATGCCCAACCGACTGAGTCACACTGGTCAAGGCAGGCACCTTCATTTTAAACATGTGATCTAGAAGCTATCCACATCCCATTGGTAAGAATTTTTCACAGGGCCACATCCACCTGCAAGAAGCTAGGCAACAGACTTCACCTGGCTTATTACATGCTAGCTGAAGTCCCATTACCACAAAAATGGGACGAGTGGCTACTGGGGACCAGCTACAAGACCTGCAACAAACTCATTTGCAATGAAGACATGAAGAGGAATGGAGAGCACGGGCTGGTTGAGGCAGGATGGTCACTTTTAGGCAGGAGAAGATGAACCGTATTTTGCACATGTGTATAATGTACACTTTTTTGCTCAAATTTTTGAGGGAAAAATAAGGATGTGCATTATACGTGGGTATAATGATTACATACCATGGGCATAATAATCCTGTGTATAATGCACATAAAACATGGGTGTGCATTATACATGAGAAAACACGGGTAATCAGAGAGATGTACAGTAAAAAGAGGTAAGGACAAGATCTGTGTGGCCCAGGACTTGTGATAGAAGACATGGTTTTATGCCTTAAGGTCGGCAGTCAAACCTATATATATTGCAATTATTCATGTACACATATACCTATAGATACATATATTTAACTAGAAGAGGGTAGAATAATAAAAGGAAAATATCAAAGGTGGAATAGGAAGGACGTGAGAAGATAACCCACTATACGAAAGACAGCAAATATACTAAGTGAAATGCCTTTATAAAGCACAGTGTGTTGGCACAGAATTTTATTGGACTAACAAAGCTGTACTTAAAACAGTATAGATTTTTGTAGAGTCACTTTATTATGGGCATCTGTTGATATTGGCAATTGGAAGCAGTAGGTCAACGGGCTTGGGGCAGGCTAGAAATATGCCTTGGTTGTTTTGTGCTTTGAAATGCTCACAATACAGAGGGAATGGTTAGGTAGGAGCTAGAAGAGTCTCACAGCTGTGGATAAGCACGCATTGTCTCCTGGAATACTTACGTGTCAGCTGGGGAAGATGTTGGGAACTGCTCTCTCTGGGGCTTTTGTCTGACTGAGATTAGTTGCCTGAAAGAGACGAGTTGAAAGAGGCAGAGCCCCAGACCCTCAGACGAGAATGCTTCCGTGTAGGAACTGCCTTGCCTGGCTGGTGGGCACGTAGACTGTACAGCCATTCTGGCTAGCCACCTCACCCTATTTACTTAAATTAGGAATGCATTTCCCCCCATATAACCCAGCGATTTCACTCCTGGGCACGCATCTGTAGACATTCTTTCACAGGTCCACAGTGGCATATGTGATGAGGCTCACAGGTCCATTGTTTTGTGCTGGTGCGGGGCTGGAAGCAAGCTGGGTTACCATCACTGGGGGAGTGGGTAGCCCAGGGTGGCGGATGCGCACTGTGGGCCGCTGTACAGTGGTGAGAGACAGAGGACTGGGTAGCCACACGGGCACGTAGGAGATCTTTAAAGCACAGTGCTGATTGAAAAGAGTTAAGAAAAGGGGAGTGAAATCTATAGCACAATAATATTCATGTAAGTGAAAAACACATACACAAAAAATCCACAATATGTATTTTTCAGGAATATATACAGATTTGTAATTTCATACACAAACGAAAGATAGCATGCTAACACATTAAAATAGTTGCTTAGGAGGGGGTAAGAGAGCTTACCCCCAAAATAGTTATTCTACTGGAGCTTACTTACCTGCCTTTCCATTCATTCTCAATACCTAGCATTCCTCCTGCCAACCTGATCTTAGATGTGCCAGCTTTGACTCTTACCTCCTTACTGGACTTGGCATCTCTGGTTTTGCTCTCTTGGTGTGTAACCACAGCCAGGCCCTGAACTCCACTCTGCCACACGGACTTAGCTTTGACATCTTGTTCTGGCTCTCTGAGTTGCTGCTCACCTTCTGGTCTTGCCTTCATTACTGCCAGCTCACTGCTGACAGCTTGTAGTGGTCTTGCTCCACTTCACGGCCATACAGGTCAACTGGAGTGTAAAAGATGGACCTGCTTGAACTTGTGTGATGGATCAGGGGTGGCCAAATAGAGTCAGGCTTGCCCCAATCTGTCGTCTCCCCAGACCATTTGTCTATCCTCCACACTCTCTTCTCCAGGCTCTGAGCTTGTTTTCTGTAGGACAAGGGCCCTGTCTGTCTTATCTTTTCCTTTAACTGCAGCATAGACAGACTTTGATTTTTATTTAATACCTTGACATGTGCTGGTACATTTTAATATTAACTCCCTGATGCTTCAAAACCAAAGCACTAAGCAATTTCATATATACCAAAACACATATGAGTTATTGGACAGTGGGTGACGGAGCCTGGTACCCTAGGCCACACAGCCATGACGCTTGTGTCTGAACACCATGCTCCATCTAACAGAGTGAGAAAGCATTCAGGAGGCTGGGGACATCGGTAAGTCTCTATGGCCAAGGGGTTCCCTGGGGCAGAGATTGACAGTTTGAAGAAAATGCAAACCTCTGCTTTCTACCTGCCTTCAAATGAGAATCGATCATGTGGAGCCACTGGCCTCTATGGCCCGTTGGCCAAGGATATTTTTCGTGTTTCTTGAGCATGGTGCAGAGGAGGGTTGTGTAAGCACACGGATCTGGGATGGGTGGCTGGGTGACCGTGTATGCAGTCCATAGTTCCAGGACCAACAGGGTGTCTGGGCACATGTGTCCCTGGCACCAATTAGACCTTCAATCTGTGTGACCTGGCCAGGTGTCACAGGGCTCGGCACCACACACAGCAGCATGCCACAGGAGTGGTGAGGACTTGCTTCAGTGCTCAGTGACAGTGTGCTATCTGTTCTCTCGGGGAGAAACTCAGGCTTCCAGAAAATGGTATCACTACCGCCTGAAGTCCGTGCGAACAAGAATTGGCTGGGCAATGATGGTGGCTCAGTAGGCGCGTGGAGGCTCATTACACGCCAGAGCCTGGGACCGGGAGCTGCTGTGGCTCAGCTGTGGTGATCACACCATGTGCGCAGTGGCTTTGCTAACGTGGAAGTGAAATCAGCCAGGAGTAGGAAGTGAGCTGAAACTCCTCCATCTGCACTGAGCATTTTCTGAGCCCAAGGAAATTTGACAAAGGAAATCTGACAGAGGAATTTGGGGCCCTTTCACATGCAAGAAGCAGAGTGGGGAATCTATTTTGGATGTAAATATAATTTCGCTAATATATTGTGGCTTATGTGAAAAATAGGTCACAATATTGAAATCAAGATTACTCTGGAAAATCCAGGCCATGTGGGGATTAGTCTCATAAAACAGTTGCTATAAGACATTGTAGAATAGAGTGGTAATAACACATCAATAAAATGCCAGCAATAGACCAATGGTCTGCTGTTGGGTGAGTTTAATTAAACAATGGATCTTTTCGATGTTGCTGCATCTCTCAGCAAAAGCAGCCCAAGAAGATAGGCCGAGAAGGTATGTTTTGATTCTGGTGGGAGAGATGAATTCAGTCTGGGGGCCAGGAGCATAGAGCATTGAATGAGAAGGTAGTAGAGTGCAGGCTGTCTGGGTTCATAGCTAGATTTTAGCTCTTCATTGTGTGATCTTGGACAAATCACTCAACTTCTCTCCATTTTCTGTTCTACAACAGAGGTGTTATTAGTACCTTCTCTGTTGAAAACATTAAATGAGATAATCTGTATATGAAGGACACCACAGTGACTGGAATGCAGAAAGGATTGCATAAAATTTGCTATTTTAATCATTATTAAACCTCTCTCATTAAACATCTTCACAAACTAGGTGTCTGTTTTTTATCCCACTGGACTCCTGCGTGCATTGTATAAAACTCCAGCCCCAACAAGGACTAAGATAGTTTACAATAACTGACTGAGAAATACACGATAATGAAGTCATATGACCAAAACTAAAAGCTGCATCTGAAATCAGTTTCATGAAATCAGCATTAAAAAGAGCAGAGGGTTAGGTCCACGTGGTGGGATTCGTGGGGTTAAAGCAGAAGCTCTGGTGTGGTGACAACCGCTACTGTTGATGACACCCCTGTTTTGCCCCTAGCCACATTCCTATTCTTGCAGTGTCCATCCCGACTGGCATGGCTTCAGACTGACCCACAGAGCGTGATATCAGCACGTGCCTTAGGGACTGTTGGATTCTCAGAAGCCCAGGGAGGGGATAGCTATGGCCTTGTCTGAGGACTGCCTCACACATGGTGTGGGGCCTGCAAAGGCAAAGGGACCATCTCAGGTGCCCCCACTGACCTCATCCAGGGGCCACACGTGGTGAAGGATGCCTGCTGCCACCCCGTCCCACTGGGGCAGAGCGGAGACACACAGGCCCCCCCACGCAGCTCTCGCCCAAGCTGTGCTTGTCAGTTACCAACAACACTGACCTCATCCTGGGCCCATCTGAGGGCGAGTCCACCCCAAATCAGCGCCATCCTGCTTCCTAATCTCACACAATCATGTGAAATTATTGTGTGAGAGGAGTGGTCTGCTTGCCAGGCCTCCCTCCTGGGAGGCCCTTGGAACTGGGGGCTGGCTGATCACATAACAACCGTAGGCATGCGTCCTGGAGCTCCAGGGGGACAGGGATCCTGTGTCGGTCCTGGTTCTGGCTCACCATCCTCATCACACTGCACGGCTGGCCCAACTAGTCCTAGGTACCAGGTGGGTACTTAGAAACTTCTGAGGAAGTCACTCCAAAGGAAGGGCTCCCCAGGCCTGGCATGGGGGGCCCGCGTTGGCTTGTACAGGGCTGTGCCAGGCCCTGCCTGCTATGGTGGGCAGGAGCTGGCAGAGAGGCCCTGGAAGTCAACGCTTCTAGTCTGCGCTCTGCTGACAGGAGCAAACTGCTGAAGGTCTCCACAGGGCCTGCGTCATGGGTGTGTGACTGATACACTAGCACAGGGGCCTGTGTTCTGAGTTTAATACTTTGTGGCCGCTCTCTTGAAATTCTTAAAATTTCTCTTTGAGTTTGTGTTTCCTAAGTGAAGTCCATGGCACAGTGGTGTGCACTGTGGGTAGGGAGCCTTGGCTCATGCACGGTCCCCTCTCTTGCTACCTCCTCACCTCCCTTCCTTCCAGGACGGATGCTCAGCTGCCTCCTCCAGCTCAGGGCCCTCTGCTGTCCTCTGCTCCTGGGAGGGCCTGAGTGAGGGTGCAGTGACACACTCACTGGGAGTGTTGGTATTTATCCAGTGAGCGTCTCGTGCCCTGAGGAGCGTGGCATTAAATAGCACACAAAATATCAAGAAGGCTGAGAAAGAGAGTGTGAAAGAGAGGGAAATGGTATTATTCCTGCCTTTGGACAAGGAATCCTGTATTTTTCATTTTGCACTGGATCCTGTAAATCATGTAGCTGGTCTGTGGCTCTGAGCTGCAGCTTTCTACTGGGTAAGAAGGTGGGTTTTGAATAGACAATCTCTCAGGGCTCGTGTTCCAGGATTCGTCCTCGTTACCGAAGGGACATCCTTGGCCAACCCCATTTCCCCAAAGGTGGTCCGTGGAGATTAACGGGCCCACGACTCCTCGGGCTCAGAGGTCTCTGGTCTGCCTATTTTTTGGAGTTCTTTCTTTGTGTAAGAAAAGAGAAAAAGTTGCAGAGTTAAACAGGCAAGGAAGACTTTATTCGTGATTGTTGCAGTAGTGGAGAGAGAGTGAATTTAACTCTGTGGAACGAAAAGGCAGGAGAATTTTCAAGCACTGGGGTGAGCTAGTGGAAAAGTACTGGAGGACGTTGTGGGGGAGGTTGGTTAATGTGATCAGGACATCTGTGTGTGCTCATTGTCACTAATTGTCACTTATCTTACAGTAGGTAGGCTCCTATGCTCCCACAGAGACAGGGAGAGGAGCTGTTCCCCGCTTAGATGATTGTATTGCAAAGGGATGCCTCCCAGGCCCTGCAAACACATTCCTGGGTTGTAAAAGTGACAGCCGAGAACCCTTCCATCTCAAAGGGGTAGGGAAAGAGTTTACAGTGGTAAGCGTTTTAGAGCCAAGGCTCTAAGAGAAGGGAAGCGGGGGCTACATTCAGGAAGAAACCTGTTGAAGTTCACTCAAGCAGAGGAAACCGTAAGGCCAGCCGTCTGGGTCGCCTGCTGCTGGAGGCACGGAGCACCACTAAGAGTCTTGTTTCGGGCAGTGGCTTTTTTCTTCGCACTTTACAGAAGCAGATGCTGCACTGAGAGACAGTGTCAGGCTCTGTGTCCCACAGCATGCCTGTGGGAGAACGGGTGGCTTTGCTCCTGGACCAGGTCCTCCGCGGTGACCATCCATCTATCCTCTACCCTCAGCCCATTGCCCTCTCTGTTACCCTTTTGGAATCCTGAGCCTCCTCCCGCCCCCTCCTCCCACTCCAGGCAACTCTCTTCTCCCCAAAGACCTCCCAAATGGTTTGGCATCAGCAAGCTTTCATAAGTATTTATTGCAGGGATAAGAGCCCGCTGCCCCTGATGGGTCCTTGGCTGCCAGGAGCTGACGTCTGGAGGAGGCAGTTTGTATGCTAATGTTGCTGATTGCCTGCATCTCCCGAGGATGCTGCTTTAGCCTTTCTATCTGCCCCTGGAGAGAGACCCCGGAGCTGTTACCCATCTGCCCTGCTTCTCCCCTTCTCCTTCTGCCCCCAGCCCCTCCACCCTGTCTTCCCTGAGAGACCCATAAAATTTTATTCAGCTCATTATATCCCAGGCAAAGCCCGATCCTTCATTTTGTGAATCATAACCAAACGTCCAGACTGAAGTGTGTTGTCCAAGGCTGAGCTGGGGAGACTGGCGGAGAGGCCCCACCTGAGCGCCTGGAGGGGTAGCACTTGGCGCTGGTGCTGGGGGGCATGTGAGGGTGTGAAGGGAGAGCCCAGGCCCCCAGGGGTCATTCTTTTCTCTGCGAGGAGGGAGGCAGAGACTTGGTTTTGAACCCAGTGTTCACCCCCAGTTTTCCTGAGGCAGACACCGTTGTCAACTGTGTGTGCCTAGCCCTGGTGCCTAGACTCAGAGCCCGCATGTTGTAGGAGCAGGTGAGCAGCTTTATGGGAGATTGTTAGATGCAGACTTGCTGCTTCATGGGGAGCTTCATGTAGAAATACAGGTGCTCGGGTCACAGATTTAGATATAATTGGTCCAGTGTGTGGCTTTAGCACTGGGATATTAAAAGGTGAATCTAATGTGCAGCTAAGGCCGTGAACCACTATCTCAACCCTAGTCCTAAGAGACTGACGCATAAATCTGAATGCTCATTTTTTAAGGCAAAGTGAGAAATAGAATCGCCAAAGGGGTGAACTGGTCCGTTGTCCGTGAGTTCCCACCCTGGTAGAAAGGCCAACATGGGGACCCAGACGGCTCCCACAAAGCAGCGTGGCATTGCTAGGGAAAGGTGGGCTCTGGGTCACACAGGACTCCATTTGTATCCCGGTTCCCTGCTTTAGGAGGCTATGCGGCAGGGGGCAAGTTACTTGACCTCTCCAAGCCTCACCTTCATTGTCCAGGGGAATGTAAAGTGGGGATAATAATGGCTACCCCCAAAAGTTGTTGCAAGGGTCCAAGGCCCTGGACTATGATGTAAAGAAGCGAGTAGAGTGTGCTTGTAGTGATTCAGGTTCGCATTAAAAAGTAGTTGTTATTATCGTAATAAAACCTGATGTCTTGGAGCTTGGATGACCTGGTGCTCAACTCTCCTCTGTTGGGTGATAATAATAAGGCATTTACTGTTTGCTGAGTAGAATTCTAAGCCCTTTACCTATATTAACTGAAGCACAGAGAGGTTACACAATAAGCCCAGTGGGGGTGGGATTTAAAGCAGCCGGGCTGATTCCTGGGCTTGTCGCTGATAACCACACCCTAGCAGGGGGTCCATGCTAGGCAATCCATGGCCCATGGGCCACACACGGCCCAGGTTGGCTATGAATACAGCCCAACACAAAATCGTAAATTTACTTAAAACCTCTTTTTGGCTCATCAATTTTTGTTAGTGTTTATTTATTTAATGTGGGGTCCAAGACAGCTCTTCTTCTTCCGGTGTGGCCCAGAGACGCCAAAAGTTTGGACACCCCTGCTCTACAGCATCTCCGGCTCCTCAGGTCTTCCCACCACGTGACCCAGACCCCCTGGGTGTGGTCGGAGCCCCTCTCCCCAGGTCGGTGCTGGCAGAAGCCTTAAGGGAGGAATACGATCCTTCGTGGAAAACCCAGACAAAGGAGCACTGCTTTGTTAGGGCAGCATTCTGCCAACAGTGCCTAGACGGCAGCCCGCACCGGCTGCGTGCCCCTCCGGAGGACTGCTCTGGTCCTCTTGACCAGACCGGGCTGTTTCCTAGTGCCCCCAGACGTTGTCCCAGGCATGGGCGCCTCGGTGGGTGGTTAGCCTCGTGCACTTACAGCGATCTTCATGCAGCAAGCTGACGTGTGGCTTTTTGACACTGATGTTTCAAATTTTTTTTTCTTATCCTCACCTAAGGACATTTTTTTTCATTGCTTTTAGAGAGAGAGGAAGGGTGAAAGAGAAACATTGATGTGAGAGAGAAGCATTGACTGGTTGCCTCCCATATGTGTCCCGACCTGAACTTGAACCTGAAACCCAGGCCCTGGCTGGGAATCAAACCCACCACCTTTAGGTTATGGGATGATGCTCAAACCAACTGAGCCACACCAGCCAGGGCAAGACTTAGCAGACTTTTGACACTGATATTTCAAATGCTAATAATTAGCTCTGAAGGGATGGTTCCTGATTAGGGCCTCTCTGCGCTGGTAGACGGCGCTGGAGTGTTAATTTTAGAGCACCTTCAGCGCTCGCCACCTCTGAAGTGTGCGCAGAGATAGTTTTACACACATCCCATCTTGTTTATACTGAAGCATTTTAAAGTAAATTACTTCATAAATAACAAAGCGCCTTGCTTGGAGGAGAGTCTTTTCCTTGAACTTGTTCCCAAATACTGTGACAGACAGACGCCCCGCAGCCTGTGCAGAACAATGTGGGTGAATGAGATTCCTACAGGCAGCTCCGTGTGATCCACTTCCTCAGAATCGCACGGCGCTGCTTTGCTTGGGCCAGTACATGGGCCAGTTCATGTTACTGGTACAAATCCGTTTCCACCAGAGGTGGCGTGGGGAATCAGGAAGGTTCTCCACGCCAACGCCCAACCCCGCCCTCCGATCTCCCTTCCCTGCTTCTCAGGTCTATTTACGGAAGAGGGTGATGGGAAGACGTGGCCAAGGGAGGTCTCTGCTGAGATCGTACCTGGTGTGGAGTCAAAGAGGCCAAGAGGGAACAGCCTGCCGCTGCCCCTCCCAGCCTGACCTTGCCTCCTTTTCAAAAACTTCTCACATGTGGCTTTGTCTCTGCCAGCAATTATTCTCTTAATGGAAAACTCTCTTCTGCAAAAGAGGCTCCCATGACCTGATGGAAGAGAGAAAGCAGAGTGACCCGGGCCTGCCCCAGGTAGCCTGCCCTGGGCCTTCCGGGATGTGGCCTGGTGTTGTCCTTTCCTTGACTTCTGTCCGTCTCTGATTCTCTCTCTTGACTTTGCCTGTCATAGTTAGACCTCCCGAGCCTTCTACTCCCAGCCACTGAGAGTTGAAGGCTGACCCCACACCCAAGGCGCACCTGCAGGCACGACCAAATACTATTTATACTGAACCCGCCACATGCCAGTCACAACCAAAAGCTAAGCTGTGCATTGTATCATTCTGTATCCTCATTCTAGTGAGACTACCAAAGATCTGAGAGGTGTGAACAGCTCCCCAAGGCAAACAGCTACTCTTAGTAAAGCCTGCAGTCAAATCCAGGCCTTTGGGCTCCAAATCTAGAGCTGTTACCCATGGCACCACATGGTCTCTGCATTCCGGCTACTGATGTGAAACATGAAATTGTCCTTAGTGAGCACCCTCTGGTCTGCCTCTCTCCCTGTAACATCTACCTGGGGCAGCCTCTGGGGCTCCCCGTCCACGTTGGCATCCTTTCCCTTGTGGCGCAGGACAAGGAATCCAGTAGAGAAAGTGTGGGGGAAGCTTGCTGTCCATCAGACCAGGGGACCCTGCCTTGGACGCTCACGGGGCCAGCGTGTGATTGGCTGGGAAGCTGGTCGTGCCCGCCCCTTGCCACGCAGCTTTCCTGTCCGCCTCTTTTCGCTTTTCAGGCAGTTCTAACCTCAGAGTAACAAATGACGTTACCTTAGGAGCCGAAGTAACATAGCAACTGCAAATGTTATCAGTCAGGTGACCCTCTGAGCCTGGCTGCCATTCTGGGGGAGATTATCGCTTATCCAAGTAAATACCAAGTCCTCACGACGGTGGTTTGGACAACAGGAGAGGAAGAAGCGCTATCATTCCTGCCTCAGGGCAGTGGAGATCAGGGAATTTTTACTCCTTTATTAAAAATTAACATGCTTTTGGGAGTGTGGGTGCATGTCTAATGGGCAGCGCTGCCTTTCGGATGCAAGCCCTTTGTGCTCTCGTGGCGAAGCTGGTGTAGCAGACTTGGCACGGAACTGGGAGCAGGGCCCGGGTTTCAGTTCTGATTCTCCAGTGAGTGAGCTCTGTGATCCTGGACCAGCAACTTTCTGGGCTTTAGTGAGGAGATCCGAGTAAGAACGAAGGATGGCGTATTAGTTTGCTAGGGCTGCCATAACGAAATACCGCACACAGGTTGGCTTAAACAACAGAATTTTATCTTCTTACACTTCTGGAGGCTAGAAGTCCAAGGTCAAGTTTGGTTTTTCCTGAGGCCTCTCTTGGCTTGTAGATGGCTGCCTGCTCACCGTGTCCTCCCATGACCTCTCCTTGGTGCATGCCTCACTGGGGTCTCCTCCTTTTCCTATGAGGACACCCGTTACATTGGATTATTTGACCACATTGAACCTCATGTCGTCCTTACAGGCCCTGTCTCCAAATACAGTGACGTTGGGCGTGTGGATTTCAACACGGGAATTTGAGTTGGGGGAGACACAATCCAGCCTGTAGCAGATGGTTAATGATGTAGGCTGCAAATCTCTGTTTTGAGGACTAGCCAAGCTCTCTTGGCTCACTCCAGAAAACTGAAAGAGGAACTAGGGATTCATCCTGTCCCTGCAAGGGATCAGTTCATCAGAAAGCATGCTTCTCCGTCTCCTGACCTGGGACCCCTCTCAGAGGCTGAGGGCTGTTGGCCATGACAGGCTAGGACGCCTCCCTGGAGTGTCACTCACTCCGTGCTTGTCAGCCTGTCCAGACCCCTCTGGAGAGCTCTCCCCTGCCCTCTCCTGCTTAGGTGGGAGCACTCTCTGTCACTGTCACATGTGTACCTCACACGGACACTCCACACTCCGAGCCCACCCTCCCAGGTCAGGTGTGGGCTCTTCCCACTCTGTGTCATTTCCTCGCTGGACATTTTCTACCTTGACCTTCTCTCTCCTGGGCAGGGCGTGGGCCAGACACTCCCTCTTTTATGGACAAGTTTTGAAACTGGGATTTGATCGGAAAGGGCCGGGGTCAGGGATCTCCTGTAGTCCCAGGCAGGGTGATGGCAGGAAGATCTCATTAACACCTTTCCACAAAGGGGAGAAATAACATTTCGGCGTGTTCCCTTTGTGTCTTCAAGCGGTGATAAGGTGCCACCAAAGTGCCAGTCTGGCTGTGTTCAAATGAAGGATTATTCTGATAAGATGGAAAAGAGAGATCCTCAGGGGATGGGGCCCTCAGGGGGCGGGGGCTGCGCTGGTTTAAGGTTATTAAACAGGAAATGCCTGGCCGCCGAGGATCAAGGGGAAATTACACATTCTGTCACATTTGCTTATTGAATCCCAGTTCTACTGAAGCTCAAAAGGGGGGAAAAATAACCCCACCCCCATCAACCTCCTTGTAGCTCTTATTAGATTTCACAACCTTTCAATATTAAAATGCTAGTGCCGGTGGCACAATTCCTTGTCAGTTTTTAATATCAGGAAGGGATTGTGGTATTAGGTTTAAGGGGGATGGAGGTGGGAACAGACTACACTCGGAGTCCCCCGTGCCCACGGCTGCAGCCGCCTGCCTCTCAGAGCCCAGTGCAGGCCCAGTAGCTTGTGTCCCCCAGGCTGAGTGACGAGACCACATGCCCCTCTGAGCTTCGCAGGAAGAGCCACCGACTCCACACTCAGGTGTAGCCTCCCCACAAGCTCTGTCATTGGGTGCTGCAGTAACTGCTGTAGCAAAGGACCGCAGGCTGGTGGCTTAAACAACAGACATGGCCTGTCTCACAGTTCTGCAGACTAGACACCAAAGCCGAGGCACTGGCAGGGCGGCGCTGCCTCTGAACCCCGTAGGGGAGAATCTTTCCTCGCCTGTACCAGCCTCTGGTGTTTGTCGGCGTTCCTTGGCTTTTAGGTGCACCACTCCAACCCCTCTTCCATGGTCACATGACTGTTTTCTCCCTCAGCACCTCTCTCCTCTTCTTATAAGGACACCACTAATAGTGGACCAAGGACCACCCGACTCTCATATGACCAAATGTTAATTAATTACATCTCTAATGCCCTATTTTCAAATAGGTCATATTCTGAGGTTCTGGGGATTGGGCTTCAATGTGTCTTTTTGGGGGACACAATTCAATCCATACAGGTGTCTTAGTTTGGATTCCCTCCAAAACCAACCTGAGAAGAGTATTTTGATATAAGTCGTTTGTTTGGGATGTGGTCCCTGGATGCACCGTGCGGGAGAGCGGACAACAGAGTGAGTTAATGGGTGGGTACTCCCTGCGGGCAGCAGGGGCTCACAGAGATGACCTGGAACCTTCTGAGAGGCCAAGGGCACGTGCTTTGTAATTGTATCCCTGATGGCAAAAAAGTGGGGTGTTTATCCCTCCGATGAGGGTCACTCAGAAAACGTGAGCACCTGGCACGTCCACCTGCCTCAGAAGGAGCTAGCTGCACGGGCTCCTGCAGCCAGAGGTGTTCTCAGCAGGGAGATGCTGGAGGCTGGGCTGTGCAGGAGACTGGCTGCCGGGACCCGGGGAAGGTCAGAGGGACTCGCGTGGGGAAGGTGTTGGCAGAGGCCGCTCACCAGGACCAAAGGAGCCTGGGCCAGAGGGTTAGAGATGCCAGCACGTCAGCCTGACGTGACTTTCTGTCCCGCAGGTGTGAGCAGACCCTCTCCTCTCTGCGACTGAACCCCTGTGCCACCATTGGCCGGGCATGTTCCTTTGGGGCCGAGTTTCTACCTGGTCTCCTGACAGATGATCTGGTTCTTCTGGGCTGGGGGGCCTGCCTGGGCCCCTGCTTCTCCTTTCTGGGACAAGGTGAGAGCCATCCTGTCCCCAGGCCCTGACCCTGAGTGTCAGGTGAAACTACTGTCCAAACCTGGTCCAGCTCAGCCCCAGTGCAGGACAGTCTCTCAACCAGTTGCCACCAAGAGGCCTGTCTCCCACCTTCCTTCCCTGTCCTTTCCCCCTTGTGGTGACTCTCTCTGTTCCCAACAAAAATGACATTCATCTCTTCCCTCCTGGAGCCACTGACTTGGTAAGCTCAACCAGTTAAGGATCTTGGGAGAATAAGGTGCTAAAATCAAAGAGGAAGCTCCAAGCCAAATACTTCCAGAAACCACCCCAGGAGAGAGGGGAGGGCCTTCTGAGCTAAGAGGCAGGGCCTGTCTGGACCACTGACTGCCTCTACACCACCCGCTCTTCCCCAGGCCCCTCTCCACTGCCCTGCAAAGTGCTGACCCCCATTTTCAGGGTCAGGACCATCCTGCCCCTCTGGGTGCTGGGCTTCTCCCCAGAGTCCTATATCTAATGCTAGTTTCTGTCCTGCTTCGTTCACACATGGCTCACCCCACAGTGCATCTGCAAGTTCCGTGAAAGCTTGAGCAAAGCCTTGAGGCCTTCATAGAGAGTCGGGCACTGTCGCAGGGGCGCATGCTCATGCCTGGAGGCATCTTGGAGGTTCGGCAAGAGGAGGACAGAAGGAACAGATGAAAGGTCACCTCAGTGAGTGGGCCATGCACGCTGGCCGGGGAAGCACAATGGGCCAGGGGTCTGGAGACCTGGGCTCTAGTCCTGAATCTGGAAAGTTGTTTTCATTTTATTTTAAAATTATTTTTTACCCTCTTTTGCCTCAACCTCCTCTTCAGCCAGCTGAGGATAGTAACCTACCGAAAGGCCCCACCATCTCGCAGGTTTGCTGCAGCAGTAAAACACAACACCCTTTCTCCCGAGGAAAGTGGTCCCACCCTGGCAGTCTCAGGTGAAGCTGGCCTTGCAAAGCTGATGATGGAGTAGAAGACTGTTGACCAAATTTGGAAGAAGGTGGAGGCAGATGAGGGACCCAGGTGGCATGACATGCCTCCCTTGACTATGTGAGGTTTCGAGTCAGGCAGCGGGAGTTCTGGGCGAGGCTGGGCTCGAAGCTGCAAGGAGGAAAATCTGCCTTCTGAGGGTGGGTGGCCTGTCTGTCAATTCTGTTGATCACCTGCCTTTCCAAACACTCTGCTCTACCTGCCACCTCTGCCCTGGGGAGGGCTCCAGGCTCCCCCACCCCTCCCGGGGAAATACACTCATGGCGCATCAATCATCCCTTTCTTTCCAGTCTGGGCCAAGCCACAGCCTCCGTCTGCAGAGCAATCTCAGCGTGCTCAGCGTGAAGCTTGACGTCTGCGGCTGACACGGAAGCCAGAGGAAGGAGGGTCCTTTTGGGAATGTAGTTTGTGGGGCTGGGGAGTAGGAATAAGCAGGGATGGGTCAGTACTGGTCCTTTGTTTCCTTTCTGAGAAATGGGGAGAATCACATAGAGACCAGTCTGCACCAACCTCGTCATTTCACGCAGTCACTTTTTGATGCCAGTAGAGGTTCATCTATATGAATTAGTTCAATGTGATTAAAACGATTTACACCTTCTCTCTTTTTAATACATAGTTTTTGCTTCAGTATCAACTTAAAGACCTGCTTTGGGGACAGATGTGAAGCAGCAACCTTCCCATTTTCTTGCTCATGTGTGAGTGGGGGCTAAGTGAACTGTTGGGGAAGCTCACCGAGTTGGCAGCAACTTGAGGAGCTTCTTCATGAACATGAACTTACAGCCTTGGCTTCCTGAGAAGGTCTGACCTGCTTGGGACGGACAAGTCAACTGTGGTTGGTTTGAAAGTTGTTCATGAGTCATGTCCAACTCCCCACTAGCTGCTCTGGCTGGGGGCTGCTCTGGCTGGGGGCTCCTCAGGGGTCAGACCTGTCCTTCTTTGTCCTGGGAATTCCACACAGCATGGGACCATCATCAGACTTCTTATACATCCCGTGAATCGAACCCTGCCTTATGGCCCTGGAAACTGGGGGCCCCTTTGAGAACTGGGCAGAGGCGAGGTTGACAGCTGAGCAGCTCTCTGCCAGCAGCAGCCTTGTAAGCCTGTTCTCATTAGCAAGAGGGCCTGGGGGGAGGGGGCAAGAGCGAGTGGGTGTATGTGTGTTGGAGCGCTGGGGAGAGCTCCCCATGATGCTTTCCCCCAGACGATGCTTTGCTCCTACTTCTGGGCGTGCTGTGTTGGCACGTGGTGGCTTTTCAGGACCCTGGAGAAATCCCAACTCTGAACCCCAGTGTCCTGTGAGCCCACAGGGCGCCAGTCCCCAAAGTCAGGCTTCCCCTGCTACATTCCTCAGTTACATTTTCGGGTGTACTACTTGGCTTATGCCTCCTTGTATAAGGGACAGAAAAGGAGATAAAAAGTGTTGTTCAAGTTCAATTCCTTGCTCTGAGAATTTTATTGGGTTATAGCTAGCAGCTTCAGATGCAGTTGACATTTGGCCCTTGGCTTTTTGGCTCAAATTTTTTTTGCCATACAGGTGAGAAGTTGAAAGAAAAACAGCCTCTGCATCCCACTCATGAGGTACAATTCTTGCCAGGCACCCAACATTCAGGACCTTGAGGGAATGAGGTCTCCAACACGAAGCCTCTCCTTTTTTTAAAAAAAAATTTAATTGTTTATTTTTTAATTTTATTGTAATTGTTGTTCAAGTACAATTTTCTGTCTTTTATTCCCATCCCAGCCCACCCACCCAGCCTTTTCCACCTCCCTCCCATTTCCAGCCGCCCCTAGTTTTTGTCCATGTGTCCTTTATACTTGTTCCCGTAAACCCTTCCGCTTTTCCCCTGAAGCCTCTCCTTAGAGCCAGCACCGTGCTCGGGTCCGTTCCTTTGCACCCTTGCAGCCAGTTCTCAGATGTGCCTGTTCCCAGCAGGAGGCAGCCAGAGTGGCGGGTAGCTGCTGCTGCGGCCCTCAGAGCTCAGCGCCCAAGCCAGCTATCAGGGCACAACCTGCGGCTACCTCCAGAATTCCCCATTTTCTACTTAAACCTGTGTGCCACTAAGGTGGCAAAACATGCTTTCTTTGTGGAAGGCCACACGAAACTAGGTCAGGCATAGAGACAACAGAGCACATGCTCAAGGGCAGGGTTAAGAGAAAATACAAATGACGCTAGTAAATGCTCGAGCCTGAGTATGTATGTATGTATGTATGTATGTATTTATTCTATTACAATTGTCCCAATCTTTTCCCCTTTTGCCTCCCTCCACCCAGCCCACCCGTCTCTCCCACAGTCAGTCCCCTCTCCATTGTCCATGTCCATGAGTCATTCACACATGCTCTCTGACTAGTCCCTTCCCCTTCCTTCCATCATTCCCATCTCCCCCCACCCCTCCTACGGCTATCAGTCTGTTCCATGTTTCCATGTCTCTGGTTCTATTTTTCCCGTTAGTTTATTTTGTCCATTAGGTTCTAGGTTCCGGTTATATGTGAGATCACATGGTATTTGCCTTTCACCGCCTGGCTTGCTTCACTTAGGATAATGCTCTCCAGTTTCATCCATGCTGTCGCAAAGGGTAGGAGATCCTTCTTTCTTTCAGTTGCATAATATTCCATTGTATAAATGTACCACAGTTTTTTAATTCATTCATCTACTGATGGGCACTTAGGCTGTTTCCAGCACTTGGCTATCATAAATAGCACTGTGGTGAACATAGAAAGGCAAGTTCTTTTGAATTGTCGTTTCAGGATTCTTAGGGTATATACCCAGCAGTGGAATTGCTGGGTCATACGACATTTCCATTTTTAATTTTTTGAGGAAATTCGATACTGTTTTCCACAGTGAGCTTGAGATTCTAGACTGGCATTATTAGTGTTGTTATTGCTGTGGTCTTAGTTTCCAAGTGTAATAAACCTCACACTTCCACTGTGGAAGGTTTTGGTTAACTGAGATACTGGTCTTAGCCCTTTTCCTCGGGGCCCACATCCCTTCTGGTCTCTGATTGGCTCCAGCTGCAGCTGTTGGACAGGTGAAGTAAATGGTGTACACACCCCATTGAGCCCGTTGGTGGAACTTATTGATGGCTGTGGAAGCCCTGGGCTTCTTGCTAAGTACCCTCAACTTTGCACAATCACTGCCCAGACTCTGAGTGGGGTCTTGCAAAGTCCTCTGAGCAACAGAATGAGCAATGCACAAAACATTCTGAAAATGTTCGCATTTTGAAAACAGCTTTATTTGTCATCGTGGAGAATAGCATTTTGAACACCCAGAGTATACAGCAGATTGCTCTTGCAGGGACCTAGAAGGCACAGAGGAGCTGGGGATACGGAGCCCTGCTCAGGATCGGGACTTGGATCTTGTTCTGTTTCAGCACTGGCATCAAGTCATTCAAGAGTCAAGTTCAAATCCAGCCCCCACCTCTCTGTTGATAAATTATTGAAACCCTCTAAGCCTTAGTTTCCTCTTCTATAAAAAACTTGAGAATAAATAATAATAGGTTGTTATAAAGATGAAAGGGATTATATTTGAAAAAATGCCTTCTACTATGCATAGCACAGGGAAAACTCTCAATGAAATGTTAACTCTTATAATTACTGCCCTACTAGTACAAAGTGAACCAGGTTCTTATATCACTACTTCCCTGTAAAATGAGCATAGCATTATCTGTCTCACAGCATTGTTTGTATTAAATAAACTAATGAGGTGAATAGCCACGAAATGAATTAAATGATATCATAGCTGAAGTATTATCCTTCACCGGGTGTATGGTACAGTTCACTCAAAGAGTTGGCATCATGCAGCAGGTGAATTATCAGAATGAAACAGATACGTACATTTTCCTACAGACTCATAACTCTTGTCAATAGAACTACTACTTCTTAATTACGGGCTAAAACTAGGGGAAAACAATATAGAGAAATATTAAGAGAAATAAAAATGTCTGCCTTCAAATTAAGTAGCTTTTCATCTCCTCCTCTTAGGCCATTAATTACCACTTTCACCTCATCGTGGTCTCCCTACTCAGCTACAAGGAGAACACTTAACTTTCTTTGGGTGTTTCAAGTGTCAAAAATGCCCTTAGCCTGGTGGATAGTTTTTCAGAAAATCACTTCTAACTCTTCCCCTGCTGATCCACCTAATAACCCTACTTAGGATTTATCGGAAGAGGCAAAGTGTTAAGTGTTTCCTCACTTCTCTAATTAGTTCTAGAGGGTAATAGCAGCTCTTTCACAAAAAGAAAGCATGTTTCAAAAAATTTCTCTGAGTTTGGCTTCTAGAATGCCTTTCCTCTTTCTCTTTCTCTCTAGCAAACTATCTCATTTTGAGTGGTGCTGGGATAAAATATAATGGTAATAGCAGGCAAACTTCTTTGAGCACTCACTTATTGACAGGAACCTTTCTAAGTGCTTCACATTTTATGTCTTATTTAATTATCAAACAGCCCAGCGAGGGAGGTGGCTATTCCCCCTCCCTTTAAAGATGAGGATGCTGAGGCTCAGAGTGTAAGTGGCTTGTTCAAGGTTCTTGCTGAGCCAGGGTCAAATGTGGACAGTGGCTCCCAGCTCCCATTCCCACCCAGCAGGTGACAATGCCAGGCCTTTGTGTGCATGCAGACGCAGATACTGACTGTGTTACAGCCAGCCAGTGAGGATGCCCAGAACCTTAGAGCTGAGAAGTGGCAACCACACCCTTGCCCCTACACTGCCTCCCGAAGGCCAAGGGAGGTGGGGGTGCTTGGATTTGGATTCGGGCTCTCCCAGCCTAGAGCCGTGCGCTCTGTCCCCGAGACACAGAGCACTCTTGCTGCAAACAGAGGGAGTCAGTCCTCAGAGGCTGAGCTTTTGAGCTTATGACAAACCTTTCCCAGGCAGCTCTGTTCCTCTTCACTAATGTATCTTTTACATGAACGGAAATTATAGAAAATCATGGCTCTCTGCTCATTGTAAAAGGTCTTTGATTATTTTTTTCAAAAATGTTTGTTCCAGAAACTTATGAAAGGGACCAATTTTTCTTTTTGAGAATATTTAATGTATGAGAATACAGAAGAGTTTGAAAAGAGCTATTGTATGCCCACTAATTAAGACATTTGTTTGTTTGTTTTCAACTAGCAGAAATTAATTCTGGCTGGTTTAAGCAGAAGGGGAAGTTGGTTTTCAAGGGATACTGGGGAATATCAGGACTCAAAGAGACATGTTAAACAGCCAAGACTCAGAAAGTGGAAAAACTGGGGACTGTCTGGGGACCCCACAACAGGAAGACATGGGCCTCTTCCCTGGTCCCTGCTGTGGTCCTGTTTAGTGCTCCTGTTTCCCAGATCAGGATCTGACTGCCCGAGAAGGTAATTCCCAGTTGGAAGAAAGTGTGTTTGACCCCGATTGACTCAGGGATCTACAGATGGATCCATTAGCCATGGTCCGGGTGTAGGGTCAAGTCACCATGTCTTAGGACGTCTCCCAGAGAAAAGAGAATCGGGGTGGGTGAGTCACCATGCCTTTGTGTTTTGCTCACTGTGGTTTCTTTATGTTGTCTTGATGGTGAATTGTGAGGCTTAAACCACACAGCTGATTGGAGAACTTCTGGGGAGAAGAGACAGAGAAGCTCACTGGAACCCAAGAAGGCCCTTCATATCCTCTTTCTCTCTTATGCTTTCCCTACAATAGGCAGATCCCGAAAATCCGAGTGTGAAGAGCAAGTAGTATTGCTCACTGAATGTCCCCAGGGTGACATCAGGGAGCTTGGTGCCAAGCCAGCAGGGCCAGGATCTCTCCCCCTCCATACAGCAGGAGGAGTGGTATGTGTTCAACTTCCTCATTCTCCATATTCTCCAGGCGGGCAGCCTGCATTCCCAGCAATTCCTGCAAATAGCTGGTATGCAAGCTGAGAGCACTGGGCACCCAAACTCAAACAGTTTTTGTCTTACTTTTAAGGCTACTGTCATGTTTGCGCCATAAAGGAGAGCCTCAGGGTGTGGGCTCCCTCCTGTGCTAATCTGTAGCCAGCCCCCGCATGCCTCCATGCAAGATGCACAGAGAACGGAGGGCCCGTGTAGATTCAGCCCTTCTGCCCCTGAGGCCTGGGGGCCAGTGCCGGGCAGTGCTTGCTGGTATCCACTCCAAGCCTTTTACTCGACCCTATGTCTGAGAGAGCATGCTAAACTTAGTTCCCACCTGGAGTGGGGGGGGATTATTAAGGGAAAGAGGCATGAACGATTCTAGGTGACAGCCTCTCTCAGTGCCACATGCAGTCTCTGTCCCCTATCCTGGAGGGCTTGGGTGATGATGCAAAGGGGTGGATGCAGGGCCCAGGAGCCAACCTGGGGGCTTCCATACTTGAGGGGTGACTGCCGTTCTTGTCCCAGCTGCCAGTCACTTGATATCGAGCAAATCACTTGACTTTTCTTTATTTTTATGCAGAAGTGTAATACTATCTACACCACCTTGGAGACTTTTTGTGAGATGACAAACCAAGGTTAGATGTGCCGTACATTGTGAGCTCTTATTGGTCGGAGGAAACTGAGCCACGGATCGGTTCCCAGGCGGGCTCTGAATGTGGAGGAACAAATGCAGCCCACGGAGGACAGCGGCAGAGATGGGGCAGCTAGCTGCCCCCACGGCCCTTCGGCTGCACTTTGTAGTTAAAGGTGACTGTGACTTCTGCTAACTTCTCTCAGGATCACAGGTTTGTCTGAGCAGAACTATAGCCATAATAACTTAGCAGGCTCCCCTGGATCAATAACGCTGAAATCTAAGGGCCATTCAGTTGCTAAAGGCTTTTTATTTAGCTTTTGTGTCTGGTATTAATGTTATCCCCATGGCATCTAAATGGCAGAGCTATTTCTGGATTGGAAGTCAATCTGACAGTGTGGCTCCTGGTCATCCATCATGGGCAGGAGAGCAGGATCCAGGTGAGCGAAAGTCCTAGGGTAAGCAGGACGGATGAGGATATTTAATGCTTGCTGATGCCATGAATTCCACCTAATTTCTTTGTAAGCAACAGTAAGTAGCAAAGGGCAATAGAGGAAGAACATCATTCTTTGAAGATGCTAGAGATCAAGTACTGCATTTTGTGTCTGAGTTATAACTTCTGTGGGCCCTAAGTCGCTATAAAGATAACACTGTGATGCGTATCAGTGCTTCTCAACCGCTACTGGCTGTGCAGATTGCTATGATAAAAACTGGGAACTCAGCATGGGAGCGCTGACTGATTGAGAGAATATATAATTACTATAAGGAACACTGAATCCAGTAACAGTTCTCAGTGAGTTTGTAGTTAATTCCTTAAAATAGCACAGTCCACTTGAAAAGTAGTGCATAAGTGATTGAGGCCATTTCTCTTCAGTTTATAGACTCACATATATCTGGCTACTAATGCCAATAACGTCCCTAGCACTTTTTGAGTGCTTACTATGTCTCAGGCACCATTCTAAGCATTTTTGAGATGTTACCTCATTTACTCCTTAAGACAACTCTGTGAAATAGGTAACAACCGACATTCCTATTTTACAGATGAGGAAATGGGATCGCAGGTGTTGAGCAACTTGCCCAAGGTCACCCACGTGTAAGTGATAGAACAGAGACTTGTTCCCGAGCCATCTAACACTATTGTCCATTCTCACCAACCTCATCAGCTGCGGTCTGCGAGGCTCTGCCAATGCGAACCTTCCAGGGAGCTGATGTGGAGGTGGGCATGGCAGGAAGAACTCCACTTCTCTGTTCGGCACCTTTTGAAGTCTACCTCCCAGGTGGGAGCAGTTGCCAACCTCTCTGACTGCGCATCCTGCTTTAATCTGTCTTCCTCTTTGATCTCTACTCTTTGACCTTCACAAGTGCAGGTTCAGGAGGGGACTGGTCGCAGGTGGCCAGGCACTGCTGAGGGCTGCGGAGTGTCAGGGATTTGAATGGAACGATGTCTCTGAATCGTATTCTTCACCTTCCCTCTCCTGCAGGGTTCCTGACTAAGGAAGGATATTCACAGGGGGCCGGAGTCACGCAGGAAACCATACCATTTCATTAGTGGTTTGGCAAGCTCCTACTTACTCCGAGGGCAGGCCTTCTCCGGAAAAATCTGGTTTGGAAAATATGAGTCAGGACAAAAGGCTGAAGTTTGGCTTCCTATTCTGTGTTTATTGAATCTAGGGTGTAAAACATTGTGTAGAGAATTCTGATTCTGTTTTTTTATTAAACCAGTCTCATGGAGCAATAATGGCTAGGCTCCCTTCGTATGTGGGATCTATTGTATTTGTCTCTGTTTTTTTTCCTGGCTTGGCACTGCATTTCTTTCCTGAAACAGCCTCTCTCCTCTTTTGTCACTGTGGTGGAGGCTGTTAATTACAGAACCTGCATCCCCATCATGGATGCATCGATTGGGCCAACGAATGTGGATGTGGCTCAAACAAGGGTGATGTATGGGCTGGGAGAGGGGAACCGTCCTCCTCCTTACCTGCCCCCAATGGAAGCTGTGTAAGCGTGGAACCCCCTGAAGCCCCTCTCCAACCCCATGGAAGAAGATCATCTGAGCAGGGGAGAAGCTGAAGTCAATGCATGGGGAGCAGCAGAGCTGAGAGATGGCAGGATTGGGGAGACACATGCCCACACAAACACACACCGATGAGACACACCGATGGTGATATTGAACGCTGAATCTAGCTAAGCTTGAGGTAGGTTCTACTCTGGGACTTTGTAGTTACTTATGCCAACAATTCCCCTTTGTCCTCAGCTAATACACTCAGCCATCCAACTGCAGCACAGGAAAGTGTCCCTGATGTACATCACTTTATATCCTGCCCCACTGGGCACTATAGATCAGTCAGGGAGGAGGGTCACTTGGACCCATCCAGGAGGAGCTTTCATGGGGTGGAGATGCAGCTCAGAGGAGGCAGAAGGGATAGCTCTCCCCCATCAGGTGAACTGAAGCATGGAGAAGGGGGACATTTCATCCCAAGAGTGTGGTAGGTGAACCTCCTTTTTGGCTCTTGGGGATCATTTAATGCAATGGGAAAGGGATTTTGTTGCATTCCTTGAGGGCTCCCTATGACTTGGTTGTTCTGGAAGGGGGATGCTTGAATATCTGGACTCAATCTAGTCGGACCATGTACGTGTTGCTCTGAGTCCACTTTTGAACTTGGTGAAATCTGGCCGGTCCTTCTGAGAGGCGATATATGGAGTTCAATTTATTCTGACTTGGTGGATAAGATTAAGTGAGGAGCTGTGCATCTGAGGGGCTTTGCCCGTGAACGAAGGGCAGGTATGGGCAAGCCGTCATGCTTCCTTTGGACTGGCTGAGGAAGAAGTCGGTGGACCCGGTAGTAGTGTTGGGATGACTGAATTCTGCTTTCTAGGAATGTCACTCCCATCTCCTCGTAGCATATTATAGCTTCATTGCTCCATCATTTTAATATAAACCTAGCTTAAGAATGTACGAATTTGGCCAAACATGTTATCTGGGATGCCCCAAAGACAAATATTGCTGTTTCTTTCCCAGGTGCAGATTGGGAAGTCTGCATATACATAGGAAAGGCCTTTTTAAGGATCTTTTTAGGATCCATCTGGTATCCTTTACCTTCCCTTCTTCCTACTATGTCCCATTCTCCTTTTTCTCTAGGTTTTTCGTTGATAAAATGCTTTTATAATTGAGGAGTGTGGCCTTCCCTCTTGTCCTCAGAGAGGTATTTTGGGGGACTTCTAAGGGGCGCCTCCAAGATGGTGGGCCCTGGGCTGGCTTTTCCAGAAACAAATGTGAGTGCTGGAGCAGGAGTTAGAAAGTCTGAATTCTTGCTACTGACAAGTGGGTGACCCTCTGTAAGGTGCCTCCAATTCTCTCGAAGCCTCGGCGTTCCTGTTGGAGAGTGCGAGAATAGGAATAAGCAGCCACTCCCTGCCCTCTGGGTGTTCACTGCAGAGCCTGTGGACCCGCTCAGCGGTAGTTGCTTCTCTTCCTGGACTCTTCGCTTTCCATACAGTCCTTGTCTCAGCCTTCTCTGAAGATTCCAAGCTCCTCTCCCTTCCCTCTCTGTCTCTCCCTCCCCTCCTTTTCCCTACTCTGTTAACTGCTTAGATAAAGCAGCACCTGCTTGATTCCAAAAGAGGGGAATGAAGGCAGAGGTTTCTTTGCAAACTATTTTTTTGCCATCAGAGCAAACAGGGTGCCCGAGGTGCTGTGGGCTTGGGAGCATTCAGTAGCCTCCGTAGCATGTCGTCCTGTGTGGGTCACTGTGGGACTGCTTTGCCCTCACTTGCCCGAAGCCCTTCCAGGCTGCCCTCGGAGAGTTCCAAATGCCCCTCCATCTTCTGACGTTCACTTTATTATGGTCATTGCAGAGCAGGGTCCCAGGGCTTCGATGACCACTGCTCTAAGTACCTTGCCATTTAAATGTTCAAGCCAGAGGCTGAGGGGTTGGGTCTTTTCGGCCTTTGACCTCCATCTGTGATCAGGAAGCAAGCTGCATTTCCCAGGAAAGATCTTGAGCCTCTGCAGAAGTTATGGAGGAAGAAAGGGCTTGGGGGCTGAGATGATCAAACGTGAGTTTAGAGGGTCCATGTTGGTGGTGACCTTCTGTATATACCTGGTGAAAAGAACACATCCTTGGGAGATAGGAGAGCTGAGTCCTGGTCCCAGACCCCTCCTCTCCTCTGGGTGACCTTGGGCTGCCCGAATTCTGACTGAATTCTGTGCCTTGGCTTCCTCACTTATAAGTTTGGGCAGTAATTCCCATCCTAGGGAGGTTGTTGTGAATAGGAGAATGGGTGTTGGTGCACTGGTAGCTTTCACAGAGATACTGTGAAAATTACGTGAGCTAACTGATACGAAAGCCATTGGATAAGTGGGAAGGCTGGGGAAGGATGGGACTGGCTGAGAGAGGGCTGTGGGTCTGACTGAGCCACACTCATGAACTTGGCCATCGAAGGACAGAAACTGGTTCTCCCTTCCCACCCCTTGCCAGGCCCTGGAGGTTGGGTATGCTGAACTTACTGAATTTGGGTTGGTGGCCTTTTGGCAGAGATGTGCTGACCCAGGGGTGGCTTTCTCCTATTGTCACTGCCTCCCTGTCTCCCCTGTGCCAGGCAGGGACCTGCTACAGCCTCAGCGCCTCCCTGCGCATCGCTCAAAGTCAAACGGTGTTTTATGACAAAGGCGGAGGATCGTGTCTAAATATTTAACTGGCAGATCAATCTATGGCGACAGGGAGCGACATTAAAAAAAAAAAAGAAGAGACATTCCAGTAATGTCTTCATGACTGGCAGCGTGCCATGGGGAGGAGGCTGGGCTCTGTCTGGGGTGTTTTGTTCTGAGGCAGCTCAGAATGGGGGAGAGCAATCAGTCAAACAAACACTGGCCCAGCAGTCCTACCTCGGGCCCATAGCCGGGGCCAGCAATGGAGAGTGGGCAGACAGGAGATTAATGCCACATGGCTCCAGAGCCTGAGCCGGCTCCATAGCAGGCGGAGCTGCTGCGTGTGCTTGGGTCCTGTTGGAGTGTTCGTAAACAGGGGACGTCAGAGGGGAGGAAGGAGGACATGCCACAGAGTAAATCCAAACGAGTAACTGTATTTCATGTGCTCGAAGCAAGGCACGGCCGGGCCCACAGGTAAGAGGGTGGCTGTGGCACCCCCAGCAGAGGGCACGGTGGGTCCTGCTCTAACAGAGGCAGGGGCATCCCCAGGCTGGCTCGGGTGGTGGTGTTATGCAGGGGTGGGGTGGGGCTTCATTTCAGGAGGTCTGCAAGTGTGGGCGTGTCCTTCAGAGATGCAACACTGGGTGGAACACTATGGAGGAGCCATGCTTGTCATCAACTCCGATTGTCATAAAGTGAAGGCGACCAGAGTGATGATGGAGAATGCTAACTGTACGTCCACCATCTGCTAGGCCCCACGCTGGGGAGTTTACATACTTCTTATCCTTTAAAGGAACCTGGAGATGAACAGGATATAGAACTGGCTATATGGATGCATGGCACATACGTACACACATATAAGTACAAACACACAGAGACAGACATATATACATACAAACACGCATACATAATGAATATACATGCATGAATGCACACATTTATATGTATTCTATGTACTATACAATATAATGTGCAAATTATTTATCCTCTCTTTAGTTCCCTTACCTTTAATATGGAAATGTCTATATTGATTCATTTTTATACCTATTTTTTATACTTTCTAAAACTGCATTCCCTTCCAGTGACACCAAATGTATCCCAAACTCAATTATTAGTGGGGTCCAGCAGGAAAGGCTGCTAAAAACAGACCATTGGCCTTGGAAGAGCTTCCTGCTTAACCTGGAAGAACCCCAAGCCCCTCATTAGGCCCCTGCCACCTGCTGGGCAGGGTAACAAGTGCTCCCACCAGGACACCTGGCACCCCTCGTGCCAGAGCTGTGAGAGCATCGGCCTTGGTACGGGTGTGTACCAGGGCACTCACACTTCCTTGTTCCCCCCGTCTTCAGGGCTCCGGGCAGAGCCTGGCGTGGAGAAGACACTCAGCGAATCTCTGTTGAGTGAACCAGTGAGAAGTAGGTGTTTCCAAATCTCAGGCGAGGGAGGGGAGTGCAGGATCGATGGGTTCCAGAGCCCCAGAGCAGGGGGGTGGCAAAGTGAACCTGTCCCATCTCGCTTGGCTGCTAGGCCTGAATCAAAAGCAGAAGATTTATCCCGGACGGTTTTAATACTCAGCATTACAGCCATTGTTTTGTGGAATCCTCTCCATCTGTGACATTCTTAGAAATGCTCCCTGATTTTTATGGGTTTCCTTCCTGTGTTTTTTATGCCTCTCCATCTAAGCAAAGTGCACAGTCAACTTTTTAAGCAGTGTCAGAGGAGAGGTGGACCCTGTTGTCTCAGGGCCCATGTGTGCTGTGTGTGCATGTGTGTTCATAGGTGTGTCTGTGCATGAGTGCACGCACATGCACGCAGGTGCTGAGAGTCCTGGTCTTGTTTGCTTCCACACATGTTAGCTCCACAATTGCATAATTAGGGGGCATGCTAATGTGCCGTGATTGGAAAATGTCACCCTGCGTGACTAATTTGCCAGCAGGGCCTAATTGAAGTTTGGCCTCATCTGGGGCTTAAGTCTCTCTTCTGAGGTGTGGAGGCAGAGGCGGTGACGGGGGCAGTGAGCCAGGGCTGGGTGCGTGGATGGCAATTTATTGCCCCTCATTTCTCAGCAGTTCTGAAGGCTCAATGGGACATCAGCTGTGGGTGAAATGGAGTTGGCCATAAAGGAAAAATCTAGAGCTGGGTGACCTCAGGTGGCAGGTGGCACTTGATGAAGAGCTGGGCTCTCCCCTGGGAAGACCCTTTTTTTTAGCGAGGAGGATTTTTTTTGTGTGGATACAAAAATCAGAGAGCAGCTGGGCCCACTGCCTAAGGCAAAGTGCGAGTCCAGGGAGTTTATTCCCCTGGTATTCCTGCTTTGGAATGGATGGATGGCAGGACCTGGGGGCCTAAGGCTATATCTGACCGAATCCCTGTCCTCACTTTCAGCCAGGAACACGAAGAAGCAAATGCATAATGGAAATCCTGGGCAATGATAGCTAGGGGCAGCTGGGCAGTAAAGTGCCTGCTTCATGGTCCTATGCCATCATTCATGTAAACTTAGCGAGCGCCCACCTTGTCTTGCTCTAACGGATGTCCCATATGTCTCAATGTCATCCGCATCTATTCTACATTTTGTGTTAAAAATCTCTCGACGTGCACATCTCCTCTGCTAGGCTCTGGACCCCTGGAAGTCAAGGGATGTCTGTGGACTTAACCTTGTCATTGTGCCTGGTGCAGGGCGGGCATCCAATCGCTGCTTTCTTCATGCACACAGGGATGATAGCCCTGTTCATTGAAGTGAGGGACGACGTTATACTGGATCCTTGACTGGATCTTAGGGAATGAGTAGGAGCAGAAGGACAATAGGAGATAAGGGTATTAGAGACCCTCACTGATCCAATACATATTTATTGGGCATCCTGTATATATAAGACATTAACTAGACACTGAGTATACACTCATAAACAAACCATCATGGTTTCTCTTCTTGTGGAAGCTACATTCTTCCGGTGAGAGGGTCTAGTAATCCATAAATAGACAAAGGAGGAAGGCAACCCCCAAATTACAAGTTTGATACAGTGCTACAGTGAAAAATGACAATGGGTTGAAACTGGACACTCTGTGTGTGTGTGTGTGTGTGTGTGTTGGGGAGGGGCATTACTTGCCATCTCGTGGTCAGAGAAGGCCTTTTTGAGGAGGCGGCATCCACACTGACCCTTAAACAATGAGAAGACAAAGAGAAGGAGCCGGCGTGTGAGGTGAGGGAGGAGGATTCCAGGCAGGGGAACAGTATGTGTGAGGAGCCTGTGGCAGGAGAAGGCCGACCTGTGTGAGGACCTGAAGAGGGGCTGAGGCTGGAGTATCGACGGGGAGGTGGGGGTGCCAGGGATTGAGAAGTAGCAGGGACCCATCATATAGGACTTGTAGGATCTGAGCAGGCATTTGGATTTTATTTCAAATACAAAAGGAATTCATCAATGAGTTGCGAACAGGGGACATTATTTAATGGAGGTTATACAATTATTGTTCCAGCTGCAGAAAATGGATCGTGGAATGGGAGGGGCAAGAAAGGGACCAGGGATCCAGTTAGGAAGTTACTGGAATAATCAGAGATATGGCAGCGGCTAGGGGGTTGCTAAGGAGTATTTTCCTTGTAGTTAGTGGGAAGCCACTGAAGCGTTTTGACCAGCAGGACAATAGCTTGTGGGGGGTGTGTTTTGTGATGATTGCTCCATGGCAGTGTGCAGGGTGGATTGGTGGAAGGAAAGAAGGAGGGAGGAAGACCAATTTTCTGTTAGGTTATGAGGACCATATTTTAAAAGGGACACAAGCAAACTACAGTTGACCAGGATGGCCAGAAATCTGGAAAATGTTATATTTATCTACGAGTGCAATGGACTGAATGTTTCCCCCTCAGATTCATATGCTGAAATCCTCACCCTCATGTGATCATATTAGAAGGAGGGGGCCTTTGGGAGCTGATTATGTCGTGAGGGTGGAACCCTTATGAATGGGATTAGTGCTCTTAGCAAAGGGGCCCCAGAGGATCCCTCACCCGCTTCCACCTTGTGAGGACACAAGAAGATGTCAGTCTGCAACCAGGAAGAGGGCCCTCACGGGGACTCAGCTGTGCTGCCTGCCGGTTCTTCCACTGCTAGGCTCCGGGATGAAGACAAATGCATTTCTGTTGTTTACAAGCCACCCCGTCTATCGTACTTTGTTATCACAGCTTGAACTAAGACAAAAAGGAAGAGTCAAGAACCCCAGCCTCTCAACATGGCAGCAGTTATCTGGGAGGTGGAGGAGGCATCTGGTGGGTGGGAGTGATGGGGATGCTGGCTGAAGCTCAGTGTACGAGGATTCATTTTCTTTTTTTAAAGTATATTTTATTGATTATGCTATTACAGTGGTTCCATTTTTTCTCCCTTTATTCCCCTCTGTCTCGCAACCCCCTCCCTCCATCAATCCCCCGCTTAGTTCATATCCATGGGTCATACATATAAGTTCTTCAGCTTGTCCATTTCCTATACTATTCTTAACCTGCCCCTGTCTATTTTATGCTTCTTATTCCCTGTACCTTTTCCTCATTCTCTCCCCTCTCCCTCCCCACTGTTAACCATCCATGTGATCTCCATTTCAGTGATTCTGTTCCTGTTCTGGTTGTTTGCTTAGTTTGTTTTTTTTTCGTTTTAGGTTCAGTTGTTGATAGTTGTGAGTTTGTTGTCATTTTACTCTTCATGGTTTGATCTTCTTCTTTTTCTTAGGTAGTTCCCTTTAACATTTCATATAATAAGGGCTTGGTGATGATGAACTCCTTGAACTTGACCTTATCTGGGAAGCACTTTATGTGCCCTTCCATTCTACATGATAGCTTTGCTGGATAGAATAATCTTGGATGTAGGTACTTGCCTTTCATGATTTGGAATACTTCTTTCCAGCCCTTTCTTGCCTGTAAGATTTCTTTTGAGAAATCAGCTGATAGTCTTATGGGAATTCCTTTGTAGGTAACTGTCTCCTTTTCTCTTGCTGCTTTTAAAATTATCTCCTTATCTTTCATCTTGGCTAATGTAATTCGGATGTGCCTTGGTGAGTGCTTCCTTGGGTCCAACTTCTTTGGGAGTCTCTCAGCTTCCTGGACTTCCTGGAAGTCTATTTCCTTTGCCAGATTGTGGAAGTTCTCCTTCATTATTTTTTCAAATAACTTTTCAATCTCTTGCTCTCCCTGTTCTCCTTCTGGCACCCCTATGATTCAGATATTGTAACATTTAAAGTTGTCCCAGAGGTTCCTAAATCTCCTCATTTTTTTGAATTCTTGTTTCTTTATTGTGTTCTGGTTGAATGTTTCTTTCTTCCTTCTGCTCCAAGTTGTTAATTTGAGTCCCGCTTTCCTTCCCATCACTGTTGGTTCCCTGTGCATTTTCCTTTATTTCACTTTGCATAACCTTCACTTTTCCCTCTATTTTGCAAACTCAATCATTTCTGTGAGCATCTTGATTACCAGTGTTTTGAACTCTGCATCTGATAGGCTGGCTATTTCTTCAGTGCTTAGCTTTTTTTCTGGAGCTTTGATCTGTTCTTTCATTTGGGCCATATACCTTTGTCTCCATGAATCTGTTACATTGTAAGGGGCGAAGCCTTAGGTATTGGCCAGGGCAGGTCAACCCTTGTCCATGCGTTGTGGCACTGTCTGTGGGGGAGGGGTCTGAGAGGACCCCTGCTTGCTTGGCTCTTGCCCCACTTTGTCACTTCTTCCACTACCCACAAGCAAATTGGGCCCTTCTGGTGCTGATTCCTGGGTGGATGGGCTTGTGTACATTCTGGGACCCTGTAAGTCTCTCCAACAAACTCTCCAGTGAGGCTGGGAGTTTCTCCTACTGCCTCAACCCCCACAGATTTTTACAGCCTGAGGTTCTGAGGTTTCATTTCCCCTCGATGGAACCCTGGGTTGCATGGTCTGTCTCACTCCCCAGTTGTTCCTCCCAGTTTATCCTCACACAAATGTGAGACTGCCCAGTCTGCCAGCTACCACCTTGCTGGTCCTCCAGCCACTGCCTTGCCGCTAGTCCTCTCCACCCTGGCTGCCTGTCTCTGCTCCTTCTACTGGTCTGGAGGAATGTTTCTTCTTTAACTCCTTGGTTGTCAGACTTCCATACAGTTCAATTTTCTGGCATTTCTGTTTTTTTTTTTTAAATTTGTCATTGTCCTTCTTTTGATTATGTGAGAAGGGAAAGTGTATCTACCTACACCTCCATCTTGGCTGGAAGTCCGAGGACTCACTTTCTTACATTTAGAATCATTTGATGAGGGGACAAGTTTTACATATATATAAATTACAGCACTTCTTCATCCCCCACCCCCACATCACATGAAAACAGCTGGATGAGTTTTCACTGAATTTGGAGGGAATGTTTGGGATGGTTTGACTGAGAATGGATGCTACGTGTTGCACTCAAACCTTGCTTTGGGGGATCTCAGACCATCTGAAAGAGCTTGTGCTGTCCCCAGAATGGAGGCACAAAGAGATGCCCATGGGGCTGATCGGGAGGGACATGCCATGTGCAAACTGAAACTTTGGGAATAGATCTCTTTCTTTTATTTTCCATTTTTTGGATAAAAAGAGAAAGACAGCATTTTTTGGTTTAATCTTTTAATTCAAGAAGTGGGCAAAAGCGACCTAATCTGAACTTTCTCTTAAGCCACACACAGAAGATTCCCCTCTGCATTCTTTGCCTTGCTTTCCCCCTTGAACTCTAAATGCTTTTTATCGATCTTCCCCACCCCTCCCCCCCACACAGAAGAGCCCAGACTCGCAAAACTAAACTAAAAGAAACTAAAATTTTTAAAAAGGTCATGGAAAACCCACGATTATCATCTCACACCGCTCCCCAGCACTGTCCCTAGATTAATCCTGCAGGGAAAGCTGCAATCTGATGTCAGACATCCTTGGCAGAACTATTGCTCTGTTTCTTCTCATTCTCTTCTGCCTGAGCCAGCCTGGCTGTCATTCTCTCTCCTCTCTCTCTCTCTCTCTCTGCATTAACTCTTGTGTCACTTTCAGGCCAGCCTTTCCACAGTTGATTCTCCACCTCCTAATGTTTAATTTTAATTCAGAGTCTCCCCTCCCCTTGCAAATCCTCTGACACACAGACCAACCTGCTTTCCCCTCTGATTCCCTTCTCCTTCCTTCATTATCCATGAGTCAGATTAACATCTGACGAGAGAGCAGAATCGGCTCTGTTCCGCTTTGGTTTCAAAACCTAAGGCAGATTATTGTCCCTGTTGTAAATATAAAGGACATTTTAATTTTCTGGGAGCCAAGAACAGGCGAATGAGTCAGAGTCCAATTGAACTGGGCCCTGAGCTCCAGGCCCCCCACCTTTCTTCTGTTGCTCTAGGAACATAATTGTTGGCTTTGGAACTTAAAGGTCCCACAGGAAGGAGAGGTCCCCTCTGGGCCCGGGGAGCCACTGGCCCTGGTCAGGCCAGGCAGATCCTCATGTGATAGTTCTGGGAGGTGACAGCACCCTCCAAAGGGCTCAGGCACTGGGCGAAAGTGCAGGGCTGGGTGTGTCGGTGCTCCAGGACTGCTCGGTCTGGCCCTCCCCACCCTTCCTCCCTGGCTCAGGGGCAAGCAAAGCAGCTCTGGGGAGTGGTCAGGTTGCACAGGGCACATGGCTGGGGGTAAGGCAGGCCTTGGGCCTTTTCACATACAGTCCTGAGGCAGCCTCTCCAGGCTGCAGGCGGGGGTCCTGGGAATGCCCTCCACTGCCTCCTGGAGAGGTGGCTCTGCTCAGAGGCAGGGTCTGGGCAGCGCCCAGCTCTGGAACCACGGGGCTTCTTCCTCTTCCTCTGGACGGAGGTCCTTTGATTTGGGGCAGAGGCCGCCGGCCCCTTTTTGAAACCCTACGCCCATCTCTTCATAGGGCCTACCTTAATCTTTTAAGAAATGACTTTTATAATAATGTTTATGTGTTTTTTTCTTCTAATAAAATTAACATGATCTTATGATAATTTTAAAAACTACATAGATAAATAAAAAAGAGGAAAATCATATTATTCATAATCCAATCATACAGAGAAAATTACATTAACATTTCGGTGTATCTTCTTTCATACACACAAGAATTTGTACATTTTTTTTCAACATAAAAAACTAACAAACAAAATAGAAATGGACTCATAGCTATCAGAGGGGTGGGGGAAGGGGCTGGGTGGAAAAGGTGAAGAGATTAAGCAAAACAAAAACAAAAAAAAACTCTCACAGACAGCAGTAGGAGCATACCAGAGGGAAATGGGGGTGGGGAGAGGCAGAGCGGGTAAAGTGGGGATAAGTGGTGTTGGAGAGAAACGTGGCTTGGGGTGGTGAATACACAATACAATGTGCAGATGATGTGTTATAGAACCGTATACTTAAACCTGTATGATTTTATTAACCACCGAAACCTTAATAAATTCAATGTAAAAGACGGCCCTTCCTTGTCTTATTCTTACAGAAGCATCTAGGAAGGCAAGGGACCATGTCTTGCAGTGCTTTACATCTCAAAAAATCCCCGGTCCAGCTGTCGCAGGTGAGCACAGGTAACCAGGTTCTTGGCGATCGCAGACAAAGAATTGAACTGAACGCACAGAGTTTATAACAGAGAGAGAGAAGACTGATTAAGCAATACTACACTCCACAGAACATGGGAGCGGGCCAACTCTGAGCAGAGACTGACCCCAGTGGCTGGAGGGATTCTGTTCTTACAGGGTGTATATTTCCTTGTTAGTCTTGGTGGGGTTTTATGGTGCATGTACAAGTAGTTATATTACTTTAAAGCTACTGCGCATGTGGTCTCCCATGATTTTCCTTGATTGACCTCAGGAAAGAGGGAGCCACAGTGCTAATGAAGCAGGGGTCATGTAGCGTCTTCTGCACAGGTGCATTCATGATTCACCGTGATTCAGTGCCTTTCCAGAAGGTGGGAACAACTGGTCTTAGTACAGGGTCTCTGTCCTGTATTGATGTCCTTTGTCTTAGCCCTGAGTCATCTCCAAAGTTTCCTCCTTCCTGTCTCCCGCCTCAGATGCAGTGGAAAGGAAGCCGAATTTGGAGAGGGGAGATTGGACCCCAATCTTAAGTGCTAGAAACCGTTATCTCAACAAGGTCCCTTCACCTTTACGTGCCTCAGTTTCTTTGTTTGCAAATGATTTCAGACACACCATTCTAACAATCAGTAATTTTAAATTTATTTGTCATCCGGCTATTATTCTCCTGCTTCAAAGGAAAAACAAAGAATGAATGATAAGAAAACAAAGGAAGCACAGAAATAGAGGAGAAGGGAAGAGAAAACAAACAAGGAGGAAGCATCATGAGCAGGAGAAAGGAAGGAGGAATATAGGACAAGGAGAAAAGTGGAAGCTAGAGAAACAGCCACAACAAAGCCAAGAAGGGAGTTTGAGGCAGCGGGTCGTGGAGCAGAAAATTGAGACCTATTTGCCTATGTGTGTCCGTGTGTGCATTTAACCTTATTTGCTCATAATCTGACTGCAGAAAAAATATAGCTGTATAATAAGGAGCAGAACATGGTCCCTGGTTGCATACAAACTTCTGCTTCATAAACCATTATCTCCCTGAAGCTATTAATTTAGAGCATATTGTGAGAGGGACTGCTGAGGCACGACCAGCGGAAGGTGCTCTGGGTGTGTGCAAAGACAGAACAGCTTCTCTTCCTTTACATAAAGCAGTTTTCTGGCAGAGGTGAGGTCAGGGAGAGAACTATTTTTCAGGGGCTGAATCATCAGCATGTTTTCAGTGACCTCCCTCACGTGCCACCTGGACCAGTTGCAATGGGACCAGCCTTCCTTCACCACAGTCTCTTCCCCCAGTGATCCCAGTACACCCGAACCCTGTGGCCCAAAGAGGCTCCATCAGAACCACTTCAGTACCTCTGGATCTCCCTGTGGCTTCTTTGAGGGTGGGAGTCCTTGAGCTGAGCTGCCCTAATCAATCCCCTTATTGGTAAGAAGCTGCAGCCCTCTCTTCCTTCACCCAGTGCTCCCAATTTCTGAGCACCGAGTATACACCGTCTCAGTTCAAGTTCGCCCCCAAACTACAGCTGGTGTACTGTAATGGTGGAGCAGGCAGTGTTGTCAAATTAGCAAAGAAAAACCCGGCATGCCTGCTAAATTAGAATTTAAGATCAACTATGATTTTTTAAAAGATTTGTGAGCATGTTCCAAATATTGCGTAGGGCACACTGACACTAACAGAAATCCAGGTGTGAGCAGGAGTGTTTGTTTCATCTGGCATCCTGGCGCAGGGGTCTGACAGTGAGGCGCCCCCTTGCCCTTCCTGCTTCATTCTCCTGGGTCTTTTAAAAATTTTTAAAAGATTTTATTTATTTATTTTTAGAGAGAAGGGAAGGGAGGAAGAAAGAGAGAGAGAGAAACATCAATGTGTGGTTGCTTCTCATGCATCCTCGCTGGAGACCTGGCCTGCAACCCAGGCACATGCCCTGGCTGGGAACTGAACTGGCGACGCTTTAGTTCACAGCCCGCACCCCATCCACTGAGCTACACCAGCCAGGGCAGTCTTTTTAAGTTTTTTATTTTTTAAATATATTTTATTGATTATGCTATTATAGTTGTCCCATTTTTCCTCCCTTTTATCCCCATCCACCCTGTACACACCTTCCCTCCAGCAGTCCCCCCTCAGTTCATGTCTGTGGGTCATACATATAAGTTCTTTAGCTTCTCCATTTCCTATACTATTCTTAACCTCTCCCTGTCTATTTTGTGCCTACCATTTATGCTTTTTATTCCCTGTACATTTCCCTCCATACTCCCCCCTCCCCTTCCCTACTGATAACCCTCCATGTGATCTCCATTTCTGTGATTCTGCTCCTATTCTAAGTGTTTGCTTAGGTTTTTTTTTTAGGTTTGGTTGTTGGTACTTGTGAGTTTGTTGTCATTTTACTATTTATAGTTTTGATCATCTTCCTTTTCTTAGATAAGTCCCTTTAACATTTCATATAATAAGGGCTTGGTGATGATGAACTCCTTTAGTTTTTTCTTGTCTGGGAAGATCTTCATCTGCCCTTCTGTTCTAAATGATAGCTTTGCTGGATGGAGTAATCTAGGTTGTAGGTCATTGCTTTTCATGACTTGGAATACTTCTTTCCAGCCCCTTCTTCCCTACAAGGTTTGTTTGGAGAAAGCAGCCGATAGTCTCACGGGAACTCTTTTGCAACTAACTATCTTCTTTTCTCTTGCTGCTTTTAAGATTCTCTCCTTATCTTTAATCTTGGCTAATGTAATTCTGATGTGCCTTGGTGTGTGCTTCCTTGGGTCCAACTTCTTTGGGAGTCTCTGAGCTGTCTGGACTTCCTGGAAGTCTATTTCCTTTGCCAGATTAGGGAAGTTCTCCTTCATTATTTTTTCAAATAACTTTTCCTCTTGGGTCTTGGGTAACCGAGTCCCTGCACTATTGGTGGCCTCGTCTTCCCCTCTGATATTTTCACGTGATATATTAGTTCTTCTTGTTCTAGGTCAGTCTCCTTCGGACAGAAGGGGTCAGGTAAACGTGAAGAATAAATAAATAGACTGGCCTGTCACCCAGATGAGCCTCTGCAAAGTGTCTTCTCTCCTTTGGGATTTCAGCCAGCACTCACTTATAAAGCCCCCTCTTTTTCATGGGCATCCCTTCATTGGTATTTATCTTTGCTCCTAGAACACAGGCAGGGGGTCTTGACGTGAAATGCATCAAAATGGCAAACATTCCAGTGATCACACTTCTAGGAACTGCCCCAAGGGAATAATTAGAGGTGTGCCCAGAGATCAGTGTGCAAGGGTGTGTGCCACAGCGCTGTTTGTCACAGTGCAGCATTGGAGACCAGCAAAATGTCCAACAGAGGGAGAATGGGAAATTATGGGATGTTTTTAGTGGGGAACATTATGTGACAACTAAAAATTGTGTTTTTACAAGAGCGTTTTGTGACACAGCAGTGTTAATAATATAGAGAGTGGGGAAACATAATACATGGCAATGTAATCGTAATAGGCAGGAGAAAGTCTATGGAAACTCACCAAAATGTTAGTTGCTCGAAGGGTGTGGAGTCCGGCCAGCAGGACTGCGTGTGATTACTGGAGGATTTCTCTCATTCTGGTGGTCAGGACTCGGTGGTTGAAAATCAGCATGGAAACACAGTTCACCTTCCTTTGGGGCATCCCTTGTTTGTAGTTTCAGAGTGGGGTGAGGGGATAGGATGTGGAGAGAGAAGAGGCGTGAGATCCATGGTCTCTCTACACCAGTCTCCACCTTCTCCAATCTGCATGTTAACTTCCTAACCCCCAAATCCCATCAACATGAGCTCCTGCTCACTTTCATTCCAGGGCCTGCTATTACCTTCAGCAGTGACCCCCTGTTTGCAGAGGGCTCTCCGGAGACCTGGGGCTCGGTCACCCCTACATGTTCCCCTATCTGTGAGTATATCAGTAGCCACATGTGTCATTTTAAAAAGCAAATTTGTTTAAAAAGCCTTGTCTACATAGTTCAGTTAGATATTTCTTCTTTTTAATCTTCACCTGAGGATATGTTTATTGGTTTTAGATAGAGAGGAAGTGGGAGAGTGGGTGGGGAGAGAAACATTGAAGTCAGAGAGAAACAGCAATCGATTGGCCCTCCAAACCCATATGCACCCCAACCAGGAATCGAACCACAACCTTTTGGTGTATGGGACGATGCTCCAACCGTGTGAGCCGCCCAGCCAGGGCTAGGCACACATTTCTCACATTTTCTAATCAGTCAACTTAAAAATATACTCCTCAGATGATGACCAGTGAAATGTAGTGAAACTACTTGCCCTTCAAATTATGATTGCTGATCTCTGCCTCATGCTTCTGGAGTAAAACTACAGATTTCATATTTTTGGACTTAGAAATTTTCATTTATTCTGTATGCATGAATATTTGATGTTAATATAGTTTGTTTATAAAGAGCCTTAATTTCAAATGGCCCACATGAATGGTCTGGGAACTAATGACATGCAGATCAAAATAAATCGGTGTGGCCTGGGCTCGCCTCTCATCCAGCCTCATCACACTGACTGAACTCTTTCCAAACCATTCTTTCTTTGAATGGTGTTTTCAGTGTCTCCTCCTTCCTCTTCTACTTTGTCTTTACTTCAGTTTTTACTTAAAGGCCAGAGTCAAACATCGCATCCTCTCTAAAGTACTCCAACACATTGCTCAGTCTGTCCCTCTGTTAATTTCAACAGAGCACTGCCTGTTGCCTGAATTAGACAGGGGGAGGGGGGAGGAGGAGGAGCTTCTTGTTTTGTACCTCCAAAGCATCTTCTTTACTCCTTATTGAGGCACTTGCACTAATTTGTTCATGACTTTCTCACCTCCATGAATCTGTGTGCAAGTTGAGGGGAAGGTACATGTTTTATATCTTCAGCACCCTGGCTGGTGCGGCTCAGTGGGTTGAGTGCCGGCCTATGAACTGAAAGGTCGTTGGTTCGGTTCCCAGTTCAGGACACATGCCAGGGTTGTGGGCTGGGTCCATGGTTAGGGGCATGCAAAAGGCAACCAATCGATGTTTCGCTCCCTCTCTTTCTCCCTCCCTTCTCCTCTTTCTAAAAATAAAATAAAATATTAAAAAAAAATTTAGAAAAAAATTTTCCCAGCTACTTGATACTGAAACCAGAAATGCCGGTGTTCATGCTGCCTGTCACCACCAGAACCAATGAGCAGAGACAGGGATCGAATCTTTACGGGCGCTTGATTCAGAGGGCTGGCGATCTGAGAAGACGGCGGGTTATGTATCCTCACAGACCGTCTTACATTCCATTTCAAACAGCCCCATTTTTAAGGAGAAGAAAAGTGCAGGTAAGGGGTTTGGAATTCAGGGAAAAGGTCAGTCTGATAAAAAGATGCAGCCTCCTTTCATCTGTTGACCAGCGATTCTTTATGTGTGTCCTGGACAGCAGGCATCTCTCCCTGGAGCAGAATGGCTCAGGTTCCATCTTGATGGCCTGCGGTCCTCCTGGGTCACAAAGGGGGACCAGCTGATGGTCTCCTTCAGTTCCCAGAACAATAGCTTATCACATGCATTAATTACTGAGCTTATTGACTATTACCTAAGAGTAAAATTTTCCAGCTCTTGAGTCCTTCATCAGCATGACTGGAAATATGTTTGTTGATTGAAACTGTTAACTTGTGCTCAGCCCATCGGTGGTTTCAGCTCAAGGATTTTTGAGAATTACTTTGCACGTCCATTCAGTTGACAACTCTTTACTGAGCACCTACTATGGGGTCAGATACTAGTCTAGGCTCTGAGGATATGGTGGGAACAAGACAGACAGGTGTCTGCTGTCCTTCAAGTGGGGGAGATAGGTAATAAATAAGAGAATCTCAGAATTAGACAGAGTCATGCCATTCATTCAGCCATTCCGCCGATATTTATTGAGTACCTGCGTCATGATAGACATTGTCCTCGTTGCTGGGGATACCGACGGGAACAAAGCAAAGATGCTGCCTTCAAGGACTTGGTGGGCAGGGTGCAGTATGAGATCGGGTGGTCAAAGCAGGCATCTAGAAGGGAAATGCCTGGGACCTAGTTAATGCAGGCGATGATACTTCAGTCAACAATTATTTTATAAATAATGAAGAGGATGCAGCCGCGAGAAGAGGGGGGAGCGAATCGCTGCAGCAGAAGAATAAGTACAAAGGCTGTAAGACAGGGACACAAAGCAGGCCTGCGTATCCACAGGGGCGGTTGGACGCCGAGGTGAGAGGCGAGAGTGGCAGTTCCTGCCGGGCCCTGCAGGTGTGGTCGGGGATTTGGGTTTCATTCCATCTTATTTTATGTGCCTGGGAAGGTATTCGTTTAGGATAAATAAGTAAATGTACATAAATAACTTCTCAGGCTCCCCTCCTGGAGATCTGACTCAGTGAGTCTGGTGTAAAGCCTTGGAATCTGCAAAACACTCCCCAGGTGGTTTTGAAGCAAGAGGTCTGCGACCAGTTCTTGATAGTCGAGCTTAGAGACTCTGCAAAGGGGTTAATCAAACGCCTGCCATTCAGAGTAAGAATCCACACGGGAGGAGGCTCTGGGTAAAATATGTGGCTGAACGTCAGGCAAAGAGAGGCGTGGCCCAGCGCTGCCTTGGCTTGGCACTGGGGCTCCTTTCACAGCCCGAGAAAGTCCTGGGGAGTCTGCAGGTCTTCCCCTTCCCGTGTGGCTCCCACCCCTCCGGCAAGAACACGAGGGCCAGGCTGGCTTCGGGAGCAGAGTTCCGAAGTTCATTTCATTTCCCTGCTCTGAGTTCTGCCTTTCTGAAACGATTCTGAAATAAAATACAAGAATTGGGTGAGAGTGACTTTAAGACTCTCCTCTCTAGAAATAAAGCAAAAGTGAAATTTGGATTGTATGTATTATTTCATCAAATCTTCCTGATAAACTTAGGAAGTAGATAGGCCAGGCCCCTTACCCACAAAAGACATTCAGTTGCCTAGAATCCGGAGTCCCCGACCCACAATTCCAGGCTCATTCAAGACCTCCAGAATCAGTCTTACTTTGTATTCAATGCACACCGGAACTCCTGATTCCAAAAGTCTTATGGCCAAAGTACTCCAACACGTTGCTCGGTCTGTCCCTCTGTTAATGGACAGGTCTGCGCCTGGACAGGCAGAGAGCCACCCTTCTCGTGCAAGGAAGAGGAGGCAGGGCTGAGCTCTGGGCTGAGGGCCGGAGCTGGAGCTGTGGCCGGCCTCTGCCACTTGGCTGTGTGATTTCAGCCAAGCAAGTCCTCTCTCTCCCTTTGCAAAGTGAACTGGTGAGATGAAACGTTATTTCTGGCTTTCCGTGGTTATTTAGTCATTTACTTTATAGAGCTGGGGAAATGGAGGCTTAGTGTCAGGCAGAGGCTTCTCCCTGTCTCCCAAGAAAATTGCCTTTTGAACAGAGAATGCATTACAATTATTCTCTGGTTCTCTGTTCAGTGCTCTGGCTACCGCCAGACCCCGCTCTGTCCCCAGCAAGCTTTTGTTCAAAGCTACATGCAGAGAGGCTGGAATAAGCCCACTGGTTCTCAGTCGTGCTCTTCATTTTCCACTCCAGTGTCTTTTAGATGGAAGCTTTCATTATCTCTTCTTCTCATGGATTCCTTTCTTTCCTATTCTGATGCTGCTGCAAACACAATCGGAGAGGACATATGCTAATTTCATTGCGATCTGGAGACTAAGTTTTTAAAAAAGGAGGTAGGGACCTTAGAGGGAAGACACCATTTCTTTCCACAGCATCTGTGAGCCAGAAGGAGAGGATGCTGTGATTTGGGAGTTGAGTTTGGTGAAAGAGAGGTCAACTCAAATGTCCTTGCCTGAAATGATATTACATTTGTATGGGAGGCAGGATCCATGGACTGGGAAACAAGGGGATGTGCCAGGAAATAGCTCACAGTCTCAAAGGGGTTTTAACCTAGGCACTGATTGCGGCCACGGACACCTAGATGAGCATTGGTGTCATAGCTCCATCACTATTCTAAGTCCTGTATTTGAGCATGGGGGACAGTGGAAGACATAGCAAGTCTGACCAGTGGAGGGCGCCAGAGGCCTCCGTCCACAAAGCAGCTTCCAAGTGAACATTTGCTGCTTTCCTTGGGTGGGGAGTGGGTTGTGGTTTTGACAGGGGCACCCGCCTCCATCTCTTCAGCTGTTGGAGCACTGCTTCCGTCCATCAGGGAAGAAAAGGCCCTGAACTCAGTCACCGGCCTTGGGTTGTAACCTTGGCTCTGAGACCTCAAGCAAGCCATCCACCTTGGCCTTCGTTTTTTTAATTTTCAAAATCTGATCGTCACAATCTGAAAGAGGCGACTTTCAGGTCCAACACCCTAGAGTTCTATGACTCATCAGCAGGACTGAAGCTTTGGGCAGAAAGTGAGATTAACTTGAAATCTTCTTGGAGGTTGGACATCATGGAGAGTGATCTGGGGAGAGTTTACGTAGAGAAACGAGGAAGCGGAATCATCTCCGCGCAGCCTCCATTGTCTTGAACTCGGACTTTAACCATAGGTCATCTGAGTCTTTTCAGGCAGCCCGTTAAAGGAGGCAAGATAGTTTGAGCTTGTGTTATGGTAAGTCAAGTGCCATGATAAGTAACCCCCAAATTTCAGGGGCATAAACACAACAAAATTGTATTTTTTATTCCCATCACACTCCACCTGGTTTGAAGGAGATGAAATGGGCTCAGCGACACAGAGTCACTCAGGGACTCAAGACCCATGACTCGTGACTCCATCCTTCCTCGGTCTTCAAAGTGTTCCATTCAGCCAGGGGGAGAGAGAGAGCAAGCTTAGGGGTTTGCAGGCCAAGCTGGGGAGTGACATACATAATTCCTGCCTTCCTGTCATTCAGCAGGAGTGATCTAGATGCACAGGGACTGGGAACATGGTTCCCTGTTGTCCCCCCGAGAGAGAGAGCAGGATCTTGGTGAGAATTAGCGGCCTCTGCCTGTCTCAGGGCTGCTTCTGAGAATGATGTTGCAGGGCCTCTAGAATTGCCCAGTCTGTCTGTCACCTGTGCACTACTCACGTGACGTCAGTCCCCCGTCACTGTAAGGCCGTGTCCTCCCAGGTGGGTGCCTTGCTCTGATGGATGCAAAGCGCGGTACAGGCTAGCAGTGGCCTGGAGTGTGCTCTGAAGTCAGGTATATCTTGAATGTAGTCTCAGCTCCGCTAATTAAACATAAGAACTGGAATAAGAAACTTGTTTCCAGGTTACAGATGCTGCAACTGAGGGTTACGAGGACTGATTTCATAGGGTTGTCGTGAGGATTAAATGAAATAAGATATTTAAGGTGACTGGGACAGAGAAGGCACTCAATAAATGGTATCAAAATTCTTTTCTCGCTTCCCTTTTGGGATTGTTCTAACACCACAAGAATCCTGATTAGGAATATTGGTCTACGGTTCAGCTCATTAATGAGTTTGGGCCCCCTCCAGCTCCCGTAAACACTGTGAGATCCCTTCCATCCCCACTGAAATGGAGGGATAATGTTAGCTCCAAGCCTGGCATGCATTCAGTAAGACATAAAATAACAGCTCAAAACCATATAGAAGACAGAGCAGAGATAATAATAGTAAATATCTAGGCTGCTTAAGTGACGGCAATGAAATACTAAACCGAGTTTGGAGGTGTCTGGCAGCCGTGGCAAAAAAGGGGACTAGGACGGGAGACACAAATCTCTCTGTCTGATGTTAAAAAGCACGCCTCTGTGTAAGGGAATACATGTCAAAGACATTTATTCATCAGGTGCTTATAGACAGGGATCACCAAGGGGCATAATGGTCCTTCCCCTCCTCTCTGTGTGATTAGCTCTGAAAACGGCACCTGGAGGTTTGAAAGCTTATCTGGGGCAGGATGAACGGAGCAACGGGACCTGCCCCTCAGGGTGTAGTGGCAGGCTGGTGCCCCGCACAGGTAGAGGAAGCAGATGCCACCCTGCTCGGTGAGATTGGCAGGGTTCCAGGAAGCACAAAGGTGACGGGATCCCACCGTCTACAGGCCACATTCTTAGAGCCAGGAATCACCCCACACAGAGTCACAGGGACTGTGAATGCGGTGAGGACAGAGCACGAGTGCTGCTGTCACGTTGTCCCTCCTGGTGCTCGTCCCGTGGGCCCGCCGGACGATGCACAAGGTGCAGCTGACCTGTCCAGGCCTGCTTTGCACTCTGCGTCTTATGTTGACTATAAATCCTCCTGAAATGATTTTGCATTGTGTTTAGAAGCCAATTTGCCTAATTGTCAAGATGAAACAACAGTTTGTGCAGATGTCTCACTATTTTTAAAAGCCCAATTTGCTTTCAATGAATGCTTGACATGGCATTTGGTGGTGACAGGCATAGGGGCGCTGGGACCAGCACCTATTGAAATGGGAGAACCCCTAACCAGAATTGTTTTATTTTCTTTTAATCTAGTTTTTAAGAGAGAGAATCGAGTTAAAATCTACAGGAAATCCTTTCATCCAGGAATCTTTGAAAGCTCATGCCAATATCAACAACAAGGAGCACTTTTGGAAAGTGCTTTGCAAACTTCCCATTCACAGAGCAATCCACATGCACATCACGTAGTGACGGGGGCTCGTCTTTACAAGAACACCCCTCGTGACAGAGCTGTGAGTGCCGGGTGTTTGTTTTTAAGCGCTCCTTATTTACAGTTTCTCTGGGAACGTGCAATGACAGGAATCACTCTCCTTTTTACCGGATGAGGAGACAGGGCCACAGCCACCGGTTGGATGGACTTCATTCCAGCTTGGATTCTGTCCCGTGGTATTGGCGTGGGTTTTAGCGGTCCACCTCACAGCAAGTTTATGGGTTGACCCCTTGAGAACTTAGACATGGTCTCCATAGGACCACATCTGGCTAGTGGTGGAATTGGGCACTGAAATAAGGCATCCAGGGTGGCTTCTGCACACCTTTCCTGCCTGCACAGTTTGGCCCGAGTGGGCACAAGCTCTCTTCCAGGTTTCACACTCTAGGCCATTTCCTTCCATGCCCCGACCTCAGGCCTTCTGCAGAAAGCTTTAGACACTAGATGACTTCAAGGCCAGCACTGTACTCTTCATCCACACAGGGTTCAGCCCAAGCAGACAATGAGACAGCAAAGATCTGGTGCAAGATTTGGCATCGGCCGACCTGGGCTTGAATCTCCGTGCAGCTCCTGCTGAAGTGTCAGGCTGTGGGCACGTGACCCTGGGTGTCTGACTTCACTTGAACAGCATGTCTTCTGAACACCTGACTCAGTGGCTGTCCGTGTGTGGTCTCCCAAGCAGCACCATCAGCACCATCTGGTAACTTGTTAGAAGTACCAATTCTTGGGTCCTACCCCAGACCAAGTACCCCAGGGCCCCGCAGTCTGAGTTTCAAAAGCCCCCCAGGTACTCCCGGCATTTGTTTAAGTCTCAGAAGCACCTGCTCTAACTAATAATACCACCAGCCTTATAAGGATGTTGTAAAGCTGATTAGGAAAACAGGTCAAGGTCATGGCACACGGGAGCTGTTCAGTCAGCGATGACAGTGACCGTGACTCATCATCATGTCTTCTCTGAAAGTTCCTTTTAGCTGGTCAGACATGTGGTTCCTGACTCAGAAGAGTATAGGATTTTCATGACCACCTGGACCCCAAGGGGACACTTGGACCTGGGGAGAGAGGCTTGACTTGATACATTCTCACTTTCTTTTTATGAACTCGTAGGCCTGTGGGCAGAGGTCCAGGACAGGGAGGAGGGTGAACTGTCTGGGCAAAAGGGCTGTCTGGGCATCACGTCGGCCCTGGCCTGCTGCCACCTCTCCTGTAACGGTAACGTTCAAGAGGGCAAGAACTTGGTCCAGAAGAGGCCGGGAGGCTCTAGAAACTGATCTGGGCCCCGAAATTCCAGGGGGAACTTTGTTTTGTTTTTATCCCCCAGTCTCCCTATTACTTTTTTCTGGTTTATTAACTTACTCCAGTAGAATAGTGGCCCCTAACGAGGTCTTTGTCTCCCTCCAGAATCATCACACACCAAGTCATACAAGAGAAAAGAGCTAGCAAACCTTCCTAAACAGCTTGCGTGTGGATAATCCTTTCCGCCCAACGTGCCTTCATTCTGCTTCTAGAAACATCCCTTGAAATCAGGCAGGGCAGAGATTATCGCCTATATTTTTCCGAAGCAGAGAGGAGTGAATTGATTTACTCCAGAGCACGTGGCGGCCCCAGAGTCAGGCCCCCAGCCGCCGACTCTCACTGTTTGCTGGATGGGAAATGGTGGGGGCCCTGGGATCCCAGAGGCTGCGGTGGGCACGGGGAAACAAACAGGGTTTGTTTGACAAGCCAGGGAATGATGGACCACCTTGTGCAGGAGAGTCCCCTGCCTCAGCCTCTGTGGCCCCTGGGGAGAGAAGATTCAGCAAAGGCAGGCCTGGGAGGTCCTGCAGTGGAAGGAGATGCTAATGAGAGGCGTGGCATGTGTGGTGGGGAAGGTAAGGTCTGGAGCTCCACCCGAGGGAGCCCCAGGGGAGTGATGGGGCAGTGGAGCTCCTGAGGTGGGTGGGGTGGCAGGGTGTCTGTCTTGCCATCAGGCTTGTAACTGAATGTGGCAGGTTAGCCCCAGGTATTACTGCTTTGAAATGTCAGGTTCTGCTCCCCTCATCTTGAGGTTCAGGATTGGTTCTCTAAACCATCTTTACACTTAGGTTGTCTCAGCCCCAATCAACCAGTGGGAGGGCCAGAGCAGTGGGTATGAAGCCCAACTAGGGAAACCAAGGCTCAGAGAGGCTGGTTGACATGACAGTGAGCCAATGTTCAACTCAGCCACCAAACATAGTCCCTTGAGTCTACCTTTCTGAGCCAGCAGCTCATGGCTGTTTATTTTCTTGGGGTATTTTTTTTGGTGTCTTAAACAATAGACATTTATTTCTCATAGTTCTGGAGCCTGGGAAGTCTAAGGTCAAGGTGCCAGCTAATTCTTGGTGCCAGCTCTTTCCCTGAGCTGCAGACAGCCACCTTCTTTTGTGTCTTCCTGTGGCTGAGGGCATCCTTGGATTTTCTTCCGTGTCAAGGAGACAAGGCTGAACAGGGGCTTCCCAGGCCAGAGACCCTTGTGCCTCATACTCCCTGCCTTCAGTCTAGCTGGGCCTGAGCATCAGCCTGAACTTGGCCTAATTGCCTGGGTTAGAGAAAGCTGAGTAAGAGAACTGGTCCAAGTGGGGTGGGGGTGCAGTGGAGATCTGCTTCCTCTTCTTCCTGCCAGGAATCCAGCTGTTCTCCATGTGCTGACAATTTGTGGGAGGGTTACCAGCCTTGTGCACTGGGTGCACCAGCTGCCACACATTCTGCCCCCAGAGGAGACTTAAATCATCCTGCCCTGTGCAACTGAGGCATCAGGCACGACAGGAGGTGTGTGTGCGTGTGTGCACCTGTGCATGCACGTGTGTGAGGGGGCGGTGGGGTCCTCATCTCAGCATCTCACATCCCCCCAAGGAACACTGGGACAGCCTCATGGAAGAGGGAAGAATGGGGATCAGAGGAAAGTTCCCCAGCGGGATATGGTGATCAATTACAAGCAGAGTTTTCCCCTCTGCTAAGAAGGTGCAGACTGTGTAGATTCTCCCTGCACCCTCTCTCCCTCACCCACCTCTGCCTGCCCCACGCCTGCAGTGTGAGAGCTGGCAGGGACCTCAGAGACTATGCTGTGGAACCCACTTCAGAGATGAGGGACTGGGCAGGGCCCAGAGTGACACAGAGATTGAGGTGGCTCTGGTCAGGTGATGTCACAAGAGGCTTAGGCACAGAAATCAATCTTACAGCATTCTTGACAATGCCCAACCACTGACCATGGCCACAGATTTCATTATAACAATTAATGAGTGCCATCCTAACTGATGAGCCCAATTATTTTCAGTATTTTTTATCATAACAAAAAAAATCTCATAACGATAATCTACTTTTATCGAGTGGTTTCTGTGCCATGTGCTTTGCATTGGTCGGCTCATTCAACATCCCTATGCTTCTTGGAGGTAAATCCCATCATTCTGTCCATTTTGTGGATGAGAAAACTGAGGCTGGAGTAGGATGCTTTTCATACTGTTCCAGCACAAACAGTAAGTGTGGAATCAGGGTCTGAGCCCAAGCAGTCCAGCGCTGGCTCATGAGTTTTAGTCACAAGTCTGTACTGCTCCCCTCTGCCCCAGTCCCCCAATCTCCTTGGGCTTATGATGGAGTCGGTGCAGAGCTTTGCATGCCCTTCTAGGTGGCACTTGCATAAATCTCAAGTCTAGTGGTCCAAGTAATTTTTGTGGCGTGCATGAAAAAGGTGAGCAGGTCTCCTTATGAGCTGATGGGTGTTGAATTACTAACAAAGGAGATTGGGGTGGGGGAAGAGATCAGAAAGGGATTGCTCTTTGTTGATGGTAAGTGATCTTCGGAGTCAGCATCCCTGAAGCTAAGGTGAAAAATGCCAGAATTATGTATCCCTCTGAAGTACTGGCTCTCAGTAACTTGCTTTCATGCCAAGAGCAATGAGACAATAAAGGAGCTGATGTCTTGTGTTATAAAAAGTGCTTTTGTTCCTGGTTTCCCCAAATTTATGTAACTAGCTTTCATTAAGATGTAGCTGTTATTTAATACATAAAATATCAGAAGAGCTACAGTGAAATCAAGTGGCTGAAGATGCTTTTGGAGCTTTGCAATGCGGCTCCGGCTGAGTCTGGAGTTCTTAGCTCTAAGTCCTCGCCTATGCGAGCTTCTATAGTTTCCCCCTTAGAGGTACTGCCAGCTCCAAATCTGGCTCTCGGAGGTACTCTGTGTGGCTGAGGACTTTGGACAGGTGAGCTCTGGCTTGGTGGAGATCACATGGGGATGGTAGTGCTCACCAGGTCTTTCCAGCAAAGGGGTCGGAGCCTGCACTGGAAAGGACACGTGTGGCAGGACGGTGGCATGTTCTGCATCCCCACCGATGAAGAAACCCAGCCCCTGTCTGCTTGCCTGGCTCACCAGCTTCTTTGCCTTCCTGTGCCCTTGGCGGCCCCCTGCCTCTCCCCCTGGCTCTCAGCCCACCAGCTCCGCATCCGTGGCTGGAAGGGCACCTTTAGCATTAGGGACTACCATGGGGGCGGGGAGCACCTTCACGACACGCCACCTTCATCCCTGCTGCAGGGAGAGTTAGTGCCGCCTGAGGCTGGTGGCCTTTACAAGAAAATGGCCCCTAAGACTCTGGCCAACAATGTGGGGGTTTGAGTCTGAGAGACTGGGGTGCAAATTTACTTACTGGATGGTCACATCCACTGGATGACCTTGGACAAGCTCCTCAACTTCTAGGAGCTTAGGCTTGCTTATGATTAAAATGAGCAAGATTGTTGGGTAGGTGGAATGAGGCAGTGGACGCTTTTAGCGAGGGCCTGGCACACAGTAGGTGCTCAGTTAATGAGAGGTATTGTCATTGCCATTATTACTACTACTACCTGCAAAAGTGGGAATTGTGCTTCAGTTTCATAAAGGCCCATCAATCTCTTCCTCCCTTCTTCTCCTCCCACCTCCCCAATTAAACCAATACTCACCCAACAGGCCCTTTCCACAGGAGAAGTTCTAGGCCATTGGACTTTAGGATCCTAGTCCTCCAAGAGCCACGAACCAGCCCACCCCACTCCTGCCTCCTCACCCCGTCTCAGCTCTCTGGCTGCCCCTGGACTGTTCTCCCTGCTGCCCCGTGACAGCATCCCCGGTCTGTGTCCCTGGAGAGGAATTCAACAGCGTGAGTGGCTGTGATGAGTCTGCGGTGTTATTTCTCTCTGGACCCCTCTTGCAGGGATCAGAATGAAGCCATCATTTCTTTGTGCCTGGAACGGTCCCCAGAAAAAGCCATGAATAACCTTCCCCCGAGCGGCAGCATTTGGGCTTAATTGTGTTTTGTTAATCAGGAAAACAATTAATTTGCCCGCTGCCTCTTTGGTGGGGGTTTTTCTTCCCCCCTTTTTTTTTTAAATATAGGAGATGCTGCGAAGATGATCCATGTGATATCTCTAGATTCAATTTCTTTCTCTCCCCAAGGCAAGGAACGACTCCTCTGTCTCCATGACATCCGGAGACAGCAGGGTGAGGCATGGCGTTTTCCAAAGCAGGCTGGTTTCTAAAGCTGAAATGTCTGCTTCCTGGCAATAAGACGGCTACTGCCCCCGGGCTCTCACACATCTGGGAGAGGAGAGGAGGACCCAGAAGGCTCTGGTTTCACGGCCTCTCCAGTGTGTGACAGATAGGGCCAAATGGGCTCCCCATTGCTTGGTGGAACTTGGGCTGGGGGCTGGGGAGGCAGAAGCCGGTGCTGTGTTCCTCGGGTAACTTCCTTCGCTCCCAGGTGGTAGTGACTGACTAAGGGCTTACCTTTGGGCCACGCAATAGAATGTGTTTTCTGAACCAAGGGTGGGACATTCGGAGGGTGGTTAGCAAGTCCCCTCAAATTCTCTTTAGACCAGGACGGGAGTTAGGGAGCCATCGAGTGTGTTATCTGCCAGGGCGGCACCCCAACTTTGCCTCGTTCGCCGATGTGCCAGCGGCCTGGCATAGTCCGGCACTCGGCAGACACTCAGACATGGGTAGGGGGGAGGTTGTGGGCCAAACTTGGCGCAGAGAATAATAAGCCCCTTGCTGGGTGGGACAGGCAGCCTGATTTCGAGCACCTAGAGACACCAGTCGTCTCTTACTGAGCAGCTGGCCGGTGACGTGAAGGAGGATTTCTCCCTGTTGAGGAGCTGGTGCCCAGCTCTTCCGTAGGCAGCGAGGAAGAGGGAAGAGAACCGACAGTGACCAAGGAACCACCGGCGCCTGGTGCTGTGCTGGGCGTTTTATGACAGACGTTCTCCCGTTTTTCCCTGAAGTGATTGTGTGAGGTGTGTTCCCATTTTCAGTCGGAGAAACTAAGGCCCAGAGAAGTAGGCAATGCCCAGATCGCCCAGCTCACGCTCTGTGCACGCCCGTAGGTCTTCTTGCCGTGGGAACTCCTGGGCAGCCTCAGCAGTATGTGACGTCTGTGGGCTGGGCCTTGTGGGTCGGGGTTGTGTGTGGGGGGAGGGGCTGGGCCTTGTGGGTCGGGGTTGTGTTGGGGGAGGGGCTGGGCCTTGTGGGTTGGGGTTGTGTGTCGGGGGAGGGGCTGGGCTCAGTTCCTCCCTTCCAGATGTCCACACTCCTTGGCTTTGACTTCTGGTCTAGCCATTCAGTAGCCTCTGGGCCTTGGCATAACTGCTCTGTGCCTCAGTTTCCTCATCGCAATGGAGATGACAATGGTATCAATTTCACAGGGTTGCAAGTGGGTGCAGCCCTAGAGCTGTGCCTGGCCCGCAGCACAATCGATGTGGGTTAAAGCTGTTATTAGCACACGCTCTATCTCTTTATATGTCTCGCGTCTGTTGAGGGGCATCTGGGTAGTATATGGCTCTTAACCTATTTAGAAAAGCCTGGTCTGCAGGGACCCTCTCCATAAAATCAAATTTATAAGCAGGCTCTGCTGGAATGCTGATGATTAAACACTCGTAAAGCACACCTTCCTCTAGGTGGCTTTTTATCACTGCAGTGCAGGCATGTAGGGTGTTATTACCCTGAGCTGAAAACCTATGCTTAGCAAAGAGTTTGTGCCAGAGGTTGAGCCCTGCGTGCTGTTGTTAAGCTCCCCCTTGGAGAGCAGAGTGAGAGAATGCACTGGACTCGGAAGGTCACTGAAAGCCTCAGGGATCTGCTTGTGAGGGGCTGCGTGGTTCCCATCCGACCCCGCCCCTTCCCAGGGAGGAGTGGAGGAAGCAGAGGTCCAGCGGAGATGACCCACAAAGTGGTGGCGATGGTCAGTGTTAAGAGCAGGAGCTCGAATCGTTGTTCAGGCAAGTGTCTGCTTTGGTGCGAGAATCGAGGAGGACACCCATATCAGTTCCCTTGGGCTGCCGTAACCCAATGCTGCAGACTGGGCGGCTTTAATGATAGAACTTCAGTGATCTCACAGTTCTGGAGGCTGAAAGCCCATCATCAAGGCGTCAGCAGGGCTGGTTTCTCTCGAGGCCTCTCTCCTTGGCTTGAGGATGGCTGGCTCCTTGCTGTGTCCTCACTTGGGCTTTCCTCTGTGCACACACGTCTCTGGTGTCTCTTTGTGTCCATCCATTTGGATTAGGGCCAACACTAAAGGCTTCATTTTTACTTAGTCACATGTCTAAGTGCCCTATCTCAAACACAGTC
>CM052549.1:69277522-69629270 GCA_028533065.1 Trachops cirrhosus
GATCTTGTCCTTGGCAGAGATTCATTTATTCAATCAGGCAACGCTTACCGGACACCTACTTCATGCCAGGGGTGGTTCTGGGAATCAGGGTTATAAAAACACAGTGCAGCCCCTGGGCCCGAGCCGCTCCGCTGGGGGAGCCAGACGCATAAACAAATGATTAGAGCAGATGTAATTAGTGCTAATAGAGACGGCTGCAAAGTGCTGCAGCCACGGCGGAGGCGGGGCTCGCTCAGCCTCAAGTCGTCCCCTTCCAGCTGTTCTGAGAGAGTGAATGTCACTGTTGTGCCTAGAACGAAGGAGGCCCAAGGGGACATTGATGCTGTGTCAGTGCAACATGTCATCACACTCACGGAGTGACTGATAGACACGCATCACACATAGATACATTGCACATGGGCATACACATCATACACAGACATACAGCACACACATATCAAACGTATGCAGGCAGATACACACAGACACATGCATCACACACACATCACATACCACACATATCACACACACACATACCTGATTAGCTCCCCCCACCCTCCTGTAAGACAGACAGTGTCAGCCCTGCCCCTCCTCCTCCTGGACCACGCTGCAAACAGCCCAGGTGCAACCTGACTTGGTAATGCTCCTGCTGGTTTGGGCCGTGGTTGTGGGTGGATTCCAGTGTCTCACAATGAGCCTTCCCAGTGCTTTTCCTTATAGGCTACAGGCAGTCTAGCCTGCCCTACAATCACCATGGCAACGGGTGTCCCTTTACATCTTCTACAAGTGCAGGGTGCCTCCTTACCGGAGTGCCACCCCCTGCAACCAGCACCCAGCCATGCTGTAGGCTCTGTGTCTGCCTTTCTGGGCTGTTTCAAGACCTTAATTTTTTGCCAGCTATCAATAGTGGAAGGGGAGCATGTGGCAGGTCCGACCCCTGGTTTATGGAGCTGCGGAATGTAGCTGCTCAGACTGGAAGTGACTGAAGAGGCCTGAATGCCCAGGCTGTCATCCAAGGACAAGGTGTCTATGTCCAAGAGATAAGCTGGGAGTCAGTTCTAGACAAGCTGGAGCATGTTATTGCAGGGTAACCAGGATGACAGAGATGCCCATGAGAGAGGTGAACAAAGAAACTAGGGATGCTCAACAAGAGAAAAGAAGTATCATCGAGAACAACATCGCGGACCAATATTGTATAGAAAAGGGAACAGATGGTGTCTATGGGGCCTCCTTAGTGTCACTTGGACCAATGGTTGGAAGGGAAAAGGCCATAGAAACTTCTTTCTTTTCCTCGTGGTTCTGAAAAGTCCCCTCAGCCTTTCAAAGGTAGAAGTCACTGTCTTTGAGGAAGTGAGCTCCCCATCAATGCAGGTAATCAAGCAGAGGCTAGATGGCCATTGGGTGGACATTCAAGTATGAGGAGGGTCTTTATTGTCTCATCTGAACCTGACTGGCCCCACTGCTGTCTCATGAGTAGCCGCGACCCCCTCCAAAGTGCCCACTTTCGTAGCTATAAAATGGGAAGTGGGTGCCAGCATGGGGCTCGGACCTCTGTCTGCTGTACAGCCCATGTTCAGACCTCATTTTCGGGAGCTGACATTTAACTTTATAGATTTAAGGCACTTCCTATTTTTCTGAGCTCTTTCATAGCCACAATCTCATTATCTCTCCCCCTTTACTCTGTGAAATAAATAGAACAGATACAATCACAGAGGCAGAGAAGTTCAAGGGGAATTTCTGAAGGTCACTAGTAAATTAGCAGCAGAGCCAATACGAGGCCAAGGCTCAGGTCTGCCAGTCCAGCCCACTGTCCACTCTTGCCTGTGGCCTGTTTGCTGGCATCTCCACCTTGGGCACATGGCGCCACGGAGAGGGCTTCTCAGGGAGCATGCCGTGGGGCGGAAGTCGTGAGTAAGTAAGTTAAGCAGAGGTTCCACAAATTTAAAGAAATGCCTGAACGTCAGTTCTCAACTTTGGGCTTTGCTGCTAGATACCCTCCGAGACACTAACAAAGTTGCTAACTCTATGTGACGTGAATACCTGGGTGATGTAAAAGTGATTTGTGCCGAAGGACCTGGGTGGGGTATATGCTGAGTCACAGGAATGAACTGATCTCCCCTAAACCTTGCAGTGGGGTGGTGTGGAGAAGGGAGAAGCTGACCACTGGTTCTGCTTGGTTCTGCATCTCAGTGGAAATTGAGCGGACTTAGTGTTTCTAGGGAAATTGAAACATCAAATGTCAAATAAGATCTCACGGCTCTAATTCTTTCTTCAGGTCCCTGGAGGATTCTGTGTCCACTGTGACAACCCAATCAGCTCCAACACGGTCGTCGGGTGCTGTGGAAGACCGGCCTCCTCTGCCTTCTTAGAATCGCTGTGTCTCCCTCTTTTCAACTCAGCTGAAGCAACGAATGCAGGTGTGAGACCATTCAGTGCATGTGGGTGTGCTGGTCTCGCCAGTGGACGACCACCTCTCACATGGAAAACTTTCCCTCCTGGCCTAACCTTTGTCTCTAAGTGAGTGTGGTGATGACGAAACCAGCAGGGCCCCACTGGTTCTTTCCGGGGACTCAGCTGTCCCTTTGTCTTCTTCCCCAGCTCTTGGTGAAGTGGGAGGGAGAGCCCAGGTCTCCTGTTACACTTAAGCGTCGTACCCCAAAGCCTGAGCCATGTTCACCCATGGGGTGTGGAAGGGATGGTGGGTCAAGGGTCTCAGTAAGAGACAGAGGTGATGGAAAGGTGTGGTCAAGGCTTCATCAGGCAGGTGACTCATCTTGCCTTTTGGAGAGTCCAGAGGGTTCAGGAACAGGTGGGACTATGGTCCACACTGGATTTAGGGGCAGCCTCAGAATGGTGGTGGGGGAAGCCACACACCTCTGGGAGGCCACTGAGTCCCAGATAATTCATCAGGGGGCTGTGACGTCCAGAAGAGTTGGGGCTGGGTGGCAGAGGGTGTGCCGTCGGGGACAGAGAGTTGCTCTGCCTTGTTGGGACTGTTCTCCTGGCTGAAGCTAAGCCCGGAATGTCCATCTTCATCCTGCCCACCGAACCTCAGCTCCTTTTCCTGGTCTGAGCTGCGTCCAGGTAATCTGGCCTTCCCTGTAATCGCAGCACTAGAGAGCTATGAAGACCATCGGCAGCTCCCCTCACAGGCGGTCTTTCAGCGTGTGCTCGATGCTTGCTGGCCGTGTTGGATCGACTCAGTACTAGAAAGTTCCTTCCGACTCGGAGCTGAGCTCCACCTCCTTGCCTCTTCCACCATCTGTTCCGGTTCCCAATCTGGAGCTCTATAGGATGAACCCAGTCTCTCCCCTGGGCCACCTCCTCAATATTTAAAGGCAGATGCCGCATCTCTCCTTAACCATCTTTTCTCATGACATGGTTTTCAGGCCTTTTGCCACCTGGGCACACTGCCGTGGGTGTGAACCAGTCGGTTAGTCTTTGCTGTGTTTACTCTGTGGTACACAGGTGTGAACTCAAGGCCACACTGTAAGAGGCTTCTCATCCCTGGCCTGCAGGTGGTCAGAGCCCCTAAGAGGACCATGTGGCTTTCTAGATCTACTTCAGCATGTATGCGTATTCCTGCCCTGCAGCCTTCCTCATGAGGAGGAAGAAGAGGCAAGGCCTTTAGGGTAGAGCCTTAGTGGGTAGCCCGCCCATGAGGACCACACAAGGGACTGGAAGCCAGGACACTGCTTTTCTGCCCAAGGACCCTGTGGTCACGACAGCGAGAGAGACTCCCTCTTCCCAATTCGAGTGGCTTGAATCCTTTCCAAAATCAATGCAGGGTGCTGGGAGCGCACAGAGTCCATCTTTCTCCCTGGCCCCACTTTCCACTTGGGATTGTTAGAATGGTGGGCACGACTTCGATGACCTCACCGCAGTGGTACGAGGCTGACTCACTCAGTGTCCCCAGGCAGGCTGAGCTCACTGAGGGCATGACCAGAAAATCTTGGCGGAAGGAGACTCAAGGCTTTTGCTGTCGCTATCGCTACAGCTTCTTGACTGATTTACTGGAAACGCTCTCAGTCATAGAGAAGCTGCAGGTACTGCACGCACGCCTTTCTTTTCCCGAACTGTTTCAGGGTGCGTGGCTGTCAGGAGGCTTATCACCCGTGAATGCTTTAGTTTCTAATCTCACAAACAAGGACGTGATCTTCTGAAGCCATCACCGATGATCAAAGGCAGGAAACAAACTAATTCATTACTAACATCTCTCTAATCCTCTGACTCTGTTAATGGGGCTGGCTGCCCTAGGAATGATCTTTATAGCTGAAGGGTCGCACACAGCATTTTGTTCTTGTGTCTCCACAGACTCCAGTGGAGAGCAGACCCCCAGTCTTTTCTAAACTCTCAAGACCTTGACATGTTTGAAGGCTCCAGGCCACCTAGTTTGATCAATATCCTCGCATCGGGGTTGTCTGGGGTTTCTTTGTGATCAGAGTCGGACTATGCATCTCTGGCAGGAGTTCCACAGAAGTGATACTGTGTCCTTCTCATTGCATCTTATCAGCTGGTACCCAATTCCACTTTGCCCTAGTCTTAGTGATACATTAACTTTCATCACTTGCTTAAGGTGGCGTCTGCCAGCTTTCTCCATCACAAAGTTACTCTCTTCCCCTTTGTGAATAACTGTGTGTGGAGATACTTTGAGGTTAGGTCAGTATCCCATTTTTGATCAGACTTCAATTTGTTCCTCTATCTATAGCAGTATGAACTTGTGGTTTCAAATTTTCAGAAGTCAATGGATTGCAACTTGTTACTTATTTTGATGATCAGTTCACCTGACAGTTGCCCGGTGGGAGGCCCTTCGAGTTGGTTTCTGTGTCCTGCTTGCATGTCCCCACTGTCCTTCGGGTACTTCCCGACTCTGGAATAGTAAGCCATCCCAGGGTCATGTCATCCTTTCCTCGCCCCTCTCTGAAATCAGCTCATTTTCCAAGGAGCCTGGCTCCTTTCAGTGGAGAATGATATTTAGAAACCAAAATCTGGAGACGTAGTGTGCTCATTGATATTGGGGTGGCTCCCAGGCCCTCTTGGTGGATAGACTGGAGAAATATCTACATTATGCTTATGTGTGGGTGTGGGCACACATAATTGCATTTGTATTTATACACTTATCCATGTATAAAACCCACGTGTTCACACACGCTTGCCAAATTCTAATGTAACACCTCAGGACTCACTCCGGTTTTCTTCTTTTTTATATTTGTAACTTCCTTCTCTAACGGGGGGTGGGGTGGGAATCTGGCTCTTATTATCTTTAACATATTTTCTTATTTGATCAGTGCCCCCATCTGGAATCAGGCTTCCATTGCTACTAGCACTTCTTTCTGGCACGGATGATCTCCTTATCCACCTTGTCCTACTAGCCCATGCCAGGCTGTCCCCCAAACCTGGTATGGAAGCCCCTCCCAATCTTCTCAGGTACCCTGTCCCCTCACAGTGCTGCCCTCTGCAGGGACCCCTCCATACCTCGCTGGAGCTCCAGCACACCATGCCAGCCCCCTCTGTGGCCACTCTCTCATACAGAAACCTCACACAGTGCTCAGGCTCCAGACCCCAGGTAGTGGTCCCTCAGTGGGGGGGCCCTTTCCTCCCCACTTGGGCACTAACACTCCATTCTGAGCTGCTGTATCCCCCCTGCCCTGGCACAGGTGCCTACCTGTCTCTCCCACCCTCACAATGGTTTGTGGACTGAATAGTGCAGTTCAGGAAGAGAAGGAACAGGAGGGAGGAAGAGAGAGAAAGTTTCTGGGATTCTTAACCATTATCAACAGGTCCTTCCTCACCTGTTCAAAGGAAGAGGCCAGGACAGCTGGCTGGCAAGGGCTGGGATTTGCAAAAGCCTCTTAGCAGGGTAATCTGTACGCCGCACATTAAGGTAAAGTGCAGTGGGGACTGCGGCTGCCTTTGGGTAATATGTAGATTATCCCATTCTGAGGCACATTAACGAAGTGCTAATTGTGCTTTCTCAATGCAATTTGGTGCCAGTTGCAGGAATAACTCTGGCACCTGCTTGGACTTTAGACTTGCAGATTAACTCAAATGGAAAGAGTAGCAAAACAGGGAATAATTTGTTCTCTAATAAGCCACTTGGAAGCCAACTCATTTCTCCAGTTGGTGTCAGAAAAGTGCAGCTCCGTGATTGGAACGGGAAACTGTGTATCGGGTACACAGGGTTCCATGCCATCTCTGCCAGAACTTGCTGAGAGACTCACCTCAATTTGCAACTAATGGCCTCAATTTACCTTTCTGTTATTAGGGAGAAGACTCATTTTATTCCGATTGGACACGCTGGATCTGAAGAGCGCCGTTTTCTGCCTCTGTCACTTGTACTTACGTGGGCTGCTCCGATGAATTTGACTAGAAAGCCGAAGGGCAGGAAATAGGTGCCTGCAATTCCTGAGATGAGATTCTCACCTGGGAGCTGGTGAGAAGTGCAGACCCACAGCCCCCACCCCCACCCCCAACCCCACCCCCAAGGTCTTCCTGATGAGCTGGTGTAGAAGTTTGAGACATGCTGATTGCTCTAGGAAGTGTAGCTCAATTCAACTGAGCAGAGTTTACTGAGCATTTACTACTAAGTTATTCAGCCAATGGTTTCTGAGGGCCTACTGTGTGCCAAGAAACGTGCTAGGCCCCATGGGGTGAATAATGAACAAGAGAGCCGGGGTTCCTGCCCTCCCAGGGCTGGTTGTCATGTGAGGGATGAACTGAAAAAAACAGACAGACAGCTAGGAATGACAACAGGGGCTTGGAGCAGGACCGATGGAGGGCACTGGTTTTAGGTAGGGTAGTAAGGAAGGCTATTCTGAGCAGGTGATGCTTACGCAGCAGCCACGCTCTCAAGGAAGCCACAGGAAGTTGGCTGGTGGGTACAAGGCCGGGAGGTTTGGGAACACTTCCTCATTTACGATGGCAGGTGTGAAGGCTGGGGCCAGAAACGCGCAGGGGGCTGAGTCCCTGCCTCTGCCTTTCCTCGCCTTCCCTTGCAGATGGGAAGAGGCTGCGCCTCCCTGGCACGGGAGGGAGCTCTGGTTATCGTGCAGCCAGGTGGAGACAGCATCACCATTACTTTCCAGGGGCCGGATTTGTGCATTATTAAAAACGGAATCACGTGATTTTCTGACAGCACTTAACGGGTAGTTCAGGGGGCTGTATTATTGCTATACATCATGTCTGGTTTATGACAAGCGGGGAGATTTCTGGCACAGAAGGGGCACTCGCAGGCCTTCAGTTTGATTTTTTCCTTCCTTCCTGAGGTGACAACTGGCAGCCAAGTCCCTACTTGCATGGGTGGTCCCCGAGGCTTCTTTAGGGGCCACTTGGCACTGAGGTGGGTATTGAGGACGCAGTGGAGGGGCTCTCTGGTGGGAGGGGCTGGCCCATTGCTCTGTCGGTGGTTGGATAAAGCTGATCGGCCCAAGCCCAGTGTGGGCAGTGGACAGCATGTGCTCATCCTCCTGCTTGTCTGGGTGGGACCAGAGGCTCAGTTTTTGTTTTGAGATGTGGGCATTTCTTCATCGCTGAGTGACATTCCTCACGATGTGTGTGAGGGGCTCTTCTTACCCACTCGGTCCAGCGTTCTTCACCTTCGCTCCCCCAGCGAGGTGCCTGGCAGATGAAAAGGCAACTGTGGGTGAATGGGTGGGGTAGAGGAATCGGAAACTGCCCCCCGAAAGTCAAGGCCCGCGGGTCTGCAGAGCAGGGACAGAGAGGACAGCACACTAGGGTACTTCACTACGCTTGGTTGGGTTATTTTGCCCCCATTGTATTTGGAGGCCAGTTAGGGGGTTCTCCAGCTCTTGAAAGGGTGGGGTGTCGATGGCGAAGTGGTGAATGCCTAGCACTGTGCCTGGCTCATGAAGCATTAGAATAGTGTGTTTGAATTCATGCATTCAGTCACTTTTTTTAGGTCAGGGGTTATCTGATATCCCAGGCTTCCTGGAGCCCTTCCTGGCTGTGCAGCAGGGGGTGCTGGGCAAGACAAGCTGCAGGGTAGGGACCCTTTGCTCACCTCCTGTCACCTCTGTAGGGAATGTCACACGCAGGCGGTGTTACAGGGGAGATGGCCCAGAAAGGACAAAGGACACAAACCCTTTCTGAGCTGCCCCCTGTGCTTTCCCGTCATTCCCCATGTCTGTACCTTGTGTACCATTCACACCTTGGGAACCATATCACCTCGGCTGTTTGCCTACTGCTGTGCCTCTGCCCGGCGCACCTGCGAGGTACAGAAGTGAGGCAGCGGGGGCTGGAGCAATTGCCCCTTCTTACCGCATAATTGGAAAATTCTGAATATACCAGCCTTTCCCTTAGCCTCGGTCATCCTGAAGGGGACTAGGAAGGCCCATTTGTATATGGGGCTAAGTTGGTGTGAGATAAAAATGTGTCTGCACAGCATTGTTTACCATAACTAACGGTGGAAGCGACCCAAGTGCCCCTTGATAGGCAGATGGATGCATGAAATGTGGTCTCTCCATACAATGAAATGCTATTCAGCTTCTAAAGGAAGGAGATTCTGACACACGCTATGACATGGATGGACCTCGGGAACAGTGTGCTGAGTGATGTAAACCAGGCACAGAAGGTCAAAGGCTGTGTGATTCCATGTGCATGAGGTCCCAAGAGTGGCCAAACGCGTAGAGACAGAAAGCAGCACGGAGGTTTCTGGGAGGGGAAATCAGAGGGTCATGTTTAATGGGGACAGAGTTTCATTTGGGGAAGAAGGGAAAGCTCTGGGGACAGATGGGGTCACAGTGCACCATGATGTCAGTGTACAGGGTCTGGCAGGAGCAACGCCCCTATTTTTGTTACAAAATCATAAGCATGTGATTCTGTAACGTAACACTATCACACCCAAGCACACCCTATGACAATTCAGATGACATGTTCAAATTAAAACTATATATTTTTACACCCATATTATTAGCCTTCCAGCCCCCCTCAAGCAGGCATTACTCTGCCAGACCCTGTACTTAATACCACTGAACTGGACACTTCGAATGCTCAAAGCAGTAAGTTTTATGTTACGCGTATTTTACTGCAATTAAAGAGAAAGTCTGCAGAAGAGTGAGTTGGTGCCGCAGGCTGGGACTTTCGGACACAGACGCTGGGGTGGAGTTTCGGCTGCCAGGCGATTTTAGGGATCACACCTCTGAAGGAAGGAAGAAATAGGATTGGTGAGAGAAAGAAGTTCAGTCGAGCCTGTGATGCGGGCCCCAAACCTTGTGGCTCTGGAGTGAGAACGGCACACCAGGAAGAAAACGGCCCGGCCTTTGATGTTAGTATCTGTGCCTCACTCAGCCCGGCCTCGTGGCCAGTCCCCTCAGCAGAAGGTGGCCCTGAAGGACCTGTCAGCGGGGGGTTTTCTGTGCCCACAGAGGGGGACCCGGCTGGCACCTCTCCGTGTCCAGCCCCTGTGGGGCGTTTCAGGAGGAGCTGCCTTCACCGAGCAGGTTGGTGACCCCGACACTCGTCAGGGGAGGTGAAGTAACTCCCTCCCTCCGGGAGAGAGTCCAGAACTGTCTCCCCCCACCGCTGGCCCACCCCACGGCCAGCTTTCTCATTGCACTAGTGCCCAGGTCCCAGAGCTGTCCCTGTCTCTGACCTAAGGGATGGTCACACCACTCGACCTACCTGGTGGAATTTCCATGAACAGAAAGTCAGGCACTAAATGTGAACATACCCTGAGTAAGTTGTAAAAAACCTGATTATCTCACCTTGAATGGGGTACTGACAATCTAGCAGTAACAGCAACTCCGACAGGAGTGGTTCTGAGGGCTCATTCCACTGGTGACTCCACTGGGTCTTGTGCACATCAGGGTGTTTCTATTTTTATGCCTCCTTCATTGATGTGCTACAGTTTTATTGAGCACCTATTAAGTTCACCACATTCAATGGGATCCAGGACACAGCAATGGGCCAGCCCTGGAAAGTTGTCCCTTTCCTGGAGGGTGAGGACAAGTTGAGTGACAGGACCAGAGGACATCTAAGAAGTGGCCAGTGAGCGGGACAGACGGGTCAGAGGACGTGGAGGGTAAGGGTGCCGGGGTCTTCACCCGCCTTAACACCTAAAACACCGCTCCCCCACAGTGCGCTTAAGAGCCACGGGCCGTCTACTGAGCACACTTGTTTTATTGTTGTCACTTACAGTTGTCCCATTGTCCTCTCACTCCTCTCCCCTGCCCTGCCCCCACCTCCCACATTCCATCTTTCCCTCCCCCCATCATTGCCTTTGTCCATGGGCCCTTTATACGTGTTCCTTGACTCGCCCTTGCCCCTTCCTCCCCCGTTATCCTCCTCCCCCTCCCCTCTGTCACTGTCAGTTTGTTCTTTATTTCCGTGTCTCTGGTTCTCTTCTGAACTGAGCACACTTCTGCTGTTTGTTTGTTTTTATTTGTTCTTTAATTGTATTTTCCAATGACAGTTGACATTCAGTTTTATTTTGTATTAGATTCAGGTGTACTGCATAGTACAGTTTACAAAGCGTTCCCCCTGATATTTCCAGCACCCACCTGGCCCCATACATACTAATTACAATGTTACTGTCTGTATTCCCTGTGCTGTACTCTACACTCCTGTGACCATTTTCTAAATGCCAATTTGTTCTTTATCGCTTCGCCTTTGTCACTCAGTCCCCCAATTTCCTCCTCTCTGGCAACCGTCAGCCTATTCTCTGTGTCTATGAGTCTGTTTCTATTTTGTTTGTGCCTTTATTTTGTTCTTTGGATTCTACATACTTTTAATGAAAAACAGCAATTTTGCCAAGAAGTCAACAACCATGTGTCTGCCCAAGGTCCAGAGATTTTCAAGCCCTCGAACCCTACGCCATTCCATGTACAGATGGCCCATGCTCTGTTCCGTGCAGGCTCACTCTGTGTCGCACTACACTGTCACTGTCAGCCAACGGGCCTTCCTGGTCCCCTTCAATGGAAGAGTGGACTGGACTACTTCCTGGGGCTGCACACCAGGCGCTTAAAACGATGATGCATTTTCTCGTGGTTCCGGAGACTACAATTCCAAAACCAAGGAGTTGGCAGGGTCCTGCTCCCTCTGAAGCTTGCAGGGCACAATCCGTCCTCGCCTCCTCAGGCCTCTGGTGGCTTGCCAGCAATCTTCGGTGGCCCTTGGCTTGCCGCCAGATACCTTCAATCACTGCCTCCATCCTCTTCACACAGTGTTCTCCCCATTTTTACATGGCTGTCCCGTCTTCTTAGAAGGACATCAGTCATACTGGCCACCCTGCTTCAGTGTGACCTCATCTTAACTAATTATATCAGCAACGACCCTATGTCCAAATAACGTCACTTTCTGAGGGGCTGGGGGGCTAGGACTTCAACATGCCTTTTTTTGGAGTGGGGGCATGACTCAACCCATGGGGGAACCCAGAAAGTACATCAGCTGTGCACTTTTGCAGAGACGCAGGCTAGAGATGGGTGTGTGTGATGAGGGAATATCTTCTGTGAGTGTATTGCATGCCTCAAAGCTGATGGGGCACCAATATGTGCAAGCTTAGTGAGGCAGACATATGGGGCTACTATTTACATTTCTATCGTCAAAGCCAATTGTTTAAATAAAAGCATATGCTTTCATTGTAGCCCTAAGCACATGAGGGGTGTTCTTCGCTTTGAGACGAGGATGCTAAGCGTACGTAGCAAATGCTTTGTTGAGGTAACGCCATCTCTGATAGAAGTGGAGGCCATGCTCTCCCACATTCACTCCATTCTAGAGAACGGTGGTCCAAACGGGAGCTCTCCCTGGAGCTGCTGTGGGCATTTGCGGCTGGTTTGTTTTTCACCAGCCTAAGCACGTGATTGTGTGTGTGTGTGTGTGTCGTGGGCGTTCGTATGTTGTCATTATTCACTTCTGGCTTTTCATTGCTCACTGTTGGTGTGTGAGGTGTGAGGGGCACCAAGAAAAGAAGGAAGGCATCTTTGGTTTCAAGCAACCTCCACGACAACGGGAAGTCAAAACCCGTGAGGATTCTCCATGCCGGAGGACACACGGATGATGGTGGTGTGGGGAGCAGACGCTGGTTTCGGTCTCTGGCTGCGTTCCTCGAGACCTGGATGTGACAGGAAGTCTCCGCTCTCTGGGACACTCCCTCTCTTCCCCCAGGAGATGCCCTGGGTCAAGGTCACTTTCCAGAGTGGAACTTTCTGGGCTGCTTCATGAAGTTCTTGTAGACTAGTTGCTAGGCAATGACGGTGCGCACCAGAGGGGCTGCTGCTGTGCTGGGCGGCTGGCTCCCCATCCCATCTGCAATTTAAATTCCCTGACAGGCAGAAGCAGCCAAGCTGTTCACTTGAGATTGCAAAAAGTTAGATTGAAATAAAGGAATATCCAATGCCTCGAGCTTTTCATAAATTTTGCTTTGATAGTAACTGGGAGAGAGACGGGGAGACAGGAAGAGATGGAGCTGGAGAGGGGGAAGCGTGGCGGTTCAGCCCCACACAGTCCATTTCCGTGTGATCGCGTGTTCCATTCCTCCCTCTCCGCCCGGAGTGTGCTTACTGGCCACCCTCTCTCTCTGCCACCTCTTCCCAGACATCTCCCTTATTCCCCTTTGGCTAAGGGAGCTCTGAGCATCTCTTCTGCTTTTCCCGTGGCTGTTTGGATAAAAGGAAGCAGGGACGGAGCCACAGATTGGATGACAGGACCAGACGGGTTCCGCTGTGGCCCTGTTTCCGAGCCTTCCCTCTGGGAGTGGCCTGCCTCCCTCAAAGGGCCCAGAGCAACAGCTGTATTGAAAAAAGCTGTGTTCTCCCGTTTGCTGGGGTCCTGACTGGGGTTCTTGGGGCCGCCGCAGGCTGCCTCTGGTCCCAGCAGGAACCCCAGAAAAGCGCACCCCCTCGACCTCCGGAAGCTGATGTGGAGTTGCGGTGGCAGGGGGTTCAGCAACAGGATCTCAGTGATTTTCCAGCTCAGATCCGTAAGGCATGAGAGTCAGGTGCTGGGAAGGAGCTTGCAGAAGGTGCCCCCTGGGGACCGGCTGTATGGTTAGTTCACTCCTTCCTCCCCTCATTTTCACTCCTGGGTCCTGCCCTTTGTTCTCAGGGTCATGTGACTTTCTCTCCGTCAATCCGTTTTTAATTTCATTTCTTTCCTATTCATCAAAAACTGTCCCCGAGTCCTTTGGCATTCCAGGTTCTATCAACAAGCAGAACAGACACAGCTGGACTCGGGGACGTTGTCATCTCAGGCAGACAGCTGTGACCAAAGCAGCCGTCCCACCTGCGAGTCCGTCTGGGTCACCGCCTAGCGGCGTATGGATTCGGGGGTGTGGAGGGGAGTTAAGTGAGAAGTGAAACCACGGAACATCTACCAGGATAGCTCTAATCAAAACCCAGAGAATAGCAAGTGCTGGTGAGGACGTGGAGAAATTGGAACCCTCGTGAATTACCACTGAGAATGTAAAATAGTTGAGCTTCTGGGAAAACAATCTGTGAGTTCCTTCAAAAGGGAAACCGAGGGTTACCGCAGGACCCGGCGACTCCACTCCCAGACGCACACCCAGGAGAACCGAGGAGAGGGAACTGGACGTCTGTGTTCGCAGCAGCTCTCTTCACAGGGGCCAAGAGTTAGAAACAGCCCAGCCAGCAGCCACGGGCAGATGACGGCATAAGCAAAATGTAGTATACGCACACAGAGAACTACCGTTCAGCCATAAGAGGAAGGAAATCCTGACGTGACCACATGGATGGACCTTGAAAATATTGGGCTACGTGAAGTAAACCTGACACAGAAGGACAGGCACTATATGATTCTACTTGTATGAGGCATCTCAGATAGGGAGATGCGTAGAGATACAAAGCTTGGGAGTGATACTGGGCAGGGCGCCGAGGGCATTATTGTCTAGTGGGCGTAGAGTTTATCTTGAGGATGATGACCAGCTTTTGGATGTAGCAGGTGATAGGAGCACGAAACAGTGTGAATGTCCTTAACGCCACTGACCCGTGCACTTACCAGTGGTTAAAATGGTAAATATTTCGTATCTTTTGCCACAATAAAAAAAAAAGAGCAAGCTGAAACTGTAACCATGGTGAGCACAGGCTGGGAGGAACTCTGCAGTGTGAGTGCGAGGGGAGGGGCCCAGGAGGGGCCTATCAGCATCTCAACGCCAGAAGGCACAGGCCTTGCTGGCCAGGAGGGCAAACGGTTGGCTGAGAAAGAAGGCTGAGAAAGGAAGCTGACAGCCCTGAGTGTGAGTGTGAGTGTGAGTGTGAGCGTGAGCGTGAGCATGAGATATGTATGCTGTTGGGAGAGGGAGCGTCATCAGGAAGGTTGGAACATTAGGAGCTGGGTCTTGGATTGACAACTACTCTTACTCTACGGGTGACAAAATCAAGGCCCAGAGATTCCCCAGGGTCTGGAAAGAAACCGAAAAAGGGGATGAGAGTCTCTGGTCATCCTGTGAGGAGTGAGCTTTGGCCCAGATGACAGAATCTCAGTTCCTCTCCCAATATGGGGAACCATCTCAAATGGGCATCAAGGGAGGTGTTGATGGGGGAAGTTGGAGAGTGCTCGGTGAGGCTAAATGGCAGCCCTAGCCTTGTGGGGACATCGTGAGGGTCTCACCCATTTCTGTCCTGTTTATTTTCTTTCCATCTTCTGCCACCTCCTGAGTCCAGTCCAGGGTATCACCCCCACTCCCACGCCCACTCAGAGTTGAACCTTGGAGACCTGCTGCCTAGGTGTCCTCTGTCTCCCTGGACCAGAGCAGAGAGAAGTAGCCTGGAGCTGCTCCCCAGAGGAGCTTGAAACCAAGCACGAGGCGCTCGGTTCACATCTGAGGGTGTCTGGGAAGCTTCTTGGAGGGTCAGTGGTGAGCTCGGAGCAACACGTGGAAGCCGGGACTTTAGCGTCCACACTGGCACTGGACTGGGATTATAACGGGGTTCTCTCTCTCGTGGAGTCCGACCAGCATGTGTGTGCTCTGCTTGCCTTTGTCTCTCTCCTCTCCGCCAGCCCTGTCTCCCCGTACCCCCACCCCCGGGCAGTGCTGGGCAGCTCTGTCTGAGGCAGGTGGCCGTGGACCAATTCCAGTCGCGTTCAAAGCAAATAGCCCTGTTTTCGCAGGTAAGCCAGACGTGCTTGCCTGCACCGTCTGATCTTCATGCCGCTCAGGCGTCTCGGGGCTGCACACCGTTCAGCCTTCCCGTGCTGACGGCAGCACTGGGACATTACAGTAATGTGCCCACTCACATCAAGTGGATGCAGAGATTGCGGCAGCAGCTTTTCGCCACGGAACATTTGGCCTTCGATAATAGCATCTCGGGTCCCTCTGGAACCGTCCCCCGCAGATGCACCTGGGGTACCGCTCTCCCTCTCCCCTCTGCACCCCTGCAGCCTAGGAGGGGCAGGGATCCTCCTTATTTTTGTTAATGAGGAAACTGACATTTAAATAAGAGAACATCATGTGGAAAATAAGGGGGCTGGGACTGCTGGGACAATGACGATCACCACAATAATAGTAACAGCAATGATTTTGGTGCACTTACTAGGTGCCGCTTAGTGGGGAGGCAGTTTATCTGCACTGGGGTGACCTAATGGCTGCAAAGTACGGATGGGGTCAGGGGTCATCGAGGTTCAGCAGATGCCCCAGGCACAGGGGACAGAGGAGACACCACCTTACCATCAGTTCTCACTCTGAACCCCACGCTCTGGACCTCTCTGCCGGGTAAGCTCAACTCAGGGCTGACCCCAGAAAATTCCAACTCAGAGGAAGCTGTCCTGTCCCTCCCTCCCTTCCTCCATGCCCCTATCCTAGGGACCCCCTGCTGTCCCAGCGACCTTGACCCTGCTCTTTCCCCTCTTCTTTGAGCAGCATGCCCCTCCCCCGGCCCTTCTGGATCCTCTCCAGCCAGCTCTGGGCCCTGTCCTTGGCTCTCAGTCCCACTTGCCAGGAGGCTGACAGCCGAGGGGATCGCCTGATTTTTGCAGACTGTGTTGCCCCCCCCAAAGCATTTTTATTTATACAACCTTAGGAATGCTTTGCCTTAACATGGGCGTCGGGTGACATTGTCAAGGGCTAGGATGGAATCATCCAGCGACATTTAAATGTCTGAATCCAGGCAGGGAAGAGGCCTCGGGCAGTTCACACCCTCCTACGTGACTGCCCATTTCCTGGGAAAGAAACTGGAGCAGAGTAACAACACCACCGTTTGCTGATGCCGCAACATACCTGTAAAGTGGGTTTTCCAGGACATACCTCTGAGTTGTAAGGCAACACATTATAAGGCCCATTTTGTAAGTGAGGAAACTGAGGCACAGAGAGGCACGTGGCTTAGTCAGAGATTAGTACTAAGTGGTAGAAATGGAACTAGATCCCACGTTCGCTAGCCCCGCGCTCTTCCGGCTGCTCCTCTGGGCTTAGCCACACGCTCAGTTGCCGAAGAGTTAAGTCAGCCCCTAGTCTCTGCCCTCCTGGATCCCACACTCTCCCACCTGAGTTCCCAGGAGACAGACTCAGCTCTGACACTGAGGGAAGGAAGGGCTTCTGGTTCCATTTCCATCTGCCTTCTTCTTTAAGTCCTTCCTCTTGACAGGACACAGGCAGATGGATTCAAAGGACAATTTCGGAACTTGAGCAGGGGGCCCGCAATTAGCTGTGCTAACAGCAGAGGGCGCGCCCGCCTTTGGAGAAGGGTTTCTATCTGCAGGAGCCCCTTCCCTAGAGATCCCTCAGTCTGGCTTCCGGAGTGCCGGTTAGGGAGGCAGGGACAGCAGTGCTTTGTAGGGGGAGTTTCAGGCAGACAGAAGAGCCTGGGCACACCTGCATGTCCCAAATCCCACTTCCCTGGGCCCTCCATGTGGCTCTGTCATCTGCTCTGTCTCCAGTGAAACAGGAACGGTGGGGTGTGGCAGGTGGAAGAGAGACAGCTGAGCTGGGCTTGCGGGATGACACTGGCCAGGCGGGAGAGTCATCTAGAATCGGTGTCCTCATCTGAGAGCAGGTCAGACCTATGGCCTCGCCCAGTATTGCTCTCAGAGAAGGGCCTAGGACCAACTCTAAGTGGGAGAGTGGATGGGAGGATTCGGAAACAGAGGGGCACTCCAGGAATGCCAAGCACTGGACCTCTCTGCCTGAACTTGGGCGAGGCATTGCACCTCTGCGTGCAGGGTTCCTGCATAACACGAGGGACTGAATCAGGGAGTCATCTCTTCGACCCCTTCCTGGGCTTGAACCGGGGCTTCCTGGCCTGCATCTTCCCATTATTTCTTCCCATGGGTTGTGCTGGGGGGTGCTAACAGTCTGGTGGCCACATGCCTGAGCTGGGGGTGTGTGGGGACCAAGGCCACCCTTGTGAAGTCATGCAAGAGGTCCAAGAGCAGCAGGACCACTGCTCCTGTGTCTCGGCCCCCAACCTCCCTGCTCATCAGAGAAATGAAGTCCTTCCATCCTGGAGAGCAGTTTATCGACTGTTGGCCAAGGTACGATGTTAGCCTCATTCACTCACTGGGGATGTTTACTGGCTACACTCACATTATCCTCTGACATGGTGGGGCTGGAGGTGGAGGGAAAGAACCCATGCAGTGGTTCGCCTGCACCAAGGGCAGGGTTGTGGAAAAGGCTGGGAAACCCAGGCCCGAGCTTGGCTCTCCTGTGACCTCCAAGGGCGCGTGGAGGAAATCTCTCAGTGTCTTGGAGGCCCGGTTTGCTCGCCATGAGCTGAAAGTCTGGAGATGGTTTCTATGAACCCTCCTGCTCTGCTGTTTGTGCTCTGTGGACCTTTGTCAAGCACATCTAACATCTGGCTCTTTGGAGAAGGGACAATGCAGAAGGAGAGGCTGGGGAGAAAGAGACACAGTTTAGGAGGGGAAGGAGTGAAGGGCAGGAAGGAAGATTAGTTTGCACCTGCCCAGAAGAGGGGCAGCTAACCTCCAAGACTTGACCGCCCTGTGCTGCAAGTCCCGAGACTGTGTGGGTGGTGCAGGATTGTAGTCGGGAAAATGCACCTTGGGAGCAGTCCGAGTGTCTGCCCATGCATCTACAATATCGCTGCTCAAGCCATTCAGAAATTAGAGGCATATAACTCTCGAGGCCAGGTGTGTGTGTGTGTGTGTGTGTGTGTCTGTGTGCGTGAGATGTACAAATACACACGCAAGTGTATGACATGTATGGATAGGCATCATCAGTAAACATTTATTCAACACCTTACACACACAGGGACACACTCACAAATTCATGCATGTATACAAGCCAACACACCCTGCTATTCGTAGAAGATCACTTTGAGCCCGAAGGCAAACAACCATTTATTTGAAGAAGCATCTCTTACAACATATTAATGAAATACTTAGGCAGATTCCAATTTTAAAGACTCCGGAGAAGAAGCGGCAGTGGGTGAAGAGAAGGGGGTGGAGAGGGAACGTGGGAAGGCGGGGCCTAATCACAAAGCACTAGCCCCACCCCCATCCCCCCACCCTGGTCCTGGCTGCCGTGTAAGCACCATATTTCAGGATGCATTCAACCTGATTTTCCAACTCATTGAAAACACTCACCAGCTGCCCCTGAGTGACTCCATTTGTTGTGTACACCAGCCTGCTCTAACAGGGTCCCCTGGAAGAAGTCCCCAAGGAGAGCTACAGATGAAAACCAAGGTGGAAAATGTCGAGTTGGACGAGATGTGGGCATTTCATTGGGACGTGGGGAGAACTCAGAGCTAGGGCCTGCCCAGGAGTGTGGGGCGGGGCACACGGGAAAGTTGAGGGTTCTGGAAACTTCTGTGGGCACATCCTGGAGGGGAACTCTTGGACTGAACAGTATGAACTTCCTTCCTCTCGCAATGCCCCCCTCGCCCCCATGTGCAGACCCCATGTACCACCCTGGAATGACACAGTCATGTGACGCGGCACCTCTCGGGATGGCTCCGGGAGCCGGGCCTCTTGCAGACACCCAACCTGCCTGACTCTCCGCATCGGTGAGCACCAGGCACCACCTCGCAAGGCCCCATCTGTCCTACACACCAGCTCCTGGGTCGGCTGCGAGTGCTTCTCCTCTCCTCTCCTCTCCCTGCCACCTCAGCGCTGGGTTGATCCGGGTGCAAGTTCCCCCACCCCTGTCCTTTCCTCCGTCTGCTATGCCTCTGACAGAAGCTTCTAGAAGGAAAAGGAGGTTCTCTGATGGGTACATCCACGTGAACAGGTGGGTGGGATGACTGCTGGTGTGTTGGGACGTGAGATGGTGTCCCCAGAGGAACTGAGACGCTGAGCAGCACCGAAGCTGTCACTGGAGAATGAGGAAGAATTTGCCGGAAGGTGGAGGCAGTTCTGGGTGAGGCTGCAGGGGCACCTGGGCAGCCCTCCTGACATACCTGGTTACAGACCCTGACCCCTCAGCCAGTCAATTTGGCCCGTTCACATTTTTGCCCATCATCAGCCCACAGCCTGGGATGAAAGGTTAGCAGGGCTTCCAAATCTTTCCTAGAGACAGGACCTGAGAGCCCCTGCCTCTCTATCAGAGATCCCTTGACCTTGGCTTTGAACTTCAAAACCAGACCCAGCTCTGTGAAGGCCAAGAGCACAGCCCTCCCATGGGGATGGGCCTCTCCAAGCCTGGCCAGGGCTCTGTGGGGACCCGACCATCAGACCTCATCATAGGAACCAGATTACGAGGCTGCGGATGAGGCAGCTGAAGTGGAGGAGGCCTGGCTCCCCCGAGGGGCATCTGCCGTGCAGGGGTGTGATCAGCTGTCAGCACCTCCTCACTTCCAAGTGCTCAAAGCTCACTTTATCAGTTTGTCTCTGGCGTGTCTCCATCAGGTGGGAGGCGGGGGTGAGGGATCCCTTTCAGGGCCTGCGCTGGGAAAGGGACTTGGCCTGCAGCCCCACGGTGAGTCAGAGAAGACCCAGCCTGGACCTCTGTGTTCCCGGTCCCAGCACACGCAGTGCTGGTGGCTCTGCTGTCAGAGAGTTATTACTATGAGCATTTATGCGTGCCCGCACATCCAGTTGAAACATTTTGAAATATTTTAATCCACAACTGTGTCTGTAGAATGGCTTAGATTTGATTCTCCAAACGGCACAGGCAGCTAATGGATGGGCCAGTTGGGCGTTGACAGCAAGGCCAAGGGCCGGAAGGAAAAGGGATTGAAACGTGGTCAGCTCGGCAAGCGGCAGCATTATTTTTCCATAACAGATTCCTTCTAGAAAGTCTCTGATCTCTGTGGTTCAGGGTTTCTCTGGACTTCATGTCTACCTCACTAGGTAACCTCAATGTCAGTTTCCCTTGGGGAAAAAGTCAAATGTCCCCGCTAACTTGTGCCCAGCTTTGTAGGGCAACGTGGGCCTGGGTGTGTGTTTGTCTAGACTCTCAGCTGCGGGGGAGGCCAGCTGAGCTTAGCAAGACCAACTGGGCCAGAAGGCAAACACCTGAACCACCCAGCTCTGAGGAAGCAGACCTCCCAGGAATGGGAAGACGTGAAGAGATGATTTTCCTGCTTCCTCGGGGGTGAGTCCTCCAGAACCACAACCCACCGCGTTGTTGCTGACAAGTTCCTGTGCTGGGAGCACTTGGACTGCGCAGTCAGTTGCAGGAAACTTAGAGCAGGAAGGCTTTAAGTTAGCTCTAAGGAAGGACTTGGAGCCCTCAGTGCTGATAGAGCAAGAATGGAGCTTTCTTTTCATAATCTTTGCTTTGGATTATTTTTACTTCCCTTGAAAACTTGTAGCATGGGGAAGGATGAGATCATTCGAAGGCTTAGAGGTACTGAATCTTTTAATAGCCTGGTAACATTTTCTACCAGCACTTCTTCTGCTTTCTAGGACCGTACTGATGCATGGTTTTTACGTTAAGGTTCCCCACACCCCAGACACACCACCTGGAGCCTGGCAGGCCTGGGCACTGGCTGTGGGAGAAGCTCATTGACTGACAGTCGGTGTAGGGACCACGACGTGTGGTTCTGGGGTCTGTGACTCCTTACTAAGACCCTGTCCCTGGTAGGGCCCCCTCGCTCCCAGTGGAGAACAACTAACTTGTGGGGGAAACTGGCCTAATTTCCATAGCGTAAAGGGCAGCAAAGGCCCCTGTCAGAACTTGTGTAAGTGGGCGATCAACAATGTCCACTAGAAAAAATACACGATATCTCCAAAGGAGGGCAGGCTTCCTGGATCCCCCCGCCTTTCAGGGAGCCAGCTGTCTCGGAGGAGGCACCCTGAGCCTTATGCTTTGGTCTTGCTCTTTCCTTGCAGGGCTGACCTCGATGCCAGAATGCTCTTCCCCCCATCACCTCACGGACCCCAGGGCAGAGGGGAGCCTTTGGGAGAGAACTTGGCCAAGCCTGGGGTGGGCGGTGGGGGATTTGTGGCTGAGCTAGGCCCTCCGAGTTGAACTTTATTGGCTGCCAACACACGCCCATGCACCTTCTGAGGTAGCTCTGACAGCTAATGTACATATTAGGGAAACTGAGGCTCAGAGAGGTCAACACACTTGCCCAAGCTTGCCCAGCTGACAAACGGGCAAAGCCAAGACGGAAACGGAGCTGCGTGCGGTTTCCATTCAAGTTCTCCTCCCTCTCTGGGGCCATGCCAGCTGTCTTCTGCCTTAGAATCATCTGGGGAGCTTGTTAGAAGGCGGGGTCTGATCCATGGGCCTAGGGTGGGGTCAGAGGGTCTGTATTTCTAGAAGGTTCCCAGGTAACACCTATGCTGCCCTCTGAGTACCGAAGGTATACCACAAATACCTCAGTGGGGGTGGTCCTGGCTGGCACTGCCCGTAGAATGGGGGCTGGGGTCACTCTGGAAAAGGGGGAGGTGTAAGTACCAAACCTAGTGCAGGCCTGGCTGGGGGGGCAGAGGGTCAGGAGTGTGGGGACAGGGCAGCTGTGCGCTCTGGGCCTCCCTGTCTTTAGAACACTCGCGGTTTGAGCATTGCGCTGGGCAGGTTTCCCAGTCCCGGTGCAGTTTGTCCCAGTCTCTGTGGATGCCTAGAACCAGGAACGGGCACGAATAGAGGGCACCACGCCTGCCGAGCTGCACCTGGTCCAGAGCTCCACCGGCCAGGCCGTCCACCTACGGCCTCGGACCCTCTGGCCCACCGACCTTTCCCAAAATGGCTACCACAGGGCCTTCGCCCCAGGCACTGCTCTTACAGGGGGACTTTCTGCCTGGGGGGGCGGGGTCAGCCTGTCCTCCTCCCCATGAATCTGAGCGGACGTGTGATCGCAGCTGCAGGGACACCGTGTGTCTCCTGAGGCTAGGCTGCAAAAGGCAAGGTGTCTTCTGCCTGGCTCCCTGGGGACACTGGCTGTGGGGACCCAGCCGCCGAGCCGTGCAGAAGCTGAAGCGGTCCCCTGGGAGGGCCCTGTGCGGGTGTGTGGCCAGCAGGCCCGGTGAGCCCGGCCAGACGCCGGACCTGTGAGTGCGCAGGCCCTCGTGTGGCGCCGGTGGCCGGCCCGTGAGCCTCTCTGGTCTTTGCCTCTTTCCAGCGGGGGTTCAGACACCGTGGAGCGCAGACAGCCGCTTCTGCTTCAGCCTTTTTGATTCCTGACCGACAGATGAGCGTTAATGAAATGGTTGTTTTTAATGGCCATGGCTTTGCGGTGGTTTGTCCACAGCAGGAGGAACTGGCACAGGCCACACGGCAGGGCTGCCGGAGCGGGGTGGGGTGGGGGGATGACAAGGCTCAGAAGGGATTTGGGATGGTGAGGATAAGAAGCGGCTTGGTCTTGGGTTCATGCAACACTTTCCACTCTGAAGGCGCTTTTCCAGGCCGTGAACTTCCCAACGGTCCTCGTTTCACAGGTAGGGACACCCTCTTTTCAGATGGTCCTTATGGTGAGAGTTCTGAACTGGCTCAAGGCCACGCAGAGGCCAGGGTGCACCAGAGTGACCCCTCAGGTCTGGCCCCAGAACCAGAACTCTTTCCATTAGAGCTGTGTCGCCTCAGTCAGACAAACAGAACGTCACGGGCTGGCTCAAAGCCGCGGATGGCTGGAGACCTCCCCTCGGCGTGATTAGTTTGAATGTCGTGCCTTTAGCACCCATCATGGGAGAAGAGGGATCTCGAGCACTGTTAATAAACAGGGTCAGAGGAAAGCACCAGAACAGGGCAGGTGTTATTTATCAGATGTGAGAAGTTAATCAAGAAAATCAATCCTGGGGCGACCATTTCACGGGAGGGTGAGTGCAAGTGTGGGGACTTAGCTCATTGGTGCTCCAGGATTTGAAGGTGACTAAGTGGTGAGAAGATTTTAGGGTCTTGAGCCTATTTAATGGAGGGTTTTTTTAAAAAAAATCTCCCCTATATCTACCATGAGGGAACCCCAGGAGGGTATAGGGGCCAGTGCTGTGCAGTGGGGGGGCATTTTGTCCTGACCAGAAACCCACGTGTTGAATTCCTGACGCAGTGGACGGAAGCAGTGCCCTGCCTCCTGAGGATCCCTCTCCTTCCTGTTCCATTTCTGTGTTTCTGGTGAGAAGAGGCTCCTTTGTTTCCCCCAAATCCCACAAACCCACACCTTCTAGATGCTTCTAGAGACAGCATTGAAATAACGCAACTATTTATGTCTCATCTTGATGAGGCTGTAGTGCCCAGTTATTTGGTAAACCCGAACCTGGGTGTTATTGTGAAGGTAGGTATCTTATAAATGTGATTAATATTTAGAATCAACTGAGTTTAAGTAAAAGAGATTCCCCTCAATAATGTGGGTGGGCCTCGTCCAATCAGGTGATGATCTTGAGAACAAAAACAGGTTTCTGGGAGAAGAAGAAATCGTCTCAAGACTGCGGCATCAAATCCTGCCTGAGTTTCCAGGTCGCTTAAGACATTTTATACTTATTGGTCCTAAAATCACATCAGCCAATTGCTTAACATTTTTTATTTATTTATAAAATACATATATTCAGAAAAATATATTTATTTATAAAAATGTATATATTTATTTTTCCTTTTTATTGAATGTATCGGGGTGACGCTGGTGAACAGAGTCATACAGGTTTCAGGTGCGCGATTCCGCAGCCCATCATCTGTGCACTGTACTGTGTGTTCACCACGCCAGGTCGGGTCTCCTGCCACCACCAAAACTGTACCTATTTATTTATAACATTAAAGTATATATATTTAGAAAAAATGTGTTTATGTATGTATGTATGTATTTATTTACGTACACACTCACCTCCTATTCGTTCTGTTTCTCTGGAGGACACTGCCTGATGCAGATGCTATCCTGAGTACATTGTGGTGTCCTGATATTTAGATATATAGTTTTTTCTTTAATCCTCACCAGAAGATATATTCATTGATTTTAGAGAGAGAGAAACATCGATCAATTGCCTCCCAGTTGCCTCCTGTACCCACCTGACGGGGGATTAAACCCACAATGTAGGTATACGGCCGGACGGGGAATTGAACCCACAACCTTTTGGTGCACTGGAGGATGCTCCAACCATCTGAGTCACCCTGCCAGGGCTTCCTAACATTTTTTATTCTCCTTGACAACTCTTTGCTCCAGGGGTCCAAACCGGTGTGATGGCAGCGGTGGAGGAGGTGGCTGGGTGATGAGGCTGTCCCACGCACACACACGCTTTCTGGGCCCTTGTCAGGCGCATGCTCTCTGTGGCAGGTGGCGAGGAGGGTGTGGTCTGATGGGAAGAGCGAGGGGTCCAGAGACTCAAAGGCCCGCGTGGAGGCCTCAGTTCTTCAACTGACGACTGCTATTCGGTAACATGGGGAGAACTCCCAGAATGATTAGGGTATCAAATAAGGTCATGGACGGAGAAAGACAGATCCTGTATGGTATCGCTTACATGTAGATTCTAAAAAATAATAATAGAGTTGATTTCATAGGGACAGAGAATAGAATGGGGGATGCCAGGCCCTGGGGTGGGGGGAAGGGGATGATGTAGGTCAAGGGTACAAACCTCCAGTCACAGGAAGTTCTCAGGGCTAATGCAGAGCACGCTGGTTGCAGCTAACAGTACATAGTGGCTGCTTGAGAACTGCTGAGAGCAGACCGTAAGCATTCTCACCGCACGCACACAGCAGTGACCAAGTGAGGTGATGGACGTGCTAATTATTTGTCCTGGTAATCATTCCAGAACGACAATGTGTATCCGATGATTACATTGTACACCAAATATATACGGTTATCTCTGTCCATTATTCCACCCTAAAGTTAAACAGTTAAAATTTAAAATAAAAATAGGTTATGGAAGTTAAAGCATTTTGGGAAGCAATATACATGTGTAATTTGATATCTTCACGTTTTCGAACCGGAGTCAGGTCATAAGTGATGTGAGATCATTATTTTCTGGAGAGAACATGACAGATGGGTGGACAAGGGCTGGATTCTCCTTCCCTGGACTGACAGCTCAGCATCTTTCAAATAAGAAGAGAAAAACTAGGGGTCATTTGTCAAAAACAAATATTTTAAGAGAGCCCTATCAGGGATGCGAGGCTCCTAAACTTGCGACACTGGGAAGTAAAAACCGCACAGGGAGGGGGTTGGGCCGGGGGCGGGATGGGGGGGTGGAAAAGGCAGAGCCGGCTCCCCGGAAGTCCTGTGTCCAGTTGCTTTGTTTTCCTTTGCTCACCTCGACTTTTCAGAGTCAATGATCCTGAGGATTTGGAGGCACCCAAGGACTCAGGAGAATGCCCTTGGACAGTGACTGCTGGTGCCCTAAGCAGGGGGTGGGGGCAGTGGGCAGACAGCAAGGGAAGGCAAAGGGTTTACACTGTGCGCTGGAATGCTCACGGGACTTCTCGACCAGCAGACACTGGTCTGCAGGGTGCCCCGAGCCTCACTCTGTGTATGTGGGGCCTTTAGAGCCATAGAGCATACTTTTCTTTTTTGTTTTTTTGAGATTTTATTTGTTTATTTTTAGAGAGGGGGGAGGGAGGGAGAAAGAGAGGGAGAGAAACAACAATGTGTGGTTGCCTCTCACATGTCCCCTACTGGGGACCTGGCCTGCAACCCAAGCATGTGCCTGATTTGGAATCGAACCAGTGACTCTTTGGTTCACAGGCTGGTTCTCAATCCACTGAGACACACCAGCCAAGACCCTTTCTGGTGTTTTTTTTTTTTTTAACTTCTTTGGTTGCTTGGCTCTTAGACTAGGCTATGAGTTTTATGTGGTCAGGACATGGTGATCTGTATGCTGGCACAGATGGTTAGTGAGTAAATAAATGAAGTCCTGATGATCCTCCATCCACTGGTCATCACTGATTATGGTCATACTCCTTTGTGCACTGTATCAGAGGAAGAGTGGGAAGGGAAGGAGAGGGCAGGGGAGGGGAGAAAAAAAGATGGGGAAGGGATTAGCTAAAGAAAGAGGAAAAATAATTCCTACTTTCTAGGGATTTATGACTTCATCTGAGGAGGTCAGATATACTCAGAATATACTTATACCATGCTCAGTTTGCTCCTCTAAAACTTAATGAGCTTCATCCTGCAGCATCTCACTGCTGTACAATCACAGCCTGTGTGCAAGCCTGGAGGTTCAAGGGCATTGGGAGACCAGGTCCATTCAGATGGGGTTGAGTTGGGTTAATCAGGGCTAAATCTGGAGGGAGCAAAGTTGGAGAGGGCCTCCAGTGGGGTGCTGACCATCCTGTGAGCTCAGAGTACACTGGCAAACTGAGAAAAAGCCCTCTCTGCATCCAGCTAAGATCCATGTCTCAGGGCCTGCCTATCTCAAGCTGTCAGGGACCCTCTTCCTTAGAGCACATTCAGGCAGCACAGTCTTGCATTAATTTAGAGCTAATTGTCAGGTAATGAAGTCGATTTGGCTCACCATATTGAAATCCCTTCTGCTCCCAGCTGAACAGCACCAGTAAGTCATTTGCATCACAAATCTTTTTCACTGGATGCTCAGCTTGCCCAAGCTGTTCAGACCCTCTCCTGCCTCGCCCCATTCTCTGGTCTTTGATAGCAGCTGAAATCATCTCATCTCCTTCTTAGAGAGATGCAAAGCTGATACTCACCCAAGAAAGCCGAGTTTTGGTAAGTATCTTTGAAAAATCTAGAACGATGATTCCCAACACATGGTCCCCTGAACTAGTAGCATCCACAGCCTGGTAACTCACGAGACATGCACACGTTCAGGCGCCAGCTTCCAAACTAACTGAATCAGGACCCCCGGCGTGGGCCCCGCCAGGGGGTTTAAGAAGCTCTCCAGGTGATTCTGATGCACAAAGCGTGAGAATCACTGGTCTGTCTAGGACGGCCTCTAGCTCCACTAGCTTCAGTGTCAGAATTCTTCTCAATTCACTTCCACTCTCTGTAAGTCAGCTTCCCTGCCTCCGTCTCTGGATTTCACTAGGACCTTCTGAGATTATTCCTCTTCTACTTCTGCATCAGCTAGAATTAGATTCAGCTGAAGAAAAAAAAGGACGAAGGATAGAAATTCTAATGTAAGGAAGTTGGGGGTAGGCCACCTAAAACTAGTTGCGCTGCCAACTTTAGTATGTCCCTTCATGGTCCAGGATGTCTGCTCAGCACCCAACCTCGTATCTGCAGAGATGGCAGAAAAAGGAAGGAGGACAGAAGGGCACGGTCATTCCTTTACAGACACTTCCAGGAAGTTGTACACAACACTTGTGTCTTACATCTCATTGGTCCAAACTTATCACCTGGCCATACCTGCTTGCAAGGGAGGCTGGGAAATGTAGTTCCCATTCTGGGTGTTCCTGCACCCAGTGAAAAATCAGGAAGAAGAGGAGCTAGGGATTGGCAGAGACAACTAGCCATAAACAACCGCATGTGCCACAACCTCTGAGACCATATTTCTGCCTCAGAGTCTTGAAGCAAAGTCCTCTACATTTCGTCACACACTTGAATGCCTATTTCACAACACATTTATTTCAGGAAGCATCCTTCAATCACTCTGACTCTGAGCAGTTCTGTTCCTGACAGCCGCCGTGCCTGTAGACCACTATATTCGAATCCTGCTGGCCGTTGATCCGTCTAATTTCCGTGAAATCAGGATCCACAGTTAGTCTGTAAATGCCTGGAAGCAAGTATTAGGATGGTGTCTTTGCTGGTGGAGCCGTGGAGAGTCTCTGGTCTCCTCCAGACCCCTGCCTCCTCACCTGTAAAATGAGGGGATTGTAGATGGTCCCCGAGGTGCCTCCCGGCTCTAACGTGCCCCGGTGCTCTCATTTTCGATTCCTTTCCTGATGTTTATGACTGCCCTCGGGGTGGGAAGGCAGTGAGCCCTGACCAGCTAACTACTAGGTGAACTTGGGCAGCGCTGATTATAAATGAAGGCATGGGCTGCAAAGCCAGGAAATACAGCTGGGGGCTTGATTGGGATGGTGGCTTTCGAATAACTGGTTCTGGAAATGAGGAGTGTGATTCATACAGAAATGAGGGGAAATCTTGTAGAGAATCTTAGGACGTTGGTGTTGATAGGGGGCCTGTACATCTTATATCGTCCCACTTGCCTCCAGCTCCACCCTGCTGTACCTCACCTCCACCATTTTATGCATTTAGAAAACCAACAAAAAACATGCAAACAAGAGCGATGAAACAACACTGAGGTCCACTGAAGGGGAGATAATCTGTCTAATGTCTTACATCTTATAACCAGTTAGTGAAATGACAGAATTGATGGTGACTCTGTGTGTGTAGCCTGAGGGTGACTTAAAGGCCACTAGTACAGACATACACATGTGTTCTCTTACTCTCTGTCTCTCCTGAATGAGCCTGACTGGACGTAGTGACTTGAATGAGACACAGTTGACCTCTATAAGCCTCAGTTTCTTCATCTGTGAAATGGGGGTAATAGCCACTTTTGTGATTCTTAGGAAGATTAGACCCACTGTCTACATCAAGTCCTTAGCTTTGGCAGGTGTGCCAGAAGTTTTCCCTCCTTCAGGAGATGTGTTTTTAAGTGGAGTCGTAGGCATTATAGTCCATGAGCAGTCCTACTTCTGTTTACTTGAACAAACGCTCAGCTGAGAAGTTGCTCTCGGGACATCCTGTTCACAGGCCCTGAGCACAGGTCCGAGATAAATTAGCCTGTGCCCCTGAACTTCAGGTTTTCGACATGAGCAGGAAAGGGCAAAGGAACCAATAATGATGGACACTCGGTATGTCCTGAATGTGGCGTGTGCTTTATGTGGCTTTATCATCACATGGATCTGACAACGGCTCACCATACTGTCCAGAACAATGCTAGGGTTAGGAACGCCATTTGGATTAGGGTGAGGTGTGTTATAGTCATTTCACAAATGAGGTCACAGAGGCCCAGGGGCATAAGCAACTGGCCTGAATCCAGCAGGAGAGGCCAGGGTGAGGAACACTAAGGCACAGCCCTGTGGGATGGAGAAGGATGTTTTGATCTGAGTGAGGGAGGGAGTGAGGGAGTGATGGGGATCTGAGCTGCAGGTGAGTGGATAGGAGGGGGTCCAGAGGGCCTGTGAAAGAGCCAGGGGCCGCTCCCCAGTTTTGATAGGATCCAGGCTCTCAGTATAAACAATGATTGCTTTTCATAAAGCTTGTTCATTGAGATTAAAAATTAATCTCAGGTGGAGAGGGGAATATCCTTTCCTTGAGCACAGAATGCTTACAGACACTTCTCTGGGTATTCCTCCGCAAGGCTGTTACTTCTCTGGCTGACCCTATGAGATGCCATATTCCATTCAAAGTTGTGGATAACTCAAGTGCATGCTAGTGAGTTCATTTCCCTAATTAATGTCCCAAAAGCTTTGAGATAATGTTCAAACTCTGAGGCTGGACACATGAGGCTCCACAGGCTGGCCACAGAATCCACTTGCAACCTCATCCCCCCCATGTCCTTTATATGAGCGGTGACCCCACCTGTAGAAGTCCTGCCTTGGTAACTCCTGCTTAGTCCCCTCAGCCGTCACCTCCTTGGGGAGACTGGGCTCTGCCAGCTCTGTGCAGTGAGCTGGGGGACTCTTTTTGGCCCCCACTCCTCCTGAGCACTGAGGCCTCTGCATTAGAATGGCCCTTGGTGTCTCTCCCCCCCTGCCAAGGGACACTGTGTCTCCCGAACCTGTGAATCCCTGTGCTGGAGCCCAATACGTGCTTGTTAAATGGAATTTAATCAATTATTTTATAATCTCAGACATGATTCATCTGTCCATCGCAAGCTGAGTACTGGGGGGAAGGATGCAGAAGATGTGACACACTTCCCTCTTCTGGAAATCTAGTCTTCATGCTCCCACAGGGTTCACCCAGAGAACAAGGACCGACAGCCTGCCCAGACTCCTGACGCCCGGAGGCTTCAGAGGCCACCAGACCTGTGGAGTCCTGGGGCCTGTCTGGGGGGGTTAGGAAGCCAGGAGGAGGCGTGGGGTGGTGGGAGCAAATGCAAGGGGCTGGCTGGAGCAAGTAATAGCGGAGCAGGGAGTAGGGGTGCAGGCTGGGAGAATGCAAAGGCTTAAAAGTTACAGGAGGATTTTGATGCCTTGAGAAATAGGGAGCCACAGAAGGTTCTCAAGCAGGGAGAAAGAGGATGAAGTCATGTTTTAGGCTTATGAGAGTGGGAAGGGTGAGTCAGAGAGACTGAGACCCAGAAGGAGGGTAAGACAGAGGCTGGCGTGTGAGAGGGTGGCTGGGAGGCCGAGGGCTGGGCTCCTGTGACCTTTTTCCACATTCGTTCTACCTAGAACCCCTTCCAAGTGATCAGTAGTGTGGACACAACCCATACATGGGCCGCAGGAGTTCTTTTCCTTTGTTGACTCATTCTTTCAAGAATTGTTTCCATCAATGCTTATCGTGTTCCAGTTCCTCTGGTAGCTGCCGGGATGCAGAGAGGAGTAAGGCGAGAGTCCGACCCACAAAGACCTCGGCCACTGAGGACAGAGTCTACAAAAACACACACACCTACGTGAGGACCTCTTCCATCTTTGCTCTGTCACTCACAGGAGTTATTTTGTTATGTACGTAAGTGCCAGTCCTCTGCCCCTGCCTTCACCTTCCAATATCCCCATTCCCATCGATTTGCCAGTTTCCCTGAAGGGGCACATTTATAACACTTTGCACTGTGTCGTGGGAGGTGAAGATGCTATGAGACATGGAGGGCGGGTCCTTGAGGTGCTGACACAGTGGCGTGCCTTCCCTTGGTGCCGTCCCCTGGCCTTCCTGCACTGGCCCACAGACTCCTGTCCCCTGGCCCCGGCGGGGGCTGCCTGCACGGGGTGCACTCAGGGCAGGGACTCTGCCTAGTCCCCTGCCCAGCTCCCAACGGGCTCAGCCCCCAGATGCTGGATGCCATGCTTTGGTGGCCACCGGAGCCCACCTCAGCCTCCTTGTCCTTCTCCAGTTCTCCTTTGGGCTCATTCCAGAGACTAAGGAAGGGTCGAAGGCACAGAGAAAGATGCTCAGGACTTTCTGGGCTTAGTCTCCCACCTGCCCTCCTCCCAGGCAGCCACCTCTGAAGTCGAAGCTCTGCAAAGAAGCCAGCATTGAAGCTCACCCCCTCCCTCCACAGTGTCTCTCCCCCGTGAAAGTTGGACTGTCGGTTACTGGTTGGAAATCATCTCTAACACCATAGAACTCACAGAACTTGGTGGTCTGGGCAGGGACAGACTCAGGGGCTGGGAATGATTGACTGTTTCCTATGTACTAGGCTGTACCACATGCATCATCTGCTCAGTCACCACATAACCCAGATATCTGTCCATCATCCCATCTGAGGGAAGGTTGGGATATGGGTAAAGGTCAGGGGCAGGCTACGGTATTAATCCCATGCACGAGGGCAGAGAGGCTCAGAGGGGCGAAGCTGCTTTCGCATGTTCACGTGAGTCCTGGCCGGCTGGGATTTGAACCCCCACACTTGTGTTCTCAGCACTGTTGCCGCTGTGCTGAAGTACTCACACTGCTGCCGAAATACGACTTCATGGTGTCCCGCAAGCCTGGAATGTTCCTCCCTGCCTGCCCCTGCATCGCCTGCCCGACCGCTGCCTGGGAGCACCCCTCTCTGTGTGTGGCCGACTCTGTCTTGGGCGCTTGTTCCTGAAGGCCCGCATTGCTGAGGCCCTTTCTGTTCTATACGTATCATCAGAAAATATTGCAGAGCAAACACGGCCCCCCACAGAGCCACAGAGTTTCGTTTAAGGCAGCATCGGTTCTGCTGATCTCCTACCGTGACGTTTGCCAGTCTGGCCAGGTGGTGAGCTGCCTGGGGCCCGGGGCTGCCTCTCGGTGTGACGCTGCCCTTGAGTGCGATCGAGCTGCCGCAGGCTGCAGGGCCTGTGTTACGTGGTGTCGGCCCCGCTGATCTGGGGACCCGAGCAAGGCAGTCTTCCCCTCGGACCACGCTCAGCATATGGGGTTGCACCTCTGTCCTGATTTTCCAGCTTTAAAGTTGCTAGCTAAGTTGTGGTCTGGCAAGGCAGAAATGCCATCATGTCCCAGGCTCCAGGCACTGGGGACCCGGCCTCCCTCTGGGTCAGAGCATCCCCTGGGCTTCCGGTTACTGTGTACATGGTGTGTGTCTTGCTCGCTGCTGTGACCCCTGAGTGCAGTGAGCCAGTCTGGGAATCATTGTCCCTGGTTTGCAGAAAGAGGAACTTCACCCGTGGTGTTTCCCATACAGTGTCCCACAGTCCCTCATCCACACACGATGCAGCCTCTGTGCAGTCTGCCAGCTCTTGCCAGCCAGTCACGCAGCTCGTGTTCCTAAGATCTGATGGAGGCAAAACTCGGAAGGGGCACAGGCTGTCTCATTCCTCTTGCTCTGCCCACGGCCTCTGCTCAATTCACCACAAGTCACACAGGCCTTCTCCAGACCACAAGCTGCCTGCTGACAGACACGCCGGCCCTCACGGGGCCCCTGCTTGGACCAGCAAGTGTCCAGGCCTGCACTCAGACCTTCCCTTCCCTGCTCGCCCGAACACATCTGACCGACCCGACTTCTCCTCCCTCTCAGATCCTGCTGGCGGTTGGAGGTGAATTATTATGAATGAGCGTCCCCCTTGGGAGGCTGGCGGTGGATTGGGTTCCTGTATAGCCAGCCCAGTGACTGAATGTTTCTACCCCACCCCTCCACCTCCTATTCACACAACTCTCCACCCTCTTTCTCCATCTCTGTTACTTCTGGTTGGAGTTGGCCCTTTTTGTAACCGTCGCCACAGAAGGACATCCTTGTGATGCCCTACAGGGGTGCCTGACCTGTGGTTGAATAGCAGATGGCCAGAGAATCGAGCCTATTGTTCGAGCCGGCGGGTCAGTTGCCACCTACCGCTGTAGGCCAGCGGTGGTTTGTGGAAGTCTGAGCATTGACTCCAGATCCAGACCGTCTGGGCTCAAGCCCTGGCTCTGCCCTTTCTAGCTCTGGATCTTGGGCAACACACCCTCTCGTCACCTGCTGGGTAGAATGGCGACACGCTAGAACCTATTTCAAAGGGCCGTTATGAGGGTTGAATGAGTTAACGCCTATAAAGCGCTTCAACCAATGCCAGGCACATGCCATATCCTGAAAGCCTTCTAAAACACAAGAACTATTGTTATAATTATTTTAATGCATCTTCTTACTATTGTCATTCTTTGCCATCTTAATAATAATACGTAAGAATGCTCAGTGCTTCTCAGTGTAAAAGTGTCACCATGCCGTCTCACTCCTCCAGCCCAGATGAAGATGGCAGCTATGCTCAAGGTCACAAAATCAGGGTCCTTGGTCTTAAACTTTAGTCTAAGGTCTTCTTCTTCTCTTTCTTTTCTAAAATATCTTTTTACTACTCAATGCCCCCTCTTACAGAATGGGAGGAAAAACAGAATGATTCAGTAAAACCACTCCTAATGACTGGGGGAAAACACCCCTGAAGATATCTCATTTTCAGGATAGTCCATTAAAAAAGCAGTTACAAATGAAAACTACTGCCCATCCCGGAGCCAGCTGCAGTGCTTTGCCAGCCACTGGAGTTCAAGGCGGGAGACTTAAGCAAGGTCTTGAGGAGAATTACTTAATTTAGAGCTTTGGAAACCCAACAATTATTTGCTTAAAAAGAGAATTTGCCGAAACAACTTCCAGCTTCTGATTCTTCTTGGTGCATAATAAAGTAATTAGTAATTTGTGTCACTCTGGTAATTTTTCTTCTTATAATCAGCAACTGCAGCACTGTTGCCATGCTGGGGTTCCAAGACACACGGTCACACACTGACACACTCTCACACACACATATTCACACAGACACGCTCAGCTCACACAGATGCTCATGCACAGACACATGGTCACACACAGACACACGGTCACACTCAGGCACATACTCACACATGCGCTCACACACAGACACATCACATGCTCACATACACACAGACACATGCTCACACACAGACACATGGTCACACACTGACACATGCTCACACACAGGCAGGTGCTCACACAGACATGCTCACACACAGACACACAGTCACACACAGACACATGCTTACACACAGACTCGTCACATGCTCATACACAGACATGCTCACACACAGACACACAGACACACACAGACACATCACATGCTCACACACAGACATGCTCGCACACAGACACACAGACACACACAGGCAGGTACTCACACATAGGCACACACTTACACACAGGCAGGTGCTCACAGACACATGCTCACTCTCTTTCTCATACCTGATCCCTGCAAGAAGGCGGATGTGATCATTTCTGTTGTTTCATGGTGGCTGTGGTTATGAACAAGTTGGTGGCCCCTGTGTGTGTAAGACAGTCTGGGTGTGGCTGTCATAAGAAGTAGAGAGAAGGGCAGAGAATCTCATACAGAAGCTATTATGGGCATGGTGAGTCTGATACACGTAGAGCTGAGAACTGGGACCTTTATCTGACAGGAGGATTCGTTCTGTAGGTTGTTGTTGTTTAACAAGATGGGTCTTACAAAGGTCCAAGAAGTCAATCACATGTATTTACACATTTGTTAGAACGAAAAGAATGAAACTATAGTAAAATGTAGATAGTCCAAAAAACCGGAAGTGTAATTATGAGGGAAACTCACACATTTAATGTCTACTCTGGGCTTGATTTATAATCAGCTGTTATAACTCAAGCAGATACTATTTAAAACAAAGCAGTGGTAGTGGAAGTTTATCCCCAAGTTTACCTGACCGAATTTAGAAGTGGCTTCAGGCGAGTGTGAGAAGCTAGAGAAGGGGGCTCAAAGGATTGTTTCCTTTTCCTGTTTATCACATAATAATCTATTACATTCAAATTACCGTACTGCCAGGTGGGTAAAAATAGGCTTACCGTTGTTGTGTGGAAAAATAATACAATAATTAATAGGTAATGATACAAAACTAAACTGTTTCAGGTGCTCACAACTGTATACCTACCTCCGCCACGCCCTGTATAATAAGTAGCACTATCGCTAACATTCACCATACGCTAGGCACTGTGCTGAGAGCTTTACCTACTTCATAGCTTTGAATCCGTACATTAACTTTATGTTAGGTATTAATATTATTTCTATTTTATAGAGGAATGTGTCAGAGGCTGTGTTGCTTACCCAATTTCCATTCTTTTCATTGTAATAAAACCCAAGGTTCTTTATGTGTCCATTTCAGAGAAAGGGGAAGGGAAGGAGAAAGAGAGGGACAGAAACATCGATGTGAGAGAGAAACATCCATCGGTTGCTTCCCACACGCACCCCGACCTGGGTGGTGGGCAGGGATGATCCCACCACCCAGGCATGTGTCCCAACCGAGGACTGAACTGGCGACCTTTCACTTTGCTGCATGCTGCCCAACCAACTGGGCCACACCGGTCAGGGCAGACCCAGGCTTTATTTAGGGTGGCAATGTGTCATGCTAGTGGCCCACATGATCCACCCATCCGAAGCCAGGTGTGGCCATGTGACTAGCTTCTGGCCAATGAGACAGAGGCAGGACTGTTGTGTGGACCACCCAAACAGGGTCACTGGGAGTAGCTGGCTGCGCTGCCGTGAGATAAGCGAACCCCTTCTTGTCATCTCTCCTGCCTCACGGTTCCTGCAGATGTGATGGCTGGCGCGGTGCTGTTTCCTGTGACAGCTGAATCGGCAGGTCACACCCATTCTCCTGCAGAGAAGGACTAGAAAAGCTAGACAAAAGGTAATTTCCAAAACCTGTTTGAAAGCATCAGAGAACGCACAAGTCAGTGAGGAATTATCGGGCCACCTTCTGAGAGAAGAGGAAACCCAGTGAGTGGAGCCTGGATTTTCTGGCCAAGTTTTCTCCAGAAGCTACAGCTTGGGAGTTACAACACTGGGAAGGACTTTCAACAGAGTTAGGGAGAGAGAAGCCTGTCAGGCATGGGGGCTCTGACAAGACCCATGGTTTGGTTGAGATCATGCATGACCACACTGTGGGAATAAGGTGAACCAGCCATAGTCTGTCCGTGGGAGGGACTGAAGCCAGCTTCCAGTCACCTCAGTCCCTGGTTGGAATATCATCATCGGGGTTGGCAGTGCCTGTGTCTCCTGCAGAAGCAAATGTGTTTCTCTCTGAAGGAGGTCCATTGTCAGGAGCTCACATTATCTCAGTCAAACAAAGATGGAGGAGATGTTGACTTCCAAATGGGCAAGTAAGAATCTCCAACAATCTGTTCCTCTATAAAATCGGTAAGAATGCTGGCAAAACTGTCTTGTACTTCACCTAGTGAGGGCCTTGCCCTCAATCAGTCGCCTTGACTGGAGCTGTAAATCCATGAGGGCTTCACTCAATGATCACTAGATGGCCCACTGAGGGTCCTACCCCAAAGGACCGCACCCCATCCTTGCAGGGTAAAGTCGCCAACTGGGCCTCAGTGGGACATGAAACAGGCCGTCTTTCTATCGGGTCCTGCGACTGCTTTCTTTCTTCCCTTACTCCAACCAACACTTGAGCACTTGGCAGGCTAGGCTATGCCTTGTCTCTAGATACTGGTCTCATGGCCAGACGCAGTACTGGGTGCAGACCCTGAGGGCACACGTGCTGTCTCACAGGAGAGGAGACTGCACAGCCCTTCGAACTAGGCTGCGCGTGCCCGTGCACGGTCGTCCCGGCCTGTAAGGAACACCAGGACGGTGAGAAAACCACAGGCAACTGGATTAGACACGAAGCAGGAGTGGATTCCGTGTGGTCTGCTGGGCTCCACCGTGGAGAACGGTCCAGTGAAGAGTCCGAGTGAGACAAAAACAACAAAGTGTCATGAAGAGGAAACTATGGCGCGGGTCTAAAAATGTCACATAGAATCCACAGAGTCCAGGCAGTGTTTTGAGTTGTGCTGACCAGTTTCTGCCGAGAGTGGCAGAAGTTACTGTTCTTAACGTATATGAAGCATACAACCCTATCATATCTCAGAGTCTTGCTACTTGGAAGGAGACCGCGGCCGCCCAGGAGCCCAGGACAAGCGAAGCCGTGTGCTCACTCCCCCAGGGCTCTGCCGAGGATCCACACGGTCCAGGCAGTCCACTGCTCTCCATTCCCATCATCTCCTCGGGGAGCGGGGTCACCGACTCCCGATGGAGTCGGGATTCCCGAGGAAGTGTGGCGTAGAGCAGGGGGACACCTGTATAAGGCATTCTTTCATAATAATAACGTGAGTCTGCCTTAATAACTAAACCCAGGATGTTTAGGATGCTTGTTCAGTCCCATTTATTCCTGAGCTTCTGCTTTCCTTTCTAAAGCGGGCACTGAGGAGGGGATGGGAGAGGAGGGATGGGAACTGAAATCACCCCACATTCTGTGGGAAGGGAGCCGGCCTAGCCCTATCGTGATCTCTGGGAGTGTGCCGAGAACACTTCAGAATAGATACAGCACTAGATCATAAATAAACATCAATAAATTGGTAAATCAGACACTGTTGGGCCATATTTGCTTACCATAATGAAATAATCTCAGAAACCCCACAAACCTGCCAAACACTTGGAAATGTCAAACTACTAAGTAAAGAAGGATATTTTCAGTAATCAAAAGTTCAGAAATAAAAACACTATCTTAATTTGTGGAATATTGTCAAAGCTGTTAATTGAAGGCAAATGAATAGCTTTAAAAGATTTTTTTAATTAAACAAGAAAAAGAAAATAAATGAGTTAAGTAGCTAGATGAATCAAGAAGCTAGAAAAATTACAGCAAATCAAATGTAAGGAAAAGAATGTTTAGGAAATTATTTAAAAATTAATTCATTTTAAAACAAAAATAGTATAGACAAATAAATCTACAAATGAGTTTTTATAAATAAATGATAAAATAGACAATTTATGGCTAATATTTTCATGGCATGAGAAAATGTAGAGCTAAAAATACACATGAGAAAGAAATGTGTTAACAGATACAGTAATTTCAAATGAGAATCAAGCAAAAACAACTGTATGCTAACCTGTTTAAAAATCTACCGAGCCCTGGCTTGCTGGTTCAGTTGGTTGGAGTGTCATTTTGTACACCAAAAGTTGTGAGTTCAGTCAGTCAGGGCACATACCTGGGCTGCATGTTCGATCCCCGGTTGGGGCGCATACAGGAGGAGGCAACTGATTTATATTCTCTCTCTCCCTCCCCTGACCTTTCTCTGTGAAATCAATAAATGTATCCTTAAGTGAGGATTTTAAAAAAATCTACCTGAAACTAATAAAATCGATTCAAGAAAAATCAGACAATCTGATTAGATTAATAATTAAGCAGAAAAGAATTGACATCTAAGCACGCTCCATTTTAGGATAATTTTGCTTTTAATTTTTCAGGGAGCAAATAATTCCTGTGTCATTTAAACCATGCCAGAGTAAAGAAAAATATTAAAATCTTCCCATTTCAGTTTACAAAACAAGTATAATCCTGTAATAGACTTGGAGAAAGAAGACATAATATAGAAAATTACAAACCAGTTTTACTATAATAGACAAAAAAATTCTAAGTAAAGTGCTGACAAATCAACTTCAACAGTATGTAAGAAGAAGAGCCCACGATGACTACTTACTGGGTTATTCTGGAATACAAAAATCATTTAATATTATGAAATATAACATTATGCCAAGTCCAAAGAGGAAATTCTCCTGATCTCAGTAGATGTCTAAGAACATTTCAGAAAAATTTTGTACCAATTCTGAATAAACAAAATTTAGTAAACTAGAAAAAGAAGATTTTTAATGATAAAGAATATTTATATTAAACATCAATACATATAATTTTTAAAGCTATGTTCTAGTTAATGTCAGGAACAAGGTTAAAATGCCTGGTTTCATTACATTAATTAATATGGTCCCGGATATCTTAGTCAGTACACGAGGATAGGAAACAGAAATAAGACAGGCTACCGGAAAGGAAATCAAAAATGCTGCAGTGATGATCTACTCAGAAACCCTAAGATAATCCAGTGACAAACTATTAAAACTAATAAAAAATTAGAAAGGTGGCTGAATATGGACAAATATACAAACTGCCCTTTCCCAATTTCACATTAAGAATCAGTTAAAATACATAGTGGAGAAAGTGAGCCATGTAAAAATAATTACAAAGGCGTATGTCGGCAGGAGCAACCCAGTAGTCAACGCTGCCAACTTCTTCTCGTGAGTACAAAGGAAGGCCAGAGTCAGATGAACAAGCTGAAGGCCGAGTATCGAAGAGAGACCAGTTCATCCCAGGTTTAGCCCTCTTAACCATTGATTAAACTCCAGCAAGAATTTCAGTGGGAATTACCTTTACATCTGAAAAATATCTGGAAAAAATAATAGATGAAAATAGTCAATAACATTTTTAAAGAAGTGTTGATGGAACTATTTTTCTGTAAGACAATAACATATTTTTAATATATTTTATTGATTATGCTCTTATAGTTGTCCCATTACTCCCCTTCATTCCCCTCCACCCTGAACACCCTCTCCCACCCACATTCCCCCCTTTAGTTCATGTCCATGTGTCATAAGTTCTTTAGCTTCTACATTTCCCATACTATTCTTGCCCTCCCCGTCTATTTACTACCTACCATCTATGCTACTTATTCTCTGTACCTTTTCCCCCTCACTCTTCCTCCCACTCCCCTGATAACCCTCCATGTGATCTCCATTTCTGTGGTTCTGTTCCTGTTCTAGTTGTTTGCTTAGTTTGTTTTTGTTTTTGTTTTAGGTGTGGTTGTTAATAATTGTGAGTTTGCTGTCATTTTACTACACATGCTTTTTATCTTCTTTTTCTTAGATAAGTCCCTTTAACATTTCATAAAATAAAGGCTGGGTGATGATGAACTCCTTGAACTTGACCTTATCTGAGAAGCACTTTATCTGACCTTCCATTTTAAATGAAAGCTTTGCTGGATAGAGCAATCTTGGATGTAGGTCCTTGCCTTTCATGACTTGGAATACTTCTTTCCAGCCCCTTCTTGCCTGTAAGGTCTCTTTTGAGAAATCAGCTGACAGTCTGATGGGAACTCCTTTGTAGGTTACTATCCCCTTATCTCTTGCTGCTTCTAGGATTCTCTCCTTATCTTTTATCTTGGCTAATGTAATTCTGATGTGCCTTGGTGTGTTCCTCCTTGGGTCCAACTTCTTAGGGACTCTGAGCTTCCTGGAAGTCTATTTCCTTTGCCAGATTGGGGAAGTTATCCTTTATTATTTGTTCAAATAACTTTTCCACTTGTTGTTCTTCCTCTTCTCCTTCTGGTACCCCTATAATTCGGATGTTGGAATGTTTAAAGATGTCCTGGAGGTTCCTAAAATGAGACACAGTGTGTCTCATTTTTTTGAATTCATATTTCTTCATTCTTTTCTGATTGTATTTTTTTTTCCTTCTGGTCCACTCTATTGATGTGAGACCCAGCTTTCTTTCCATCACTATTGGTTCCTTGTGCATTTTTCTTCATTAAACTTATTGTAGCCTGCATTTTTTCATCTAATTTGCGACCAAAATCAACCAATTCTGTGAGCATCCTGATCACCAGTGCTTTGAACTGTGCATCTGATAGGTTGGCTATCTCTTGGTCACTTAAAAGTATTGGTTCTGGGGCTTTCATTTCTTCTTCTGTTTGAGCCATCTTTTTTGTTTTTGGTCTGGTCGCACCTGTTCTGTATGAGGGGCAGAGCCTTAGGTGTTCACCAGGGCGGGGCATCCCAGTTCCTATGTTGTGATGCTGTATGTGGGGGTGGGGTCCGAGAGGGAACAATGACGCTTGCTCTGCTCTCTGTCAGACTTCCGTCCCTTCCACTGCTTCCCCCAAGGAAACTGGGCCTTTCTGGTGCTAATTCCCAGGTGGGTGGGCTTGTGCACCCCGTGGGTCTTTCCAACGACCTCTTCTGTGAGGCTGGGAGTCTCTCCCTGCGCCTCAACTCCCACAGGTGTTTTCAGTCAGTGCCCCGAGGCTCTATTTCCCAGCACTGAGACCCTGGGACCGCCCGGTCAGCCAGCCGACTCGTGCGCAGTGCCTTGCTTCACAATCGCCGCCTCACTGGGTCTGCCGGTTGCCACCCTTTGGCCGGGGTCTGCCAGTCGCCACTTGCGAGCTCAGGGTCCGCCCGCTGTGGTCTTGCTTGCCAGGTCCCAACGCTGTTTGTGTCGCATGACCCCTCTCTGTCCGGCTGCCCGACTCCGGCCCCCCAGTGGTCTGGAAGAACATGTCTATTTTAACTCCTTGGTTGTCCGACTTCCATACAGTTCAATTTCCTGTCAGTTCTGGTTGTTATTCTGTTTCTAAACTGTTGTTGTCCCTATCTTGGTTGTGCGAGGAGGCACAGTGTGTCTAGCCTACGCCTCCATCTTGGCCAGAAGTATCACAATAACATATTTTTAAGCAAAGTAGATCTAAATTAGAATTTCCCTGGAAATTAATTTGACTGTTTATATCAAACAGCTTTAACCATATCACGCAGTAATTCCACTTTTAATATTTTATCCTGATGAAAATTTTCAGAGATACAGATAACATTTTATGTACAGGAATTTTGTCAGGGAGATGTTTATAATAGTTTCTAAAATTTGCAAAACTAAAATTCACTAAATCCGTGATGACACATTTAAAAATAGGTACTGTTCAGTTATCTGCTCCAGTCTCCATTACAGCTGTGAGGAAGAATCTTTAATAATATATCTGTATTTTCCAAAGATGGCTCTAAAAGTCTTCCCTCCCACTTGTTCTTCCGAAATGTGACCTTGCAGCCCCCCTTCTACGGGTGGAGACCCTTTCTCTATTTCCTGGAATGTGATTGGGCCTCGATCCACAGAATCATGAACAAAATAAAATTATTGTTTTAAGCCACTAAGTTTCGATGCAATTTGTCACATAGCTACAGACAAGTGGAAAAATATGTAAAGGTGTTTTACAATTAGTACATTAAATAGAAAACAAGTGATAAGACAGTAAGTGCTGTGTAATTCAGTTAAAAAATAATGTATACATACACATGGAACAGAGATTAGAAGGATTTATGCCAAAATGTGGTTGTTTTGAATGATGGGATTACTGTGCTTCTCATTTTCTTCTTGTGGCTTGCCTTATTTCTCCAATTTCTACAATGACTATGTATTATGTTTTATAGTAATAAAAAACCGAAGAGGATAAATGATGTTTGTGAAGACGTTTTGATGACCGATAGACGCCCACAAACCCGCACTTCCCGGAAAGGAGGACACGTAAACAGCGCCTGCGAAGGTTTCCCCTCCCTGGACTTTGTCTACAAGAGCCGACTTTGGCCAGAAAGTTTTCTTTCCATTTTTTCCTCATTTGCTTCTCCGCACAAGAGAAAGAAATGATTTTCTTAGCTGGCGAGATAATGGGCGTGGCGTCCCACAGCTCCTCATCCCTCTGTGGGTGGAGTAAAGTACACCCACCAGGGGGCCGCTGCCCAGGGAACAGACCTGGACGCTGGGGGAGGTGGGACGGTCCGCACTCCTGCCTGTATCGGGCCTGCAGCCGCTGGGGCCAGGCCTGCCTGCTGGGGTCTGCTCCGCCTCCGCTCTGGGGAATCAAAATGTAGGAAGGAGCAATCATTCCTCTCGCATCTGACTGGTGCAGCGTAGGCCTTGAGGACCCCGTTCTGCAGTTGGGGTGGGGATGAGATGGGAACTGGAAAGCCTGTTTGGCCACAAGCCTCAGCCGAGATCTCTGAGTGGCCTCTGAGAGCAGGCTTTATCTAAAGCCTGTGTTCAGTCATCAAAGGGAAGAGTGATAATTATCTTCAAAGACCCAAAAGCAGTATAAATGAACCCAGGGTTTTTTTTTTTTTTCTAAAGACAGGGTACAAAAATTTATTTGAGAAACACCATCAACGCAGTATCCCTGTGTCCATGCTTTTAAGTGATAATGGTAATGTACTAAAGGAGGTTATCCATCAAGCTGTTATTTATCATTCATATGTCAGAGAAACACTCATTTGTGGATTTTTTATTGTTGTTCTATTACAGTTGTCCCAGTTTTCCCCCACTGCTCTCCCTTGCCCCGCCCCCATCACCCACAGTCAGTCCCCATCCAAACCCAGTTTTATTGTACGTATTTTAAAGCATACACATATATAGACAGATGCAAACTATTTATGTTACATATCACAGCACTATGGGAGAAAATACCTCAAAATATTAACAGTGATACCTCTCTCTGGGATTATGTGCCCATTTATTTAAACTCTTTGTGATGTATTGCATAAGCACAGATTACCTTTATATTCAGAAAGGAAATTATTATTAATATTTAAAAACAAAACGTTATTGCCCGAGATTGCTCTATCATCACAGATCTGGGCTCCTTCCACATCTATGGCCTAGGCTGCCTTCCAGGCCAAAGCAAGCTCTGCTTCCCAGCATCCTTTGGGAATGCCAACTTTCTGAAATAAAATTCCAGGATAATCTGAAGAGTCATGTAGAAAGAGGCATGTAGGCCTTTTGTCGTTTTGGAAAATAAAAATGCTTTCTGTTCTACCATCACGCAAGCCATTTAAATCATTTGGAGAACATTCGTGTTGGCTGGTGACACCAGTGAGGAAAACAGCAGCATGATTCACAGAGAGAATTTAACGTGAGAACTTACTGCACCAGGCGTTAGGTAACCTGAGAAGCAAAAAGGGAATGTTGACGCGGCACAGAGACAGCGAGTGTGGGAAGCAGCTGCCATCCCTGGGCGGAGGGGCGGGGGGACCAGGGAAGAAGCTGGAGGCTTGGAAGAAGGGACCTGCCAGCCTCCGCCTCGGGCGCAGCAATAATAGTAAAAAGCAAGTAATTAGGGAGTAATGAGTTTGGGGTATTAATTACCTTTGTTGGTTTAAAAAAAGGGTTTTAATTTTGAAGTAATTACAGACTTAGAAAGAGCTGCAAAAACAATAGCCCAGTACCCATCACCCCGCTTCTCCAATATGACATCTGTTCACCATCCAAACCCAGAAACACATGGTACCGCGAAATCAGCTTGTATACAGACCCGGATCTCACCAGTTTTCACATTTACCCATTTTTATGTCTTTTCCTATAATCCCATGACCTTTTAGCGTGTACTGATTTGTGTAAGCACCAACACCACGAAATCTACACCCTAACTGTCCCATCACCACAAAGCAGCTCCCTCCTGCTGCTCCCTTATAATCCTGAGAGTTGTATCTTCTTTCTTCTTCTTTTAAAAATAAGTAACATTTATTTATTTATATCTTTAATATTTTTCTTTTTAATTAAATTTATTAGGGTGGCATTTGCTAATAAGATTATATAGGTTTCCATTTTCCCGCCTGCACTCCCCCCCGCCCCAACCTCCCCCTCTCAATTTTTCCTCCCTTTGCCTTGTCCATGTGTCCTTCATACATGTTCCTTGATGACCCTTCCCCTTTCCCCCATTATCCCCCTTCCCTCTGGTCACCGTCAGTTTGTTCTTTAGTTCAATGTCTCTGGTCATATTGTGCTTGCTTATTTGTTTTGTTGATTAGGTTCTACTTATAGGTGAGATCATATGGTGTTTGTCTTTCACTGCCTGGCTCATTTCACTCAGCATAATGCTCTCCAGTTCCATCCATGTTGTTGCAAAGGGTAGGAGCTCCTTCTTTCTTTCTTCTGTGTAGTATTCCATTGTGTAAATGTACCACAGTTTTTTGATCCACTCATTTACTGATGGGTGCTTAGGCTCTTTATAGGGTTAATGATGGAAATGGGTTTAAGTAATTATAAAATATTTTTGGTTTTGTTTAATTTTAACATTTATTCATGCTAAAATTTAGTAAGCTTCCCCAAATTTCTGAAGTTATCATTTCAGAAATCTTTGAAATATATAATAAAAGCTGACTTCATATTTTAAATAAAAAAGAGTGTATAGGTTTTGAGTATAAAACTCTATCATACATCACCTGTATATTGCAATGTGTGCTTGCCACCCAAAGTCGTCTTCTTCCATCACCATAGATCTGACCCTTTACTACTCCCCCGCCCCCTCCCCTCTAGTACCCCTTATTGTTGTCTGTGTCTATGAATTTTTATTTATTTGTTTTGTTTGTTTGTGACTTTCAGTTTTATATCCCATGTATCAGTGAAATCATACAGTTCTTAACTTTTTCTATCTGATGTATTTTACTTAGCATGATATTCTCAAGATCCATCCATATCATTGTAAATGGCAGCATTTCATCCTTTTTAAGGCTGAGTATATAGGCACCACATCTTCTTTATCCAACCATCTATCAAAAGACACTTAAGTGGTCTCCTTGTCTTGGCCACTGTGAATAATGCTGCAATTAACATGGGGTGCAGCCCTGGCTGGTGTAGCTCAGTGGATTGAGTGCAGGCCTGCAAACCAAAGTGTTGCTGGTTCAATTCCCAGTCAGGGCACATGCCCAGGTTGTGGGCCTGGTCCCCAGTAGGGGATGTGAAAGATACAACCACACATTGATGTTTCTCTCCCTCTCTCTTTTCCTTCCCTTCTCTATAAAAAAATAAAATAAAATAAAATAAACATGGGGTGCATATATCTTTACAAATAAGTGTTTTCAAATTTTTCAGGTCCTTCTTCTTTCTTAATCCATTGTGTATTCTCCCTCTCTATAATTTTTAAATATAATTTGTTTAATTGTTAGTGTTATGGGTTGAATTATGCTCCCAAAAAGGGTATGTATGTCGGGGTTCCAACCCCCCAGGATCTCAGAATATGACCTTATTTGGCGGTAAGGTCCTTACAGAGGTAATCAAGTTAAAGTGGGCTCATCAGGGTGGGCACTAATCCAATATGACTGGTGTCCTCATAAAAAGGGGAGATTTGGAGACAGGCACTCCCACATTGAGAGCGGCACATGACCGTGAAGACAGAGATCCGAGTGACTCTCTACAAGCCACAGAGTGAGAAAGTTGCCAGCCAACCACCAGAAGCTAGGAGACAGGGATGGAGAAGATTTATCCTCAAATGGAACCAACCCTGTAGACACCTTGATCTTGGACTTCAGACCTCTAAAACTGTGAGACAATGTATTTCTGCTGTTGAAGCCACCCAGTGTGGGAGACTTTGTTACTGCAGCCCTAACAAACAAATACAGTAAGTTTATGTAATTTAATTTATAATGGTAACTGTGCTTAAAATTAGCTCGTAGAATTCTTGAAATTTTCTTGAGCAGCCTTGCTCCCACACAGCCTCACAGGTAAGCGAAGCACCATGGAGCTAGTTCTGGCAGCATGGACAAAACTGGACACTGGGACCAGCTGCCATGTCCAGAATGGGGAAGCATTGCTGGGGGTGGGGAGTTTGGGGGTGGGGGGGCGTGGGGCGTAGTGCAGAGAGGGACGGGAAAGATACATGAAAGATCATGTCCTTATTTTCTGCTCTGGGCACATGCACTTCCTCTGGCTGCCCTATCACCTGGGTGATGGAGATCTAGCTGGCCAACCAGAACGGTGGTTTTCAGAGCTTCAGCCTCCTATCACAAGCGTGGAAGGAATGGGTGCATTTGGAGCTGAGAGACAGTAGCTGAATATCCAAACACATTGGATTTCTTAGCAGACTATTCTAGAGACTTCAGTCTTAAAAAATTTTTTTTTTAATCCTCACCCTAGGACATTTTTTTCATTGCTTTCAGAGAGACAGAAAAACATTAACGAGAAAGAGAAGCATCGATTGGTTGCCTCCCGTATGTGCCCGGACTAGGGATCGAACCTAAAACCGAGGTGTGTGCCCTGATTGGGAATTGAACCCACTACCTTTCAGGAATGGGATGACGTTTCAATCAACTGAGCCACACCAGCCAGGGCAAGACTTTTCAAACTTCTTTATTCAGCTCAGCTATCATTATGGGGTCTCTTCTGGACCATGTAGCTGCTAGCCAAAGAGACAGATATTTCTAGTTAGATTCATATTTTGTAACTTATTTTCAGAAATGTATCACTAGTGTCTTATTTTGAGTCTTATTATTTTTTTTTAAAAAGCATGTCATAAAAAAGTGTGCTACCTTTGGCTTGAGTCATGTTCCCAAGTGTGGATTGACTGTATTCTCTCAAGAAGCTTCTTTAATTCGATAATAAAAAAGTATGGGAAAGTAGGATTTGGTATATGAAAATTTAATTTGTGAAAAACAACTTTTCAGGAACCTTGGTGTTCTGTAACTCCCTCGTGATGCCTGGAAATCCACCACTCCCCTTGACATGAAAAGCAACTACTTAGAGAGGCTTTGAGAGCCAGGAAAGGACTATTTCACAACTTCAGAGGCTGCCTCCCTGTGTGGGTTAATTCTCTCCTTGCTAAGTGGTCTGAGATGAGTGCAGCGGCTCTTCCCAGCTCCCCAGGACCAGCCCATACATTTCCCGCAAGCTCCGAGCAGAGTGCAGTCCCCCGGCGATTCCCACTAATGAACAAACCACCGCCACAGCATCTGCTCCTCGGACTTCCAGACTCACCAGCCGGAGGGGTTCCAACCTGGGAGAGGCCATTTCCGCTGGAGCCAATGTCATTCTTACTGCACACCAACCGTTCCTTTACTGCCTCAGGTGTCTTACCTCCAGCTTGTCTCGGAGGGAAGGAAGAAAGGAAGGAAGGAAGGAAGGAGGGAAGGAAGGAAGCTAGTTCATTACTGCCCCTCTTATAAATGTAATACATGCTTATTGTAGACATTTTCAGAAATATAGAAAATAAAATATAATTTGAGGTCACGTGACCTACATTGAACAGAAGAAGGAATCAGATGCATGTGTTTCCTTAAAAGATGATGCAATTTTTCCATGGAAATGCACATTGGGAGAAAGTAATAAGTTTGATTTTACCAGCCATTCTCCTGCCTGGCCCCGGGGGGAGGCAAGAGGTTGTGGTGTCCCCCCAGGTTCTGCGCAGTCTGCCTCTAGGCTTATCTGTCCTTCATTTCTTTCGTCAGTGCCTTGACTTTGAAGGTTCAGTTTCGAGTAGCAGTCTGTTCTGAGAAGAATGATCTGGATGGCTATCACGCCATGACAAAACCAGTTAGAGAAAGGGGGCTGCTTTGTCCAAATGGTGATGACCCAGATCTCAGCTGATACTGCCAGCGATAGACAGATCACCACCGCGGGTAGCAAAGAGTGGGCATCTGGGGAAATGCAGCGATGGGGAGCCCTTTGGAGGAAGAGTGTGGGAGCATCCCTTCCCTGTCAGATATTCTGGGTCCTGCTTTCTACTTCCTCCCCTTCAGTCCTGGTCACAGCATCTGGACCCTAACTCCCCTCCTCCTTCACCTCTCCTGCTTCCTCCTAGGTGGCAGGGATGAGCATTTCAATCCCTCATCTCCAGCCTCGACCCGCTATCACAGGTAGATGTTTCTCCTGTCAAGGCTGGATTGAGACATCACCTCAGAGAACACTGGCTCTGTGGTAATTTCAGTGAGGGGAGGAGATGATAATTAATAAGAGTTTTTAAATGGAAGTCTCCCTGTTCTGCTTTTCAGCATGAAGGTACGAGATGATGTAACAGCTGTCAAAGCAAGAACTTTGACTCAGACATGGATTCCATCTCAGCGCTGCCCGTTACTTGCAGCGTGACCTTGCCAAGTTAGCATGCCCCCACCCACCAACTTGCAGGTTTCCTCTTGTGTAAAAATGGGAGGAGAATACTCTTTGGCAGTGTTTTTACTGTAAAAGTTGTACTACATGTAGTACCTAATACACTGCCCCCACACAGTACCCAATAGTAAGAATAGTAAATAGTGTGTGATTCCAGGAAAAGAATGCACGACAGTCACCACGCACACTCTCGGGTGGAGCTAGGCAAGCCGGGGTGCAGGACATCTAGTCTCGTGTTACCAGGTATGCCTCCGTTTCCACGTTATCCCTCCAGATCTCCACGTCATCCCACTCCATGGAAAAATCCAGATTGAGAAGGGACAGTCAGTCTTAGGTGGTGGTTGAGAGAAAAGTATCCAAGGAAACCAACTCAGACTTCCAAGGTGTTAGACGTCACAGCGATGTGTTCCTTTTGAAAATTGTAGCTTAGTAACTCCGAGGGGCGGATATTATGAAGGAATTTTCGAAGAGGATTTTCCCCCATCTCTCAGGCTTTATGTATCCACTCAGCAAGCATTTTGAAAGTTCCTTTCCTGTGTGAGAGCTGCATTAAATGAGGTTATAAATATTATCCCTTTAAAGATCTGTCAGTGTAGGGGATAGATAAGTAGACAATGGCGATGCATTTTGATTAAGGCTGTAACAATGGCATAACTGTGAACATTTATCTGGACTTTCATTACAGGAGATATTAAATGTCCTTGTCTTTTGAGTCAACTGAGCTCAGGATTTTCAGTTACCCTCATAAGCATGTCGCATACGAGGGAGCAGAGATCACTGGACTTGTCTGTGCTATATCTCCAGTGTCTGGCATCAGCCCAGGTAGGTAAAGGCCATTCAGTGAAAATCAGTTGAATAAATGAATGAATGCATTAGTTTGAACAGAATACAAAGTCCCTAACATGGCGAATACAGGTGGGTCCTAGCGTTCCAGGGGTGGGGATGTGTGAGGACTTCCTACGGTCTATTCTCAGGTACGTTTGTCCCATGCTGTCCACGTGCTCTAGCAAAAATCCCCCACCCACTCCTACAGCACCGGTTTTGCTCTCTATTAGCTTATTTTCATCAACATACCCTTCTCCCCAACTGATGTCCCACTTCTTTGTCCCCCTTGCCACAAACCTCCTCAAAAGTGTTGTCCGTACCTACAGCAATTTCTATTGTTCCTCAATTTCCCTTTGGTCAGCTCTCACCCCAGTGTCTCCACCAAACCTGTCCTTGTAAAGCCCCCCAGACCCTCTATGTTGCTAAATCAGTGACCACCTGACCTGCACCTTGCTCACACGGGGGTGGCTTTGGACAGGGGTCCTCTCTGCTTCTTCCCTGGCACAGCCTCTCCAGCTGGCTTCCAGGCTTCCACTCTGGACTCACGTACACCTGTTTAGTCTCCCCTGGGCTTTTCTTTAAAATATTTTATCTATTTATTTTTAGAGACAGGGAAGGGAAAGAGAGAGGGAGAGAAACATCAATGTGTAGTTGCCTCTTACGTGCCTCCCGCTGGGGACCTGGCCCGCAACCCAGGTATGTGCCCCTGACTGGGAATCGAACCAATGACCCTTTGGTTTGCAGGCCCATGCTCAATCCACTGAGCTACACCAGCCGGGGCCTTCTCTGGGGTCTTAAAGCTGGCCTGTGCATGGCTCAGTCCTAGTCCTCTCTTTCTCTTTCCATGCGCACGTCCTTGGCAAGCTTATCTAGTTCCATGATTTTAAATGCCACTTGTCTGTGTATAACTCCCAAACTTACACCTCCTTCCAGGCCTCTCTCCTGAATGCAGACTCACTTCCAGCTGACACTGAGCTTCACTGGTGGCTCGTCTAGCAGACACTTCAAAATCAGCCTGGCTGGAGCGAAATCTGTGATATTTCCCCGCAGACCTGTCCCACCTTGCAGTTGCTCACGCCCCAAACTTTGAGTCCTCCTTGATCTCTCTTATTCTCACAACCCACATCCAACCCACCAGGAAATCCAGTTGGCTGGATGTCCAAAACATAAGCAAATCCTACCACATCTTGTTACCTACACACAGTGCCCGCACCGTGGTCTGAGCCACTGTTTTTTCTCACTGTTTTTTTCTCAGTAGCCTGCTAACAGTCTCGTCTCAATATAGCTGCCAAAACCACCCTCTTAAAACATACACCAGATTCTGTGGCTTCTCTCATCGGAATCCTGCAATGGCTTCCTGTTGCCCGAGTTAAAACTAAATGGCATAACCAAGCTTACGGGATGCTCACTGCCCTTCACTGTAGCCAGGCCCGTCTCCTTCCTGTTCCTGCCCCTGCCCCAGGGCCTTTGCTCTAACTCAGGGGTCAGGACACCTTTTCTGGATGAAGGGCGAGAGTAAATACTTTTCATTTCGAGGGTCTCTGTCGAGCTACGAAACTCCGCCGCTGCAGCATGAAAGCAGCCACAGGCAGAGAACGGGGGCAGCACGTTCCAACACTACTTTATTTGTGAGCACCGAAATTTGAATTTCATCTGTTTTTCATGTGTCGTGAAATACTACTCTTCCTTTGATTTTTTCCCAACCATTGCACAATGTAAGAAACGTTCTTAGCCTGGTGGGCCATCTGAAAACAAGGGGCAGGTTGGGTTGGCCCGTGGGCACCGTTCGCGGGACCGTTCTTCCTCCGGAAATCTGCTGGCCATCTCTTGTTCTCTTCCGGTCTCTGGTTGAATGTCACCTGTGGGGCGAGGCCTGTCCAGGCTCCCCCTTTCAACCCCACCCCATTCTCTCCCTGGTCACCTTCAACATTCCTCATCCTCTTCACTCTTCCCTACTTTTTCCTTTTTGCACACTCGTACTCACCTCTAACATGCGTAATTTACCCATTGTTGTTTTTGTTGGCTCCTCACTAGGATGTGGGACCCTCAGGGGTAAGCGTCTTGGTCTGTTTTGTTCATTGCTTTATCCAAGTGCAGAGGTCAGTGCATTGCCCACGATGGGCACACGGTACATGGTTGGTTATTTGTTACGAATGACTGTTTATTAGTGAATGTTTTTAGATGTGGTGATATTTGTCCCTCTATATTTCAGACCATGAATAGTAGGAAAACAAGGGGGCTCTGAATCTATTAGAGGCATCAGAGAGGGCTTCCTAGAGGAGGTGACACCTGAGCTGAGTCTGAAGGCTGGCGGAGGAATTCTTGGGATGGACAAGGCCTTAAGGGAGGGCAGTCCAGGCGGAGCAAACTGTGTGTTTCTTGGATTCAGGGAATAGTGTGAGGCATGAGAGCTGGCATTGGTGCGGTGCAGGCTTGAGGGCAGTGGTGGGGAGGGGCTGGGAGGTCGGTAGCCATGGGGGATGCTTTTAACAAAAGTGGCCGCTGTTCACAGACATCTGGGGATTCAGGAGAAAGGCTTTTTCAGCTCTGAGTAAAGCCAGACTTGCTTCTTCAAGGAGCCTCATCAAGGATCTTTTCTCAAAACTGCCTTACCATAATAAGTGAGCAGGGGGAGTCAGGGTGTCTGGTCAAAGGTCTGGGCAGCAGTGTTTCTTAAAGACCCACAGGACAGCACATGCTTCTCAGCCCCAAAGCCCCTCTGTGGATAACAGTATGGTGAGATGCAGGCTGGCAGAACCCCCACCCCAAGCAACACCAGTTCCTCCTGGCCCCTCGAGGCCTCTAAGACCCTCCTTCCCTTCCCTGTCTGGGGGAATAGCTGAGGCCAGAGCACAAAGAGGCTTTTATATCTCTCAGTGCCTGTTGTATGTGCAGCCTTGTGGGGCTCAAACACCAGTGTGTGAGGGGTGCTTCAAGGTCCAGGGGGAGAAGGCACAGGCATGTGATAAGACCTTTGAAAAGGGGAGGGAGTCTGGAGGCAAGAGTGATCACATCTGGTGGTGGGATCAGGGAAGACTTCGTGGAGGTGGTGGCATTCTGTGTCACTCTTAGTCAAAAATCAGGGGGGAGAAGGGGAAGAAAGCTCCAGAACAGGAGTGTGTGGACATTTGTGTGCAGACAGACTCTAGATTGGCACCAAGGCAGGCAAGCTACTAATTACGTAAGTTATTTCCCAGGCAGCCAAAACACCCAGCCCTAGCAGATGTCAAATGTATCCATTTTGTCCTATAATCTTTAAATAATCTTTTCATAAAGTACCATCTGAAGCAAAGACCTAATCCATCCTCCCCACTAGGAGGGGAATTATCTTTCTGATGGTTCTTGATGGTATAAAATAATCCTTTTAGGTGACATGAAACCAACTCTCAGCCTAAATCCTGTCTGTTTCCTCCCCCCCAGGTGCCATCATTACTGTTAAGAACAGCATTTAAGAAATAAGCAGAAAGACTGGAGGGGTTATTTTCAACCTCCAATAGCATTAAGCTGGAACCTGAATCTCCTAAAATGACAGTGACGATGGCCTCTGACAGGCTGTGCTGAGGATCTTGTTGCTCCCTCTTGGGGAGGAGCCTCTGATTCCTCGGAGAGGAGGAGGATCCCAGGGCCCTAGCCCACTCCAAGGAGGCGTGGCCTTAACAGAGCCTTGGGACTGTGACAGGTTAGGAGGGAAGAGCAATTCAATAGCTAAGTGCTGGAAGCAATCTAGGTGCCCGTCAGTAAATGAATGGATCAAAAAGCTATGGTACATTTACACAATGGAATTCTATGCAGCAGAAAGAAAGAAGGAGTTCCTACCCATTGCAACAGCATGGATGGAGCTGGAAGGCATTATGCTAAGCGAAATAAGCCAGGCGGTAAAAGTCAAATACCATATGATCTCGCCTTTAACAGGAACCTAAACAACAAAACAAACAAACAAGCAAAATATAGCCAAAGACTCTGAAATAGAGAACAGGCTGACAGTGACCAGAGGAGAGAGGAGAGGGAATTTCAGGGGAGAATGGGGAGTGTTTACAGGAACAAATATAAAGGACATGTGGGCAAAAACTAGGGGGGGAGTGGAAATGGGAGGGAGGTGGGGAGGGATGGGTGGGTGGGCTGGGATGGGCGTGAAGGACAGAAAACTGTACTTGAACAATGATTAAAATAAAATTAAAAAAAAGAGAAATGCCCCCCCCAAAAAAAAGACAGCCCAGAGGGAGAAAGTATGAGAATTACAGGGTCTTGGAGGTTCTGGGGACGTGCCATCATCTACTTAGTGATGCTCTCCTTGGAGGGGAAGGCAGCCAAGCTGGTGCAGAGGGCACAGAGTTCAGAAACAAAGACCCCAAGTTCAAGCTCTGACTTTGCTGCTTCCTGTTGCGTGATTTGGGGGCATCACTTAACTTCTCTTTCAGAATCTTCAAATCAAGAGCAACATTAGTAAAGCACTTTCTTGTGCTATACACGGGGGAGAGCCCCGGGGCCAGAGAGTTTGAGGGTCCTGGCTCGGGCAAATGCACCAGTGAGGTCTGCGGCGAGGTCCTCTTCCTGTTACGAGGCTCCATCTCGTAGGGTGGCTTTCTTAGGGCAGAACTGACACGAAGGGTTGATTCCACTCTTATTTGCATTCTTTTTCCTGGTCGTAGCACGCAAACGAGGGCTCTGGCTTTTAACGTAATTACCCACCTATTATTCTCTCTCCTTATACTTAATACCATCTATTCTATCCACCTATTTACTAGAACAAGCTTTCTTGAGCACACACTATGAGTCTGTTGGGTGCTGTGTGAATTCCTGGGGACTCGAACAATAAAGGTTGCCTGTGGAGCTCTTAAGGGACACACAGACTTATCTATATCCAAAAAGCATGTGATGTTTTGTAACAGAGGATTGTGTAGAGCATTGAAGGAGGAAAAAGGACAGAGCTCATAATTAGAGCTATTTTCACTGTTACAGGAGGAGGGGAGGAAGGAGTTGGAGAGGCTACAGAGAGGGAGTGGTGATGATGGAGATTACTAAGAGGTGCAGAGAAAGCTCTCAGTAGGTGGATGCTGATAGGAGTGCTTGTCTGGGGGAGGGCGCAGGGGGTTGAATTGGGGCGGGCATTGCAGGGAGAGAGAGCAGTGAGTACTGACCCATGTTGGAGCGGCGGCCCTGGGTCAGTGTGGCTGGATGTGGTGAGAGGTAGGAGAGACACTGGGTGCTTGGCAGGTACCAGAACGCAAAGCTATCTCATGGTCTCTAAGGAGTTAAGCTTCATCCTGTAGTTCCTTTGAAATCCTTCTAAACAGGAGAGTGACATTATCAGATTTTAGAAAGATAATTCTGGTGGCAGTGTGTAGCACAGATGGGTGAGGAGAAAATTGGAAACAGGGAACCCTGTTCTGCAAAGATTGTGATAATCCAGACAGTGGATGATGAGGGCCTTGATGAGGGCAGGAGCGGTGGAAGGAGGACAAAGTGGATTAGGGAGAGCTTTAGACGACAGTCAGCTCCGTGACTGATTGGGAGTGGGAAGGGGAGCAAGATGGAGGAGTGGAACATGACCCTGAGGTGTCCCGTTTGGGTGACAGGGTTAGTGATGGTGTCACTGACCGGGGAGTAGGGGATGAGGAGGAGGTTGGGGTAAGCAAAGAGAGCAGAGGATTCTGAATTCTGCTTTGGATCTGTTGAGTTTAGGATTAGGAAAAGGTGTCTAGTTGGCAATTGAAAATGGGTTTAAAGTTTAGGAGATAATTTTTATTCGTGACACAAGTACTGAGTATCGACTATATGTCAGGTGACCTTCTAGTGTCTGGAGATACAGCAGTGACTATGATGGCCAAGGTCTCTGCCTTCATGGAGCATTCATTCCAAAGTGCGAAAACAAATAACAAACTTGTGAACAGATGCAAAACAAGACAGGATAATGTGACAGAGAGCGATGGAGGGGGGCTACATTAGACAGGGGGTTAGGGAATGCATTTCTTCAGAAGGCATCATTTGCACTGAGATCAGAATTATGAAGAAGAACCAGTCATGTGAAAACCTCAGGGAAAAGCAATCCTGGCAGAGGGAACAGCATACACAAAAGCTGGCAGGTAAGACCAAACTTGGCATGCTCCATGAAGAGAAAGAAGGCCAAGGTGTTTGGAGTATAGCCATGGAAGGTGAGACATAAGATTGGAGAAGTGGTCAGGGGTCAAATCACATTGCAGAATATATCAGTCAGATTAGGCCCAAGTGCTTGGTAACAAAGGACCCTCAAAGCTCAGTGGCAACAATCTTTACTTACCACTCATGCTACATGCCCTTTGTGAATTGACTGAACATCTTCTCCACTCCAGGTAGATGGGGCACCTCTTATCTCAGATGTTTCTGGTCCCCTAAAAGAGAGAAAAAAGAAGGTAGAAGGCCATGTGATAGCCTTCAAGTGTCTGTGTGAAAGTGAATGTGCCACATCCATTGGCTGAAGCAAATTACATGGCCCAATATGATGTCATCAGGGGTGGGGATATAAATCCTCCCACAGGAGGAGCAGTAGATGTTGAGACCCACGATACAATCTACCCCAGAGGCTATGGTGAGGATATCATATTTTATACTAAGGGCTATAGGAAGCCATCAGGGTATATTTTGAAGCAGAGGAGTAGTACTATTGGCTGCCAAGACAGGTTAAAAAAGTAGATCAAGAAGGACAATAGGAGATACAGAAATAAGGTAAACTGGAAAAGCATGTCTCAGGTTCTGAGCTCTTGGTAAGAAGCTCTTTGGGGTAGAGACCTGAAAATGCTATCAGGACAGCACCCTTTGCCAGAAGCACACTGGGGAGATGATTTGGCTTAGACTGGCCTCCTGGGTTCTCCATTTGTCAAGCTCTCAGGCACTCCTTGATGGTTTTTGGGCAGGAGACCCTGGAATACCAGGATGCTGACCAAGATCACCGCATTTCTCTCTATGAGTCTTCTGGAGAAAGAGGTATGTGATGAAAATTGCAAATAGAAAATAAAATACATCTCCTTGCTAGTGAGCATGGACCACGAGCCCCAACATAGAAGGTTTTTGCTAGTTAGACTGGAGGGACCAGAAACAACTGTGACTTACGTTTTCTGCTACTCCCCACACCAACTACCATAAGAAACAAAAATCAATCCCTAGTCATGAATCTCTTCTTGCCCACGTGGAAGGGAGAGAGAGAGAGGAGGACAAGATGGTTGGGTGTGGTTAAGGAGAATGGGTCCCCTAAACTGTAGAGGGAAGAGAAAGAAAAAGCAAGATGACTGGTAGCTCTGAGTGCAGTGTAGACCAAGGCATACCCCGGCCACCTTCAGGACAGTGTGGCTCTGCTCTCAGGCAGCCCAGTCCAAAGGGACAAAGCGAGGAGCCTGGACCAATCTTCCCCCTCCGTGGCATGGGCTGAGAGGGGTGGAAAGGGAGCTTACTGTTCCTTACGTGCCTTCTTCTGCTACCTCATCCCTTCATTCCGGGAGAGGTAGGGAGACAGAAGAAGAGAATTTGACATTGACTGCCCCTACCAAAGCTCCACCTGGGGATTTGTGGTTTCTCGTTGCATGTTTGAAACACTCCAGAGGGTCCTAGAAGTGAAGAAGGGACAGATGGTCAAAATATCCAGGACAATTGACTTAACCCTTTGAACACTGAATGTTGGCTTCTATCTTTTTAAAGATTTTATTTATTCATTTATTTTTTTAGGGAGAGGAGAAGGGAAGGAGAAAGAGAGGGATAGAAAATCAATGTGTGGTTGACTCTCATGTGTCCCCCATTGGGGACCTGGCCTGCAACCCAGGCATGTGCCCTGACTGGGAATTGAACCGGCGACCCTTTGGTTCACAGCCCGCCCTCAATCCACTAAGCTACACCAGCCAGGCTATTTTTGTAAGAGAATGTCACATTTCTTCAACTACAATTATAAACATCTTTCTGGCCAGGGCCCACATTTACACCCATTTGAGACCCCACCCCCACCCAAGTCTAGCACAGGCCAGTCATAAAGAAGTAAAACACACCTATGAATGAACGACCCAATGAACAAATGATTTCCCAGGAGGCTTGTTCAGAAATGCCACTTGCGATCCGTCTCTCCACCCACCACGGTGTGTGGGATGGACTTCGTCCGCCTATGAGCACGCAGAGAGAGGGAAGGGGATTCATGGTGCTGTCAGCCGAGGAGAGCAACAATCTGGGCCTCTGGCTTCTCCCCGAGGGCTGGGCCCTGTGACCAATGTTCAGAGAATGACAGCCTGTCTCCGCTTCCTCAAGGGACGAAGACAGGCTCGGGCCACTACCCAGAGAGCCAGCCAGCGAGAGCCTACCTGTCAAGTTGACTGGAACATGGAGAGATAAACTCATGGTGAACCCCTTGGTGGCACCCTGGGGCTTTGGTGACAGAATTAATTAATTAAGACACTAGCATCAAAATTCAAGTGAGGAGGAAAAGTCAATTAGTGATTGAATAACCATGAGGAGACATATTTTAATGAGGGTCCCTCTCATTTGAGCTGTTCCTTGGCCCTCCTGGTTGGTGTGGCTGCCCTGCCTTTTCCTGAGAACTGTGAAGATTAGCAGACAGGAGCAATGAGCAACTCATGTCTCTCTCTAGTTTATATTCAGGGTTGGATGGTGAACAGAGAGTTCTCTGCTGTCTGCTATACGCCAGGGCCCCATAAAGCTATTTATCATCACTCCGAATTCTTTTCAGCGGGATGTTCATTTTGATTTGCAGTCACCTATTTAGCTCGCCTTCAGCAGGCTTGGCCTGGCTCCGGAGAGGAGATCTGAGCCGAGGTGGGGGGACACACACAGGCCAGGAAGGCTGGTGCTGGGCTCTCCTGGGATGCGTCTGCCACCATTCCACCCTCCACAGCCTCTTTAACTCTATTTGCTTCTACAGGGAGATGGGGAGATTATGATGTTTTGTGGGTTTTCCAAACCCTTGTCATGGTTAATAAAGGTCTGGCAGGAACAGGAGCTAGGATGGCTTAGCAGGCTCTGGTGCTGGGGATCAGGGGAGGGAAGACAAGTGTTGCTCTTGTTCCAGCTGCCTGTGTGGCACTGAGGAGCCCAGGGACTGTGAGGGACCAATGGGCCAGCCCCTGCTCCCTGCACTTGCTGGACAGGTTTACTGACCCCATGGGGTGCGTCTGTGGACAGTGGGGCTGGGAGGGGTAGGCTGAGGGTCAGAAAAAGAAGCTCCAGAGCATGAAATTTTAAGGCCAAAAGAATTGTACAGGAAGAGGAAGCTCAAGGTCAAGTGACCGTAAGTGGAGTATTAACAACAAGATGAAGTGCATGGTGGAGAAGCTTCTAGCCTGGAGAACTCTATTTCCCTGACACTGACTTGGATCTGGATGGCCTCAGGGCTTTTGGAGGAGCGCTTGAGCCTGGAATTGGGATTTAAGTTTCACTATTTCTTTTTATCACTAAATAATGCACATTGAACATAAGAAAAACAGACAAAGGAAAAGAAGTTTAACCTTACCTCATTCTACTCAAAGACCAACCACCGTGAATATTTTCAGATGCTTTCAAAATAAACATATTTAATGTTTTACATAAATAACAATATTTAGCTGTGTAACATAATTCCGTCTGGTAGTCATACATATTTGTTTTGTGTCATTGGAAAGACTTACCCCTTTGTTATATTCACAAATGAAAGTCCAGTTTAAAATTTTATTTTCTGTGAATTAAAACTACTGAGTATGTGAAAGATGACAAAATATAACCATGGATTCCTTGTGCAATAAAAGATTTACATAAAAGAAAACACAGGAGGACATACATGATATGTAAATAACTGGAGAAAAACACCATGTTCTTGAATAGGACAGACAAATATTGCAAAAATATCAAGAAAAAGTTTAAAATAAAAATATTTTTAAATAACAGGAAAAAGCATAAAAATGCAGATAACTAAGGTAAAAGGAAAAAAAACACTCCGACGAGTTCAACACGAGAACAGTTTATCGTCTCCCTTCTAGTGCTTTGTCATCGGTATGTTCTCATGTCAATGCAGCGCTGTCTCACCTGTTCCCCATCTGCAGAAGGTCCTTCACGTGGGGCAGATGCTGTGCTGCTCGGCCGTCCTCTCCGTCCTCCGGTCTCGCCCTTAGCCTTCCGTCTGTTACTGTGTGTACTCGATGAAGCCCTACGCCAAAGCCTGGCAGGTGGGTGGGTGTAGACTCACTTTGTGGCTAAGGCTTTCGGGGATTCTAATCTGTCACAGGAAGTCACATACAACCATTAGATGTTCTTACAGGTTTGACAGGTATCTCTTTACCTGAGTTTATGGCAGTTCCCTCCCCTTCCTGCCATTTCTTCCTAGAGGGAAGCAGCCATGATCTCTTCTATCATAGGAAGAGCCTGTCACCCAAGGAATTTAGTTTATTTGGGTCTCTTGGCATCTTCAGCACTCGGATGATTTGAGAATCCGTGGTACCAGACCATGGCTCACTCAGCCAGTTCTCATTCCTGGGGAAGGTTAAATGCTCTCTCGTGGCTTCCCCTTTCTAACCAGAAACAGAAGCTCAGAGGTATGATTTTTCAATGTATGCTAATTTAACCGAGGGAAATGGTTACTTGGTGTTTTAATTGACATTTTGTATTCTCTGGGAGTTGAACATTTCAAATCTTTGTTTGCTAGTGACATTGTTTCTTTTGTGAGGATCTTTTAACTGTTCATCGTTTAGAGTCTTAATTTTTTTTCTGACCAATATAAATGAGGTGTTAAATAAGAAATATGGTGCTTCTTTATTATATTCACTGCAATAGTTTTTGGTTGCCATTTGCTTTTATACTTTACATTTTTGGAGTTGAACTTAGAGCTCTTATTCTTTTTTTTTTTAAGTCTTGCATTGCTTCTAAGCCTATACAATTATCTTTTATCTAGAGGTTTGAAAAATATCCAATTCTATTTTTCTGAGATTTTGATGTTTAAAAAAACCACAATTAACTCTTCCACTCAATTTGAATTCATTTTAGTGCATAACATAAAGTGAGATTCTAAAATTACTGTTTCTCCAAATTGCTAGTTAATTGTCCCGACACCATTTATTGGGTAATCCTTTCTTCCCCTCATTGAGCTGTAATGAATCTTACATCTTTGTACATAACCAGGTCCATTTCAGGCCATCTGCTCTGTTACAGCAATCCCTCTCTCAGTCTGGTCCGGGGCGGGCGCAGATGAATTTGTGAAGCCGCAAAGCTGAAGAGCTCGCTGTGGCTTTGATCCGGCCTCCTCAGCGGCCAGGAGTCATGTTCGCTCTGAAAGCATCTGACAGCAATTATATAACTTGCGTTTGTTTACTTATTTGATTGCTTAATCAAATAAGTAAATCCCCGAGAATTAAAGCTCTTTGAGGACTGTGACGGTCTGCACAATGTGAACTTTCCCCGAGCCCTGTTCTCCAGGAGACAGCAGCGTCTGAAATCCAGACGGTTTTCCTTCTGTGTTCCTGGAAATGGCTGACTGCGAAGAACCTCCCAACCCGGCATGACCCAGAGAAGACTCGGGGTGCCCCCTTGTTCACCTGTGACAAGGCCAGACACAGCCCCTCCAAATTCCCATCCTCTGTCTCATAAATGACTAGTCGAACCCTTTGTTTTCATTGATGGATGTGTACAAAATGTCCGTTTACTTGTCCTGGCCAAATGTTAGCTAGGCTACACTGCCACCCCTGAACTTTGACCCATGCTCAGCCTGAGCTAAGGTTAGAATGGGGAAAAGCCCCTCTTTCTCAACCCTCCTGGAAACAGGAGGACCACAACAAAAAAACAGTCCCTAATCAACTGTCTGAGCATGCCTCCTGCTCATCCCATCCCCCACCCCCAATTCTTGCTTACATCTTCCTATAAAAGCAAAGCCCTTTCTGCTTGATTTATACCTCTTAAGATCTTATAGGTGTTCATGTTAGAGACTTCTTCCTGTCCCTACAGTCTCCCCACTGCAGTAGTCTCTTTCATTTCATGCTATTATTTGCTGCTTGAGAAGAGATGACCTGGTTTGACTATCTAGACTAGAGATATGATACACTTGTATACTCTCCACTGCATGCTTGGTGTTGAAACAATTCCTGTAGCCAAGTACGTGACTGATAATGTTTCAATTAATGGTTCGATCCAGTTTTTTTTTAATTGTAAGAATAATACATTACCACTGAAAGAAAAAAATCAAACAGTTCTGAATGAGGTAAAATGAAGTATAAAATCTTCCCCTCAAGTTCTTGGACATTACCACTTTTTACATTTCATATCTTTCAAGAAATTCTCTATGCTTGTGTGAAAAAATATATGCATACATCACAAATGAGATTATTTATACTAAATATTCTTCAACTTTCTATATTCACTTATTTTTTTTTAAATTTTATTTATTTATCTTTAGAGGCGAAGGGAAGGAGAGAGGGAAATATCAATGTGTGGTTGCTTCTCATGCGTCCCCTGCTGGGAACTGGCCTGCAACCCAGGCATGTGTCCTGACTGGGAATTGAACCTCAATCCTTTGGTTTGCAGGCCCACGCTCAATCCACTGAGCTACACCAGCCAGGGCTATATTCACTTATTAAACAATGCACAGTATCTCTTGGGTGTTGTTTTCCGTATCCAGTATATGAACTACTTCATTCTGCCTAACAGCAGCGTAGTAGTCTATTATAGGTGTGTCAGAGTTGACTTTTTTGTCCCAGGCTTTCAATATTACAAACAATGCTTCTGTAAATACCCTTATGTGTGTGTTTTTATGTACCTGTGTAAGTACATACACAAGGATAAACTTATATAGTGGAAATATTTAAGAATTTAAAATTTGGGCAGATTATTAAATTGTCATTCAAAGTTACACTTTTACTAGAAATGAATGGGACCTTTTTTTTTTTTTTTACTGAATCTTGGTTACTGTTGAACTTTGCCAATATTATGGATGAAAAATTGAATCTAGCTACTAATACAGTTTACTTTTCTTTAATTTGTGAGCTTGAACGTTTCACATGGTTATTGGCCTCTTTTAAAACAGTGGGTTGTCCTTCTTTTCATACGGATTTTACAGGATTCTTTTTTAATTAGGTAAATTAGCATGCCTGTCATATATGCTGCAAATAATTTACTCATTCATCTTCTGACATTGTAAGGATTGAGTTTTTTGGTCATAGAAACTATTTACATTTTTATACAGCTAAATCTATTAATCTTTTCTTGCATAGCTTCCTCATCACTTTCTTTTTTAAAAATGTATTTTATTGATTATGCTAGTACAGTTGTCCCATTTCCCCTCTTTATTCCCATCCACCCTGCACACCCCATCCCACCCCCAGTTCATCTCCATGGGTCGTACATATAACTCCTTTGGCTTCTCCATTTCCTATACTATTCTTACCCTCCCCCTGTCTGTTTTCTACCTACCATTTATGCTACTTATTCCCTGTACCTTTACCCTCATTCTCCCTCTCCCCTCCCCCACAGATAACCCTCCATGTTATCTCCATTTCTGTGATTCTCTTCCTGTTGTAGGTTTGCTTAGTTCATTTTTGGTTTTGCTTTTTTTAGGTTCAGTTGTTGATAGCTGTGAGTTTGTTGTCATTTTACTGTTCATATTTTTGATCCTCTTCTTTTTCTTAGATAAGTCCCTTTAACATTTCATGTAATAAGACTTTGGTAATGATGAACTCCTTTAACTTGACCTTATCTGGGAGGCATTTTATCTGCCCTTCTATTCTAAATGAAAGCTTTGCTGGATACAGCAATCTGGGATGTAGGTCCTTGCCTTTCATGACTTGGAATACTTCTTTCCAGCCCCTTCTTGCCTGTAAGGTCTCTTTTGGGAACTCAGCCGATAGTCTTATGGGAACTCCTTTGTAGGTAACTGTCTCCTTTTCTCTTGCTGCTTTTGAGATTTTCTCCTTATCTTTAATCTTGAGTAGTGTAATTATGATATGCCTTGGTGTGTGCTTTCTTGGGTCCAACTTCTTTGGGACTTTCTGAGCTTCCTGTACTTCCTGAAAGTTGATTTCCTTTGCCATATTGGGGAAGTACTCCATTATTTTTTCAAATAAATTTTCAATTACTGGTTCTTCCACTTCTCCTTCTGGCACTCCTATGATTTGGCTATTGGAACATTTAAAGTTGTTCCAGAGGTTTGTAAGCCTCTCATCATTTTTTTGGATTCTTGTTTCTTTATTCTGTTCTGGTTGAATGTTTATTACTTTCTTCTGGTCCAAAACATTGATTTGAGTCCCAGTTTTCTTCCTGTCACTGTTGGCTCCCTGTACATTTTCCTTTATTTTACTTTTCATAGTCTTTACTTTTTCCTCTATTTTGTGACCAAATTCAACCAATTCTGGGAGCGTCCTGATCACCAGTGTTTTGAACAGTGCGTCTGATAGGTTGGCTGTCTGTTCGTCGCTTAGTTGTATTTTTTCTGGAGCTTTGATCTGTTCTTTCACTTGGACCATTGTTTTTTTGTCAGCGCACCTGTTATGTAATAAGGGGCAGTGCCTTAGGTAATTGCCAGGGTGGGGCAACCTAGGTCCTTGTGACACTGTATGTGGGGGGAGGGACAGTGCTGCTTGCTCTGCTCTCTGCCAGTTTTCAGTCACTTTCCCTGCTTTCCCCCAAGCAAACTGAGCCCTTCTGGTGCTGATTCCTGGGTGGGTGGGCTTGTGTATCTCCTGGGACCCTGTGGGTCTCTCCAACAAACTCTCCTATGAGGCTGGGAGTTTCTCCTGCTGCCTTAACCCCCACAGGTTTTTTCAATCAGAGGTTTTGAGGCTTTATTTCCCCGAGCTGGAACCCTGGGTTTCGAGGTCTGTCTCACTAAGCAGTTGTGCCTCTGGGTTTATCTGCACACAAATGTGGGACCACCCACCCACTCCACCAGCCTCTGCCTTGCTACAAGTCCTCTCTTCCCAGCTGCCTGACTCTGCCCTTTCTAACAGTCTAGATGAATGTTGTTTTTTTTAACTCCTTGGTTGTCAGACTTCCATACAGTTCAGTTTTCTGGCAGTTCTGGTTGTTTTATGTTTTTAAATTTGTTGTCCTTCTTTTGGTTGTGTGAGGAGGTAAAGTGTATCTACCTGTGCCTCTGTATTGGCTGGAAGTCCCCAGCTTCCTCATCACTTTGAATTCAATGTATAAGTGTATCATAGTTTATATAAAGCCAACATTTATGGAGATTTAAGTTGTTTTCAATTTTTAAATTATTTTAAACAATATATGCAGATACACATTTATACGGATTGTTGACTCTTTCCAGTAAATTGCTGAAAGTGTTATTTTAGAGTAAGAAGGTGTGAACATTTTAACCATTTCATAGGTGTTACCAAATCAAGGACACCAATTTCCACCTGCTTTGGGCCCACTGACCTTAGCACATCAGTAGAAATACCTCTTTTCTCTCAGAAACTGGAGATGAAATGGACAAGGAGCAGGAACAGAGGGTCCCAGGAGAGAAGAGCATTTTAAGAAGCCATTGTAAGGGACTAGTCACAGGTGCAAACTCAAGTTCGCATTTTTATCACTTCGCATTGACCCCTTCTGGCACAGTTTGCTGGAGGGGTTTATTTGATGTTCCCGAAGCTTTGGGAGTGGGGGTGGGCACTAATTAGGACCTCGCCTTCCAGCTGGGTTTGTACACCACAATGGTGGCTTTTGTCTCTGTCAAGGAGGGACCTTTTTCTCTCCAGTTCCCTGCTACATGTAAGCTCACTGTCAGTATAGTTTACATATCTTCTCTATGATTTTCTATAACCTTTAAAACTAGATTGGAGCAAAGATCAAATTCCATCTATTGTGGGTAACGAATTTGGAACAAATTGGATTTCTCCCTTGTAAATATAAACGAAAGGCGAATTTACAAAGTCGAACTGTTGCTGCTAATTCTACCAAAGGTAATTACTTGTACGCTGCCTTGCATACTTAAAGAAAAGCAGGAAGCTAGAATTTCATTTGCAGGACTGAAACTGGCTCAGGCACTTTGGTTAAAACAACACGGTGGCAGATTTGTCCGGCGGTTTCTCTTTATGAACTCCAAGGGACTATGTATAACCCTACACCCGGAAACTGGTTTTAACTGATCAAGCTTTCACATGAATGTCGAGTTTCTGTTTGTGCCTCTGCCACCTTCTCAGTCTGACTGGAGCTGCTTGAGAGCAGGCCTGCCGTGTGGCTGAGCGTGGTGTCCTGCTCAGGTGGGCGCAGAGGAGACCTTTGTCACATCACTACACGGAGCCACACGGGATTTCTTCTAGAAGTCTTATAGCCGGTGGCGGCTCCAAGCAGAGAGTTCTGATCTGAGCGGACATTGCACAGGCTTCTCCCTCAAACAAGAACATCCATTTTACAGGAACTTGCTGCCGGGCGATGTAGCAGAGGCCGTGGATTTTTCGAGCAAAACTATTCGCGGGAAACATGGAGTCGGTGGCTCCTCCGCTTCGTTCCTGTGTGCCTTTGGGCGATTCCTTAACTTACCAGTGACCTGAGAACAATGCACCGTGCATTCTGTCTGTGGTTTCCCTAGAGATCCTGGCAAGTTCTCCGTCCCATGTGGCAGCAGCAGGTGACCCCCCGCCCGCCAACCCTCCTTCAGGTTTTTGCTAACTTGCTCAACAGACACTTGCCAATCTTGCAGTTGGAGCCTGTGTGGGTGTGAATGGACTCCTGCCAAGAGAGCAGGACAGGAGGCTGATGGGAGTGGGCCAGCCGGGGAGAAGGAGGTGTTAATGATGAGAGAGCCGGGAAGAGGAAACACTTCTTTGGGCATAGACCATGAGGAGACCCCAAGTTGGGGTAGACACTTTTTTACCCAAAATAGGACTCGGTGAGGGAGGGCCCACGGCTGCCTTCCTTACCGTAGTCTGTGCTCTCAATGCTGATGGTCAGGACTTCTAGATCCACCTAAGCGCTGAGGCCTGGTCTGGGGCTGAGAGGGAAGCAGACAGGGTGGGGCGGTGCTTAGGACTTCTCACTTCTCAGAAGCTGCTCCAGACCTTCCAGGTGATGCATCTGAGTCCCTAGCCAGGGCTGGCCTCAGTTTCCCCGAGATAAGCAGGTGGGAGGGTAAAGATTCCAGGTGAGTTGACATTTGGGAAGGGTCAGAGATGGTAGATTAAAAATGGGCACTGAGGGGGAGAAAGCCAGAAAGCACAAAATTAGAGTTGGCGCATGAGAGAAAAAGATTAAAGAGGGAAAGAAAAATTGCCGGCAGCTTTGGATTTACCCAGCCAGAGTTTCTCCGCTGGGCAAGGAAAGCTTAAGTAATCCAAATTAATTTCTAGTTAAAGGCAGAAAGCAATCAAACAGGTGACCACAGCTGGCACCAAATTTCCCTGGGAGATAAACTACTAACGCTAAAAATAAGCCTTGTGTGCTGAAACAGGGGTTGTTTGGAATGAGCCAATCCCAGGCACACCCCCAGGCACAAGGCAGAGGTTAGAACATTTTGTTCATTCAACACACCCGTAGCAGGAGCCTCCTCCACTGTGCTAGGCACTGAGCTTCCAGGGCCGGGTCCTGCCTTAGAGTCACTCACAGTCTAATTTGGGAGAGGCTCGAAGAGAGCATTGCAGGATCACGGGATAAGTACCCTGATGACAACATCCGATGTCACCCTGTAATGAAGGAAGCAGGGAGAGGTGGGTGCGGGTCAGGGAGTTAGGAAAGACTTCCTGCAGAATCAGACACCTTAACTGAGCCTGGAAGGACAAGCTGTCGTTATCACACCAGGCAAAGATGGGAGGAAGGGGCTTGGGAGGCAGTTGGGACCACAGGTGTGGTGACCTGGAGGGTGTGTGGGCTCCCTCTGAGGAAATGCCAGCAGGTGTGCACCTGGGGACAGGCCTAGGGTGAGCCCTCTGGGGCAGGATGAGGCCAGGCTTGGTGAGGAGTTTGGGTTATATACCTTGAGAGATGACAGGGAGGCCCTGGAGGGTTTTAAGCAGGAGAATGGCAGGGGCAGATTTGTGTCTTCGGAAGATTGCTCAAACAGCACCAAGGAGAGTGGATCGAGGGTGAGACCGGAGAGGTGAGAGTGTCTGCAGGCATCCCGCTGACAGGACTGTGGTCTGAACTACGGCTCTGGACGTGAGGGTGGAGAGAAGGAGATGGATTTGGGAGATGTCTACGGAATCTGTAGATTAGGTGACTGGATGACTACTTCAATGCAGCAGGTCAAAAGAGTCTGACGTGAGAACTGGGTGGTGGCCTCCCGGGGGTGTGGAAGGAGAGGGGGAAAAGGGAGGGCTTAGGAGGCACAGAGGGACAGCTGAGACCTGCAGGGCTTGAGGCAGGACGTCCAGGTATCGGCACCTTGGGACCTCACCCCTCTCTCTTCTGCTGTTTCCTCCCACCTCCTGAAATGGTCCTCATCTGGGTCCTGCCAGAACTTGCCTCTGGGCTCTCCCTGCCCCTCTGCCGAGTGGTAGTACCGTGTCAGTGGGTTTAGAGGGTGGCTGGGAGGTGGCATTCGAGGATATCCGAGTTCTTGGTGTAAGGGGTCTCAATTCTACCAGTGTGGTCTTGGGGAGCTGATTTTGAGTGCTCATCCCTGGGGGATGAATGAACAGCAGTTTTTAAACTGTGTGAGGACCCTGTCTGGCCGCAGGACCACCGCTAAGTGGAGGATGGAGGGTGGGGGATGGAGGACAGAGGGAGAGGCCAAGTGGACACCCACCCTGGGCTCTGGCCTCCCTCTTTGAGCACCTCTTTTAAAAAGTTGTTTTGAAGGAAAGGCAATTGTAGATCAATGGGTGCCCTAGATGCAAGAGATCTTCATGTCCTGATAAGGAGGCTAGCATGATGTGCGTGCCTGTTGGGGGCGGGGCATGTGGGCGAGGAAGGGAGGGACAACCCACCGAGGCCTGAGTTAGGAGCTTCCGCCACGCTAACCAGCAGCTAGAGCAGGTCTGGTTTAGGCGCAGTCCGTGGTGGGGTCGGGGAGGAATTCATATGAGGCCGTGTAGGGCTGGGGCAGGGAAACAGGGAGATGCTCCAGCCTGCGGGAACCAGAGCACAGATACGCTTTGTTTGGCACTCTCATTGCTTTTATAATTTCTGAATTAGTTGCTAGCATTTAAAAATCAGGAGACTTACGATTTTGGACTTCTCTTGAGAATAAAGACAAGACCTGAGCACATGGGCTGAGCGGCAGAGATGTGATCCCAGGTTGCACCAGCCCCGGCCGGCTCTTGTCTCCCTGGGCCTGCTTTGCTCACTGATGGGACTGACCCTGGGCATTGTGAGCATTTAAACTTGCAGCTTCTGAGTGCTATAGGCACCTCCCATAAGCCAAGCAGGCCCGGGTCCAGGGGCCTATTCCTTTCTTGACTCCGAAGACTGTTGCAGCATACAATGACTGTTTCCTGTCTCACTCTCTTCACTAAAGAATTTTGCTTAAAACTGAGTCTCTACTGTGGGAACTGAGTCCTTTCTACTACCTTGCTTGACACCAGGAGCATGAATAGAGTTGGCCCACTCTGGGTTAGGAAGCCACCCACTGGCCTCTGGACTGTGACAAAGGTCTGGAGAGAGAGAAGTATGTTAGAGGTCACAGCAGAGGCTCTACCCTAGTCCAGAAGGAAGGGGCGGTGCCTGAGGTCTGATGGGTGAGAAGGAGTGCACCGTTGGAGGTGGGAAGAAAGCATGTTGCAGGTAGAGAGAGGAGGACAAAGTGGAGGGATGCTGGGGAGGGAAGACGTGGATAGACGTGTCAGGAGGCAAGTGTAGTAGCCAGGGAAGAAGATGCTATCTTGGAGGTGAGTAATGGCAGGGGATGCACTTTGGGGTTATGCAAAGTGGGTTGGAGTTTTCTACATTTCCCCTTCCCTTGGCTTGTTGTTAACCGTTTAGACCAGATTTATTCATGTTTTCACACCTCCCAACTACCTTTAGACACAAGTTTCAAAACTGCCTGCCATTTCTACTTTGATCGCGGTCTACTTAGTGTATTTGTCTCCAGACGTGCGCTCTGAATGCTCTGAGATGAGAAACCAGACCTTGAATGCCTTCCAGCAGAGCTGATCTCCAGGCCCTGAATGAAGTGTTTCAAATACTGTGAAACTTAGCCTTTTCCAATACGCATAGCCAGAAGAAAGTGAATTAATCATGAACATTGATTTGCTCATCTCTCTCCTCTAGACTTTAAACACCTGGAGGGAGAGACTATATTATTAACCTCATGTCTTTGGATTCTAGCACGGTTTCTGGCACAGCACGGGCAATGAATGATTTCATTAGAAAGCTGCAAGAGTGAGTAAATGAACACAGAGCATCTTTTGACAGTTGTTATTCTAGTTAATTCTTACTTTATTTCAACTTGTACGTTTCTGCCTCATCTTCTCAGCTAAAAGTTGAGTTGCTATAGGTATGAACTTTGGTTTCTCTGTGATGCTGGACTCACAGCGGGCGATCACTATGGTTTGTTGATTGATTGCTTAGAATCAGGAAGAATTTGGCCCGCAAATCAGTCTTTTCCCTGTAATGATCTCATCGGTGAGTTTTCTCAATTTTTGTTGGTTCACAAGAGTGAATCTGCGTCATTTTTTGAGTACTTGCCACATTTAGGCACTGTCTTCAAATTTCGGGTGGAAGGGTGGTGGAGCAAGTCAACTGAGAAGAGCTCTTTAGCCATCACAGGGTAAGTACTTGCTCTCTGTCTCCTCCTCACATTTCGGGAGGCAGGTACTGTTACTATTCTTATCTTATGATAGAGGAGAACTAAAGCTCAAGGAAGGTAGGCAACTTGCCCAAAGTTAGGATTTGAATCCAGTGGGTTCTGATCTTAAAGCCCATGCTCTAAGTCACAGACTGTGCGATTTCTGTAAACACCGGCATCACCGGGGAGCTTGGGAATATCTTGGCCTCCACTGCAGACTGTGCTGTGATGTAGAGGGTGGGCTGGGGCCCATGAGTCTGTGTTTGAACAGGTCAGCACCCAATGGCATCCTGATGCAGGAGGCACTATGGGCACTGTGCCATCATCAACCCAGGACACAGTTAGTCAGAGGCTTATACGGGCTGTGTCTCATGGCCACATACATGTCACCACCTTTTGGGGAACAGGTGATATGATACTTTCCAGCTCTGCATTTCTAGAAACATATAAACCTGAAACAAAGACATGTGGAGGGTACCTCCAGTGGGGGCTTTGACATGAGTCCCTCCTCTACACTGGGAGGTGGCCACACACCTGATTAACAAGGGCTCCAACCATCCTGCCCCAGGCCAGTAAATGAGATGAACTTTTTCTGTCCCTATCACACCCCCTTGGAAACAAAACCAATGACACCCAAAGAAGGAGAGGTAAAGAGAGCACACATCTACCTCCAGCAGGGTGGTGTGGAGGCTACAATTCATGAGGGACCATTCAGGATGCTGGGAGTAGAGAGAAGCCCTTCCTGGAACTCAGAGGAGAGAGGAGGAGGAGAGTCAACCAAGCCCTGATAGAGACGCAGAGTCCCAGCCATGAGGGAGGACACACAGAGCCTCCCGGAGGGAAGAGCTCGACACTGACGCTAACCAGAGCTGGGGCGCACCGTGGCTCATCCCCTTGTTCCCTGATCAGCCTCATCCCCTCTGTTCCCTAGGTCAGCTACTCGCCTTCCCCAGCCTCAGTTTCCTTATCTGTAAAATGAAAGCACTAATACCTACTTTGCCATGTGTTGCACATGTTAGAGATGACAGCACACCTTGTCTGGCAGAGAGCCAACCCTCAACAAAAGGTGCCCATTAGCACGAGCCTGAGGTTAGCGAGGGCATGACTGGGAAAGAAGTTGGCATTCGGCTGCACCCTAATCCTGCACTAAAAATCCTCCATGGGAAGCCCCGGGGAGAGTCCTGGCACCAACTCTGCCTCGTCAAGTGGGTATAAATATTTATGAAGAGTCAAACAACCTCACTAATTTTCTTCTCTACCCTTTGGCCTTGCTCCCTTCTTTTTAACAGCTGATACCTACAGTACTCGGCAGAGAGGGGCTCAGCATTTAAAAAGATGAGATGGAGGAATCCAGGAGCCAGGAACTTGGAAGAACGTTTTAGCTGATGTGAAAGGTGCAAGACTGAAAACGCTGTAGAGCCTGAAATTGAGTAACTATTGAGATTTGCTTCAGAGCCTTTGATTTGCTGTTGGCATATTTATAGGAGACCCTGGACTATTAAAGGATGTGCGCGCTGGGCCATCTGCCAAGGAAGCCCTGGCTTGCTTCCTTCTGAAGCTCACCAAGATTTTGCTGCCCCAGGTTGTAGCCAGGGGACATTCGGAGGTCCCCAGATAGCCCTGGGAAAATAATGTCCAAAGCAATAGTAATAGATACGTAGGAGTGGCACCTTAATAAAAGTGCATTATCTTATTTTATCTTCACAGCCATCCTGTGAGTCTGGCAATGGCGCTAGGGTGGCATCCCATAATGGTTAAGCATAGTAACTCTGGGAAGAGGAGTAGAAGATTAACTTTTACTCACTGTGTGAACTTGTCTAGTTCTTAACCTTGCTAAACCTCAGTTTCCTCACCGAAAAATTGGGATCGTTCTATCTGTCTCACAGGGATTTTTTTTTTTTAGATTTTTCCCAAAAGCAAGTAGCCAATATCTAACCTCTAGTATAACATTTAGTAAATATTAGGTGTTGTTATGTCAGTTCTGTAGATGCAGACCCGGAGGACTGGACAGAGTGAGTGGTGCCCAAAGTCACCCAGTCAGGAAGCGCAGAAGCCAGAACTCAAGCTCAAGTCTGTTCGTCTGCAATGCTTTTGCTGTTACTCACCGGGTATCCTGCCTGAACTGAAAAATTCCCTCTGGAAGTCCTGTTCAACTTGAGCCATAGGAAGGGCCGTGGCTTTCCCCTTACTCTTTGAGAGGTGAGAACCTCTAGATGAGAAGGGGAGAGCTGGGAGGGGATCGGAGGGCCAGGCCACGCAGAGAAAGAAGCTGCCGAGGAGGAGATGGGGATCCAGACAACGTCGGACCTCCTCGGAGAGGCCACCCCTACAGTGTGCGACCTTCATTTTGGCCTGCCCCCCAGGCAAGAGCGCCAGATAGGATTGGGTTTCCTGCATCACTTCATTGAAACACGACTGTCCAGTTTCAGGGGGAGCAGGCTGGAAGGATGCGCTGCCTCTGTCTCTCTCCCTCGGCTCTCACTCTTGCTCTGTCTCAGAAGTCGAATGAGAAGAACACACAGTAGCCTGCAGGCTTCGGTGGGATATTCTTGGAGCTGCAGACTGCAATTAGAACCCTGCTTCTCAAACTATCTGGGATGAAGAAACAGGCATTTTCAGACAATTTCTTACAGAATGATATTTTCATTATATACATGTATACATGTGATCTGGTACTTAAAATACATTTTTGGGAACATGAAATAAAAAGACATAAAATACAAGTCACTTTTTAACTATCAGAACAAACACATTAAGTTACTCTGCCAGATCACTATAAATATTTCATAATGCTTACTCTCAGTTTCTGTACTTACCTCACTGTAGACCAGGAACACACAATTTGCACCTCATTCCTGATACGCACTTCGAGTAGCCCTGGTCCAGGTGACCTGGTGTGGGAGGGGCGTAAGGATCCCCACTCACAGACGGCTGGTCCGCCTCCCAGGCAGCCATTCCAGTGGTGGACATGGCCCTTTCAGAGGCTGCCACTGCCAAGTGGTGGTGACCCGCATGATGTGAAGGGCGTGTGTGAGAGCTGCCTCCGTCCCCTGCAGAGTGCGGTCCACGCTGCCGTGGCATTCTCCCACGTGGTTCTGCAGCAGCACCACGTGGAAACGAGGCCCCAGACTGGAGGCTGATGGACACTGCGAAGCCCCCATAAATAACTGCCTTGAGGTTTAGGCTCTGGGAGGAGGGCTCAGAGTCTGCTCCTTATCTTGGTCTCTGATTGGCACATGGGAGGGTTGTTTGGGGAGGGGAGCGGAGGGAAGCCATGGGCCCGCTTCACACAAGCCTGCCTGTCACGGACCTGGGAAGCATGATAGCATATCAGATCTCTCCCCTTAACCTTGTCAGCCTGCCTTCCAGCTCAGATTGTGGCAGCAGTTGACAAGAGGAAGGGAGGATGATGGGAAATTCCTCTCCTGGCAATAGGGAATCTGTTAGGGATCCCTGAGGGAGTGGGGCTTGCTCTAGAGTTATATCTGCCAACACCTTGAGTCAAAAATGCTTCGGAACAGGTCCCTGCCCATTTACCATCCTGCACTCACTCAGAGCTACACCAGCCCCTGCACAGCCTGTTCCCTTACTGTAGTGTTTAAAGTGGCTGTAGCCTCATTTCTGCAAATCTTGGTCAATGAGAGAGAGAGAGAGAGAGTGAGAGAGAGAGAGAGGGACCCTTGTGATGGATGGACCTCTCTGGAGGTCACACACGCAACTGCCACTCTCTTCCTCTGTTTGTAGCCTCTCTCTTCCTCTGTTGTCTCAAAACTCCAGCTCCCCTTTGCACAGCCTTCCCCCCACCCATCAGAAAAGTTTCTTCCAGCTCTCAGTGTATTTATAGCAAAACTGGTGACTGACAGGTCCTAACTCAATTAATCAGATGCAGCTTATGACTCACTCCGGAGGTGCCCCAGGTAGGGCCATTTGGAGTCCTGGAGTCCTGTCATTACCGTTTGGCATTCCAAAATGCCTCCAGCCCTCAGGAACAAAAGACACAGCTCCCACCCAGAGGAGGAGTCTTTTCTAAGTCAAGGGCGGGATCTGAGAATATCTGTGTTCCAGCTAGTGCTGAAAGGGGGTGGGTAGGGGGGGCTGAGGAGAATGATGGGCTTTTCACACTAAGAGAAAGGCTGTCACCAGCCCTTTATCCCCAAACAGCATCCCTTACCATTTTTTAAAAAATTTTGACACTGTTACAGATGTCCCCCATTTCCCTTCCCTTTGCTCCCCTCCACCCAGCTCTCCCCCACCACTTTCACCACACTGTTGTCAGTGTCCATGGGTTATGCGTATATGCACATGTGTTCTTTGGCTAAGCTCCACTAGTCCCTTACCGCTTTCACCTGAAATCAAGAAATGACAAGGATCAGGCAGGTGGCAGTCAAAGGTCTTGAGTGGGGATGGTACAGAAAGAGACACTTTGTCCTTTCAAGGCATTTGAAGCTGAGAAAGTCAAGGCTTCTGGCTCTAACGCTGCCATTCCCGTTGGGGCCCCCTGGGATGTGCCAGCCAGCTCAATTAGCAGCCCACGTTTATTTCCAAAATGGTAAAATGGAGTAGTTAAGGGCAGGGCTCTGCAGACAGTCAGAACTCGGCCTCAAACTCCTCTGTGTTAAAATGTCTCTTTTCCAAAGGGGTTTTCAGGTCTCCCCGGGTCAGCCCTGTTCACCCATCTCCGGTAGCCCTGTGCTGTTGGCCAGCTGGCCAGTGGCACTCTCACGTTTGTCTTGTTGACAGGGGAGGAAAGCTTTCTGTTACCCCGTTAGCACCATCCCAAATCCCAGCTGTTTAAGTACACCCAGTCAAGGGTTACCATCTAGGAGAAATTCCTCAGAAAGCCATCCCGGGTGCAAATAACCTGGAGAGAGCTGGAGAGGATGGCAGGTAGCTGGAAAGACATCACAGTTCTGCAAATAACTTACAAGGGGACTGGAAGGCGCTCTGTGGGGGCAGCCATGCACTATACATGCTCGGTAATGACGATGGAGCCCGTGGACATGAGCAGGACACCCCACCTACCCATGGCTTCCAGCCTGAAAAAGCAAAACCCCCAAATCTACTTCTGGGTGCTGTCCATATCCATGTGGGCTCTTGGAAAAACGTTGTTTACTTGGGGGGTGGGAGGTGGATTTGGTGGGAGGAGTAGAAACCAGGTGACTTCATTTCAGGGGGTCCAAACCCTCCCTCTCCTTCCTTTGCCCAACAGGCGGGATGTGTCCACTATGCCTCTTTTGGCCCTTTTTCCTTTCTCCCTCTCTAGCCCTGACCTGGAGGGAGCGTGGCCAGGAAGTGGCCAGTCCTGCGGGGGACCTGTGTACTGAGGCCAAGTTGGCTTTGAGCAAATGCTGGGGTCTTTGCTACATCCTGGGAGATCCAAAGCTCAAGAAAAACACATGAAAACGTCACATGTGGCAGAAATGGTGGATTCTGAGCAAGTTGGATAAAAAAAAAAACAGCAGCAGTCAAGAGGATGGAAGGTCCAGGGGAAGGAGTAGGGGAGGGGGTGAAAACTGAAGGAAGCTACCTCCTCCCCCAACCCAACCCCCCATTACCTTTCCTCCTGTTTTCTCAGCCCATTTGGTTTGTCTGCTTTCACATTCATGCTGTAAGTGGACCTGGGTTGGGGGGTCAGTGGCACCCACAGACTCGGGTGGGGCCCCTCAGCATGGGCTCCCAGGCCAGGGAACCTGTGGTCCCCTGGGTTAGGTGGTTTCTTAGACTCTTCTTTCCCTGAAGGGCATGGGACGGGCACACCTGGCTGGGAATTTTGTAGGACAACACTCTCTACCCCCATTTTCTAGAGTGTCTTTACAGAAAAAATGAGCTATTGTTCCGTCTGTACCGTAAAAAAGTGAATAGCAAGCACGGTGGCGTCAGTGATGGTGCCCTCCTTTGACCTCCCTTTGGAGGAAGAGCTGGCAAACACAGAAAAGCCCACATAAGAAAAGGAAAACTCTTTTGTCCTAGCATCACTCAGAAATAACTACGGTGAGCATTTGGATGTAAATTATTTCACTCTTTTCCCTCTGAAAAAAAGATTTTTAGCCCAAATCGATGATCATAGAGTAATATAACCTGCTTCTTGCACTTAACAATATCCATAAACATTTCTTAGCATCATTAGATAGTTTTTTACAGCATCTTTTTTATGTTTGCAAGGAATTTCATCATATGGTTAGAGTGCAATTTATCTAATAATAGCAAATACTTACAAAATGCTTCCTATGGACTATGCTTTTCACACATCACCTAATTCATTTCTCACCACAGACCTACGAGGTAAATACTATTCCTACACACCTTTTATAAAGAAGAAAACAGGCTTGGAGGCAATATTTTGCCCAAGGTCGAGCAGGGAGTGAGCAGAGGAGCTCAAGGAAGTCTGAACCCCACTCCCCTCCTTCTGGGTCCTGCGTCCACACGCTTTCGTGCCGAGCTTCCCCCGTAGCTAAGCACCCGTCGCTGGCATTTAGATGATTTCTGGCCTTTAAATATTACTAACAGAGCTGTGAAGAACATCTTTAGAGCTTTTCGTTTTGCACATGCCATCGCTGTTTTCAAGGATGAATTTCTAGGAACAAAGTGGCGAGGTTAAAGCAAACACATTTTCGTGGGTTGGGAAGACTTGTATTGGGGCAGGAGCAGACAGCACCCAGGCGGAGCTGGCCCAGCGGCATGCTGGTGAGGTGGCACCTGTCCCTCCGCCCCCACCACTCCTCACACCTTCTCTTCCTGCTCACGGGAAAGGTTCCATCAAATTGGATTCGAGCTCCGATCTCGAGAGTGACCGATTCCCAGCATGCTTAGAAAAACAACTGAGAATTCTCATTTTAAAATCTACTGCCTCATTGTAAGCTGGAAAAAATGGTATTCTTGTTATTTACAAATTGCTAATAAGACCAAATTATTTTTAAATGTAGTGGGCTACAGGAAGGACATTTGACCTCTAAATTTCTGGCATCTACGATGTCATTATCCTAAAAAACCAACGTCATAGGTCTACTGACATCAAGCCTCAACCACAGAGAATCAGCGCTGAGCCACTGGTTTTCAACCATCTATGTTTCTTCCTGTTGACTTTCCTGGCCTTGTCCTTTGGGATGGGGCATGGTTTTAACATCCAGAAAAGGCTGCATTTGTGCATTCTTGCCCCCATTCAGTGGCTGGGCACGTGCTGAGCCTTCCAGCAATGAGCGAATGGGCGGGTGGATGGATGGACGGGCAGCACTTCCTGACGTCTCCCTGATGGTTTCTCACGATGAAACTGATGTTAGCTCTTCCCTCTGCTTTACTGGCCTGGCAAGAAGTCTGTGAATGGAAGCCCTACTTGTATTTCCTCTGGAATGCAATCCTTGCCGGGGTTGGTCTGTACTGCAGCTCTGGCTTAGAAATTATACTTAGAAATGGTAGATGCAGAGCCATCATTTACCGAGCATCTGCCAAATGCACACTGCTTTTGTCCTCAGCACATTTGCACGTGGCTACGTCAGGGCTCAGGTGACGCAGGGCAACAGAGTTGAAGAGAGGGTCCTTCTTGCTTGTCTGGGAGGAAATGATGTCGCTCTGAGGACTGGAGGAAATGTAGCCAGTTTTCTCAGGTGACACAATGGGGGAAATGGCTCCTGGCCAGGAAGGCCAGTTCTGCAGAATATCCCAGCAGTCGGAGCTGTGACAAGGGGCCCCTACGGAGTTGTTTAGGGTGCAGAGAGGAGGAGATCAACAAGGAGAAATGCTTATAGCATGAGACCATGCATAGACATGTGGAGAATGCCCCAAATTTCTGGTCCAGAATTTGTAGACTGGGAGCTATGTTATGGTAAATTTGGTTATCAGTGTTAATACAACCCCAATAGAATCCACAGGCTGGCAGAGCCTGGGGACATTTGGTTATATCCCAACTGCTTGTCACATAAGAACATGAATCATTTTTGTGGCTGTTTTAGCACTGAGGAATCATTTCCCATTTAGATTGACTCAGAACATTTCAGATTCATACTCCACTATGAGCTTTTAACTACATCACTCAGGGGTCCTCAGATGTGATCCTGGGACCAGCAGCATCCGCATCACCTGGGGATGCGATAGAAATGTGATTTCTTGCTCCCTATTCCAGGCCTCGGAGGTAGAATATACTCACGGTTGGGCCCCCCAACCTGTGCTTTAGAAGCCCTCCACACGATCCTGGAAGGATCGTCCAGGAAGGTCAAATTTGAGAACCACTCATTAATTCACTGAATCTTGGTGACAAATTCTCTAGAAGTATCTTCTTCCCGTATTACAGAATAGGAACCGAAGCTCTAAAAAATTACGAAGCACCCCATTCTGAGTGAAGACTTAAACTCAGATGACTTGGTCTCAGTATTCTTTCCCAGGCAGATATTTGAACCCCAGTATTTTAGGTCATAAATCTGTGCTGAAAGGGTTGAAGAGAAAGCCTCTTTCCAATTTCTTATTTTACAGATAAAGAAAACGAAGCCCAGAGAGGTTAGAACAGATACTTAATGGCAGAGCCAGTAACTGGAACAGTTTCCTGAAGCCTGGGGCAAGGAACTTTCCACTAGGGCATGAAGAAACCATAATTTAATTTAGTCTGAGGCCATGTTTCAGCTGCACTGATCTGATTAAGTGTCTGAACTGGGACAGGCCACCTGCGTTTCCTGCATTTCTCCCCCTCTCCCTTCCCCTCGGCTGGCCTTGGGAGGAGCCTATGAAACACCATGCCTCAGCTGCGGCTCTAGTGGGACGGATCTCCATGGTCTGAGGCCAGAAGACCCCCAGATGAATTTCCAGTGTTGCACAGGGGTCCCCGAGACCTGCTGAGGCCCCAGGAACACCTGGGCTCTTCTCTGACTTGCAGGGTCTCCTGGGTCATGGATTCCAATGTCTCAGCCTGCAGAAGGTCTGACGCCAGTTCGCCTCTACTTCTTGGGCATGGTGAGTGTAACGTTGCTCTCTGTTTGACAACTATGTAGTGAAGGGTCGAGCCTAGGATGTGAGTCTGGAACAGCCAGGTTGGGTCAGACTTGCCAGCCACGTGATTCCACTCTCTTGCATCATCCTTCAGTGCTTCCTGCATCCTTCCCTGGAACTGCGATGAAAGCATGACTTACTCCCCAGTTGACAGAAATCTGGGAGGAGGGCTAAGGAGTGCCCGTTACCACCTTCCTCTTCTTTTGAAATTTTTATTCAAGTGCACCATATACAGGGGCGTGTGTAAATCATACATGGATAACTCAGTGATTTGTACTGAATTGTCACAGACTGAGCACACCCAGCTCACCAGCACTTAGATCAAGAAACACTACATCACCAGCATCCCAGAGCCCCGTGTGCCCCTCCCAGACGCCTACCGTCACCCCTCCCCAGAGGATAACCAATATCTTGACTTCAATGCCATCAAGGCACTTGTTTTAAAATGTTATAAAAATGGATTAAAACAACATTCTTCTGTGTCTGGCTTTTTTTCACCGACCATTATGTTTATAAGGCCCATATACTTTCTCCTTATATTTTAGGGCTTAATTATATCGATCTTCATAGTTTGTAGCATCTCATATGGTACACACCTTTATATATATCTTTATATATATATTTTTTTTTACTGACTATGCTAGTAGTTGTCCCATTCCCCCCTTTATTCCCCTCTGCCCCGCACACCCCCTCCTACCCACATTCCCCCTCTTTAGTTCATGTCCATGGGTTCGTATGGCCCCCTTTCTGCCAAATGTCTTGTGCTCACGAAGTATTTATCTTTACCCTGCAAGGGTAGGTAGCTGGTGGGCAATGGTGACTGGGGTGGACTATGGTGTTTCCCCCTCTACCGATGCCTTTAATGAAGTTACAACTGTGGCTCTTCAGAAGACGACAGCCAGAGTGCTTAGGTGGCCTGACACGTGCTGAGCCGCTGTCCTCAGCCATGAGACAGAGCTCCTTCTCAGGAACCTGTGGGGTCCCACAGGGACATCACCTCTGCTCTCCTGTTCTTGGCCGCTGCTTCCTTTCAAGGCAAGCCCATCCAAAGAGGGCTGCTTCAAAGCTCTGCCTCCCTTCTTAGCTCTGCTGACAGAAGGCACCTGGTCTCCCAAAGCCATTGGATAAATAATAGATAAAATCACTGCATTTGAATAGGACAGCTCTAGGGATCTCCGCATATTTCACTGAGATTTTAAAAGAAAGTTCTCTTCTCCATACCCCATGGAGGTGAAGAGGGGACAGAACATACCCTTGCTCGGTGCTTTAGTGTCTGCAGAAGCAGCATGGAAATGAGACCCTGGGATCCAGGGACCACTTTTTTCTTGTTGTTTGTGGAAATACCCCTTTGCACCCCGGGGCACCTTGAGTCTGCCTAAGCAAAAATAGGGCCATACAGGGACCCATTAAATTTCCCTTCGCTTTATGTCCTGCGACCCAGCCCCAGCCCTCCCTACCACCTCACGGATAAAGAAAAAGTGTTCCACAACTTTCAGGTTTTGAAAACCAGTGGCTCAGGGTTATTGCCTTAGGGATCACTCAGCGCTGATTCTCAGTGGTTGAGGCTTGATGTTAGTAGACTTATGACGCTGGTTTTTTAGGATAATGACATCATAGATGCCAGAAATGTAGAAGTCAAATGTCCTTCCTGTAGCCCAGCCTTTACTGTTGTAAATGTCCCTTTCATTGCATCCTTCACTAATTTAGTTATCTATTTCTTTAACTTTTTCAGCAAAGAGCAGCCAAGTCCTCTGACCCCACCACCCTCCTCTGAGATGGCCTGCTCTCTCACTGAACAACATGGCTGTTAGGAAAAGTCCCTTGTTGAGGCACAATTTTCTCTAGTAATTTCCACCCATTAGTCCTAGCTCTCTCCCCTGAGTTGCCCAGCTCTATTCCAATCTGTGTAACAAATCCTTAACTATTTTAAAAAATAACCACGATATAACCCCCTTAGGTTACTTACGGAGTTCCTACTTTTGACAGGAATTGAATCCTCTCTTCTCAAAGCTAAACATTCTTAAAATATTTATTATATGAAGTGGTTTTCTCCACTTTTAAGTACTTCCTGGTTTGTCAGTGTTGCTCTTGAAATGTAGTGCTCCATGTCAAAATGTATTATTCAACCATAAAAATCAGAGGATTGTAATTCTGACATAGTTCGACAGATCGATAGGTTTCAATGAAAACACAGAAACATTCCCACATATATATATAAGATCTTAGTGTAAAATAGGAGTTCTATCTTGTATGATTTGTCACAATAAATTCCAGTTGGATTAAAGACTTCAGTGTAAAGTAAAGAGAGAATATTGGTATGGTTACATACTCTAAGGGTGTGGAATGCTTTCTAACTATAATTCTAAACACAGAAACCATGAAGAAAATGACTAATTTGATGACATAAATGTATTGTGTGTAAGAAAATATCATCAAGAAATAGAGGAAAATAATAAACTGAAAAACATTTTTTTAACATCCGTATCAAACAAAGTATAAGTATACTTGCTATAAAAAGATCTCTTAAAATTAATTTTAAATAAAAGATGAATCATCTTAATGAAAAAGCAAAAGAAACAAACAGGTAATTTAAGAAGAGATGCAATATAGTAAATTTATGAAAAATGTTAAACTCTATGAGTAAAGGAAGATATTCTCATTAAACTAAAATATTGTTATTCATCATAAAACTTTTTTTAAAGACAGTGCAAACACCCCACTAACTGTAGTCAGCATTAACACACTCTGCTCTCAGAGTCTGTTGCTTGGAGGGTGGATTTGTATAATCCTTCTGGAGGACTTTTTTACAATATGGATAAATTGAGTCACAAAACTGAAAAAAAACACATACAGATTATTTCATTCAGGAATCCTATTTCAGGGTAATTCTTCTAGTGTAAATGATCAGTATTGTGCCTAAAAATGTTGCATGAAATGTTTATATTTATATATTGATTTATGTATATATGAATGTATTGTGTATATATATGCACGCATTCATTAAAGTGTTATCCATAATTGTACCTTCTACACTTTTAAAATTATATACTCTATAAAAAATTAAGTAAAATTGAGCACACACCCCAATACAGCTTATACATCCTTTATAAATTAGTTACTTGTAGTATCATAATAATATATTCCATACATTACAAAACATATGAAATAGTATATGAAATATCATATTAAAGGATCAGTTAAATGCAAACAGAAGGAAGTGCTAACATATATTTTTCTCTGCAAATGAAATGAATGATCTTGTGCAACTGCTGCAGGGGAGACCCCTGACTCTGGAGGACAGCACTTGGATTCTATCAAAAGGTGAAAACACCTTGTATGTCTACCAGTAGCTGAGTGTTACCTAAATTTTGTTGACTAGAATGGTCAGTATGATGGAATAACATAGAATTTTAAAAACACAGTGTAGAATAAGCAGATTATAAAACAGTTTATGTACTATTTCCATTTCCAATGTTATTAACATTTCCCTGTAATGGTAAAGGAGCTTATAGTAGACAAACCTTCCTGCAGATTATTGTAAAATCTGTACAAAGTATAAACACAGCAATTTGATGACACTGGAGAGTGATGTCTGGCATGTCTGGAGGGAAGTTGATCCTTGAAAGCAAGGGACTGCACTTGGGTGAGATTCCCATTCATGTTTTTGCCCTGGGGGCACCCCCAAGCCCTCCACCTGAGCCAGCTGGAACTCACACAGAAAGCTGGGGAGCTACTGGCTAGTAGAGTCAGGAGACAGAGTTTAGTGTGGCCAGAGCAACTAGAAAGTGAGGGTGGAAACCTCAGGAAAGAGGGGGCCCCAAACCTACATAGAAACTTTGACCAAATCCTCAGAGGACCCCTGAATGGGGTGTGTATGGGGAGACTCCAGGAGCCCAGCAAAAAGCAAAGCTGGAAGGTTGAAGAAATGAGCAAACTTTAGGTGCTGCCCATGACAGGTGAGACAGAATTTGGAGTGTGAGTCCAGGCAAACTAACTGCCTGCTAGAATGAGAATCAACACTCCTTTGAGGGAGAAAAAAGAATCCAGAGTCTGTAAAACACATCATTCACAATGTCCGGTATAGAATAAAAAGCTGTCAGACATGGAAGAAACAGGAAACTGTGACCCACAGTAAAGAGGAAAAGCAGTCCACAGAAAAAGAACCAAAGATGATCCAGCTGTTGGAATTAGCCACAAGGTTTTAACAGAACTATTACAAATATGTGTAAGAACTTCAAGTAAAATATGGCTAAAACAGATGTGGGATCTCAGAAAAAAAATGAAGAGAAGAAGAAAAATAACCAAATGGAAACACAAGAACTGAAAAGGCTAATATCTGATTTAGAAAAATTACTGGATGGGCTTAAAAATAGATTGGAGTAGAGAAGAAAGAGATACTGAACTTGAAGATGAATAAGCAGAAATCATCTAATCTGAAGAATAGAGAGAATACAATGAAGAGAGCCTCCAGGGTCTGCGGGGCCATATCGAGTGATCTAGTGTGCAAGCCTTGTGGTCAAATGTAACCTTTGGAAGGTTCATCCGACCATCCTTACTGATGTTCGTAATTGTCGCTGTGATACCTGGTCGGCAGACACAAATGATACATACTGCATGCACGGGTCAGTGTTTGATTTTCCATTTACAAATTCAAATTGCATTCTAGCTTCTGTCTTCTCAGACTGCCAGTTCCAATACTGTGTATTGGATTCACTGGTGGTGATTTTCCCTGACATCGGGCACTGTGTGACCATGATAGACAGTTTTCGAAGGGTTTCTGTACATCTTGCGAGAAGCAGCTCTGGCTCTTTTTGTTCTGGGCTATCTTTTTAATGATCATTGTATAGCAAACCTCTTTGGAAGACAGATATAGGTTTTTCCTTCCAGGGCAGAGAGTAGATTTATTTACTGTTCACTATAATAAAGGTTCCATCTCCCTCCAGGACAAAATGTTGCAAGCTTAGCATTTACTATAATAGGTTTGAGTTCCCTATGCTTCTGGGTTCTTCTCCTGTAACTCAGACCACTGAGTGTATGGGTACCACATACCTGTCCTGTCCAGTGGGCATCTACCCACTCCAGCTCCTTAGTCTATAAATCGTACAGGAGCTGAGGGTCTGATTTCCAGGCATGACTCCATGAAGTCAATGAGGGGAGAGCAGTGGTTTAGGTTCAGGGCCCAGGTGGCTGGGGAACTGAGCTGGGCAGCACAGCTAGTATTTAAACCAGATGGCAGGACTCACCAAGGGTTACTGCAGATTGCTCTTCATTTCCATGATTATTAATCTAGGCTCTGTGCCTGGGAAAGGAAGAGAGCAGAAACAGAGACATTGGCTGTTACATAAAAAGGAGGAATGAGAAACACAGTTTCTGAGCTTTGAATTCTTCTCCCTCCACAAAAAGAGACATGAACTTGATCACAGAGAAAGTGAAGCTTTCTGACAGTAGGAAATTAAGCTCTGGTAAAGGCCAGAATGGCAAATGATGGATTTATGGACTGTTGGACGGAGGTCAAAGACAGCCTGGCTGGGGTCAGGTGCAGGGAGGGGGCTCCGGGGGGCGGGGAAGGAAAACAGATGAGGCAACTTCCCTTCTGCCAAATTGCTCTGCGCTCTCTCTCCTCCCTCTCCCTCCCCACCCCCCCTCTTCTCTGTGGAGCCCCAAAATAGGGGATGGCAGGGGCGACTGATCCTCATGCATGACCTTCACAAGTCCTGTACTCTGTGCTGGAAGATTGTTTCTTGTTTTCAGAAAGCAGAGGCTCTTGAGGGTCAGATGGTACAAGAGGCAGGAAGGAGTCTGTGCCATCTCCCAGCTGAGAAAATTAGGGTGAGAACTCAGCCCCAGGGATCTCAAAAGCTTTTCTATGATGCTTAGAAAATAACTGTGTGCTACGTGAGGAAACTCAAGAGACAAGGTTTTTTTTTTTTTTTTTTTTTTTTTTTGAGACCAGGTGGTAAGAAGTAGAAAAAAATTTCTTTTTTGGTTTTGGGGAGGAAAGGTTTCATATGCATCCAGGTGTGTTTTCATCCTTATTGAAATTTCAAGCAGATAACAAATGCAGATTTCTCCCCCCATCCATTCTCATCCTTCACTAGGGTCAAACTGCCCGCAAACAAGGTATGCACGACTTACTGCCCCTTTCCCACAGCCCTCCTGCCAAGTAATGTCAAGGGACAAAGCATGCAGAATGGAAGGAAACACTTGATTCTGTCTCTGATTCACTACTTGGGTCCCACTAACAATCCAGGTCCCATTCAAAGTTTCCCTTCATGGGATGCCCCTCACTGTGTGACCAGCTAGAGTCCCTGCCAAGGATGGGCACCTGATCCACTGCACTCTGTCCCGCCCCCTGCTGAGAGGAAAAGGACCTCACGTAATGAAACGTGTCCAGGCTGGGCTTAACCAGCTAGGCTGTCTGTCTTCGGAATTTGAACTAAGAGAACAGCAGTAGAACTTTCTAGTTGGTAGGAAAGATCACAAAAACCCAAGGTTGAGGCACCCATGCTGAACCATGGGTATCTCAACAGGAGCATGAACTATGTGTTTTTCCAAAACTCTTCCCAAAGTCCACAGACTCTGTTGGATCTGGCCTGCTGCTGCTGGTTTCTCTTCCCACCATTTATTCCCGCTCCCTCTGCCCAGCTGGCTCTTCCTCAAACACACCGGCGCATTCCCACGCAGGGCCTGGGGACTGGACTCCTTACATCAGTCTTTTTAACCTGAAGTTAGCTCCGCCTGAAGAAGCACCCAGCAATCAGCCTTATGTGGACACCACCCACCACTCCCCAACAGTCAGACAGACAGGCCTGGGTTGAAAGCCCGCTTTGCAGGTCAGAATTTGTGTAACTTTGGACAAGCTAATGAATGCCCCTGAATCTCAGTTTTTTCCATCTGTACAAAGGGTACAACCAATATTGCAGGATGCTTGTGATGGTCAAATCAAGTAACAGACGTAAAGGCTGACCCTACATCCTGCTACATGGGAGGTTCTGGAAACACCAGGCCACAGGCCTTCCTCTTTTCTGAGTCGATGTTGCCTTTGTCTATGGGTCTAAATAGCTTTTTAAAATTGTGAAACAGCATATACAAATTATTAAAACATGAAAAGTACGGAAGGGTATAAAGAAGGAGGGGAAAAAATCACCCATAATCCCATCACCCAGTGACAACCACAGTTAACACTGGTGTACTTCCTTCTGTGCTATTTTTAAAACTCCGAAACAGCTCTCATTCCCTGTATGTTGATCCCTGTTTAAGTTCAGCCATTGTGCTTCCTGTAGCTCAGAAATCATTTAAATGTGAGTGTGCAGAACTTTTCCACCGTCTTCCAGGGAGGGTGAAACCGTGTGTTGCTGGGTTTCTATTGTTTCCAGCTCTGCAAGTTGGGGAAAAGCAGTGCTCCCTACAGAGAGGAGCATTTTACTTTTAAAAGAGCATGAAGAGAGATCGCTGTGCAGAGATGGGCGGCGAGTCCCTCAGCCTCCCTTCCCCTGCTCTCCCGCTGGCCGCCTTCCCTGATTTCTTATCGCTGGAAAGTTCCCTGGCTGAAATTACCAACCCTGTTGCTTAGCAGTTCATCTGCTCCTGCCTGTTCCCCTCCTGTCCCCGGGAACTCGGGGCCATGTGTTCCCTTGGCCCATATGCTGACAAGCATCTTCCCGCCCAACCTGCCACCAGCGCAGGCATCGGCCAGGGCCACCTGCTCAGTGTCTCCCTGACTTCCAGAGGCAAGAATGCAGAGCGGGAGGACAGTGTGGTGGAGAGAAGTAAGGAAAAAATGATTCCTCAGACAAAGGCACTCCAGAGCCTCCCATACACCTCTTTCCCTAGTCCTTGCTGTGGTCCTTACCCTTACTTTTAATTGATCTCTGCTTGGAGGATGCTTCCGGGAGCAAAAACAGGTAAAAACGGAGCTGGAAAGAAAGAATGTTGCCACAGGGAGAATCTAAACTGACAATTTCCACATAGCTCGTTAGCCTCCACTGAGTAGAAGGGTGAGGCGGAGGGCTGGGAGAGGCGAGGCCCTGCAGAGGAGCCCCGGCACCAGTGTGCAAAGCTGTATGCTGGGAAGCCGGTGCACAGTCCTTTGTTACTTTAAGAACTTATTGTATATGTCAGAAATGCTGTCCTTCTGTATCTAAACAGGGCTACCTGAGGTCCCTTCTAATGGGCAATCGTCTGGATGATAGGAAGCCATCTGTCTGCAGCCAGGGAATGAAACCACCTCCTTCGACCCCAGCAAAGATGCCTCTGCTGGAATCAGAAAAGCTGGTCCCTGGAGCAGGGGACTCAGTTTTCCAAAGGAGCACAGAGGCCCTTCTGGGTAGGGAGGACAGATAACCCAATCCCTGTTCCCGGAGCTCAAAGCGAGAGAGACCTATTAAGGATAAAGTGGAGAGTTTTCCATCAAGGCCTGGGGGAAGGGAAGAGCAATGAGGGTCCAGAAAAGAACTTGAAAAAATACCTGGGCTAGTGAAGAAGAGCCCGGGGTAGCGTGGGAGGGCAGGTGTGTGTACAGTGTGTGGCCGCTATCTGAGGCCCTGTGATCCCCCGCAGCCTGGTGCAGCACTGAGCGCCCAGGGAGCGTGTGAGGTGTGACAAGGGTGGGAGCAGAAACGGAAGGGGGGCTCTAGGCATGGAGTACCCTTGGGTCATCTTCCCTTGAAGGCTACTACCATGAGAACGTGGACCAAGGAGGCATCGTGACAAAGGTCCAATGGACAGCTGCCAGCCTGTGGAGGCCCACTGCTCGTGAGCACCTTCCAGTGGCAGGGCGAAGTAGGGCCATTGTGAACTGCTCAGAAAGCAGCGACCTCCCCACCGGAGTGTGAATGTCAAATGGACTCTCCTTGGAGACAGTGTAAGCCCGCAGAGCTTCTGGGCAGAGGGGAACTCGAGAGAACATCTCAGGTTTCCTACTTATTTGGCATTTGGAGTTTTACTTTAAATTCGTATTTGTTATACTTATTATATAAGGAAAAATGTTAACTCTGGGAAATACAAACCAAAAGAACACAAAAGTTGTCCAGGGCTCGGATGGTGCTAGCATCTCGGTACATCTTCTCCCAGTCTGTTTTCTCCGCAGTAGGACAGCACACTCTGCTTTCTGACTGGTCTTTTACGCTGAAAATGATGTCAGCAATATTTTTTTTCATATCCCATTCAAACTTTCCATGTCTTTTAAAGTGGCTGTGCCACACTCCACTGCATTGTTGTACCCTGGTCCAGTTAGCGAAGCCCCTGTTGTTAGGTGCTGAGATTGTCGCAAACCCTTTCTGAGCTCCGACTTTGCATGTGATTCTGGGGCGGGCACTCCAGTCGAGGCCTGGAGTCAGACACAGCAGGGTCGGACATGGTGCCAGCTCTTAGTTACACTTTCACTGAAGACTTCCAGTCAGTGTGGCAGACACGGTGGATGTGGACAGAGGTTCCTTCCATTCATACGTACATGAATCTGCGTGTAATGTAAGGAAAATAAATTTAAATACACACAGGTCTCCGAAGAAAGACAGGGAATGTCCCAGCGTTCGTGATGAGGTGGGAACTTCAAGCCAGAGTGTCGGTGGGAGCTGAGACCACGCGAGTCCAAGGGTGATGAAGACCCAGACACAGGCCTTAGAGGTTCAGAGTTTTTTAATTAAAAATATTGGGGTGATATTGGTTACTAAGATTCAATTGTACTACTCTATACTACTTCATCTATATATGGCACTGAGTGCTCACCACCCAAAGTCTAGTCTCCCTCTGTCACCCCAAATTAGACCCCCTTTACCCTCTTCATCCTCCTTTCAACCTCCCCTCCCTCTGGTAACCACTCTTCTGTTATCTGAGTCCATGAGTTTGTTGTTTGCTTTGCGCATTTGTTGCTTTCTGTTTTATGTCCCACATAGGAGTGAAATCATATGGTTCTTGGCTTTTTCTGACTTATTTTGCTTAGCATGATACTCCCGAGATCCATCCATGTTGTTGCAAACAGCAGTATTGCATCTTTTTTATGGCTGAGTAGTATTCCATTGTATATATGTACTACCTCTTCTTTATCTAATCATCCATCTGAGGACACTTAGGTTGTTTTCATGTCTTAGCTGCCTTGTATCATGCTGTAATGAACATAGGGGTGCATATATCCTTACGAATAAACGTTTTCAAGTGTTTCAGGGGGATACCCAGAAGAGGGGTTGCTGGTCATATGGCAAGTCTATTCTTCATTTTTTGAGGAACCTCCGTACTGTTTCCTACAGTGGCTGTACCAGTTACATTCCCACAGCAGTGGATGAGGGTTCCTTTTTGTCCTCATCCTCTTTAACACTTGTTATTTCTTTTCATATTGATAATAGCCATCAGAATGGGATGAACACCCATCAAAAACAGAATTTAAGGCCTCAAATCTAGGTCAGTGGAGAGGTAGGGCTAGAGGTTTCCTGGCAGAAAGTTAGGAACCTCTGAAAGGATCGGAAAAACTCAGCAGATCTATCTGGGGACGTTTCAAGAAAGTTTGCTGCCCACGTGGGCAATGGGTGGAAAGGCGTTGTGTGCCACAAATGGAAAACCCAAGCCCGCCCTGCTTGCACCAAGTCACACCACATCAGTCGTGCCTAGGAACCAACATAAACACTGGCCTAGAGCTGGTCAATAAATGGGGTGCTAGCAGAAGCGAACACAGAGTTTCCTGTGGAGAAACGCTGCCACATTTGTATGCAGGGGACATGAGATTCCTTAGGGGAGAAAAACCCACTGAAGGCGGCAAGAAGAATGAGAAGCTGCAAAAAGCTACAAGCTACGATGAAGGACACTTAGAAAAAGCAGTGAGCAGAATAATTAACATTTCAAAATCTAGATGAAACAGAGCAATCTTAAATAGACTATAGTTTAAGTACATTTGAAACATTAAAAACATAAAAGGAGGAATAAAAATTGTAAGAACAGGACAGAGCAACACAGAAACAGACTGGAAACTAGACCAGTAGTGCTTCTAGAAGTGAAAATGCATCATTACAATAAATGAGCTATTGGACGAGTGAAGTGGCGCAGTAGGCATGGCCACAGAGACCAGTAATGGCCTGGAAGTTATGTGGAGACCATCATTCAGGATTTGAAATGGAAAACGCGAAGGAGAGTTAACAGATATGTAATCAAAATACATCTCATCAAGTACCAGAAAGAGAGAATAGAGAATATGTGAGGGAGGTAATAATTAACAAGAAATTGGCTGAGAATTCAAGACACATTTAAATAATTAAATTGAAGAATTTTAAGTCTATGAATAATTAATAAAAGCAAATGCACATCTAGACACTTTGTAGATACATTCCAAAAAATAAAGAGAAAAATCTTAAAAACATTTCAGAGATAAAAGTCAGATTATACATAGAAATGATAATTTGACTAAAAACAGATTTACTACCAGCAAAAATAGATACCAATAGGAAATATGTCTTTAAATTGCTGTAGGCCAATAACTAGCACCCTAAATTCAGATCCTAAAGAAATCATCATTCAAAAGTGAAGGGAAGGGAATTTTTAATACAAACAAAGCCCAAGAGAACTTACCACTCACAGATCCTCGTTGAAAGAACAACTAAAGGATGTAACGCAGTGAGATGAAAACTGAACCAGATGGAAGGAGCAGAAAGCCAGAAGTAATGGTGAGAAAAATAGCAACCGTGGAAGGACAAACTTTTTGATAAACAATAACAAGATAAGTAGTGACTGTAACAACAGTAAAACAGTAGGTGGAAAATAAGGCAAAATTAAAATGCTGGATAATAAGAAGTAGCGTGGAAGATGGGAATGAGGTAGGGCGGGTGGGGGGCAACTTATTGTCCTGAAGTGGGATAGAGATATTGACTGACTTTAAACATTGTTACACTTAAGTTTTTTTACGTAGTTATTTACAGGGAATCATTAAAAGGGGAGAAACACAATGCACAACTTCCACAGCAACTAAAAAGGCTAAAAAGGCCTTTTTAGGACACCTTTTACGGACACCTTTTTAGGCCTTTTTAATGAAAAGTAGAATCACTCCGATAGGAGGCATGGCATGAGGAAATGAGAAAATAACCATGCTGATTATTATCAAGTCTTTAAAGGGTCCGAGATGTGAATTCTCCTGTTTATAAGCTAGTGAGTTAGCCTGTGACTGTTTCACGGATGCTGTCAGAAGACACGAGACTCCTAGGTCAGAGACAAAGGACTTTAATACTCGCACACTGTGGCCACTGTGAGCATCACGGCACTTCAGTGCCTCTTTGCCCCTACGGTCCATGGAGGGTGACACCGAGGGGCTTAGACTGATGTTGCAGGTGCAGTGAGTTTGTTTCAGCCGAGGAACACTGCCCTTGGGGAAATCCTTCTCCTGGCAGGCAGTGAGACTCTTCTGTGTCCCAGAGGGAGACATGACCTCATCCTGTCAGATGTCTTGATGCAGACGAAGCCCTGAGAGATGACCCAGGTAATGAGTAGTCTGAGTCTCTGGCTCATGGGAGACCCAGAAAGATGCGGAGAAGTACGGACACCCCATTGGGGAATTTCTCTCCCAACAGTGACCACACACAGAACAAGATAATGGAAATGAATTAAAATACATCAGCAATCGCAGTAAATAGAAATTGACTGAGCTGCCTTTTTAAAGACAGAATTTCTAAGTTTGAGTCTAAAATATGCAATTTATAAGGAAGAGTTAGCATGTAGCTTGCTCCCTTTGCCTTGGTGCTTCTGCTGTATTCTATTTTGGCAGGTGTCTGGGCACTTGGATGCTATGAGTGTGTATTTGTGCATTTGTGTGTGTGTGTTGGTGGTAGTGGTGGTGATATGCTAGGAGGGCTACAGTTATTTTCTGTCTCTTTTTCCTCCATCAAATCCATTCACACTTCTACAAGACTGATACAGAAAGTTTGAAATTAGGAAGAATGAAGAAAGGCACACTGTGAAAATACTAACCAAAACAAAACTGATGCATTAAAGTAAATAGCAGAGAAAACATGTTTAAGGTAAAAAAAAAAAAACCTCCATGTACATTCAGAATGAAGCACTTCGTTACCCTGGGACTCAGAGAACAATCTGGCTGAGAGGAAACACAAAAGCCAAACACCAAAATGAGGCAGCATCCGATGGCACCAGGTCAGAAGTTCAAGCAGCGAGTGTCCTGGGTCCAGAGGAGGGAGCGATGGGTCTGCTGGGAAGTGATCCAGGAATGGGTGCTGGATAAAGCGCATACTGTGTTAGCCCGAGGCCATGCGAGGGGCGCCCGGGAAGCACGTAATAAGTAAACTGCAGCTTGTTTGAGACACCAAAACATGTATCTTGAGACTTTAAAGCAAAGGGAGGAAATCAGTGCCTTATGACTCCAAGGGGTGGGTAGCTTCTGGCGGCGGTGCTGGTGGCGGAGTTCAGAAATCTCGCCCCTGTGAGCAAGAAAAGGGGCCACGTACAAACCAGGCACGCTCAGGGGAGGCCTGCACGGCGCCTCAGACACCGAAGGTAACCACAAAAGACGGTCCGAAATGAAAACTTATTAACCAAAAGCAGTGTATGGCAGGTAGTTGTGTCCTAGGCTGGAGTCTTCCCTGACCAAAGTCAACCTTTACCTGAATCCGGCCTGCCTATTGTCTTTTTGCTCTGTGATGACATCCTTTGGAATGTCAAAGTAATTTCCTCCCCTCCCAAACCCAAAGCACTGCCCCAGAGGGAGACCACTAATCTCCTCATTGTTATTATTATCATGTTAATTGTCGTCTGTTAACTGTCCTGTACCCGCCCATATAAAAGAAGTATGTGTCTATCATTTTACTTTTATCCAATCCCAAAGTTTCCCCCACTTTGCTTTCTCCAGCCTCCCTAATCTATCACCAGTGGATTTCATGTAACCCACTTACATCTTCTCTTTTGATTGTAATGTATAAAATAAGGTGCAAAACTGCCATTTTCCAGAGCATTTTCTCAGTCCATTGAGATTTTGCTTCCTGGCAACTGCCGTCAGTTTGGCTCAAATACTCACAGAAATTCTCTGTAGGTTTGCATGTTTCTTACGTTGACACGTATAAAGGTGGTATGCTTTCCCCTGCTCCCCAGATCTTTAACAAATGCCAACTCTGTCGTGCCTCCTGTGAAGGGAGGTCCCGGTGTAGACCTGGGGGTTAAGCTACAGGCGATCTGGAGTAATCCCACTGCTCCTCTGGAAAAGCACTGACTACCAACCAGGGGCCGGGGTGTGACCGGACAGGGGCCTGGCCCTGCGCGGTTCGGCCTAGGGCCAGCAGTAGTGCGTGTAGGAAAGATTTCACAACTTGAGTCCAGGTGCCTGTGAGGGCATGTTTATTAAAGCTGGGAGGGGCTTAGCACAGAAGAAGCAATGGGAGAGCCTAGGCTGGGCCGCTGCCTTAGCTCACTGGGAAGTCAGAGAAGAGGGGGCTTTGGGGACAGGTTCAGGGGATCAGCCTGGGACGAGCTGCTGCCTGTTGCTTTAGAGTTTAGGAGACACGTGCCTGTGGGGAAAGAAGTGGGGGGGTGGGGGGAAAGAAGGGAAAGGGCACTCCACGGGCTGCTTTTACCTCTCTCTCGCAGGTGGGAATCTTAGGGGAGGTCTCAGGGGAGGGTTTCAGTGGAATATCCATGAGTTCCCCAGGTGTGCCCTTTCGAGGTCCTGGTGTCCACCGACTGATCAGTGCCCGGGCCGGGGGTCTCGCGTGGCCCACCTGGTTCCACTGCTTTTCTGGGCCTGGAGCTGAAAGACTGCTGAGGAGAGGGTGTCGTCTCTCGGCCGACCTGTTTGGCTGTGGATAGCTGGGCCCTTGTGTGCGGCTGTTTGTGTCCGTTTCTCTGCTCCAGTTGCCAAGGAATTTTCCCAGCTTCTTACTGTCCTGTCTCAGAAGGGCACTGAAGTCCAGAGAAATAAAGTGGCTGGCCTAAGGTCAGCTGGCTCATGGCAGAGCTGGGACCCAGATCCAAGTCCGTTTGCTCTGTACGGGCAGTCCGCCCCAGGGCCGGAGCGCTGTGCCCAGCGTGCCCTTTGGTCTCGCTGCGCTGGCCCAGTCGTCTGGCTGCCTGTGTGTGTGTGTGTGGTGGGGCGTGAAGGCCATGGGGCAGTCGGAGGGGGCAGTTAATTTTTCTTCCTTTTCCCTCCCTCCTCATCCTTTGTCAAATCCATTCACATCTTTGCAAGACAGATGGGAAAAGAAACTTCTGGTGGGGGTGGGCTTTAAAACCTGGCTCCTTGGATGTGGCGTCAAGGGTTACTGGTGCCCATGTGACAGTGGCAGCTGGAGAGGCTCTAGAGCATCTGTCTGGGGACATTGTAAACAAACATCCCAAGAATACCCCCATGGAGAAGCTGAAGTAGAGCATCATACCGTCTTGTGAGTCTAAACCCTTCTTGCTCACCAAAGTCACGTGCTAACAAGCTGTAGGCAGAGCATGGGAGAAAGACATTCAAACAACAGCAACAAAAATGGCAAGCTGCTCCCTGGGGGCCACAGACCTCTCCCTGCGTCTCATTAGCTCCTGGGGTTGGGAGGAGATGGGCTGGCAGGCAGGACTCGACCTGCATGTCCTATAAGGCAATGCAGGCCAGGGGAGGCGGGTGGGAGGGGAGGTGCCCCGCTCTGGGTTTATGTAAGGCTTTTCAGATGCCGTGCTGAGTTATTTGCTCCCGTGTGTGTGAATTTTTACAAAAAGTATCAGATTCCTAAATCCTTTTGTGTAGAACACTTAGCTTAAGCCTTACCTTCTCTAACCGGTCAGTGTTCAAGGTTCTCTATCCACCTGGGGTCTTGAATGTGATTCCGGTGGAGAAAGGTGGGTCACCGCGGTCTTGTCCTCAGTTGACCCCACAGCTGGGGCTTTTCCCAGTTGGTCACAGCTGACCAAAATCAGGTGCTCACCCCAGGCACCCCACTCACCACAATTAGGACCCCACTCCTCTTCAGGGGGCAAGCTCCATTGTTCAAGTTGGAAATTAGATTAAAAAGAAGTTCTCAGCAATTGCCCCTCATTTGCTCACCTATTTTCTCACTCCTTCAAGCTTGTATTCCCCAGTTCCAAGGCTTCTGAGAGAGAAGGTCATTTGCTTATTTTGGCCTAGAAGTTGGGAGTGGGGTGTGTTGTGGCTGCAGTCCCCTCTGCCACTCACTAGGGGGAGCAGGGTTGGTGAATAAACAGGCCCCCGTTTCAGGGTTATTTTGCCCTCTCTTCCCTCAGCTGTTCCCTCCGCGCTTGTTCTATGTTAGCAGTAACGGATGCCTGAGGTCCGACTCTGAGCCAATTTACTGCCCACGCTCTTGCTCTCCATAACATAAGGAATGGGTGACAGAGGGACTTTCCCAGAGGGAGGGACGACAGCACTCAAGAAAGACCAGGACGTGGCCTCTCTCAACGACTCGTTTTTCCCCCCAGCAGAGCCAAGTGGCAACGCCAGCATTTGTGGCTCGATGCTGATGCCCACACAGGAGGCAGGCTGAGCTGGGGACCAGCAGTCTTGGTATGGCAAATAGTTCCATTTTATCGTGGTCATTTAGAGCTAGGTTCCCGGAAATGGCAATGAACCCACATGCAATTGTTGTCAAACCTCGAAGTGCTGTGTTACCCGTGCTGACCTACGGTGGGAGATCACAGTTCCCCAGGTTAATGACAGTGGGGGTGTGAACCGGCCACGGAGGGGTTGCAGCTTGGGGTGTGAGACCCACCCCCGAAGCTCAGGCTGGCCGGAGAGTCATTCTGGGCACCCAGCGTCTAGGTAACACATCAGCAGGCACCCAGGCTGTTGGGCTTGGGAACCCCGATCCCAGGGCATCTTCCTCAGCAGCAGGGCTGTGGGGCTCGGCCTGCTGGAACTGCAGGAAAGAAGGGCCATGTGCCCCCTGAACCACATAGCCCCCACCCCCCACTCATGCAGGAGGAAGACAAGAAACTGGCTCCTCATCGCCACTTCTGCCTGTACCTGCACCTGCTCCTGCTCCAAAGGGACAAGATGGAAGCCAACTCCCTGAGGATGCTAAGGCAGTTCCGTGAAAACCAGACACAAATAGCTGCCCCATCTCTGTCTCTTGAGTAAACTGAACGTGCCCAGGAGTTAGGGGTCAGATTGCCTTTGAGTGGATCTCCAGAGGACCCGGTTTAGGGTTGGAGGCAGGAGAGGAAAAATCACTAAGGTTTAGTGTTTTCTTCTGAGCATCCTAGCTAGAGGAGAGGAGGCTGTACCTTCTCTGCATCCTCCCCACCCTCTCTGCCAGCCTCTTTATCTCCTGGTTCTCTGCCTTCTTGTTTCTGGTCCTCTGCACAGAGCTAGGGAAGGAGGGATGAGGAAAGGCCCTGCCCACCTGTCGGTGGTCTGAACGGCCTCTTTGAGGAAGCCTCTCCTGCTGGGTGTGCTTTCTGTCTCCCTCCCAGGCCCGGTGCATCAGAACAATGTAAGACCAGTCCTGAGAAGTTTCTCCTTTGCTTCTTCTATCAGGGGACCAGCTCCATCAAGTCAGGATGCGAATTCACACTCCAGAGTCTGAAGACAGGGGTGTGCACTGTGGCTGCAGCACCCACTAGGCATGGCTTTGAGCAGTCACGTAACTTCCCTAAGTTCCTGTTTCCTTGGCCATAAAATGGGGAAATCGCAGAACCTGCCTCTAGGGTTTCTGTGAGAGCTACTGAAATAATCATGTGAGCTGTCCGTGTCTGCAACATGTGGCACGTGCAGTGAGCCGGGCAGAACGCTGCTCAGACTTGAACTTGCTCCAGTGTGGGATGGGCAGTCTCAATGACAAATGGAAGGAAGAGGAATAAGCCAGCCTTGTGTGCCATTGAAGAAACACCCAATTCCCGTGTCCCTTCTCTCTTCCCCCTGTAAAGCAAACGGATAATGCCATGTAGCATCAGCCAGGGGACAGATGTCTTCATATGGAAAAGCCAGATCTCCTGGTAGCCAGGAACCAGGCCATGCTGGGAGGCACAATTGAATTTTTCCCTTCCATCTGACAGTTCAGGACTGGATGTTACTTTCCAAATGAAAGCAGTTCTGGAAGGTCGTTGGGAACAGTGAATTGTGATTATGCTGGCTCATTTTTAATTCTGTCTCATTACAGCTGCTGTTAAGGCTGCATTATAATAATTGCTTTAGTTCTGCTTTGGTATTTTTGGGCTTCTTTAATGTAGCTGTAATCTATGTGTATATTAAAGGAAGCAGAGCCAAAGAACAGGGGCAGTGTTATTAGACCATCAGAAGAGCCATGGGTGGGGAATGGGGAGCAGACAGGCAGGCAGAGAGGAGCCGAGGCTGAGGACCCGCATCAGAGGGCTCGTGGGGGTTCTGGCCCTAGGCCCAGCGCAGACGCACGCTGTGATTCTGAGCAAGTAGAAGCTGCCTGTTTCAGTGTCTCCCCCCAGGCCCCACCCCCCATCCACTGTGTGAGTGGCAAAGCCAAAAAATTGCTGAGGAAGAGCCCCAGGGGATGACTGCACAGGGTGGAGGAGGACACAGGTGGCTGGTGGAGACCTCCCTGGCCGCCCCCCCAGCAAGAGGGCCTTGTGACCTCTAGGTCAAGGACAACAGTCAAAAAATGGTTTGCAGGCCGTCAATCCCCCGGTCCCCAGTGAACACTTCTGCTCTGGTCTTCTTCCAACACTCCCTGATCTGTTTTTTTCCCCCTTTGATATTTGGTCTGTTTGAATCCCTCTACATACCACATCTCAGCCCCTTGATGGAGGTCTTCATGGAATTCAAGACCACTGGGGCCTCTTTGTTGTATCCCCTCGAAGGGTGGTGATGTGAGCCTGGAGGGCAGAGTGCCAAGTTCCCTATCGGACCAGGCTGCTCACACAGCGCTCACTGTGCGCCTCATTCTCTCCTTAGCCTTCACCTGCTGTATGGATCCCTATATGAGGTCTGTCCAGAAAAAGTCCAGCCAGTGTTAATATAGTGAGAACTGTTTGCACGGCGTCGATGTAACCTGGCAGCCAAGGAGAGGGGACTGGAATGTGCATGTGTGAACAATGACGACTTCACTCTGCTAGTCAGTGGGGGTGGTAGACACTGCTGAGTGAGCATGTGCCCTGTGCGATCGTCGCATTCAAAATGACTTAGTAGAGCAACAAATCTGCATCAAATTTTGTGTGAAGCTTGAACATTCCTTGGTCAAAGTATTTGAATGATTCAGAAGGCCATAGCTATGGGCAACTGGTGATTGGCAGCTTCATCACAACAATGGGCCCGATCATGAGTCACATCTCATGCAGAATTTTTTGGAGAAACATTAAATTACCCAGGTGACTTAGATTTGACACCCTGTGACTTCTGGCTTTTCCCAAAACTAAAATCACCTTTGTAAAGGAAGAGATTTCAGACCATTGATGAGATTCAGGAGAATACAACGGGGCAGCTGATGGCTATTGGGAGAACTGTGTGAGGCCCCAAGGTAAACCTACTTTGAAGGGAACTGAAGCATCACTGTCCTATGTACAGTGTTTCTTATGTCTTGTATCTTCTTCAATAAGTGTCTCTTTCATATTACATGGCTGGATACCTTCTGGACAGGCTCACAACAATTCTTTGAGCTGAGTTACCATATCATCTCCTGTTTCAAGAAAACGGGGCCAGAAAGGCCAAGAAATTTACCTCTGTGTCTAGTGAGTGGCAGAGTCAGCATTTGAATGGGACGGTCTCAGGTCGGGCCCACTGCGTGCACTGTGCCTGCCTCCCCCTCCTCTCCCCACCTCCTGCTCATCAGGCCTCGGCCATCCTCTGTGCCGCTCAGTGGAACGATGGTCACGAGACGTGCTCAGGCCAGAGACCACAGGTCTGGGCAGCCGTGTGGGGTGACCCTGGCCGTGCAGAGGTCACGGATGACTATTAGGATGGTTAGAGGTCTGAGCAAACTGCAAAAAATGTGCCCGTCATTTCCTTAGTCTCCCCCCAAGTGTGCCTTTCCTTGTAACTGCGGGTGTTGTGGAAGCTGTGAGGATGAGGAAGACCTCTTGAAGTCATGTCTTTACATGCCTGTGCCCCCGCCTCCTCATGCCCGGGCCACGCAATACCCAGGTATTTCCGGAATGATTCCTGTCTATCCTCCTCCCGTTTTTGTAAAGACTTCCAAATCAAGAGGGTTTCGAAACCTTTCTCAGGGCCTTGTCCCATTGTTTCTTTAGGAAGAGAGTCTTCACCGTGTGCAACCGAAACACAGCCTGGGGCAGCTCGGAATCTGCAGACTCCTGGAATCTCGGTATCTAGGAGGCAAAGTCAGTGGCCCGTTGCAGGAGTCCCCCGTCAGTGCCTCTGACTGAGGTCCCACAGCTGCGGCTCTAACACGCGGGAACGCAGGCTCCTCCTCTGCTGTCGCACGGCAGCCCGTTTCATTTCTTGAGCAGTTCTCATCATTAAATAATTCTTCCTTATCTTGGATCAAAGTTCCCCTCCTGACACCTTTACCAATTAGTCCGAATTTGATCTCCCGGGGAATTAATCCATTCCCTTTTTCCACACGACAGTAGTTTGAATTCATGAAGGCAGCTTTAAGTTCCTCCTAAGCTTTCTCTGCTTCAGATTCAACATCCTCCGGTTCTTTTCCTGTTACTTCTATTCAGATATTCCTCAATGAGAAAAATATATCAGAAGACCATAGATGGTCTCCACGACAACCTGGGCTTACACAAATGTTTCCTCTCTTTCCTTCACCATATTTCAGCCAGACTTTCGGAGTAAATACCAGAACCACACATCGTGTTGAGAGTTGGAGAATATGATGAAAATAAGACATGGTCTCTGCTCCTGGTTGTGAAGCAGTAGTATTAACAACTGCTAAGTACCAGCTTTGGACAAACTGCCTCCTTCTTCCTGTTGGTTTGCACTGGGGTGTAGTGCGGCCCCTGTGTGCACACAGCGTGCTGTTTTGAATGCAAGAAAACGTAGGGAACTGGCTGCCCACAAGGCTGCTTTGTCCTGTTTCTTCTCGTCCCCCACACCCCCTTCTGGTCACCCTGCTGTCTGTCACTGCACCTTTTTTCTTTTTATCCTTAGTTTTCCTTCACTGACCCGTCCGAGAAGCCTCTTCAATCCTCCTGACTCTCTTTTCCATGGAAACATGTCACTGTCCCCTAAAAATTGTCCTTAATTAGTTAACGAAAATTTCCCTCCATGACACAGGCTGCTCTCCCCCAGAAAAACCAGTGACAGATACGAACACCATTTGGTCTAATTAGTTCCGATATTTCACACAACATATTTGTGAGTTTTTTTGGAGGGAGGGGAGGAAGGCAGGGAAAATGCTTCTGTTAAAAGAACAGCAGGGAGGCCTGGGTGATGGGAGGGGCAGAGTTCGGGTCTTCTCTTCACTGCACAGAGAGCCTTTGTTAAGTCAGTGCCACCTGGGCTGGGGACATTTCCTCACACCTCTGCTCTCCTTGCCCCTCTGCCTGCCTGCGTCAGGCCTCCCCAGGGATGATACTCAGGTGTTTCCTTTATTCCATTGACTTATGAAGTTCCTGATTGAGTGACTTTTTCTCCTCTGATTGACATAAATCTATGCAGGGTAAGGTAACCTCAGAGGGGCACCTAGCACAGGGGACCCAGGAAGTTGGGGCACGGTGTTCTCTATCTGTCCTGCCCTTGTCTTGCTCTGTGACCTTGGAAAGACTATTGAACTTTCCAAGGTCCCTTTGCAAGTCTAAGGACTATGTGTTAGGGTACAAAAAGGGAAAAGGGACATAAATTCATGCCTTGAGCTGCTAGAATAGGTGTCTCTCGAGACAGTGGCAATTATAGAGTGTATAAATTAGGAGTAGCTGTTGACATAGAAAATCACTCCTATAGTCTTCTGTCACATTCGCTGTCATCTGTTTATAAGCTGTAGGATTTCAAAGGTATGTTTGCCAGGCCAAAGAGCCAAGCACACACTTGGGGTCCCCCACAGCATGGCTGCGGTCTCTGAACTGCACTAGAAGTCCGCAGCTGAGACTGGAAATCAGTGCTGAGAGTTTCACATATTCAGTGGTATCACCATGCCTGACCCAAAGCGGATGCTCCGTAGGTGTGGGTAGGGGCAGAAATGGGGCAGAAGAATCCCAGGTCTCATGATGGTGACATGCAAAGAGCCCGGGAAGGGGAGTCGGAGCTCTTGGGGTCACTCTTTGTTTTATGACCTTGGCATTCACCTTCCTTAGGTGCATTCACTCATCTCTAAAACCGGAAGTTGAATAACCCTTAGTTTCAGTGTTGTTTGAATGTCATGATTTTCTGAACAAGTCTTCAAAAAAGACAGAAGGGTATTTTAACAATCTCATTGGTGTAGGGAATGGGTAAAGCCAATAGGATGAGCCGAAGCTTCAAGCTTGAAGGATTCCCAAGTGATTTCTGCAAACTTCCCTCTCAGTAGCTGTCAGTGTGTGCTTCTCTTGGGAACCACGGCCCACACCGGGCCTGGTACACAGATGGCTTTGAACCTCACTCCCAGTTATTTGGCCAGTGGGACAAATGTTCTGGTCAATACTTTTCCTGCCCTTATCCCTCTGAACCTTCTACTGCTGATTGGAACGTTGCCCTAATGTGACCTCCAACTATGCCACTGTCTGGCCTGGGAGGCTGACCTGCTGACCCCACGCACAGCAGGAGGGCGAGGGTGACATCGCCCTCTGCAGTGGGGGTGCCTAAGCGCGGCCTGCAAAGTCAGCCAAGGTATGAATCCTAGCACTGCCATCACCAGCCTTCTCCTCTTTGGAAAGCTTGGTGAGAATCAGGTAATAAAACAAAAACCTAAAACCTCATGCAAAGAAAGTCCTTAGCACAGTGCCTGGCCCTTGGCAAGTGCTCAGTCATAATTGTCATTGTGTTGGTGGTATTATTTGTGATAGATCCTCATGACCCGTGTCCTGCACTCAGAAGCTTTCTTTGTCAACCTACTTTAATAGTGTTGTGTTCTTCCTTTGGAGGGACTAGAACTATGGCGTTTAACCCCGCCCCCCACCACGTGATTTCTGCATTCTTTCAGAAATAGATCAGAAGTCAGATAAAGATAAAAAATCAGCCTCATTGCTGACAAAGCTTGATTAGGGGGAAACGGTTGTACCCAAGGACCCCACCTCCAAATATTGCACCAAACTCTAGACTTTGAGTTGCTCTGGGGAGGGGTGGATGTGCAAGAGAAGATGCTGCAGAGAAGCTGCTCAGAGGCCCAGGTGGGCGCCTTCTTTGGCACCTGAACGCTGCTGGGAGAAGGAAGCAGCCCCTGGAGATTTGCAATCTGACAATCCAACCATCAATCTCTTCTAGAGTCTCAGGGCCTCCCTCAAGGGCAGAACAGAACAGGGTGGAGGTTTCTTCTCAGCTCAACAGGGGTATGCGTTCCTAATTCCCGGGGTGAGGCAGAAAGACAGGGGAGGGGAGAGCGTGCCCACTACAACCTCCTGTTAGGAATTTTCCTGTTTCCGGCACAGCAATTCTTCTGATAGTGTGAAGTCATCAGAAATGCGAATAAGCTGACTGGTACAGGAGCTTTCCGGAAGTTATCAAAAAGTCCTGTCTGGCTTCCCACAACACATCCTATTTTAATATGTATTTTTATATAAAAGTTCTTATTTTATTATATATTTTATTTTTATTTTAACTAATTAATTTATTTTAATCCTCATCCAAGGACATGTTTTATTTTGCTTTTTTTGAGAAAGAGGGAGGGAGAGAGAAACATCGATGTTAGAGAGAAACAGCGGTCAGTTCCCTCCCATACGCACGGCAATGGGGTTCAAACCCGCAACCTAGATATGTGCCCTGACTGGGAATTGAACCTGCAAACTTTGGTATATGGGATGATGCTCCGGCCAACTGAGCCACCAGGTCAGGGCTATTACATGTTTTATTATATGGACTATATACTGTATATTATGTAAGATAAAATAATATATTTATATTATTATGTTGCCCTGTTGTGACTTCCACCTATACTGGCTGTGTACCCCAGTCATTCCTGGGAGGCAGGATAGACATTACATAGTGTTATATATTACACTTTATTTATTATATTTTATTATAGTACCGATGATTATTGTAAAAAGCTAAAACCTGAAAGAAATGTATATAATATACCAGGTGAAAGTCCCCTGCACTCTGTAATCAATGTTCATCACCCCTCCCCCAACCAAAATCCAGTTAACAGCTTTGCTTCCAGGGAGCATTTTAAAACAATTAGTATAAGCGGGGTTTGGGGACCCAGCGGCAAGCCGCTCAGTCACACCGTCTGGCCGAGCCCCCGTGATGGGGATGAGCCCCTCCCTAGGTGGCCTGTGAGTTGGGCAGCCCCGGCCCCAGAGTCTGTGCTCTCCCGCCCGTGTCTTCCCTGGGGCATCAGGAGGTTTGTCTCTGGTTGGACTCCTGCTCCTGTGAAACGACCTCGCTTACTAGAACACAGCTGCTCCCCAAGGTGTCACTGGGGACGGGCTTCAAGCTGTGGCAGTGGCTCTGTGTCAGCCCACCATGAACACTGGAAGAAGCCCCGGGACTCAAGGGTTCCATCCCTGCATCCAACACTCTCTCTGTCCCCAGCCACCCCAGCCCTGTTCGCTCTGCCCTCACCCCACTGCCTGGAAGGGTTGGTATCATCCTGCTGTCCCACCCCCGTGTCCCTTTGGCTGGATGGCATCCCCCTGGAAGTGCCAGCTTTCTTACCCTAGCCCCACTCTGGTCTTCCATTGGGGTCTCTTGCACCCAGACTCTCTCCCCTCTCCCCATGGCGGGGTTTGGGCTCCACCCCCGAGCTCCAACCTCCTGACCTCCAGGGCCCGCTGGTGTCCGGGATTCCCCAACATCGGCCCCACTCAGAGGCCTGAATGTCCATCTGAGGCAAAGACCATCAACACTCGGAAGTGTGACCAGAGTGTCCTCCCTCCCCACTCAGCTCAACTTCAGGCTCAGGAGCACCAGGCTGGGGAGGCCTGGGTCCGTCCGCACAGCCCTGGCCCTGGCCCTTCCCCTCGGCCATGCCTGGACACAGGGCTTCAGACTGCCCCACAGTGGACAGCCCACCTTTCCAGCCCGGGCCTCCCCTACCTTGATTGTCACAGTGTCAGAACCCCCCCTCCTGGCTGGGACCCCCCCATACTGTACAATCGAGGCTGTGTCACTGGTGACACATTCAGCTGTCATTGCTATTTCCTATGCGGCGTTAACTGTCACTCAGACACCTAGCATTGCTGATAGTTTGCAGTGCTATTTGGCAATTTGTTTATTGTTGCCAATAGTCTGTCAGAAAATACTGATGTCCCTTTAAATATGTGATGGTAACAGGCTTTGTCTAGGTCGTTTCTTGCACTGAGGGGTACGCTTTCTCCCTAAGGGACACAACCCTAATTTTATCTTGAAATTGAATAAGAAAATGAGATGCGGGGCGTAGGAACTTGTTTGATAAGGCAGCATTCTAAGGTCGCACAGTATGTCTGCACACACATGACAGAATCGAGGGAGATGACAGACGTGTCAGTCACCGTGTGTGTGTTGGTCGGGGGGGCCCTTCTCTCGCTCCCAGTGTTACCTGCAGAGCAATTCCTGATCAGGAAGCACGCCTGCCTTTTGTTTCTGGGTTCACATCAGGCACATTTACTTCATTGAACGTTTCTGTAGCGCTTATCATGGGCCAGGCTCTGTTTGAAATGTCTTCAAGGAATCCTCTATTAAACCCCTAGGCAGCATTATAAAGGTGAACACTCTCATTCTCCCCATTGTACAGAGGGGGAAACTGAGGCACCGTCAGTAAGTGGCAGAGCAGGGGGATTACAACTCAGGACGCCTGCTGCCGGAGTTCGAGTGTCTGCCTGCTCCCACAGCCTGCCTCCAAGACATGGGGTCCTGCTTCTCAGCTGGGGACCACGTGCTTGGGGACTCAGGTCCTTGGGAGGATCTTGGCCCCTCCTCACTCCACAGGAAATCGCACAGGCCAGGACTGGACACAAACCTCTTTGCTGCTGCCTGACATGTGGGATATTTTTTCCCTGTGGCATCCATTTCCTTCACCTGGAGGGCTGAACGGAAGAGCCGAGTGGATGCTGGGCAAATGCGGTGTCTGATTTGTCCTCAGATGAACTCGGAACAAAAATCAGCGTCGTGCCAGGGCACTTGGCTGCCTCACATTGTTTCCAGTTGTGGTCAAGGACCTTCATCGACTGTTCTATTCATCTTGTCCTCGATCCACCTCGTGGCCCTTCTGTGGTTCCGGGAATGCAGGCAGAGACTTTGACAGCCAGTTTACTGCTCCAGCATCTGGTGACATTCCTGCCCCGCCCCTCCCCTCCAGGCACTGGGAATCACTCGTCCAGTCCCAGGGTTTGTGAGCTCATCCTTCAGTTTGGTGGTACCAGGTGACCAGGAAACGAGAACAGGGAGAGTGAGGGGTGGGACAGGAGGCTGTGATGAGGACATTTTGCATCCGAGCCGAAGTCCTGGCTGCTTGTGGCTGGGATGTGGAGGGTTGCATGCTGTGGTCAGGGAGGGCGGCTGCTAGTGACATGGGGTCCCTCGCACTTGCCACACTTGTCTCTGGATCAGCAGCAGGGCCTGGAGAGCTGGGCTTCTGACAACCAGCCTCGGTTTCCTCACCGGATAACAGACAGCTCAGGTCACACATTCTCTTGGTCCTTTAGGCTCTGGGATCTGAGGGTCCTCTGTGACAGCGGTTCTGTGGTTTGATGGGGACAGAAGGCACCCCATACCTGCAGTCATACTGCAGGAGGCTGAGCAGTTTGCTCAAGCCAGACCCTGGGCTCAGAGGCAAAGTGGGAGACCAGGAGGACGATGACAGACACAGTTGTCATTTCGGGTGGCCGGCGCTGGCATTCACAAATGGGATCCTGATTCAGGACCGAGGTAGAGGGAGCCCCTGAGCTTTCTCTTCAGGAAGCTGAGTAACCGCAGAGCTGGTGAGGGACTCACCAGGCCCTTCCATGTGAACTTGAGCGATCTGGGGACAGGGTGTGGGCACGTGCCTCAGACACTGCACCCTCCAACTCCCCCCACCCCCGGACTGGGCTGCTGGAGGGCTCTGTGCCCATGATGGATTTTTCAGGCTTCATTTAGTGACATAACCATCCCAGTAAAACATACAAATGGCCCAACCATGGATCCTAATGTGCAGTAAACGGTTTTTCACCTCATATCATTTTTTATGGGGAGAAATGGGCTTTGTGCTTCCCCTGCAGCCCACCCCTCGCCTGCAGGTGACTGTTCTGGGGAGGGACAGCCTCCACTCTTTCATCTGCGGGGCTGTCAGCCCTGCTCCAAGCGCCGCTCACTCACTGCGGAGGGGGCGGTTCAGCTTTGATTAACTGTCCCGTAGGATATTAATTTCCGACAAGAGGTTCGCTCTGCTGTCTCTGCATGAAAAGGAAGGTAGGGAGGGGCGGGGGCGAAGGGAGAGCGCACGGCTCCGATTGGATTAGGTTTTAGGTATTCGTCTGCTCTGGTTGTTTTCCAAATGCATCCTTTCTTCCTGCATCCTCGATCCTGGCTTGGTGTCCTCTGCCCCGTGCTGGGTCTTTCCTGTTTTCTCACCCAGGAACTGGGAGCCTGGGTGCTCCTCTCTCTCAGCCACACAGCCAGATTGGAAGGGGCCTCCGTGCTTTCCAGTTAAGGAAAAAGAATGACCTCTGAATGGACTAGGGGACTCTCCAAACTCCAGGAGGGAGGGCTGAGTGATGCTACACTCTGTTCCTTCCAATCCAAGTTCAAGCCCTGGGCCTTACAAGGTCCGCTAACTGCCATGTCTTCCTCCTACCCGTGGCCCAGCCCTGCCCGGCCCCTCCACTGCCTTCCTCTCCTTCCTCCATGCTGAACCGTGCATCTCCTAAGACTCCAGCCTGGGCCATCATCGGCTCTTTCTATAATCCTTCAGAGCGGACACTTCCAGAAACACATTTAAGGTGTGAGTGATTGGGGGGAGGGTGGGTTTTCTCCTATCTGCCGACAAGGAGTTGGGTGAGGACTTCATGTCCCTTCCACAGCTGCTCTTTCTAGAATTGCCCTGTTCTCTCTGGCAGCAAATCCCTGCCTTCCCTGCCTCTTCTCCTGCCTGCCTTCCCGCCGGCTGCCTTCTGCGTGCCCGGGAAAGGCATGGTCTGTGATGCTCCTGCAAACTTGCTTCCTCTTCTCGCTGCTGCCACCGGTTCTGCCTCCACAGCCAAAGAGGCAGCTGGTCCTTGATGGTTCACTGTGGGCAGAGCTGGGAGACACGTCTCTGCTCCTGCATCTTCCCGACCGTGGATGAAGCCACCTCTGCAGTGTCCTGGATGGTTCTCTGCCCCTTTGGTGGGGACTGCCTGCTGCCTCCCCACCTGGCCAGCACTGGGGCATGGATTGCTGCATGTCTACCACAGAAGTACACATGTGTGTGCGTGTACCCAAGCATGCATCCACGCATGCACACCACTATCTGCACATGTGGCTGAAAGGCACCTAAGACATACACATGGAGTCCACATTTCCAGATGAATGTCTTTACAAACCAGGAAGTTCTGGGGGAGACTGGCCAGGGTGGAGGGGGCCTCAGGAGCAGTGAGGTTTGGCCTGCAGTGGGGATGGCTATTGACCAAGGTCCGAAGGATTTTCAGGTGGAAAAGCAATCAGCCAGCTCCAAGTTGCTCTAGAGGATGAAATCAGAATGGGTAAAGCTCAGGATCAGGAGGCAGGTTATCTCCCAACATGTGACTCTCCCCACATGTGACTCTCCCCACAGTCATACCAGTTACTTAGCTCCTCCTGAGACCAGCTGCCAACGATGCTGAAGGATTCTTGCATTGAGAGGAAATCCCAGTGGGACAACACCTGAGGTTCTTTTCTACTCTCAGGAGCCTTGGGTTCTAAGCAATTACCCTCCGAAAAGGAAATTTGAACCCAGAACCACAGGCATAAGGAGGAGTTGAAATGACCTCTCGAAGCTGAAACCCCTGACATTCGCGCTGCCTCAAGGTCCCGTGACCTCCCAGACGCTGGAAAACCAACGCTGAAAACACTGTCTGTCTCCCTGGAGGCGGGGTCGCCGGCTCACAGCAATTCAGGCGGACAGTGCCATTGGAGATTCGGGTTCCAACACAGAAATGCAAGAATGAGGAAGACAGTGGCCCTCTGAGGGGCTTTCTGGGGTTGAGAAGAGTTAAGGTGACTTCCTCCTGTCACCAAGCCCCATGCCATTCCCTGACGGTTGTAGTCTGTGCAACTGCCCCTCTCCATGGCCTGGCCTCACTCTACCTACCTCGAGGGGGACAGGACCGAAAAGTGGGGGAGGATAAGAGGGGCGGGGGTGCTGCTAAACCCCTGATTTAGAGACAAAAAGCAAGGCAGTGAAAACAAATCTATTTAGAAGCCTCCAGCAGATCTTAGACACCTTGATTAATCATAACTTGCTACACATTATTTCCCTATAAACAAACTACAATGTTACTCATATAAACAGCTTCATCTTGACAGCTGCAAAATGTCAGGATTTAATGTAGAATGAGCAGAGAAACACCATATGTTACCACTCCAGGCCTGGAACACACTAATTCACAGCATATTGCCTCATACGGAAGAGGTGATTACAAAAGGGGGCTAGGTTTCTGCCGTGCCACCGCTGTACAAACCGGCTCCAAGTCCCCGGCCCTTCTCCTTGGCGGGGCTCTGGGGACTGAAGCCACGGAGAGGAGGGCTCTGGAGGTGGCCAGCCGTGGGCAAGACAGCAGGCTAGAAAGCACAGATGTGGTTGTTGCTGCCTTTTTAAAAAATTGACTCAAATAAACACAGGTGTACCGCACTAGGAAACCCGTGGTTCCGGTACAATAATAAGGGGGAAAAGTCAGTACATCGCTGGTATCCTGCTGAGGGAATTGCTGTTACTTTTGCCAGAATGAAAAGCCTACAAAAAACACCACACAAATAGAACCCCCCGAGGAAACAAACAACGGAGAAACAAGTTAAATGCAAGAGGAAACGGAACTTAATGGTCATGGAAATAGATTTTGTAAAGGGACTCTTCTCCTAGGGGTGGTTCTATCTCAAAAAGAAATAAAGAAAAAAATCCCCGTAGGCGGCACTTAGCGAGAAAAGGGATAGAGAGGACGGTTTCCTTGTTTGTTCTTTTGCTTGCTTCCTTCCCCTCCTGTACCGTCTTCCACCCTCACAGGGCTGTGGACCAGGGGTTAGTACGGTCAAGAGTGCCAAATCCGGCCACGGCCTCTTTTTCCAAAGACCATCTCCTTGGACACAGCCACAGCCTGTGTGTCTGCATCATCTGTCTGTCTGTCTGCTCTTGCACTCAGCAGTGAACTTGAGTCGATGCAAGCATATGGACCACAAGGCTGAAAATATTTAGTATCCGGCCCTCTGCAGAAACAGTTTGTTGACCTATAGACGGGTTTACGTCATTCCGCAGCCTAAACACTGGAGGCATGTTATCGATTAATTTTAGTTTTGGCCACCCAGGAGCCAATGCCCTTCTTTTGGCTCTAGAAGCCTGATTTCCTTTGGGGAAAGTACCACTCACACGGCTTGGGCTTGGCGGGACTGCCAACCAAGGGGCGGGCCTGTGGCCCCAGCTTGGTGTCGTCACACTTTCGCCCTGGGTATGACTTGCCAGTGGAGGGGACAGCGCCCTAAAGCTCAGGAGTCCCAGAGCAGCCCTGGTTTCAGCCTCTTTCCTGGACTCCTGGTTGTGTTTCAGGTAGGGTGGGCCACCTCCATTCTTCTACTACACGGGTTTTCTTGCTTAAGTGAGAGCTGGTTCCTGTTGCTTGTGACCAAAGAACCTGAACTGATGCCAGTAGCCTCTCAGTGGTCCTGTGCCATCTGTAGGTCCAGACCAGAGTGACGCCTGCTACGTGGACGGCCCCTGGCATGGTCCTGGCCCACCCTGAGGGACTCCCTTCCCTCTCCGTCTCTCTGGAGTTCCAATGCTCCAAACCCGGGGATGCTCCACATCCGGCTACTCTGTTAAAATTACTAGCTTGCAGGGCTGTCTTCCCCTACCTTGCAATGAGCTCCTTGGTGGGGGGTTGTGGGGGATGCAGGGGATGTTCTTATTTATCTGTATCCCCAGAGCACAGCAAGGGTATGAACAGGAGGTGGATGATTCCCTATTTTCACCACTGGTGACATATTTGGCTAAGTTATAATCTTGGTCCCACACCAATAGTTCTCCACCCAACTCAGCTTCAAGTCTCCCTTTCTGCTCCCATGCTGACTCTTTTCTCTGGCCCCAGTTACTGGCCTCTAGTCCTGATCTGTTCAAGCCCTGAATTTTTACCCCACTCCCTGGCTGGGGTCCCAGGCTTCTCCCCAGGCCTGGTCCTCTGCCCGCAGTCACTAAAGGCTTGTGTGGCTCTTCCCAGTGCTGCTGCGGCGGACGGTCCTGAGCCAGGTCCTTGTAGCTCGTGGCTGTAGTGCTGCAGCCTGACACCATCCTCAAAGCCCTGGAGGAAGGCGTGAACCTGCCGGATGCTTCCTGTCCTCCTGAATCACCTTTGGCCTGCTAGGGTTTACACCTGGATCCTGGTAATCCTGATCTGGCTCACCTGTTGCTGTCAGGAGGGCGGGTCTGCCTCAGTGGCACAAGCTGCCAGGATAGAAGTGAGTGCTAATCACCTCCGTGGCCCTTTTGCTGGAAGGAGAGTCCTTCATTTTTTCCCTTTGCAGAGAGGGAACCAACCCTCTGGAGAACACAGGTGGCAAGGGTTAGCAGGGAAGTTAAACTCCAGTGTTCCTGATGCAGCTCCTTTCCCCAGGCCAGATGCACGGAGCCATCTCAGAATCTGGAGCTCCAGGTGCCCAAGCTCACCTGGATGAGATGAGCGTTGTGAGGCTCTGCAGGGCCAAAATCTCTCTCTCTCTGACCCACTTCCCCCTTCTCTCTACTTCCATGGAGGTCCAGAGCTTTCTGAGTGCAATATCCTGTCAGGATGTCAGAGTCTTAAACTTTCATACTAAAAACTCTTTCTCTAATGTTCTTATGCCAGAAGGACTTCCAGGGTGTGCAAACACCCCACGACCCAATCTAGCTGCCCAGGGTCAGGAAAGGCACTCGGTCTCCTCCACTTGGTGAGGCATCAAAAGAGGCAGATTGTCCCACATCCAACTCTTCACATCCAAATGTAGGGTCCTAATTATGCCCCCAAAAGGCATAATTATCAAGAGGAAGGCTCCTTCTTGGCTTCTGAGCTCACTTCTGAAGGTAATTGGCAGACACTGGTCCCTGCTGCCAGGAACTCTTCCAAAAATCGCGAGGTCAAAAACAAATCTGGTGAGTGAGAAGTGAATTTGGTGTAGAGGATGAACAAACATCCTTCAGGGTCCAGGATGGGCTGCTCGAGGATTTCCATAAACCTTTAGACTCTGAAGTTCTCAAATTTCTGGGTCACAGATTATATCTGCAAGACTGCCTTCTACACTCAGAATGCACAAAATCTTGGCCTGACCACAGCCATGTACTGGACTTGGAGTCCGGTCTTGGTGCCCTTGAAGGACAGCAAAGGGCAGCCGGGCCTCAGCCCACGGTCCTCTCCTTTCCTCTGGCCCAGGCTGCCCGGGACTGGGGCCAGCTCACTTGCCTTGTCCTGCGCAGCTGCCAGGACGAGATTAGAAAATGCAGCCAATGCGTTAGCTGGTGCCCCCAGTTCAGCTCCTGGTTTTCAGCTCTGAGCCTCTGGCAGAAACTGATGTGTGGCTGGCTTCTCTGTCACTGGCAGTTTTCCTGTTTTATGGACTTGACTCTGGAGCTCAAGTCTCCAGAGACCTAAAATGTCAAAAGGAGCAAAGAGCAGCATCCAATAATCACCAAGCAGAGTGCCTTCCCGTGTGTGTGGGGCCAGGGCCCCGAGATGCTGTCACACATAGTCTTGAATGAGATTAACCTGGGTCTCTCCACACTTGCTGAGAGTGTGTGTGTGTGTGTGTGTGTGTGTGTGTGTAGGGGGTGGTGAGAGAGAGAGAGAGAGAGAGAGAGAGAGAGAACAAAGTGAATTTCATAGCAAAATATCCCCGGATGCTGATTCCCTGTCAGCGAGTGCTGACTCTGACATTCTTCTCCTCTGAGCACACACACAAGTTATCTGTCTAAATTCGGTCCCATGGGGTGAAAGCTAGACTTTGGGTGGTGACTGGGAGTTTTGCATTTGCTTGAAAGCGTTTTTGGGATTATAGTTACCCTGTGGTTAGCAGTGCCGATGGAAGTGAGGGACAGCATGGGCCATCCAAAACCAATGGGTGACCCCGAATCATCGCCATCTGTCTTCGAAATGTACCACTGGCTCATTCTCCAGTGCTGATTTGCCTTCCCAATCATGCTCTCCTTGCACTGATGTTAAAACTAACATTTCTGTCCAATGAAAAATAAAATCAGCTTTTGAAACATTGTCGAATCCACTGCATAGGATGTAAAGACCTTAAAAAACACACACGAGGGAAAAAAGGACTAACACACAAAGGAGAAGGTGGAGGGGAGAGTCTCAGCTCTGCCTCGAATTGATTTTTCCTGCCACAGCTAATAAAGGAATGAAGAGTGGAATCAAATCTCAGCACTAAGCTGACTGCACGTTTTCTGCTCAGAGGAGACGCTCCTTGTCTAGATACAGCTTTAGGGTCGCCGACCCCAGCTTGCTGCACCTTCGGACAGAAGGGTGCTGCTGGTGGTGAGGGCTCTCACCTGCTCTTCCTGGCGTCCGCTGACCAGCTTTAGCTCTGGTTCTTGGTCCTAATCAGTATCTCTTGCCATCTTTCATTATTTGTAATACTTAGTTTGTGCAAACAGGTAATAATTCTACTAGTGGGAGGTTCAAGATGCACAGTCCCGAGACAGTTCAGTCTCTGCCACCACGTCCCCCGCTCCCTTCCCTCCAGACATCATAGCCACTGTCTCCGCACAGCAGGGCTTCCTGGGTAACATTGGGGAGAGAGTCTCTTCTTGCTGCTCCTTGAGTTAATTGCTCACTTTGAGTTTGAAATAGTCTTTCGCACAGTCTCTCGAGCTCAGATATTGTCGCTTATTCCCTCGGTGCCTTGAACAACAGCTTTTAGCAAATCTGTCCGCTTGGGGCTCCAACGCCTGAGAAACCCCCCTCTTCTGTGCTCTTAGCATCCAGACACTGCGCCCCACTCCCAAGCCAGCTGCTTCTCCATTCTCTCTGTGCTCTGTGTTTTCCAGTTCACGTTCAAGGACTCTAAAAGTCCCCTCTCAGGCATTGTTGCCGCTGGTCTCACGGCGGCATAGCATTTGACAATTTGGTCTCAATCTTCCTACAGATCCCTGTCAATCCTGGGCTCTGAGGCCTCTGCCCCTGTCACTCTTCTGCTCCCTCCCCGAGAGGCCTCTCCTGTCCCTGCAGAGGCGGCTTCCTTTCCCCACGCATGGCCCGATCATCTCTCCCTCCCTCTCTCATCCTTCACTTTCATCTCTACTATGAAATCAACTCTCAGATCCATAACTCTAGACCCTACCCTTTTGCGGAACTTCGGACTTTATTTCCACCTCTGCCAGACAGTCCTGCAAGATATCCCCTGATGAGCTGCAACCCAAGTGTGATATCGTCTCCTTCTTCAACCTCGAGCCTTTCTCAAAATTGTTCCATCATTTCCCCAGCTGCCCTCAACTCCCCCAGGCATCTTCCTCATCCCTAAAACTGGTCAATCCTCCCTTCACATGTGCTGCCACAACCATCCTTCTATTTCGATTCACAGAGCTGCCGTTCTGTGTCCAAACCTCCCTGGAACAGCACCCAGATGTGTTCCGTGGACTTTTGATTCTCCCGCAGCTGTCTTCCTCCCCAGTCTACTTGACACATCAACTGTAGCATGGCACCCCTACTGTGATTTTACCATGTCATTCTTCTATGCAGAGTCCCCCTTTGTAGGTGTGTGTTTTGTCTGTGTAAGCTGTTACGAGCAGGAAGAGTCCATAGCTCCATAACTATCCTTGCTTCTCGGTTTCAACTACCAGTAGATACTGATGTATTCCTTACCTGAAAACTGCGTTGCTGAAGGAAAACAACTTTTTATCCTAACATCCAAGTCAACCTAAAATGGGTCCCCAATTTACCTTTTGCAATTTGTCCGCTGCCTCCTTCTGGTCTCATTTTGGAGGCATTACGGTGCAGCAGCTGAGTCCCAGGGCTCCAGACTCATTCTGCCTCAGTTGTGCCCAGATTCTCCAATACCTATTGTGTTGCTTTGGAGAACAGTTTTAAAATGCTTCCAAGCTTTAATTTGCATGCCTTTCATTATACATGGTAATAATGCACCTGTATTATAAATGGTTGTGTGGATTAAATGAAATAATCTACGTGAAATGTTTAGCAATTGCCTGGCATGTAACACTGCCAAATAAATGTTCACTCTTGATGTTTTTGTTATCTTCCCAAATATGAGCCTTCTGCTTATGACAAACTGACCCACCCGCCATCTCTTGAATAATGGCTTGTATAGTTCTTCTTCTGAACTCATTCATGGTTCTTGGTCCATCCGAAAATTCTACCCATTTTTCAAGTTCTGCCCATATTCCACTGTTTCTCTGACTCTAGTTAAACTGTTCTGTCCCATCCTGTTAGGGTGGGTACATGCCGCTATACATCTGTCAAAACGCAGAACTGCAGAACAGCACAACACCAAGAATGAACCTTGATGGACACGAGGGACTTCAGTTAATAATGATGCATCGGTATGTGGCTCATCACGTGCAACAAACGTGCCACCCTAATACAAGGTGTTGGTAATAGGCTGAGCAACAGCGGGTGTGTGGGAACTCTCCCTGCCTTCCATCACTTTTTGTGCAAACCTGAAAGTGCCCTAAAAATAAACTCCATTAATTAAAAACAAGCTGACCTCTACACGTGCATGAATGCCTTTGAGGTCCATGTCTTTATCTTTAGCCTAAGGTTCCTCTGGCTGGAAGATACACAAAGGCAAGCCTTTCTAATATTATGTTGTGAATTTTTCTACTTTATTTTCATGATGGATCCAGGACATAATGTAGCTAAGAAAAAAGAGCATGAAATTAGAAAAGTCTGGGTTTACGTTCTGGTTCCTCTTTTTTACCCAATTTTGTCACCTTGGACCAGGCGTTTACCTTCTCTGGGCCTCCATATTCTCATCTGTAAAATGGGGATAATAATGTTGATCTGTTCGGGTGTGAGGAGTGAAGGGTGATGCACTACACCGGCAATTGTCATTTGGTTACATGAGGTAAAAGCGTACTTCCTTACTGCCAAGGGACCTGCCCAAGGCCACGGTTCTTGATGAGGTTTTGTAAAAACAAACACAAGGGGATGGTGTCCTTGACTGAAATGTGTGATCAGAATTAGAGAGACAAGACACCTTAGCGATGAGAAGAGACACGAAGAACATTTCACCTTCAGACACATTATAAATCACAACATGGAGGAAGCGCTGTAAATGGCAGCTCCATCTGAAATACCATAGCATGGTGGTGCTCCTCAATTATTAGTGTTTAACGCAACAGAGGTCTTCACCTAGGTCTTCACCTTGAAGTGACAACACCTGGAACGCATGTGCTCTCAGATCACCGTGGGAGAAGGTCAGGCCTAGAAGGGGCAAACATCACCACTGTTCACATCCCATTGGCCAGAACTCTTTCATGCGGCCTCAGCCTAATTGCAAAGGAGCCTGGGAGATGGAGCCTTCCTGCTGTTTGGACGGAGGAACAGAGCAATGAGCACAGAGCTCAGGCGCTGCAGGGTCTCCTGAAAGTTTGTGGCTTCAAAAATAGTTCTTTCAACGCCACCCAATTCCATGCTGGTGAAAATGGAACTAAGTGCTTTTGTCTGAAAGTGAAATATTGATTCTTTTAAACAGTGGTTGATTGAAGGACCGAGAAAAGGTGATCTCCCAGTAATGGAGAAAGAGAAGACCGGTTTCTTTTGTAATAAATTATTTAAAGTGGGGCTTCCACATTTTAATAAGGATAAAGAAAGCCATCTCGTTCACGCCAGCCAATCACAACAGAAAATGTTCTCTCAAACTATGGGTAAAAATGTGAAAAATGAAATCCTCCTCCACCCTCAAGTTAAAAGTAGAGAATGGTGTAATTTTGCAAAAAAACCAAGGCCCAGCGTCACTTTGAAATGTGGAACCATCAGGTACGATCTCTCATTTACATGCCCGTACGCCGCATTATGCATGAGGGTTCCTGGGTAGAATTTCATTAAAACAACGGGATTGACAGATGACCAGATCAATTTTCATCTCCAGCCCACATGGTCCAAAGCAAATACATAAATCAACAAGAACATCTTGAGGAAATGAGTGGGCTGGAATCCTTTGGTTTATTATCATTTCAATTACTCTTATTATTTGTTTGCTTTAGCAAAGGTGGCCTAATTTAATTTGTAATATTTATGATAATACTGTTTTGGTGCTGGATAACAATCTTGTAGCTCATTAGGTAATTTCCATAACAAATATCCATTATCAATATGCTTAATCACACCCTGGCTCTTGGAGGGACAGAGGTGACCGGAGCCAGCCTCACTGTCCCCTACCTTCTGCTCACACCAAGCCCAGGACTTGGCTGGCTGCACCCCACAGCCCAAATGCAGTGCTGATCTCTCTCCCCATGTGCACTATTCCTTTATTGCCTTCCTCCCCTACTAATGTTGAAGGTGGAACCATAGCTCCCCCACTTAATCCATAAACTTTTGAGCATGGTGCCTGGCTCCTTGTAAACGTTGTAATATGCTCCCTCCCTCCTTCCTTGTCATGTCTGAGGTTGGGAAGGGGGCTCCCAAGAGCAATGCCAAGCCTTCCAGTGGTCATCAAAGGCACGAAAGGAAAGGGAGCCCTCACTGAGCATCTTTCATGGGCCAAGGCTGACACGCATGTGCTTCAGCGTTTCCTTAATCTTTGCAAGGAACCTGAGAGAGAAGGTGTTATCTTGCTTGTACAGATGAAGATACTGAGGCTTCAGGAGTGTGGGTTCCTTGCCTAAGGCCCCACAGCTGGGATTAGAATGCCTGTGCACAGAGTTTTAAGTCCAGTGCTCCTTCAGCTACACTTTGCAGCATCCCCTGAGAGCGGGAGGGGAAGTGGGTGGAAGGCTGAAAAGGTGGCGGCCACACCCACCTTTGTTGATACTGTGATCAAAGAGGGGAGAGGCATCCTGACAAGCAGCCTTCAGGACCCTGCTCATCTCTTACAGGGAACCTGGACCCCTTCGGGGCCTCTGCCCCTCTGCTTGGAGTCCCACCTGTTCCTGCTTGGGAGCTCTGGCGGGGAGCTTATCTGGTCCCAAGGTGGGGGGGCTCTTGCTGCCTACTGTGACTGATGGAGCCATGCTGAAGGTCAGCAGTTGCATCGGAAGGAAGGCATGGTTAGGACCCCTTCCACCTGGCTGCATGGGCTCCCCACCCCATCTGGCCCCTGTGGGCTGCCCCTGGGGAAAAATGTGGGATTCCATCTGGAGGTGGGACTGGGAGGAGGGAGTGAAGGGCTCTGAAGGTCAAAGTTCCCATGAGAGGAATGCTTTCATGTTCTCCATTACACTCCCAGTCCTTGGCACAGCATTCGCAACTCTTGCTGGTGGAACAGCCTTAGAGTTCTGAAGGACCTCTCAGTTCAGACTTCTCGCTCACCCTCCTGTGCCAGTGTGTTTGTGTGGAAGAGTGGGGAGTGTGGCAGCGAGAGAGCAGCCCAGGAGGCCGGGGATAAAAGGAGTCTGGGCCTTTCCAGTCTTCTGTGTTTTCTTCTAAGTCTGCCTCGGTTTCTCTTGTTGACTGACTCAGGTCCTGGGGGTTATTAGGAGGCCACTTAGCTTTAACCCAGATCACTGTCCACAGACTCCACCCCTGAGCCCATGGTCTCCTGAGCTAAGTACCACGTGTCCCCCATCCTAGGGGGCCTTTCCTTACGCAGCAGCATGGAGTGGGCGTGGAGGTGGATAGCTGCTGCAGGAGGAGGCAGGAGAGCTGGGCTATTCGCTTGTCTTCTCCAGCCAACAGTCTCTTCATCTGAAGGAGCAGGGTTTAGCCAGACGACTTCTGGGGCCCCTCCCAACCCCAACATTCCTTGACTTTTGAACTTCCTCAAGATCTGCATCATATCCCTTGCATTTATTTGATTTAGCCATGTGACTCTCCAGGGCTATCGCCATGTTTTGGTAACTAAACCTGTAACACCTCTAAACACACACGGGCAAGTGGGTATCCTATCCATTGCTATGGACATTTTAATTGCATTGCCTTTGAATTGACATTGTTGTGTGAGTGAGGCCACTCCCCCCACTATTGCTTCAGCCCTCTAATCTGTGTCTCTGTCCTTGTAGCCTGGGAACAGGGTGGTCTCTCCACTTCCGGGGACTGCTGCCATCATTGATGTATCCAAGTTACTGCAAAGCCAGCTGCTGTTTGCCAGCTAATGCAATCCAATTTGATTTAGTATGCTTCAAGCACCTGCATGTAGAAGTCTCTGGATTGGTTCCCAGAGTTACCACAGACTTGTATGTAGTCCCTACCGTGGGCTGCTCTCAGGCTGGTGGGGATTGGACCGTGGCGATGGTGGTGTGTTGAAGGGACTGGGGCAAATGAACAGACAACTTTAATTCCAGGTAGTTGAGGACTCTCTTTTCTACCATTCTTTTTTTTTATAATTTCATTTTTATTATTTTTAAAAAATATTTTATTTAATCAGAGAGAGGACCAGGGAGGGAGAAAGAGAGGGAGAGAAACACCTACTTGAAGGAGAAACATTGATTGGTTGCCTCTCAAACACCCCTAACTGGGGACAGGGCCTGCAACCCGGGAGTGTACATTGATGGGAATTGAACCAGCAACCCCTTGGGTTGGCAGGCTGGCACTCAACCCACTGAGTAACACCAGCCCACTCATCCCACTGAGCCACACTGACCAGGGCTCTTTTCTACCATTCTTATGGTTCATAGTCCTACTGGCTAAGCTGGCTATGGAAATTGGACTTTTCTGGGGACTTTTCTGGACAGATTGACCACCAGGACCCTCTGTCCAGAAGAGAATGGAGAAATGTGTTCACTGTCCTGGGGTTGGAGACACAACTCCTTTGCTTTTTCCACTTGTCACATCGAGGGAGGCTTCTGCCACATGTAGTGGATTGGGGCAGAACTGTGCACTGTGGCATATCTGTGTGCGGGGGGAACCAACACCAGAGGGGAGTCCAGAGGGAAGTCTGGCCCCTCGTACAGCTGAGTCATCACCTTCACCAAGCACTAACCTTGGGGGTTGGGGATCTTCGTCTGTGTGTGAAGTGGTCAGAGAGCTCATTTTTGAGGTCGGCTTTGGATCTGCTGCTCTGGTTCCCGAAACTTCACCCCCAGGAGCTCTGTCTTCACACAGAGGGGAAAGACCTCCCAACCCCCTGGGAAATCGTTCACCTGGGGCTTCTCCTGCCCCCAGGACGCCTTCCTTCCCTCCTCCCGCCTCTTCCCGGCACTCTGCACACTCACTCACCTCCCCTCACACCGCTTACAAGAGCCACTGCGACCACAGGGGATTGAAACCTATTTTCATATGAAGTAAATCGTCTGCCACAAAACCCCATGGCACCTTTAAAATCCAATTAGCATGATTTTGGAGATGTTCTTTTCGGGACTGGGTCTCCGTTTGCTTTATTAGAGTAATTGCCCGTTGACAAGCACAGGCACTGAGTTCCCCTGCGGAAAGCACTGTCAGGGCCTTCAGGAGCGTCCTCCGTGAGAGAGATGACATTGATGTGGACGGGCAGAGGGGCACGTTCAGTGTAACTCCGACACGGCCGCACACCGAGAAGTGGTGTTGGAGCTTTTTAATGGACAGCTGTCTTGCTGTGAACTGCCTCAGGTAGGGAAGCATGACTGGGGATAATGGTACCTGCTAGGATGACGAAGAGTGGTCTGTGTGCATGTGTGTGCGCTTATGTGTGCATACATGTGTGTGTAGAGGCTCATGTGCATTCACACATGTACGTGTACATATGGGGGATTAGAAAAGAGGTGGTTGGTTAGGGGTTCAAATGCCTGGAAGAAGGGGAGGTTTCACATTGTCCTAGGCTTCTAGAAAGGCCCAAGATAAAACACCAGGTTCCCTAGCACCCCTTCTTTGGAGCAGGCCCCTCAGTATGCCCAGATAAGGTCCCTTGTCTTCAGCACCGGCCACTCAGCCCTCCTGTGAGCTCTTGGAACATGGCTCTTGGAAGACATCATGTTCCTGCAGATGTAATTGGCAATGTGTCATTGAGCACAGAAACCTGGGATATGACCATTTTTGCCCTTTAAGTTGGCAAAGAAGGCAACGTGCTTTGAATTGCGGCTGCTGGGAGGGCAGAGGGACCACGTCTAGAGTCACCTCTGCCTCCATGGATATTCAGGGAGTATGAAATAGTGACAAATGGATAGATAGGGCAAGTGACCAACAGACGTTCAACAGGCTATTTTATGGTCAAGCCATGAGGATCCTGGGAAGGCAAGCCTGGCCGGGTCATCTGTGCCTGCACTCGCTGAGCACATGCAGCAGACCCTGTGTGGGCTCAGTAGGGCCGAGCCTTGCTTGGGCCATTTCCCAGGACTCTGCCCACTGAGGCATGTGGCTGTGGTACCTGGTTCTCACAACATTGGTGATTCTGGGCTCCTGCTGGAGTGGGACCATCTGGATGGTTAGGCAGCTGTCCCAAGGAGGGGAGCTCAGGAAGTCAGGAGGTGCCTCAGATAGAAAGAACTGACTCAGAACACGAGTTTGGGGACCTCTCCAGGCGCTCCCTGGACCTGGGGAAGAGGTGGTCTGATAGAAAGGACGGTCCTGGACGAGCCTGGGGAATGGAGATGGGGCCATAGAGAACCAGTATGAGCCTGGGACTTGGGTGAAGAAAGGTGGTATCAGGGGTAATCGTGAGTCCGAGCTCAAGAAATTTTCTTCCGGGAGGTTCCTCACTGCAATATACGAGTATACCGTGGAATGCCAGGACCAGTGCTTGGCCTCGGCATTTGCCATTGGTCCCCTCATCCGTAACTCAAGTGCCCTGTCTGAAACCTGGAAGTCACCCAGTTTGTTTCTCAGCCCGACCGTTGGTAGTAAGTTCCTTAGGGCAGTAGCCATGTGTGACTGTTACACATCCTGAGTGTGGGGGAAAGGTGCCGCTCCTTCTGCCCTCCTTTCCTTTGCCTTAGGTTTTCAATATTCAGGCCCGGCCCCTTCCCTGTCCTGTGTCAAAGAGAAAGGAGGGAAGGAGTAAAACTGGCAGGAAAGAAGAAAGGGAGTCAACTGCTCTCCCTGGGTCTGACCATGCGCTCCAAGAACAGGGTCCTTTCTGGTACAGGGTGCAGAGTCTGTGTATATTTTTTGAATGAAGCATCCAAGGAGAACCAAGTCTCCAAATTGGGAATTTAGAACAAGGAGAACACAGAAAAAACATTTTCCATGCTTTCCCCTGGCTGGCCCTTACCTGTAAAGTTGCTGGTTCTTCCTCCACTGCCACCTGCTGTGAATTAGTTTCACTCACTGGCTGGGTGTGTGGGACCCCAAGTCCCACACCCACTTCCTGGGAAGCTTGGATTTCACAGTTTGGTTCACACTTCTGGGACACAGGGTCCTCGAGCTTCAATGTACACCAACCCGAGACACTCCTCAACTCATCCTTTGTGATCAACTGGTCTCTAATGACCTCCATTAGCATTCTTATTAAGCCCAAACCAGAAACTCTGTACCCAGGGCCCCTTCCCTTTAGTAATCTCTGCCCCTGTGGCCATATTGAGGCAGGTTCTGGGTCTTAATATTTATGAACGTCAGGCTAATTTCAATTAGCCACGTGAGGGAGAGGAGATCCACCCATCCATTCCTCCAGCCCCACCATGTCACACCCCATCCTCCACCCTTTCACTGACCATGTCGGTTCACATTTACTTTACTCTGCTCTAGGGTAGCTCTGCAGAAATCTGCTGTTAGTATCCAGTCTCATTCACCCCTGAGATATAGGCACAGGAGGTTCAAAGAAATCTTCATTTTACCTCATCATCACCACCACCACCACCACCACCATTATCATCATCATCATTTTATTGCTTATTTGTGCCACCCCCAGGTTCAGTGCCACACAACCCAGGTGGAGTATGCTGCCCCAACGGGGCCATCTGGACGCCTCTTCTCCCTCTTTAACGCTGTCATCGAGGCTGGCTGATTAGTTCCTTCCGCTCCATCGCGCCCCGACGCTCTCTCACTGCAGACACGTTCAGAGGACAGATTGCGCTGATGAGCGCATTTCAGACTTTGGCCTGTTTACTTCCCTCCACTTCCTATCTTGTGCTGGCGGGTGGTCTTACACCACAGGCAGCGCGACAGCTCCTTCCTTTGGCTGCTCCCTCCTGTAGAGAGCACGAGAAAAACAAGACATTTTGTCTTCGGCACAGATTCTGCAGAGCCCTCTCAGTTTAGTCTGGATTCTAGGATGGAGAATCTGAGATGGGATGCCCGCAGCCCTGAGTCAGAGATGAATCAAATGGGGACCCGGGCTGGGTTTACGAGAGGCCAGGGGTTTTGTATGTCCCAATTCCCAACCTTGAACGCAATGCAACCCGAACGTCCCTTGATGCTCAGAAGATCCAAATGCTAATGATGCCTCATGAAACATTTCCTACAAATTAGTGAAGGGTGTTAGAAACCCACCACAAGGCTCATTCAACTCAGAGATGCCCTGTGTTCGCTGGCCTCTCCTGTTCTGGACAGTTCTATTAAACCACTTCAGCCTACAGGCAACATCCATCCAGCATGAGGGCTGATGACCCACCGAACCCTGATCTTCATGGGGAGTGAACAAACACCCCATTTTCTAGATCCATGAAAGAAAAAATGCCCAGATATGCACTATCCTGAAGGAAGCTAGCGGTTAGTTTATTTTGCGGTTAAAATAGAATGTATCCTACATTTCCATTTATATGAAGTTCTAGAATAGACTAACTTGATCGATGGGAGAAAAAAACCCCAGGATGTTTGTTGTGTTGATGGGTGGGAAGAATGGAATTGATGAGGAAGGGGCATTAGAGAATTTTCTGGGGTGAAAGCAAGCTTCTATATATTGATGTGGATTGGGGTTATGACAGATTATATGCATTTGTCAAAACCGAGCAAATGTACACTTAAGATTTGTACATTTCACTGTATGTAAAGTCTACCTCAAAATAAAAGAAATATGTAACAAATTTAGAAATCTAATGACATCCATGCTGAAGTATTTAAGAAGACTTGTGCTGAGGTCTACAATGCATCAAAAAAGGATAAATTAAAGAAGTTATTCTACAGTTTCACATGCAAAATGAGATTTATGGTGTCAGGTCTTATGTTAAGTTTTCAGTTCATTTTGAGTTAATTTTTGTGAGTGTGGTAATAGAAGGGTCCAATTTCATTTATCTGCATGTGGTTACCCAGTTTCGCTGTCACCATTTGTCAAAGAGACTGTCCTTTCTCCACTGAGTGCTCTTGCTCCCTTGTGTACCATTGGTGGGAATATAAACTGGTATAATCACTGAGTCAAACAATGTGGGCATTCTTTAAAAAATTAAAAATAGAACTACTATGTGATCCAGCAATTCCACATTAAGGAAGGTATAGCCAAAAGAAATGAAAACAGGATAGTGAATAGATATCTCTATTCCTATGTTCATTGCATCATTATTTACAATAGCCAAGACATGGAAACAACTAAAGTGTCCATCAACAGATGAATGGATACACAAACACACACACATACAATGAAATGTTATTTAGCAATGAGAAAGAAGGAACTCCTGCCATTTGGGACAACAGGGGTAGACCTAGAGGATACTATGCTAAGTGAAATAAGTCAGACAGAGAAAGACAAATGCTGTATGATCTCACTTACACATGGAACATAAGAAAGCTAAACTTGTAAGAACAGAATGGGTGTTACTGTGCCTGGGGTTTGGAGGAGTTGGGGATATTTCATTTATGGGGACAGCTAGTAGAGAAATAAGTTCTGAAGACTTATGGTTATAGCAACAATACTATGTTATGAACTTGAAAGTTGCTAAGAGACTAGATCTTATTTGTTCTCACCACAAAAAAGAAATCACAATTATATAACATGATAGAGGTGCTAATACCACATTGGTAATCATATTGCAATAAACAAATGTATCAAAGCAGTACGTTATACGCTTCAAACCCACACAATGTTGTATGTCAATTATATCTCAATAAAAATAAAGATGAATGGTAAAATAAAAAATAAGATGGGTTGATGGATGCGTAGGTGGGCAGAAACAAGATAATTCAAGTCAGTAATATGTTAATGGAAGACCTAGTTACTGGGGTATATGTGTGTTCACATAAAAATCTGTCATCTTTGCATTATGCATGACTTTTTCATAAAAAATGGGACGAAATAGGATGGGACAACTTGAGGGAAAAGATAAGTTCCTTTATAACTTTTTTCACTTTTGTACACCACTGCTGGAACTGTTTTTAATTAATAATTATCCCTGCTTCACTGGATTCAAAAGGTTTAGATGCCACAATTTTATTTTAAAATTTTAGTGGAAAGTACTAACAGTAGGCTCTGAGGACAAAACTGCTTCTTCATCTCATTAAGGACAAATGTATCCGTAACGAAAATAAATCCCTAGGCCCCATGTGGCTTATTTGTTGCAACTTCCAAGGCAGAGACATTAGGGAGGTGATGACAAAGACAGCGTTACAATTTGCTGGAGAGTGGAGGGTTTGAGGCAGGCTGTCCCAGGTGGCGTTTTGTGAGATCACTGAGTCAAGATGGAATGGAGGGAAAGAGGGAGGGAGGAAGGAAGGAAGGAAGGAAGGAAGAGTCCCCCCTTGCAAAGATGAGAAATTCATCTTTATCCCATCCTCCATAAATTACATTCCTAAGGAACTGAAATCTTCTGGGGGCAGTGAGAGAAGCAGTGCCTGACCAATTCAGACCCCTTCAAAGCCACTCTGGCTCCCAAATGGTCTACCTACCCCCCCTTTTCAGGGTGACTCTAGTAGCTGAGTAGCCAGGGAGAAATTATGCTCTTTGCTCTTATTCTGAGTCTAGGATAACATTTGTTATTTGAGGTGCAGTTGAATTTTGTACCTTCAGTTCAAAATGACTCTTGATATGTAAATTGGATAAACCTTGTTGACCCTCAGAGCTCAGTCCTTGGATAGAATTGCATTGAAAGATGTTGAAATAGACATCAGACAAATGGCAAATGAAAAATGGAATTCTAAACTTGCATCTTTTTTTAACAAGGAAAGGAGGAAGAGAGGGAGAGAAACATCAGTGTAAGAGAGAAATATCCATTGGTTGCCTTCCAAAGGGGTCCGCCGACTTGGGCTGAACCAGCAACCCAGGCATGTGCCCTGACCAGGAATCGAACTGGCAGCCCTTTGGTTTGTGGGACAACAGCCAACCAAGTAAGCCACACTGACCAGGGCCTAACTTGTATCTCTTGAAGAACATTAATGAGAATACAATCACAATCCCACAGCAACTCTTGATTGAAAGCTCTTCCTCTGTGCCACAGTCTTCCGTCTCCTACCTACCTGTCAGTTATGTGCCTTTTGACTTTGCTCACCCTTTCTGGCTTTCTCTCTTTATTATTTTTTTGAATTATGCACATGATCGTAGTCTTTGTGGCTAAGCCCTCCTGCTTTCCCCCTGCCGCCAGCCTCTTTGATTCTACCTGCCCATTCTCAGCATTACATCAGAAGACCTGAGAATCTTGCTGGGAACTAGCTCCAAGTTCGTGTGTGTGCATGGGGGAAGGATGGGAGGATAAACAGAGGCAGGTCTGGATGCCCAGAGGATTGAGGGGCAAGAGAGAGTGATGATAAATTGATAGGTTAATACATTTTTTCCTGTCATATGCAAAAACTGCCTTTTCTAATACTTTGCATGTGCCAAGCACTCAGTGTATGTACCATTCCTTCTCTCCAGCTCCTTTCTTTGCCTGCACTTGTTTTAAGGTGAATCTCTCCTGGATCATGTTAGCTGTTCTGTTTCTAGAGAGATTATGCTCAATAGCTTCCCCAGGACTAGACCTAGAACTCCTGAAGCCAAGGCAGAATGACCACAAGCTGTTAGTTAGAATCTTCTCATTTCTCTCAGAAACCCAAATCAGGAGCACAGAAGTGGCCTTAGCAGAAAAGCACCTCTTTCCACCAGCTGGGAGCAGATCAAAGTGAGAGAAAACGTCGCTGCCAAAAGGGAAGAATTGATTGGACTGTCAAATAGTGAGCAAGATAAAAAGCCACTGGTTTGAGAGCACGACATTTTTTTGAGATCAGGGCTAGAATTCCCTCCATGGCCCCTGACTCCCAGAGCCAGCGTTCAGCACCTGATATTGGATGAATGGAAAAGGGATAGGTGGTGGTGATGGACAAGGCCTCTCTCTCTCTGCTTGTTTATTCTATGAGTCAAACCATGAGTCCGAGTGACAGTTTTCAATCTTTCAGTGAGACGACAAAAGTCCCTGGCAGCCTGGAGAAGACAAGGCATTAAATAGGGATCGTTGGAGCCCCATGTTCATTATTGTCGTGTCCCTTGCTTGTCTTCCTCTTGGCGCCCGCCTCCAGCACCCACTTGCAATCCAGTGCCATCTTGCTTTTCTCACTGTAGAGATGATTTGTAGCTTTGGGCTACAGTCAGATAGCTTGGTGATGCAGGTCAAGGTGGTGGGGGTGGCAAAAATCCTTCTGCCCGCTGCCGATCCTTCCTAAATTGAGGCAACCTGAGTCTGTATAGGGCGAAGCATCCAAACCTTTGTATTTTGCATCAAGAAGATCGTCTCCACTGAGAAGACAGACCCTGGTAAGCTGGCAGCGCTGAAGCAGACTGCCAGTACTTCAGAAACTACGAAGGCATCGAGAACGACAGACGACGCCAACTCAAATCCAGTCTGTTGGCACAATCCAGAGGCGTCACCGTTTTGGATCAGACAGGTGAGAAAAGAAAATCTTTGGCTGGATGGGGCAGACTTGGAGGCCAGACAGAAAGGCTTTCTCTTCCTCCAAACAGGAAGAGTTCTGAGATAAAGCTTCACTGGAGCAGAGGGGAGTAGAAAAGGTAAATTGGGAAGGGGAGACTGGAAATGGCAGTAAAATCCAATTTATATGGTAATCTATGCTCTGCTAATGTGGGCACAAGCTTGGGCAGAGCCCGCTGATTTATGGCTGTGCAGTGCACATCCTGACAGCTCCACACCTGCCCTCCGAGGCTGTCCTGCTGTCCAGAGGGCTGCAGTCAGGCCCAGGAGAGGGGCCGGGGCTTGGCCCTGTGGAGCAGCAAATCCTGGCTGCACAGGTGGAAGGACTACAAAGTTGTATCATGCTGGGGAGACACTCGTCGGGGGTGCTGGTGTCTGGTTTGCACGAGTCTGAGCATCCCCACCCCATCTTCACGCACAAGGCGGGCCTGGTGACAAACAGACCCTCCTACTCTGTCCTCTGTCTGGGTCTGCAAGTTGATGCTTGGGCACAAGCAGCTTGGCACACCATTCCCCAGGTCGTGGGGTGCCCTCTTTCAGGGCTTTAGGGTAGCAAAGTTCATCAGCACCTCCCAAGTTCTGTCCCTAGCTGAGGGCATCAGCGAAGTCCATGAGAGGGGCAGGGGGTGTAATAAGTTTTGTTTTTCTCTCTAAGTCAGAGCCCTTTGATTTCAGTAACTTGTTTTCTAACATGTACTCCAGGGAACGCCAGTGCCCTCTACCTCCCTGACCGCTGGTGTAGCCTCTGCTGACCACTTCTTGCCCTGGCTCCCAGCTACCCGGACAGGACCACACTCTCCCACCCCCATTTGTAGCCGAGGTCTCAGGTGGCCCCAACCTGCCCCCAGCTTGCCCCAGCAGGGTCCTTCCCTGCACCTGCAGGGAGGGGTTGCCCTGGGAGACCCAGGAAGGGTGGGAACAGGCACGAGGCAATGGTACTCTGAGCCTGGCGGAGCTCGGCTCTTCAATATTTATGAGCACCAGCTCTAATGGAGGGAAGAGAGGAATATTAGCAGCAATTTTCTTCTGTATTTTTTCCTGGAAGTGAGGGGGTGCAAGAAGCAAAAAGCAGCAGCAATAACAGTTTATGCCACTTAGCTGTGGACAAGTGAGAAGGGGAGGGCTGGGCGTCGTCAAACCACAAAGAAGAAGTCGAGGGAAGCCCTCAGAGGAGTCTCACTGGGGCTTTGCTGATGCCTCCTCCCCCTGCCTCCACCTTTAGGACCATTGCCTGTCTGACACTGCCTTTCAGGAGCCTGAGGGAGGTGGGTGACAGGGCATAATGGGCAAATGGGAGAGAGAAAGACTCCAGGGGCATAACTGGGGCCAGCAGAGGGAACCGGAAGTTCTAACACCTGGTCCACCTCGGGCCAGGTCTAGCCTTCTCCCAGATGTTAAAGGGATGTGGGTGGGCAGGGGACAGGTTCTCTGAGCACTGGGGTGACCGCTGGTTTTCTCTGATGTGGCTTAATCACCTTCCTCTCTTCTATTTAGGACTTATTCACCTTCCCAGTCATACCTCAAATCTCAGCTCCTGAAGAGCCTTTGCTATCTGCTCCATCCATGGAGTTTCTCTGGTAATTACACTTTGACTGCTCATTTAGCAATTAATCAAGAACTGTCTTGTAGCATTTCTTCCTGCCATCATCAGGGAGTAGTTAAGTCATCTGTTTAACCCGCAGATCCTTTATGGTCTAGTTAGTTATTTCGTGAGCTCTGAAGGACAAGCACCAGGCCTCCGACGGTCTAGGATTCCACCCCGTGCTGCAAACAGTGAAGATCTTACATTTGGTGAGAAGGTAGAGCAAATGCTGACTCTGTCGGTGGCATAATGTCATAAAAACTCCTGTTCCAGGCAGAGGGAGGAGGGCGCAGGCAAACTTCCTGTGCACTGCGTTGACCACCGGATGTAGTATTGGGAGCGAGAACGCCTTTTGTGGCTGTCTCTAAGGCACAGCTTTTTGGGGGAGAGTGTTTCTGGCAGCAGCAGGTGCAGCACTGGCCTGAATGAACCCCTCCCCTCCCCCAGATACACCTCTTGCACCCTGTCCTGCATCTCCACACTTCCCAGTGACAAGGGCCAGGCAGGCTGCTCCTCCAGTGGCCTAGCCCCCGAATGTCCCTTTGCTTTCACACATCCATGATTGGAATGTTGGCTTCATCCTCCACTGCTTGCTCAGGTGTTATCTTGGTTCCAGAAGGCAGAGTTAGCCTCTTAGTGAAACTGTGTGGGAAGAGATTGCCGTCTATACAATAACTATATTTAAAAAGTCGAGAAGAAGAAACTCTCCAAGATTTCCCAGTGTGCACTAACCAGTAAGCCCCCAGCGCAGCGGCAGGAGAGCCACGGCCGCTGTAGAGGGGCAGGCCTGAGCCCACGGCGGGACAGCTCCCACGGAAGGTCGGTTCCCATGGAGGGTCGGCTCCCGCACAGCACAGCCACGTCCAGTGGGTCCCAGAGAACAGCAGAGAGCTTGCAGTCTGGAGCCCGGCCTTGGGAAATAGCTCTAACACAGAGCAGTCTCTCTCTTCCTTTCATTCCCGCTCTCTTGTCTTATTTATCTCTTTTGTCATGGCACTGTCATTCTGTCCTTTGAAAAAATACCCCTCCAAGAAACCCCGCCCCAACCCCGCTTCTGCAGCTTTGACGGGTAGTGAGGCAGGCTTTGGATACTCGCGCTGTCATGTGCCGAGTTCAGGCCTGGCTTCCCTGAGAACATCAAGCTGCATAACTCATTACAAAGTCCACATGGGTCATCTCTGGGAAGGGAGAGAGGCACAGTGTCCCAGCCACCCCTGGGGAAGGGAACCGATAGCTGGGGGATGTGACAAGGATGGAGGCCCTTTTGTGCGTCTTGAACTAGGTGTCATGTATGGGTCTTGCCCATTAAGGACAACCATAATTAGGAATGAAATACATTACCCCAAAGTGTGGCACAGGTCAGGGACAAGAGGGAGGTGTAGGCCTATCTCAGCGGGAGGGCTGGACATGGGGGTCTCCTCTTGGGTCATCACCCCTCCCTCAGGGTCCTGAGTCAGCTCAGTACCCTGGGCCTTCCAAGCTCATATAAGGCAGAGTTATTGCTGCCTTAGCTGTAGATTCAGAGATTCTATTTCCCTTTTGCTGAGAGAGCTTCTGAGTGCAAGTTGGCGGCCACATCCTATTTGTGAAAACATGAAAACCAACAGCTATAATATAACAGCCCCAGATTATCTGAGAAAGTTCCTAGAAGAAAAGAAAGACTATCTTCATGACCTTGAGGATATGGAAAAAATTTCTTAAGCAGTGCACAGAAATACGAACCATAAAGAGGTGAGTGATATAGTGGACTACAGTAAAATAACACCTTTTCTTCCTGTCAATCATCATTTAGAGACTGAACAGGTAACCCATGGATTGAAAGAAGATATTCACAATACATCTGATAACAAGTATGATTTTTTTTAATGGCAAAAGAGTCAATAGGCACTTTACTGAAGAGAATATACAGATGGCCGATGATCACATGAAAAGACCCTCGACGTCATTTTCCATCAGAGGAACGCAAATTAAACCCACATGGAGACACGAGTCTACACCCAGCAGAATGTCTACCATGAAAGGGACAAAACCAAGTCTTGTGAAGGTGTGGAGCGACCTGAATTCTCCGGCATTCTGAGGGAAGTCTGAGTTTGTTCAGTCACTTCGGGAAACTATTTGTCGGTGTCCACTTAAAAACCTCAACAATTGCCTTATTAGATATTTATCTGAGAGCAACAAAATATATGCCCACCAAAAAACCCCCAACTGTACAAGAATGCCCACAGCAGCAGTGGAATACAAGTCAGTAAGAAGAAAGGACCCAATCATACGGGCCACAGCACGAATGACTCTCACGGATGTTACATTGAGTGACAGAAGCTGGAAACCGGAGAGGACACACTTTGATTTCATTTCTATGCAGTTCCATGTAGAATTAGTCTACAGTGATAGAGATTGGAATACCCGTTAGTGTGGGGGTGGCAGGAAGTGAGTATTTACAGGAAGGAGCATGATGGAATTTTGGGGGAGATGGGTGGGTCCTATAGCTTGATCTGGTTGGTATACACACGTGAACATTCACAGAGCTGTACTTTTAATATTAGTGCGCTTTGCTATAAAAAAGCATGCCTCCATTTTTGAAAAGGCAAACTGTCAGATGTCCTCTGAGTGACCCCCTGTCCATGCCATCAGATCCCATGCCCGGACCCAGGGTGGGTGAAAAACCTCTTATGGTTGGATGACCAAGCTCCAGACTCCTGGCTTTTGGGGAGCACTTCTGGGCTTGGCAAAGACTCCACAGCTGCTTCCCTTACACACATTCGCTGAAGTTCAAGTGCAGACATTTCCGTGGGTCCCCAGCAAAGCCCCTCCTTCTACCCTGAGGCATGTTTTGGTATAAGCCAAGCTGGACCGAGTCAGTTGGCAGGCTGGGTCAGAGATACATCGGGACTGGGGACAGGTCCTGAGTGGTGTCCCCAACTGTCTTCTTCGGGTTCCAGGCCACAGCTACCCAAAGTGTGGCCTGTGACTAGAGCCTCACCACAAACTGATACCCATGATGCTACAGCATGGAAATCAAGAGTGAACATTCAGGAACTTTTATACCATTAGGAGCACTCCTATGCCTGTTGACTGGACCATTATAAAATGGGGGTTTGTTTGTTAGGTATCTTATTTTTCTTTTCACATTTCTAATTTGTTTTCATTGTAGTTTACAAAAACAATGGAGCTGTGATGAATTGGGACTTTTTCCAAAGAGAATCTTGTCTTTCATCACAGCTAGCTCGAGGAGCATTTTCTTAAATGTCCTGCAGGGACATTCGGAAGAGCTCGGGTTGGGTCTCTGATAAGTCAGGGGCGGCTGCTGCCTGCACTTGGCAATTTTTCGAGACATTGAGCAAAACAGCCTAATTGTAGTTTCCATAGTTACCAGCCACCACTGAGCAGAACAGGAACAGATCTTAAAGGGAAAAGCCAAGCACAGGCAGAAGTCAGACAGGTGGGGAGGATGCTGGGTCCCAGAGGAGTCTCAGTCACAGAGGGTGGCCCCTACTCTAAATAGCTGAAGCCATTAGCTGTTGTCTGGATCCCAGGGACAGACACCCTGGGGACCCAGTAATGGCACCTCATCATTGTAGCTTCCTAAGAAGGACACCGAGGCAGGCTGACAGGGGGCTTCCAGCATAGCTGGCAGGATGAATTGCCCTTTGGGGTCCCACCCTCTGGCTAGGTCCCAGTGCCAGCTCCAGGAGAGTCACCCTCTTTCTCCAAGGTGCAACCCACCGTCTATGGTCTCCTCCCAATCAAAGCCGGCCATTGGGGAAGGGGGCAGGAAGTTTCCTGCGCCAGACCCGGCAGCCTTCCTGTGCAAGCTTGGGGCTAGGACTTGAGGCCAGGCTGTAGAGCACCGAGTCGCCTCACACCTTCGAGCGTCTGCTCATTTGTTCATTCTTTCTACACTCAACAAACACTTCCAGGTTTTCATTCATTTTTTAAAAATATTTTATTTATTTTTAGAGAGAGGGGAAGGGAGGGGAAAAGAGAAGGAAAGAAATATCGATGAGAGAGAGACACATCGATCGATTGGTTGCCTGTAATACGCACCCTGACAGGGGACCAAACCCACACCCCAGGCATGTGCCTTGACTGGGAGTTGAACTGCGACTTTTTGCTTTGCAGGACGATGTCCAACCAACTGAGCCACACTGGTCAGGGCCATTTCCACGGTCTTGCTTGGGACCAGACACTGTTCCAGATGTTGAGGATACAGCAGAGCCCAACCAGAAAAAGCCCCTGTCTTCACAAAGCTGATGTTCTAACTGGAGAGACGGATAAGGAAAGCACACACGTAAACCATATAACGTCCCGTAGTGGTACCTTCCATCGTCCTCACTGAGGCGGGGGGTGCTGTGGTGATGGCAGAAGCATTTACATGTAGTCGTTAATATTTGAAGGGAGGATAGAAACACGGCCACAGAAAGAACACTGGCCTTGACGGTGTGACTCACAGGACCTAGAGCAAGTGCCACCCCCAGCCTCAGCTCAGTAAGTAACTCGTCAACTGAATCTGTGGAACCAGGGAAACCAGCACTTTGTAAGTCGCTCTTGACCCACATCTGCGTGTCCCCGCACCCCCAGAGAGCCCTTCACACCCACTCTGTTTCAGGCATGACTTGGATTTTCACATTCCATCTCAGGGCCGATGTCATCCCTCCCTTTTTTTTAACAAAGTGAAAAAGGGGTGCAGTCTAACTCCCCCCCAGGAGCCCCCTGGGCCTCCAGCCACCAGATGGCGCTGCTGCTCCTTAGCCCTGGGAGAGGCTGCTGGAGGCCAAGAGAGGGACCGATGTTGCTTTAGGAAAATATTTGGATTCTGTAAAATAAGAAGCAGTCCCGTCTCAGAATTATAAGCTCATAAATCACTCTGGGGAAAAAAAAGGGCCCAGGGGAACGGGGAGACTTGGGACATGAGTTTACGATCTCTCCAGAAGCCCTTGATGGAATTACAGCCTCATAACTCACCGTGGCCTGCTCTTTCCTCCAGCTCTGAGTCAGGGCCCTGGGAGGGCCAGGCAGGGTGCCAGTGACAAGAGACTTGCTTGGCAAAGGCCTTAAGTGGGCCCCTTTAGGGGAACATGTGGGGAGGCGGCCGTCTGCCTTGTTGATGCATTGGGTGCTGGCAGCTGGGCCGCGGTTTTAGAGATCCTGTGGAGTTCTGCCAAAGGGGGTTCCAAGGAGCTGAGGGTGAAGAGGCCAGCGGACCTGTAGGAGGGCCTCAAAGCCAGATGGAAGGGGTTCTGTGGGGCTCCCTGGAGGCGTGGGGGCAGTCACGTTCTACAAGGACCCTGGACCTCTCTTTGGATGAGGTGGTGTGGCAGGAGGGAGCCTGCTGCTCCCTTGTCTGGGTCACGCATGCAGTTGGCCCTTTTACCGAAGGGTGACCATCCGGCTCTCGTTAGGGGACAAGCACGCAGCAGGGCTGCAGACGAGGGAGCTGGCACTGACCTTGCTCCAGCTGGGAAGATGTGCTGTGGGAGGAGGAGAGGGTGGCTGTCAATATGCTGTGGCCTCTTTGACGCCCAGGGTTAAATAAATAAATAAATAAATAATATTAAATGCCACAGGAAACGTGTTTCCAATGGCAAGTCAGTGGCCCACTGATAAAATAGCTACTTTTCTTGAGGTGTCCTTACTACGAATCCAATTTATGCACATAATTACTCTTAATTCTGACAACTTTTTCACAAATCATTTCCATTTCACAGATGAGGGGAGTGAGAGGTAAAGGTGTAAATCAACAGGTCTAACGTTGCCGCATACAGCTATGCATGATGTTGGAGATTTGAACCTGATCCCTATGTAACTCTTTGCATCCCATCAGAAAGCCTGCCAGTGTCTCATTTCTGTAAATGACAGCCCCTAAATGTTTCGACTAAATTCCCATTCAAATCCTATTCTGCCCTTGCTTGAGTTCACAAGTACAACCCAATGTCTATCTTTGCTCCTTTTCTCTGCAATGTCCTTTGTATTTCCAATGCTATTGTGATAATCCATCAATGAGAGAGAGAGAGAAAGAGAGAGAGAGGGAGAAAGCACACACATTTTCTTAGTGTTCCTTATAATATAGCACAATCAAGAACCTAAGCTTTCAGAGAAACCTAGGCTTATAGCTCAATCCCTCACCATTTGTGAGACTGGAGTCATTATTGCTTTGAGCCTCAGTGCCCTCATCCATAAAGTGGGTATAATAATGATACCTAATGGGTCTTGAGAACTGAATGAGGTAACGTATGTGATGTAAATATATCACTCACTTTATGAAATGATCTCTCTGAGGATGTCCTTTGTGGCCTGGGAGGTGATGACCCTCTGTCACAGGGCATTGAATCAGGGTCCCAGTCCTGCCCAACATTTGTATCCTCTTCTTTATCTCCTCCAACAGTCTTATCAACACTATATTGGCTGAAGGGACCTAATGCTTTTAATTGATAGGATATGGAAGACTAAATCTCTTTAGAAAGCCTTGTCTACAGGATCAGTTTGGTTTCATTACATGATTGTCTTTTGATAACTGAGCTTGTGGTTTAATGCTTTAGAGAAAAGAATGAGCATTTATCTTATTACTATGTATCCAGCATTGAGTTCAGAAAAAAAAGTCATGTAAGACCTGGTTTATTACGGAGTTGAAGAGACAAGGCATAAACAAGCTGAAATTATTAGGGAATAAAATTGTCGTGTACACATCGACATTGATTTTGTTAGGATAAAGTGCTGAGTAGTGCATTACAGGCAATTAGAGGCTGCAGCCATCCTGGAGAAGGTGCTAATTGTGCCGCCCAGGAGAGGGAGGCAGGGGGTGCCAGGAAGCTTCAATAGCAACAAGTCCTTCTGAGAAGTCATCTGTGAATCTGATGAGTCACAGAGCCCTGGGCGAATCCAATCTCATCAACAACCTCCCTAGTCTAGGTGTTGCTCTGATGTTCTTTCCTGATCACATGGATGTCACAACTTTCAAGGTGGAATAAAAACTTGGTTTTCTTTGTGAATAATGGAAACGAGGAGGAGAAAAGGCAACCATTGTGGCTGGTGATGGAAAAGTGAAGAGGTGGAAAGAATTTGAGGGCTCTTACCAAGAAAAAAGTTTTTGAAATGACTTTAATCTTGCTCTCATAGAGTTACTGAGTTTTATTTTTTAAATATTTATTGAATTTATTGGGGTGACACTAGTTAGTAAAACTATATAGATTTCAGGTGTACAATTCTATCATACATCATCTATATATTGTACTCCATGTTCACCACCCTAAGTCAAGTCTCCTTCCATCACCATTTATCTCTTCCCCTTCCCCCTCTTCTACCTCCCTCATCCCCCTTCCCCTCTGGTAACCACCATACTGTTGTCTGAGTTTTATTTATTCACTTAATCCCTTCACCTTTTTTTGCCAGCCCCCCAACTTCCCTCCTCTCTGACAGCTGTTAGTCTGTTCTCTGTATCTATGAGTCTGTTTCTATTTTGCTTGTTAGTTCAGTTTGTTCACAGATTCCACATATGAGTGAAATCATATGGTACTTGTCTTTCTCTGACTGGCTTATTTCACTTAGCGTAATGCTCTCCAGGTCCACGCTATTGCAAATGGTGAGATTTCCTTCTTTTTTTATGGCTGAGTCATGTTCCATTGTGTAAATGTACCAGAACTTTTTTACCCACTCATCTACTGATGGGCACTTGGGTTGCTTCCAAATCTTGGCTGTTGTAGATAATGCTACAATGAACATAGGGATGCACATATCTTTCAAAATTGCTGTTTTAGGTTTCTTTGGATATAGTCCCAGGAGTGGAATCCATGGGTCATATAGCTATTCCATTTTCAATGTTTTGAGGAAATTCCATACTGTTTGCCACAGCAGCTACACCAGTCTGCATTCCCACCAACAATGCACTAGGTTTTCCTTTTCTCTATGTTCTCTCCAAAACTTGCTGTTTGTTGATTTATTGATGACAGCTATTCTGACAGATGTGAGGTGATATCTCATTGTGGTTTTATTTGCATTTCTCTGATGATTAATGATGATGAGCATTTTTTCATATGTCTATTGGCCATCTGTATGTCCTCTTTGGAAAAGTGTCTATTCGGGTCCTTTACCTATTTTTTAACTGGGTTATTAGTTTGCTTTTTTGTTTTGGTGTTGAGTTTTATAAGTTCTTTATACATTTTGGATGTTAAACCCTTATCAGATGTATCATTGGTGAACATGTTCTCCCATCAGTGGGTTGTCTTTTCATTTTGTTGATGGTTTCTATTGCTGTGCAAACTATTTAGCTTGATGTAGTCCTATTTGTTTATTTTTTTTGTTTCTCTTGCCCAAGAAGATATATCATAAAAAATATTGTTCTAAGAAATGTCTGAGATTTTAATGTCTATGTTTTCTTCTAGGATTATTATGGTTTTGAGACTAACATTTAAGTCTTTATTCCATTTTGAGTTTATTCTTGTGTATGGTGTAAAAAGTAGTCTAGTTTAGTTGTTTTTTTTGCATGTATCTGTCCAATTTTCCCAGCCCCATTTATTGAATATACTATCTTTACCTCTGTGCATGTTCTTTCCTCCTTTGTCAAATATTAAGTGACCATAAAGGCATGGGTTTATTTCTGGGTTCTCCATTCTGTTTCATTGACCTATACATGTGTTTTTATGCCAGTACCATGCTGTTTTGATTACTATGGCTTTCTAGTATAGTTTGATATCATGTATTGTGATACGTCCAACTTTGTTCTTCTTTCTCAAGATGCTGTAGCTATTCAGGGTCTTTTGTGGTTCCATATGAATTTTTGGAATATTTGTTGTAGTTCTATGTAATGTGCTGTTGGTATCATGATAAGAATTGCATTGCATTTATAGATTCCTTTGGGTAGTATGGACATTTTAATGATGTTACTTATTCCTATCCATGATCACAGTATATGTTTCCACTTATTTGTTCCTTCTTCAGCTGTCTTATGATTTTCTAAGTACAGGTCTTTTATCTCCTTGGTTATATTTTTTCCTAGGTATTTTATTTTTTGATACAATTGTAAAAGGGATTGTTTTCTTAGTTTCCCTTTCTGATAGTTGATTATTGGTATATAAAAATGCAACTAATTTTGGGGTATTTATTTTGTATCCTGCCACTTCCTTAAGTTCATTGATCAGTTCTAGCAGTTTTTTGTGGAATATTTAGTATTCTCTGTAGAATATAATTTTATCTATAAGTAATGACACTTTTACTTCTTCCTCTCAAATTTGGATGCCTTTTATTTCTTCTCTGATTGCTGTGCCTAGGACCTCTAGAACTATGTTGAAAACAGACATCCCTGTGTTGTTCCCAATCTTAAGGGAAACACTTCTAGATTTTGTCCATTGAGTATGATGTTGGCTGTGGGTTTGTCATGCGTGGTCTTTATTAAGTTGAAGTATGTTTCCTCTATTCACACTTTGATTAGAGTTTTTGTCATAAATGGGTGATGGATTTTATAAAATATTTTTTATCATCTATTGATACGATCATGCGATTTTAGCCTTCATTTTGTTTATGTAGTGTATCACATTTATCGATTTGGGGGTATTGTACCAACCCTGCTTCCCTACAATAAACCTCACTTGATCATGGTATATGATCTTTTTAATGTATTGCTCAATCCAGTTTGCTAATATTTTGTTGAGGATTTTAGGATGTAAGTTCATCAGGATATTGGCCTATAATTTTCTTTCTTTATAGTGACTTTATCTGATTTTGGAGTTAGGATAATGCTGGCCTCATAAAATGAGTTTGGGAGTTTTTCCTCCTCTTGAATTTTTTGGAATAGTTTGAGAAAAATGTTGTTAATTCTTTTTTGAATGTTTGGTAAAATTCACCTGTGAAGTTATACAGCACAGGACTTTTGTTTGTTGGGAGTTTTTTTTTTTATCACTGTTTCAATTTCAGTTGTTGTCATCTGTCTATTTAGATTTTTTAATTCTTCGTAGTTCAGTTTGGAAGATGGTATGCCTCTAGGAATTTATTCATTTCATCCAGGTTGTGCAGTTTGTTGGCATATGGTTGTTCATAATATTTTCTTACAATCCTTTGTATTTCTTTGGTGTCAGTTGTTACTTCTCTTTCATTTCTGATAGTATTTATTTGGGTCCTCTCTCTATTTTTCTTGATGAGTCTGATTAATCTTGTTTATCTTTTCAAAGAACAAGCTCTTGGTTTTATTGATCTTTGTGTTATTTATTTAGACTCTCACTTATTTCTACTCTGATCTTTATTATTTCCTTTCTTTACTTACTTTGGGCATTGTTTGTTTATTTTCCTGCTCTTTTATGTGTTAAGTTAGATTGTTTATTTGAGATTTTTCTTATTTCCTGAGATCAGGCTGTAATGCTATGAATTTTCCTTTTGGGGCTTCTTTCACTATGTCCCACAGATTTTGGGTTATTGCATTCTCATTTTCATTTGTTTCAAGGGATCTTTTGATTTGTTCCTTGATCTCACTGTTAAGTCATTCATGTGTTTCTCAGTTTTCTTCCTGTGACTGATTTCTAGGTTCATACCATTATGGTCAGAAAAGATGCTTGATATAATTTTAATCTTAAATTTATTGAGACTTGTTTTGTGTCCTAACATGTGGTCTATCTTAGAAAGCATACCATGTGCTCTTGAAAAGAATGTATATTCTGCTGTTTTGGGGTGAAATGCTCTGGAGATATCAACTACACCCATTTGATCTAGTGTGTCATTTACAGCTGCTATTTCCTTGTGGATTTTCTGCCTGGAAGATTTATCCATTGATATCAAGGCCATGTTAAAATCCCCTACTATGACTGTATTGTTGTAAGTCTCTCCCTTTAAGTCCATCGAGATTTGCTTTATATATGTAGATGCTCCTATATTGGGTGCATAAATGTTTACAAGGGTTATATCCTCTTGTTGGATTGCTCTGTTTATCATTTGTGTCCTCCTTTATCTCTTACTATAGCCTTTGTTTTAAAGTCTATTTTGTCAGATATAAGTACCGCTACCCCAGCTTTTTTTCCCTTTCCATTTGCATGAAATATCTTTTTCTATCCCTTTACTTTTAGTCTGTGTGTGTCTTTCATTGTGAGGTGGGTGTCTTGTACACAGAATATATATGGGTGTTGTTTTCTTATCCTTTCAGCCATCCTATGTCTTTTGATTGGAACATTTAAGCCGTTTACATTTGAAGTGATTATTGATAAGTACATATTTGTTGCCATTTTATTCTTTTAACACTGTTCCTATGTTTCCTTTTTCTTTTTCTGTTTCTTCTTCTTCTTCTTGAAGCAAGTCCTTTAACATTTCTTGTAATACTGGTTTGGTGGCAACAAACTCTTTTAGCACTTTCTTGTCTGGAAAGCTCTGTATTTCTTCTTCAGCTTTAAATGATAGTCTTGTTGGGTAAAGTAGGCTTTGTTGTAGGTCCTTATTTTTTATCACTTTGAATATTTCATGCCAATCCCTTCTGGTCTGAAATGTCTCCATTCAGGAATCAGCTGACAGTCTTATGGGGGATCCCTTGTAGGTAACAGTCTTTCTCTTGCTGCTTTAAGATTTTCTCTTTGTATGTAATCTTTGCCATTTAATTATGATGTGTCTTGGTGAGGACCTTTTTGGTTCATCTTTCTTGGGACTCTCTGTTCTTCCTGGCCTTGTGTCTTTTCCTTCACCAGGTTAGGGAAGTTTTCAGTCATTATTTCATCAAATTGGTTCACAAACATTTGCTTTCTCTCTGTTCTCTTTCTGGTACCTCTATGATGTAAATGTTGTTATGCTGCATGTTGTCCCAAAAGTCCCTTAAACTATTCTTATTTTTTTAGCCTCACCTGAGGATATATGTTCATTACTTTTAAAGAGAAGAAGGGAGAGAGAGAAACATTGATGTGAGAGAGAAACATCAGTTGGTTGCCTTCCTATGTGCCCCTACTGAGGACTGAACCCACAACCTTTTGTTGTATAGAAGGATGCTCCAACCAACTGTGCCACCAGGCCAGGGCTATCCTCATTTTTTAAATTTTCTTTTTCCTTTTGCTGTTGCGATTTGGTGTTTTCTTCTACTTTGTCTTCCAAATCACTAATTCAATCTGCTTTATCCAACTTATGGTTTATTCCTTCTAGTGTATTCTTCATTTCTGATACTGTATTCTTCATTTCCTACTGATTCTTTCCCATGGTTTCTATGTCCTTTTTCATGCTGTTGTAGTTCTCACTAAGTTCCTTGAACATCCTTATCACCATTTTCCACAACTCTGTATCTGATAAGTTATCTGTCTTTGTTTCACTTATCTCTTTTTTCTGGAGATTTCTTCTGTTCTTTTATTTCGGGAATATTTCTGTGTCTCCCCATTTTGCTATCTCTTTGTGTTTGTTTCTGTCTATTAGATCTGCTAAGACTCCCAGTCTTTGTAAGATGATCTTATGTAGTAGGTGTCCTATGGAGGTCAGTGGCACAGTGTCCGTGATCATCTGAGCTGGGTGGTCCAGGAATGTCTCTTGTGTGGGTTATGTGGACCTTCCTGTTGTAGTTGAGCTTTGATTGCTATTGGCCCCTTCGTGCATGGGGTCAACCATCAGACTGGCTGACTGTGAAGATCAACTCTGACCACAGCGTACAAGCTGTGAATTCACCTCAGCAAGGTCTGGCGCCTGCTGAGATCTCTAGGTATGTTGCTTGTGAAGCTAGTTGGATCCTGCTTGGACATTGTCTGAAGCTGGCCATTGGGTGTATTAGTTTGGGGGCCTCTTGGGAGGATCTCTGGTGCAGACCAATGTCATATACCTCCCATGACTTGACCTGGGCAACTTGTTTGGAGCTACAAAGTGATTCACAGTTTGTGGCTGCCTCTACTAGGCCTGTACTCAAGTTGCATGAGGTAGCTTCTCAGTGAGTCACTGGATAGGGGTGAGTGGTGTTCATCAGATTAATACATGTTCAAACTCAGTGCCAGAGCTGGGTCTGAGTCCACTCCACAAATGTCCCAGGATATACCAAGTCTAGCTTCCACCCACTGGGTGTTCACAGACCTCTGTTGTGGGGTCTCAGGGAGTCATCAAGGTGCATTTATCAGCAGAGTTTATCAGGCCCAAAATAGACCAAGATTTGGCTCTGTGAAGGGAGAACTCTGCATCATTTGGGTGTGTGAGGGAAAAATGGGCCCCGTTCTAGAACCACACAACTCAGTCCATCCCAGGTCCCAGATTCTGTCAGAAGCTTGATCTCTGCAAGGTGGGATTGTTGGAAGTCAAGAAGGTGGGGCTAGTTGATGTCCCTTGAGCGGCTGGTGCTGGTCAGACTTGGGGGATGGTGAGGGAGTGGCCACCTTCCCAAAGCCACACACTCAGTCACTGTGAGCCCCTGAATCTGCCCAGACCTCTACAACCCAGCCCAAGCAACTGACTCTTCAGCAGGGCACAAGAGTGACAGGGAGTCCAGAGGGTAGAGCTATTGCTTTCCCACAGGTTGATGCCATAAACAAGGGAGTGCTCCACCCAAGGAGGATGGGGTCTGCCATGTGGGAGAGTGACTCAGCACAAGAATGCTGGCATCTGTCTCTTCAGCTCTCTCCCCCAAACCACAAACCCCAGTCTGTCGTCACATGACTCTAGTCCACTCTGCCCTCCTGCTGTAGCCAAGGGTGAGTGGCTGGGAATGGAACTCTGTGCATTGGCCTTTTAAGAAGGCACCTGTGTCTCCAGCATACTCCCATCTCTCCCTGACAGACAGAATCTCCAGCGATTTTTACAGCCAGGTGTTATATGGGTGCCTCTTACTGGCTCTGGTGGGCTGGGGAGCTTGGCTTGGGATTGAGATCCCACACTTCTCAGAGGGAACTGTCCCCACACCTGAGATATGCCTCCAGAACCTTGACCAATGTCCGTGAAGCAGGGCCAGCTTGTTTTACATCTGTGCCTTTCCTACCAACCTCACTGTGGCTTCTTATGTAAATCCTTGGTTATAAGACTTCTCTTCAATGAATCTTCCGTTGGTTATTCTGTGTAATTATTCTATATTTTAGTTGCAGTTTCAATTTGGTCCTGGGAGAAGGTGAGTGTAGCTGCCATCCTGGATTTCCTAAAGGTTTTAAAGGGTTCCATATTGTGTTGTAGAGTTCCCTTGTGTCCCACCTCAGACCCTCGTGACCTGCCTTTCATCTCCAGCTATTGCCATAGCAACCAGGTGGCACACATGTAGTCTGACAGAGTCTGCTATAGGGACAGACACAGCACACCCTTGCCTTTCTGCCCCAGGGCTCCCCTGCCTGTACCAAAGAGGGCACTGGGGGGATCACTTAGCTATTCCTACGGACTTGCAAGCCTGAGTCTGAGGGAATGAACAGCCCATGGGCAACCTTTGAGCAGTGGGAGCCAGGGAACACACTGTGAGGTGTGCTCTACAGGTCCTAGAGGCCCAAGGGGGGTTGAGTCTCCCTGCCCATGGTGGGTACCAGCTTGACAATACACCCTTGAGTTGGCTTGTCTTCGCTCCCCTACCCCTACTCCTATTTCTTAGGACCACCTCCCAAATAAACCACCTGCTCCCAAGCCCTCATCTCAGGTACTTATTTTTAGTTACCTACTTCTATATTTTATTGGGGAGCTATACTCTATACTTGCATTTCAGGAGTTGGACTGTTCAGAGATTTTTGCACTGACCACTTCATTCATTTAACAGATGGATTTTTAGAGTAACTACTCTATGCTGGGTGCTGTCCTCCAAGCCAGGGGTAGAGAGATAACGTGGGGGGTTTTCTTCAGGAGGCTGTCACTCGAGGCTAAGAGCTACCATTACAAACTTACACGATGTCCGGGCCTGCTCTGAGTGCTTTATAATCCTTACTTCACTTGATCCTTTCAATAACTCTCTGTGGGGAAGGTATCACTATTCTTACTATTACAGATGAGAAAACCAAGTTTGGAGATGGTGAGGAACTGGCCCCTGGTAACAGGGTGGGACAGTGATGGGCAGGGTCCTCACCATCATTCTATGTAGAGAATGTGTTCAGGCTATAAAATGTAGATCTGGAAACTGGTTTGGGGGATTGAAGCCATCACTATCCAGACAGGTGAGGGCTCACACAGGCCTGAGTCCATGCTGTGTCCAGCCTGTGTTATACACAGGAATTCACAAAGCAAAGGCAAGCTACGTGGAAAGGAATGAGAGGGGCCTTGTGGAGTTGGGGGCAGCGCAGGCAGGCACATTGAGGGGGACACCATGATCTGGTCCTTTTAGTTAGGGACACAGGATATGCCCTGGTGAATGGGGCACATCCTTAGTGACCTGCCAGGCTCCCCCTCCTGTCCACTCTGCTTCCTGTCCCCTCAGGCCCTGCCCTTGCATTGCTAGAGTTAGATGGGCTTCACCAGGGAATGGTGGGGGACCTGAAAGTTGGGGGAGTGGCCTGGGCCTGTACTCCAATGTGGAACAGGGGGAGAAGGGTTCCCTTCTGTTGGGGCATGTGAGTTCCTCCCCTGCTTGTCATTTAGAGGGGCCACCAAGCTTTTATTAGAATGGGGCAGCATAGGTGCTGCAGAGAAAAGCCAGTACCTGTGTGTGATTGAGCCTTCCTAGGCATCCTGAAGAGCTGACATCTGTGGTGGCCTCCTGAAGGCTGCTTCCCCCTGGGTCAAGGACCTGTGCTGCGAACATGGTCTGTGCTGCCAGTAAGGACGAGTTCTCTGCTTCGCTGGCAGTGGATCACTGATTGAATTCTAAGTATATAGAGCCTATGGGTTATGTTAGAAAATGATCTTAGTCTGCTTCTTCCATAGGTACAGGCTCGGGTCACTGTTCGAGGTGAGAGTTTTGTTAAAACAAAAGCAGGACAGATTTAGAGAAGGTGGTTGGGGCAGAAGTAACCTCCCTGCCTCCATTCACCCTGCTGGCCCAGGAGCAGCTCCACCAAACCAGGGAGAGGCTTTGGCCCTAACACCTCCTCTCTTCATCTGCAAAAGAGCCACTGGCTGCCATGCAAGGAATTGTTTGCTAATGTTAAAATATTCATGGAGGAGGTGTGGCCTAATATGGAAAATAATTGGGGGCATGTTACTCATAGTGGGGAAGCAAACCCCGTGACCAGCTTTATAGCCGATTGCTCTCTCCTAGTCCTGCTCCCTTTTTCCCTCTCTCCACCTGTTCATGATCGACACTTGTGAAGCTTGGCTAACATAAATTCAACTGATACAGTCTCTGCCTTTACCAATCTCACAGTCTAACAATAATGAATACATATTCCATAAGGTGTTAGATGCTTACTTTTTGGCCGTGAATAAACAAGCCATCTGTTATGGACTGAATTTTGTCCCTCTCATGTTCAGTCCTAACTCCCAATGTGATTGAATTTGGAAACAGAGCCTTTAGGGATGTGACTACAGTTAAATGAGGTCATAAGAGTGGGATCCTAACCTGATAGGACTGGCGTCCTAACAAGGAGAGACAGCTGAGATCTCTGCCTACACTTGCACAGAGGAAAGACTACATGAGGGCACAGAGGCCAGCTGTGTACAAGCCAGAGGGAGAGGGCTCAGCAGAGACCAACCCTGGCATCTTGACCTTGGACTTCCAGCCTTCAGAACTGCCAGATACAAAGGTCTGTTGTTTAAGCCACCCAGTCCGGTATTCTGCTGTGGCAGCCCAAGCTGACTAATACAGCATACGTTTCAAGTTTGTTATCGAGGCCCCGGGCTCAATATACTGTTTTGTTTGTACAATATCATTTTTATGGCTAATAACAATTCTCTATGCATGTATGATTCTTCACTGTGCATGGTATTTTTTTCCAGTTTAGTTATCTTAATTTCCCCTCCACATGATCCCCTGGGCTTCCTAGAGCAGTTAGAGCTACCTTCAGTTTATGGATAAGGACACAGTCACAGAGAAGTGACCTGCTGTGGGTCACAGTGGCTGACAGTGATGTAAAGGAGCTTGAGGACACAGCAGAAACTTGACCGTGCATGGAATCCCAGTCTGAACTATCACAGTGAGGTCACTGTCACATGCAGCCTGCCTCACTCTTTAGGATATGGAGACACGTCTTCCAGTTCATGAATCACACCTTCCCTGTGAGTCTGAACTACTCAAACAAACACACAAACAAACAAAGACTACTTTGTTGATCTCAATTCATTCAGTGTGTGCTAGGTCTTGATCACTAACTCGAGCCCTTTCCTCGTAGGTGTTGTCGGTTCCCACGTGGTCCCAAGGTTGAAGGTGCTCTCTCATTGATGGCTACACGGGGGCATCTTCCAGTCTCATTGCTGAGTGTGGCTTCTTCCAGGGTCACTGCCTCGTCTGTCAGCAGGGGTCTCTCCTGGAAGACAGGGGAGTGCTGCAGGCAAGGCTAGGGTTCTGCCCCTGTGGACACTCACCATGTCACCTCCTGACTTTGCTCTCTGTGGCCCCCAGAGATCCCATCCAGTGAACACTCTCCACTCACGCCCTCAGGGGCTCTGCTTTGAAGGCTGGAGAAGCCTAAGGATAGGTATTTGGGGGGCAGCAGAGAGATAGGGAAGAGAGGGGTGCTGGAAGTTTTATCAGCAGTCAGTGCCTCCAGGGTCTTACACCTCTCCACACTCCTTTCCTACCTTCCTTCCTCTTCCTTTTTTCACGGGTCTATATCTCCCTCCTTGACCTGCTTCCCTCCTGATCCTCTTCTGTTCTGGTTTTTACTTTGAATAAGAGAACATTGGAATTTCATGGAGACATCCAGCTCAGCCTTCTCCCTCCACTGACCCCAGGCTCAGAGAGGAAAGTTATCTGCCCAAGGGCAGCTGGTTGAATGAACAGCAGAGGACACAGTTTTCCTGGGCCTGCATTTGCCTCCCTCTTCCTGCCCCCGCCCCCGCCCCCACCTGGAGGCCAGCAAGGGCCATAGATACAAGCCTGCAGCAGGCAGAAGCGTTATGTCCTCCTCCCCCGCCCCCACCCCCACCACTCATTTCATTCTCTTTTCCTCCCTCTCCTATTTCTAGCCTGGAGACATAATTGGGTTCAAGATCTCCACACTCTACCAAAATGAGGGAGAAGGACTGATAAAACCGTGTAGCTTGCCAAGAAGCCTTAAAGCAGGGGTGACACCCTGTGTCTCTCCAGAGCCAACTTGAAGGGCAAATGTGCACCCCGAGGGCTGTGTGTTGAGAGGCTGATTGGGCTCTATACAGAAGTGATGTCTGCTGGCCACAGCCCTGGCCAGTAATAGGTTGTCTCTCCCATCTTGAAGCATCAGCGCTTCTGGAGACATCTGCTCTGGAACTGAGGACAGAGCCTTAGGTAAAAGGGTGCGTCCCTGATGGTTGAGTTCAGACGTCACGTAGCTGAAGAGAGAAGGTGCCACATCTCTACAACTCGGCGGCCATCACCACCGGCTTATGGACAGCTTCTCCCCGCCCCCTTCCAGCCCGTCTCAAAAAGAAATACCCCAAATTCCAAACTGCATTCTTATTATTTTTTAATAAACTTTATTCTATATTACAAATAAGTTTTTTTGTTCTGAACTGCAAAATAGGAATGCCTTATATTTACATACACAGGTATACAATTAATTATAACAAAGGTACAGGAGCTTGCCTTTACCAAGTTACAACTGGGCTCCAATTGAAATAGCATAGGTTTCCTTTTTAAAAACTTTTTTTAAATCTTTTTTAAAATCTTACTAGGATATTCTTCTTTAAAAATCAAAACCAGAAGACCCTCATCCTCTAATATATTTCACCCACCTATCTTTGGGGCTTGTTGTAACACTGTTGTCTAAAGGTATGCTTTGCTTTGTTCTAATGGTCAGTGTTCAAGGTGGGAGCTTTATGGAAACAGAAGTTGGGGGGGGACTGGAGCAGGGGTGACCTTCCCTGCTTCCTTCGGTGGCCTCTCTGAGACCCAAAGGCTCCTGCCTGTTCCTTAAACCACCCGTTCAGCCTTTCCTCTTCCTCCTCTTCCCTCTAGTATTGGAGACTTAACTCTGGGTCATCTGACCAGGCAGAGTCCTCTCCCCGCATCCTGGTTCACTGAGCTGTTGTCTGTTGTGGTACCCTGGAGTTGCTGGTCACTATGGTTACTCGGTGAGACCCTGCTGGAAGAGATAGGCTGGTCCCTACGAGCTAAAGTGGGGAGGAGAGCAGCTGCGTTCAATCTTTCCTTTCCCTCTCAGAGTCTGGGTTCTTGTTCTTGGTCAGGATAGCCAACACGTGACTAAGCCAGAACCTCGGGTCTCAAGGCCACCAGGCCCAGACAGGGAGCGATGAAGGGGAGGGTTGTCCACTCTAAAACACAAAGTCATTGGTTTCCAAATGGAAACAAAATTCTTTGAGGTAAACTAGCTTTTCTTTTTAAAGAATAGAAGGTTTGACGAGCCAACAAGCTGACGAGAGACATGAGGAACGGGACAGGAGAGAGGAGAACACACAAGGACATGTTCCCCTTCTTGGTCATGTGCCTGCACTGCGTTCACTAGTCCTGTTTTAGTCCTGTTTGGTAACGTGGTCTCCATTTCTTAGTGCCCTTGGCATTGCTCTGTAATAAATCCTCTGCTTTGAATTCTACAAAATGTGCTTGAGTCCGATGATCAAAGACACTAACAAAAGAAGTTCTAATTCCAGGTAAAGTTCTAATTCCAGAAGTTCTAATTCCTTCCCATGGAAGGTGAGCTGCATAGACCTGTCTACTTGCCAAGAGCATGTGCCTTTGCGAGGGAGGGACGGGGGCCCTTCCATGACCACCCCCTAGCAGGCTCTCCCTGCGGTATAGGGGAGGCTGATGAGAAATGGGGAGGATTCAGCACCATCACGGGCAGCCCGGAGCCAAAGCGGGACAAATTGAAAGGGGGTGGAGTGGCGGAATGTGGGGGCCCACTGGACCCAGGACACCTGGCACAGGCCCACCTCACTCTCTCTGCCAATGCAAATGGAAAGCTCTCTTTTTACCCACCAGGGACTTTTTTGTTTTGTTCTGTTTAAGTTTGTTTTGGGGTAGTCATTGGTCTATTCAAGGAATTTAATTGGGACTCTAATAAGTATGTATTATTTTTATAACCAAAAAGATTCCATATATTTTATAAAGTTGGATAATCCTCCTAATAAAAATAATTTTTAGGGAGCAGACTTTCAGGAAAAAACATTCTCTCTTGAATGTATGAAACATTCACTGCGGAGATTCCTTTCCGAAAAAGAGGAAGGGTCACTTAATTTCCAGGGAAAGGTTTTGCCAACCTCCGAGCACCAGGAGGCGGAGAGGTCTGCAGCGGGCCTCTCTCGGGGACTGCCTCTTCAGTGTCCCCCGTGGCTGTACCTCGGCCTCCTGTCTGTGAAGGAAGGCTCTCGTTTGCTACACCTTGGGGGTGCCATGGCAGGAGGCGGGAGGCAGGAGGAGGAGGGGCAGCAGTGTGGGCTCCAGCCTTCCGAGGGGCCCGGGAGGCATGGAGAATAGGAGCAGCCCTGGGGGATGCTTCGGCTGGCATGTCCACAGCCAGGAAATGTCCTGACCATTTCCAGAACAGCAGGGGTGGCTGAATCCCCCGGCCCTGAAGCTCTCCTCATGCCGTTGGAAGTCACAGGTGGAATTGTGCTTTTCCCATCCCGACTAGTGATTTGGACTTTATATCCACACCTGGGCTCCCTCCTCAATTTTGAACTCTTAAAATATATAGATAAAAAACAAAAACTACAAAACCCCCAAATAAACATATCACACACAGTTCAAAGGAAAAGGGAGGAGCTGGGGGTCAGGGGTCCTCAGTCGCCTGTCCTGAGGGCTGACAGGAGGGCCAGGGGCTGAGTGGAGGTCCTCGCCGTGAACTAGGAACAAGAGGGAAGGCCAGGAAGGGGCCCACCCGGACACGCCTGCTGTGTGTGTGGAGGAGAGGGAAGTGGAGTTCTTCTCGGGTGGCACGTGGGGACCCTGGTACCTGGAGGTCATTCATTCCCAGAAATGCATCTCAGAGACCATAGTGCGGTGCTCACTGGGACGGCCTGTTCCTGGAAGGGCCACGGGGAACGTGTCAGTGGGCCACTGCCTGCAGAGCACCTCCCTGCATCTTCCTTCCCTCCCTGGCTCAGTGAGGTGGGAGTATTTATTCCTGATTAATAATAATTCACTTTAACCCTCATTAGCTTACGTATTTGACTTTGCATCTTGGGAGGCCAAAGAAAGTGTCCCCTGAGTCCTGAGAAAGGAGAAAAGGAGACAGATGGGAAACAGGCTTTCTTTTAGGTCAAAGCAAGTGGTTATTTAGGCTTCTGGCTACATCAGCAGGACTTGCCTCTGCCCTAGCATGGAGGTCATTCGGGAGACGGGGGCCCACAGGGCCCTGGCTGGACATGGGTGCCAGGCCACGCAGGGAGGCAGCGTTGGGAGAGTGGGTGGGCCCAAGACAGTCAGTGGGCTGGGCTGTGAGGGCTGAGCTGCCCACAGATGGGCTCCGTGACTCTGGCACTTTAGTGGGCAGAGGCTACGCGTGCAGGAGGTGGGACAAAGGGACGGCACACTCAGAAATCGGACATGCAAGGGGGACAGGAGCACAAGGACCCTGGCATGGGAAAGTGATGGGGCAGGACGTGGACGTGACCCCCAGGCTGGGAGGGGAGAGCTGGGGCTGAGGGGACGGGGTCAGAGCCCCCGCTCCTGCCTGGGCACAGTCCTGGACAGTGCCTCCAACTTCAGGATCGATTAGAATGCCTCTCTCTCTCTCTCTCAAACATCTCGGGCCTCACTCACTGGCCCGCAGGCTCTGGGGCTGCCTACAGCTGTGCGTGTCACTCTGGGGGTGTGAACGTACCTTGGCCTGTGGGACACTCAAGTCGTCCCTCAACTGAGAACCACATTGAAAGAAGGAGGCAAGAAGAAATATTTTCCTGAGGAAGTAAGTGACACGACAGCCAACCTCACTTAACGGCACCGTTTGTTGTTACCGACACACGTCGGGGCTCTCCTTACTACAGGGAAGGACAGAGTGGCAAAGCCCGCACCTGGGTGGACTTGTTACCCGCCCTGCACACAGGAATGACCAGCCTGCAGCTACCTTTCTCAGCTTCTTTCCCCTGTTCTCTCATGTCCAGGATCTCACAAAGCTCCCCCCACCTCCACCCCACCAGCCTTCAGCTCATCTCCCTCCACCTTAAAACCCCCACCTAAGCCAGGTCAGTTATTTTGACTGCATCATCTCCAGGTACCATTTTGACCTGGTGGTCTCCACAGGAGGAGGGTGCAGGGGCAAGTGAGAGGAGGGTGGCCTTTTCTCCCCTGCTCTCTGCCCAGGACCTGGGGAGTCTTATAAAGATCCCACCTTAAACAGAACTGCAACCCTGCTAATGAACTGTGACAGAGAGGAAAGCCTGGAGGGGACCTCCCACCCCCCAGAATGCATCTGGTGCGTGCCAGCCCCCAAGCCACCTGGGCAGCTCTCTGGACCACCAAGAGATCAGAGGTTCCAAGGGGAGTCTGGGGAAGATTTGGGGGAAGGACAGCTTTTTGACAATGTTGTCTTGTCTTTACTTTGAAACCTAGCACATGCGCATCAAACGAAAGAAACGGAAAACAAACAAACAGCAAAAGCAAAGAACTTTTATGGGCCAGATGGGTTGTGGCTCTGCGTGACTCTGTCCTACTTCTCCGTCCCCTCCGTCCCCAAGCAGGCCACAGAGACCGCGGGCAAACAGAGCCCGAGCAACAACCCATCCCACCAATTAAAGTCAAATCTGCCCGAACTCCTCCCCAGGAGAAAGGAGGAGAGCGAGGAAATTTGTCTCGTCTTCTCTCCCCTTCTTCCTGACCTTCATGTTTCTCTGAGGTGTTCCATGTTTCTCTTACAACAAAAAAAGTTCAGTACCGACAAAGGAACAATAGCAATAATAATAATCCAGTAAAAAATAAAAGCTTCAGCAGAACCAATGAAACAGTTTTTTTTCTGCTTGTTCATTTTTTTCTGTGCAAAACTTAAAAGTCAAAACATACGCAGTCATACGTGCACTCACACACGCACACACAGCTTCATTCAGCAAATCTGTGTTAAATAGGTTTATGTCTCTCTCCTCCCCAACCCTTCACATGTGCAAAAACATTTTTGCGGCCGGCTGCTTCCTCAGCCCGCCTCCCACATGCTTCCTTCCTGGCCTGCCAGGGCCCCTGGCTTCCTGGGAGAAAATCAAATGATCGGGGGTAGAAATCCCATGCTTCTTCGCCTGGCACTTCATTCGCCAAAACCTTTGGTTATTTTTTTCCCCCTTGACATGCATCTTTTCCCATTCTCCTCATCCTGTTGGTTAGGTTTCTTGAGTTTCGTCCACCATAGGTCCTCCCTGATGCCACGTGATGCCCTGCTTGGGGTCACCACTGCTTGACCCCCAGTCAAGTCCAGGCCTCCCACGGCCTGTGACCACCCTGATTTCCTACAGGCAGGTGACGTCTCGTTCCACCCGCCAGCACTCAGCGTAGAAAGCAAGAGTTGAAAGGTCCTGGAGCTTCAGGATGAACTGATGAGCAAGGGGAGAGGAGGGAGAGAAACATTTCAAAATCCCCCTCCATGGGACAGGAAATATTTCTGAGCTCTCTGCCAGCTCCCGGGGCAGACACACCCACACATATGTGCATGAGTGCGTGCACATGAGCTCACGCACATGCACACACAAGCATATTTAAAGGGGTGAGCATTCTTAAAAGGAGAAGATGCTCCACAGACTCTGTTGGAAATGATGTGGCTCCTTTCCCTCCCCGCGTGGGACTCCTCTGAGTGGATGGTAGGGATGATGCTCGATGCTGGGGGTATGAGGGCAAGACTCAGGCCCAACCCCGCCTTAGACGATGCTCTTCCTTGCCTCCCAGGGGGTACAACTCCACACCAGGGCTGCCGGGGAGACCTTTGCTTGTGGTGGGAGACTGGACCAGATGGCCTCCAAGGCCCCCTCAACGTTCCAGGTTTCCATGACCCTCCTTAGAGCATCCCTCACTGCAGCCCCTGCTCACCCAGGCCCCATGTCTGAGCACACATCTACCTGGCTGGCTAGAATGTTATATCCATAGATGGAAGGACAGACGGAAGGGCAGATGCTAGGGTGGAGGTCAGCTGTATGTTCCTCCTCCCATTTCTGGCCATGTCTTTCAACTTGACTTTTCGGTCCTCCTAGACGTGGCAAGCCAGGGCTGAGTCTGGCTGGCATTTCAGTTTGTCTCTACGAGGCTGTGCTTGAGTGCATTTCTTTCCATGATGACTGTTAAGAGATGAGGGAGGAAAGTGACTGAAGAGACAGCTGAGATGTTGATGAAATCATTCCCCAGGAGGTCTGGACAGGCCAGTGACAAAGCCATCTGCGTCACAACAGCACCAGGTTCTGCAGGGGGAACAGAGGTGAGGCTGCCTGTGCCAGCCTTCTGGAGAGTTCTCAGGAAGGATGGTGGAGATGGAGCCACAGGGACAGCTGCAGGAAGAACTTCCTGGATGCCTGGATGCACTCTGCGTTTTATGTTGACCTTCAGTGGGCGAAGACCAAGGGGGATGGAGGTGCCCTTTCTAAACACCTAGAGGATCTAGAAGCACCTAGAAGATCTCTAGAGGATCTGACAGTGGTACACCCATAACTACGGTCGCCATTCATTTGCACTTGGGAGTGTGAATGGAAAACAACAAATTCTGCTCCCAGAGTAGATGAACTCTCTTCCTCTCCCCCTGCCTGTTACACATCTGACGCTATGAGCCAGATTAGAAGGTTAGGACTTGTCCTCGTGGTGGAACGTAACTGCTGTTCTTTTTCCTTTCTGGCTTTCCACAGGTAGGGGAGAAGACTTAGCAGGCAGGTCCCTATGGGCATTTGGATGAGCTCCAAGAAGATTGGAAAGGGACAAAGAGGCCTCTGGCTGCCAACCCGAGTGAGAGACAGCTCACAGAGCACCTCCCAACTCCTCACCCCCTGCCCTCAATTACGGTCGTACGCAGGAGGTGTGGCCTTTCTTCTCAGTGTTGCAAAGGGATCACAGCACTGACTGACCCCTTGGAGATGGAAATGTGGGATGGGAGAGCCAGGTGATGTCTTCCCACCACCAAAGATAATACTGAGCTCACTGCCTCTTCTCTAGGCCAAGGTTCAGACCAATGTGGGGTTCTCAGGAAGTGGAGGGTGAAGTAGCAGCATAGAAACATCCTCTATCCGTGTCTCCTCATCCATTCGTGGGCTCTGTTGCTGACACATGGGGTCAGCTGCATCAGAGGGCCCCCTCGGAATCTTCTGGTCAGGTCCCTCGCTGCGGAACTGGCCATCCTGGACTAGCGGAGGGCTGGTGTCTTGGTTCAGTTGTGTTGTCTGAGCAACTGAAAAAGAAGGGACCTAGGAAGGAGGGAGAGGCAGAAAGAGGCAGAGATAGAGAGGGAGAGAGAGACAGACAGACAGACAGACAGACAGCGCTGCTTGGGGATGCTGCTGACGCCAGTCGGAACTTGCACTTGGTAAAGATGATAATCTAGACTGAGGCACGGCTTGGTGTGTCCCTCCCTCCAGGGGGGTCCTGGAAGGACGGTTCTCAGCTGTCTAAGCTCATGAGGGTTATGACTTGTTCTAGTTTGTAGGCCAGTTTCTGCTTCCCACACTGGTCATCGTGGTCCAGAGGTCCGAGGATCTGTTGAAGGGGCAACAACAGGGAGGTTACCAGTTTGAACGTACAAGCCTGTGTGCTTAGGGTATGCACAGAAGGGGGGCGTCATCTGGAGGTGTGGGAAAACTTGTACATGTGTAGGTTCACACATGAAGTTGCTGGGTAAACACAGAGATGAAAAGTGTGGGGCATGGGTACAATGTGTGGGTACCCGTTTGTCCATGAGCACAGGATGTCAGCACACGCATCAGCCTGTCTGAATAAACATGTACATTTCACTGCCCACCTAAGACAACTGACAGTGGGCAGAAGATGCTCCAGTTACCTGCAGGTTAAACCTCAGACGGATTGATATCCCTGTGTCTCGGGGGAATGTGACTTTGTGGATATTAAGAAACTCCACCCCCTCCTCCAATAAAGGACAATCTTAACTCATTTGGCTTCACTTTGTCTGTGGAGAAACAAATACCACTGGAAGCTTAATGTATCTTACGCTGCGCTGGTCATTAACACCTCATGGAGAATGTCTGCCAAAGCCTTTTCTGAGGTCAGAGGGTTGGTAGAAGACAATGACAGAGAGCGTTCGTGGTACAGGAAGAAAAATGTGTTCAAACTGGACTCAGGAGATGCAGGACTGAGTAAGGGGTCCGCCAGTCCCCCGCTGGGTGATCTGGGATGGGACATGTAACCTCTCTGAACCCCACCTTCGCTGCCCACTTCCTTATCTGTACAACGTGGGAACTGCCAGCCCTGCTCTGGGCTGCTCCAGGGGGGAGGACAGCGTCAGGTAACCTACTCGAGCACCCTTCCCATGATGTCTGCTTCGGGGGTTGTGCACGACCAACAGGGGTGAGTTTACTGGGGCCAGGGCCCAAGGGGAAGGGGGAAGCTGGGGGAAGGAGTGAAGGAGAAGGCTGAGGGCTTGAGGGGAGGTTCCCAGAGCTCTGGGTTTTCTGGCCGAGTTCATGTATTTTTAACTGGGGAGATCAGAACAGACTTGGCAACTTCTTAGCTGGCCAAGAATCACCAGTTACTGGCACCAACGCTTCATAAAGATGGGCTATTTTAACACCAACTGTGGCTGAGGGCCCTTGTAGACTAAGGAAATGCTCTTTCCAAGATGAGTCCATTGCTCACACACTGGCCTACTCTACATTGTCCTTACTTCTGTCCTGAGGCCACAGATAGGTACAGTCTTTGTCCTGGGCCAGCACTAGCCCGCATGCTGGTATTGGGTCCCTCCCCTAAGGTGCCCATTGCCGGCTTCCCTTCCACTTGAGGTTCACGGCACTATGTGGGACACCAGGCCCTGCACCCTGCTGGGGCTCCGTCCCCAGCCTCTCTTGGTGGTGAGGCTGCTGGGAGGAGGTAGAGAGGCCAGGGCACAGAGAGGGTGGTTATGCTGCTGCTCAGATGCAGGGAGCCTGGACCTGCACCTACTTGGTCTATGCCTGCATGACCGAGAGACTCCCATAAGCACCTCTGTGCTGACCAGAAAGAAGGCAGTGAGCTCAGGTGAGGTTTCCAACAGGGAACACAGCAAGTGCTCTGTGTCTACTCTGTTCTCTTCCGTCCCATCCCATCCCATCCCATCCCATCCAATCCCATCCCGTCCCATACCATCCCATGTGGCTTGCCCATGGGGGAGAGAAATTGTTTATTGTACAAAATTAGGTCAAAGAGAGAAACGGAAAAAATGAGAGAAAATAGCAAGGAAGAAATAGGGGGAGAAAAGAGAAAAAGAAACAGGTACTTGATCTATGTACCTGAGAAGCGCAGAGATGAATGCAGAGTGTATGGAATGGAACATTTCCACTCCGAGCCTTTGTAGCCCAGCCCCAAGTCCCTGGAGGCAGTTTCCCCAGCAGAGGTAGGAGGGGTCTGAGGGCCGTGCTCTTGGCCCCAGCAGCAGGGTAAGGCTTACCTCCTCACTGTACTTGCCCACGTAGGAGAAGATCTCCGAGAGCGCGCTCATGGTGTTGAACTCGTTCATGTGCATCCGGGACTGCTCGGCCAGGTAGGCGTTCATGTCCTGGTCACTGATGGCCGGCATCTTCCCGATGTCTGAATAATACCTGCCAGCGTGGGGGTGGGGAGGAAAGCGGTTGCAGCTGTGCACGTGGAGGAGAGGAGAGAGGCACACCACGGGCACTGTGTCTGGGGCCAGCGGATGCCTGTGTGTGACCCTGGGGGACCGCAGTGGGCGCACTCTTGTCTGGGCTGCTGGGCCTGCCCTCTGCTGCTCTGGGTGTGGGAGGCACAGAGGGGAGGGGTGTGGGGAGTGGACCAGGCACTGTCAGAGGGTGGCCAGGGGTGGGGCCAGGAGCAAAGAGGAGGCATTTCCTGCAGCAGTTTTGCTCCCAGCTAGGTCCAGTCGGTCTCTCGTGACCCTCTAACACCCCTTCCCCTGGACGTAAGAGGTCCCCTCCACAGGCTCAAAGGCTCTTCCAAGCAGTGGCTCTGTCTTGAAGTCTTCCCCTCCCTGGGGTTAACCAGGAGGAGCTGGGGGCTGCTTGGGGAGAGAGGCAGGCAGAAGGCAATCAGTCACTGTCACTTGCAGCTGTGCAGTGCTGTCAACTGGTTAATTAGATGCCAGCATTTACATTTTTAATTTCTGCAATTTGACATTTTATGCAGCAAACTCCGACTCTCCTGCCAGAGGGGAGCCATGCAGTTTCCTAATGAGGAACCGAAGGGCCCAAGGGCCCTGAAGACAGCCACACCTACTCTCTCCTGGTGTTTCTGGATGGGAGCCACAGAACAGGGACCAAGCACCGGCAAAGGCAGGGGGTGTTGGGACAGTGGGGAAACGCCCCCAGGCAGCCCTGCAGGACCTTCGATGCTGGGGAAAGCAAGCCCGAAACCTAACGTAGAGGAGGGTGCAGGGACCGTCCCCAGGCAGGGACTAGAATGAGGAATCTGGGGCATGAAGTTTTGCATTCTCACCTGTGTTAGTGCAGGTGACAATGACAGGCCCTGGGCGTTCCCCAAACACAAAGCTTGATCAGGTAGATGTTGGGGCATTTTCAGAGGCTCTGCTACAGTCTCACCCCGGACTCCAGCCCCATGTCCCTCCTGCATCCCTCACTGCTCCAACCATGAGACCATCAGTGCTGGTCCCCCACCTCTACCGCTCTCCATTGGTGTCCAGGAGCTGGGTGACAGGCCAGCACTGGTGGCACTTGGGTGCTACTCCAGACATCACGCTCAAGGGGCTGCAATGGAATGACAGTTCAGGTGGCTGCCGGAGCGTTCCGGGGCCGGCAAGGGCAGGGTGGCCACCCTGCGTGGAGCCACTGCCCCGCTGTGACTGCAGTCCTGTCGCTTTGTTTGGAAAATGAGGAAGGCAGCGGGAGGGAGATGAAATCTGCGCCCTCTGGCAAGGAGGGGCTGCTTGGAGAGACACTCTCGTCCCTCAGGAGCCCGCAGCACAGACACGCTCGCCAACTGCGTTGTTGAGCTGATTGCGTTTTGGCGGGAGGTCTCGGCCCCTGACATGCTGTCGAGATAGGCACAAGGACAAGAGCCTGATGAAATGGCTTTTCTCAGAGGAGCCTGGGGACTCGGGAGGGGCGGTCCTGCACAGTCTCATCGGGACTTCCATCTGCACAACCTTCTTTCAGTGTGGGGTCCTCAGTCCCTTGGTCTCGCCTCATCTTTGCAAGTCCCGGGCCTCTGTTCCTTGCCCGGTTTCATTCTGGTTCCTTGTCTCCGTCCCAGAAGAACCCGCTCTTCCAGGCCTGCCGCCCCGCCCCCCAAACATCCTCAGTTCCTCAGGAAACAGAATGAGACGCCAGGTATAAACTTCCAGCCAGAGACCCGATTCATTGCCACTATTTCTGGAATATAATAAATGCCAATGTTCCATTTTATAGTGGAGACCTGGGGATTTCTGCGGTCACTCCCGAGGAGATTTGTGTCATTGTCCCCTCACGATTCCATGCCCACTGAGCAGAATATGTTGGGCAGGTAAAGGGCTATGATCTCAGGTTGTGCTGGTAAAGAACATGAACGAAAGCCTCCCACTTCTGTCTCACGGCCGGCAGCCAGACGTGGCTCTGCTAACACGGCCGGGCACAGAGATCCCCCCGGGCAGTTACACTCTGTCACCCTGGGCAGTCAGAGCGACTGACCAGGATGAAAAACCAGGTCCCCCGTGATAGGACGTCACTGTCACCAGAAGCTAGACTCCTTCCTGCCCTGTCTGCTACCTGGCTGTGAACCTCTCACAGGTAAATGGGTAGTTCTCTCAGGCTTTTGGCAAACACCGGGACTCCCTCCCACTGCTGCCTTTCTGGTCCCTGGGGTATGTGAGAGCTCAGGTTACGGACCACGTCTCCATGGAGACAGCGGATGCCCACACTCTGTCCCTTTGCCATGGCTCACCGAAAGCCCAGTCCATTTCTCCAAAGAGAATATTTAGAAAGCATGTCCATGTGAGAAAGAGAGGGGTGGGGTGGGGCAGGGTTTGGTAGAGTGCGGAGAGGACAGGGGTTCGGATCTTCGTGCATGACAACCCTTTCTGGCTCCGTTTTGCATAGTCTCCCTGACTGTGAGGTCGGGTCCACACCGAGCAGCCCCTGTGCCTCCTCTGTTGCTTATGTGTGGAGGCACTGGACTGGCCCAGTGCTTGTTTGTAGCCACAGACTAGCCCACGAGTGGATCAACCGCATGTCTTCATTTCAGCAAGTTCTAAATTGCTGACTGAGCACAGTGCCCTGGATGACTGTGGCACTTGAGGGCCTTCTGTCCTGTTCTTATCCCGGCCCCATGGTGCTAGGTGGACCCATCCTGCCTGCAGGGTTTTGCCACCCCTGCCTTGACCTCTCCCTACTTCCCTCCACCCCTTGAACCTGATAATGAATGACCCTGGCCTAGCATCTCTCCACTGAGTGCCGGTTGCTTCCTCCTCAGCCCTTGCTGTGCTGGGCTCCGCCACTGAGAAGCCTTATTGATTGCAAAGAATGCAATTATTCCCTGTTAATGAACTTCAAGCAACTGTTATTATCAGCTGGGTGTGCAGTGAGGAAGGGAAAGGTCAGCCTGAGCCCTGTACTTGAACTTGCTCCTATAGCATTTCTGCCTGCAGGTGAATCCTTCTTCAGAAGAGATGGGTTTGCTGAAAGTCCCCAGGATGCCCCTTGAGCTGGCCAGGGCCTGGCAGGCTGGCCAAAGCCAAGCCTACTGAGGAGGTCCAGGCCCCATCATTGGCATTACCCAACTGTCTTTGCTGCATTTGCTCAGACAGGGTGGATGCCTGCACCCTGTGGTCTGACATCAGTCCCGGGGGAGCCGCTCTAAAGGGAAGGGCCCCAGCGAGCTGGATTCTCCACTGTTGGCCAGTCTGCAGTGTTTCACACCTGTGGGCTGCTATGGGACGGGCCCTGTGTGTGGCAGTCGGTGTGTCATCCCTACTTTCAGGATCAAGAAGGTGGTCTCCAAGCCCTGAACTCTTAGAGAAGAACAAAGTGTTCTCATCCCTTCAAACACCTCAAGACAAAGAGCAGACGTGAAAAACACTGGAGCCCGGGGCTCTGAGGTCCCCAGACACTTGCCTTTCAGGGCTCTGCCCAAACGTCTCTCCCTTCGTGACTCATTCCCGGACCTCAGTCCCTGAGCGCCCCACCGTGATGGCTCGTGGGGTCACCCAGTGCCTGTCTGTGTGTCCTGCACCACGATAGCCACAGGGAAGGATCAAGTCTAATCCATCCCGAGCCCCCAGTGCGCCCATGACGGATACCATACATGTTTGGCCCAGGGATTAATGAACAAGTTAATGAAACGTCTACACTTCACCTCCAGTATTGCTCCCAGGGTGAACTGTCACAGCTTTATGTTTGGAATAGATGGTTTCCTTAGGAGGCATATTTAAATATTTAAAATTCTTAACCTTCCTCATGTGGTGACACATGTGATTGATGGCATTCATATGTGCAACACGCCCCTCGCCCGATCGCGGGTGGGCCAACTATGACACCACCGCACTTGTCCTCCATGGAAAGCTCGTGGCTGCAATCGAGTGAGGCTAATGTGGCCACGGGGACAACCCTGAGGCTCTTCCAATTTAAAACAAGAGGAAATTACTACCGAACATGAACGTTTTACTGCTATTGGTAATGAAATAGAAATTACAACCGATCGTGGCCCACCAGTTTGCGGGGACGACACGGCTGAATGCTGCCCTGTAAGAACAGTATAGCCACGGCCTGCTGCTGGGGAACCAAGGGTTCTTCCCCTCTCTCTAGATGGGGCCATGGGCAAAAGCGCTGATCCTTGAATGGAGACAGTGGAGACTGGGACTCTGCAGAGGGGCCACCAACCATTCACACTGCAAGGTATTTGGAGGCAGAAAAGGGATGAAGAAGGGGACAGAGGCTGGGTAGATAAACTTCTGGGAGATACAAATTAGTAACTAGGCTGCTCAGCCAACAGAGTTATGAGGCTTCCTGAATCCATATGCTTTCTACCCCCGTGATACACAGGGCTAGTTGGGGTAAACCCTGTCTCTCAGCTGGGATGGGACGGAGGGTCTCTCCAAAAGTGTGTAGGGTGCAGTGAGTTACTAAGCCCGAGTCCTATGCAGGCTGGTTGCATGCTCACCGCACCCAAGTAGTGAATTCGGGGGTGCTCGAGCCCTGGCCACAAAAGGAAGGGGAGCTACTGTTGTACTTTTGAACTGGGGGTGGTGGGAGACCAGGCTTGCTGTGGGTCCTGAGAGAGTTCTGCACTCTGGACTTCCCCTTTCAGCGACCCAGACGAGCTCTGGGGCCAGTCTCCTGGGCAGTGAGAGGAAAACGGATCCATCATCACCAAGTGAGAAGCACTCTGGGCCTGCTCCCCAGACCCATCATGATGGTTTCCCCACCCCTCCACCTTTGTACCCTCATCCCAGAATGAGAGGAGAAGGGGTTTGGGACCTCACGCAAGAGGAAAATGACTTTCCTGAGAGTGCCATTGGTTGCTAAGGAACTGGCAGGATAAGAAGTGGAAACCATCAAACCACGCCTAAAAATAACCAAATGGACCGGGGTTACTCATGACCTGTAGCAGCTGCGTGGCACAATTCTCATTTAGCACCAAGTGAGAGGGAGCCCATTAGCCTGGTGCATGCATTATCCTGATCTCCAGCTAAGTGGCTGTGTTCTGGGCAGTGTCCTCTCTGCAGGTGTTTCATAAATGCTCCGGCCCTTCACACCCCGGCTCCCTGCCTCCCTGCCTGAGGTCCTACCATGGAGACCTTACATCGGTGACCAGATAACCAAAAACCCCGATGCCGCCTCTTTCTCTCTCTCTTTGCCGAAGAACCAGCTGACCGCACAGGAGGGCCTCCTCCTGGCACTTCCACTGGCAGAAGAATGAGCCATGGTCCACACAGAGGACGGTAAGAGCCTTTCTTGGCGATTCAGACACAATCGGATACAACAACAAAAGAGTTAGCTCTCTCTGACAGCCCAGGCTGCATGCCCACCACATGCAAGAGCAGGAAAGAGCAGGGAGGATATCAAAGAACAGAGGGGAGAGGGAAGAAAGAAAAGTCAACCCCTTTAGGAGAACTGTGTGACTGAGGTGACCGGCCCCAGCCCTCTTAGTCATCTCCTCTGTACGGGAAAGGCAAAGTGCAAGTATAAAGATGTCTCTCTGCCAGGAGCGAAGCGATACAGTTCATTTTCTCTTTCTTTGGTCGCCAAGTCAGGAACAATTTCTGGTCTCTGTTACTCTTCAAAAAGGCACTGAACCCGAGCTTCCACCCAGGTTTTCTATCTTTCAGCTACTTGGAAAAAAGAGAAAGGGACTCTAACATCAGGACTGTCATGTAGAGTTGTGCAGGCTGTTCACCGCGCAAAAGTATTCAACAAACCATGCACCCTGGCGTGGGGCCACATCCTCCGGCAGGAAGGGCACCTTCCTTAATTCACACAGAGACACCATACGGGGCGGCAGAGGCACGGTGTCTAAAAGTATTGTAAGTAGTAGAAAAGAGGTTTGCGAGTCAGCTGAGTAGGGAAGCACTTTGATCTTGGCCACTGATGTCATCTTGGCCATTCCATGTGTGTATTTCTTCACCTTCACGGGCGGAAAATGAGGTTGTAAGTCCTGACCTCTCATATAGCAGGGCTACCACCATGAATAAATTAATAAAGCATCATCTATTTGCTTAGCTCGGGTGCTTGGCATAGGGAGCTGATGTGGTACAGACAAACCAACAATGTTCTTTACCAGGAGCTAGCTTTGTGCCAAGATGACGCAGCTCCACAGCCTACAGGTGGCCTCTAGTCTCAGGTGCACCGCATGGGACTGTGATTATATCAGGGACTGCAAGGCCAAGGGCATCAAGAGCTCACAGTGTGAGAATCCAGGGACTGAGACAGTGAGAAACTGTTCGGAGTGACAATGACATCCCCACAGAACGCTGGGAGAACTGCCAGATGGACAGGGGCAGATGGGGAGAGGCCTCCAGCCTTTTTCAGTGACAAGATGTTATTTAGTCCCTTGAAGTCTTTTTTATTATGTATTTTTGGTAGGGATTAGAGCTGGGGACTATATTTCCTTCGAGGGCCTAGAAAGTATTTCGGCCACCAAGATCTGGGTCTCGCATGCAGGGAAGCAAAGCCTGGTGGCTACTTCTAGCAAAGTTTCCCAGTTCTTGTTCAGCTGACCACACCGGGTGCCTGGGGTGTGGGTGCTGCAGTTGCTGGATAAGGCTTTGTGAATGCTCTGCCTGTAAGCCCCGCCCACTGTGGAGGGGGAGCCCTGGCTCAGCACTTACCTCTCCACCCAGTTCTTGTAGCTGGGGATGTCCTTGGCGTAGAGCAGCTTGTTGGAGGGCGAGTCCTTGCCCAGCCGGTGCTCCGACGTGGAGCAGGAGTCCATGAAGGTCTGGGCCACCACGGAGAGGCAGGCGTCCGTGATGCTGTTCTTGTGGATGTCAAACACAAACTGGGGGTTCTTGATCATGTTGACCCAGAACCGCAGTGGCAGACTGTGTGGAGGGAAGAGGCAGATGGTCAGGAGAGATGGTGGGGCGGGGCTGTAAGCTGGTCTGGAGAGCTCTCTGGAGAAAAAGAGGCTGGGCACCAATCATTCTTAAAGGCCGTGTCTATGCCGCCAATTAACCTTCCGGGAAAATGAGGATCACCAAGGTCGAATTGCCCGGCCAGAGATCAATGCGCACGGGCACTGGAGGGGGCGTGACGCCAGCTGGGACTGCTCCGGCCAGTGTCGCCTCGGACAGAGCACAGGCTCTGGGGTCTGAGGAGCCGTGATGGGTGATGTGAAGTGGAATTTCTGACTCTCTGTTCCACTGTCCAACTCTTATGCCAGATACAAGGCATCTCCACTTGGCAAACTTTAAAGAATGGCCTGGAATCTAGGCTTTGTGTCACATTCTCTGCCACCCACAGTAGAACACGTCACACCCCTCTTCCCTGCCTGGGCACATCAGCTACATCAGCTTATTCCCACAGAGTGAAGGCAGTAGAGTGGAGCGGTTTAAGAGGAGCTGACTTGGCATCTCCAAGCTGGCTGGTTTAGAAAACCCAGCTTCATGGCCCCACGTCTGCCCTACTGTGCCCTCTCCTTCTCCCTCTTTCTTACAGTTGGCACCTACTGTCTACCAGGGACTGTGCCAGCAACAGGGGATATAGTGTGAATAAGACAGATCCTCTGCTGTCTGGTGGGTTCCAGGGAAGTCAGACATGTAATTGAGTACGCATACTGAGACCTGTCCATGCTAGAACTGAAGGGTGTGTGGGTGCATCATGGGACATGGGGAGGTGTCATCAAGTCCACCCAGAGGGAAGTGTCCAGATAGTCTTCCCAGAGGGAATGGCAGTTGACAGTTTGAGTTTTAAAGGTGCACAGCTGCTCCTTAGCTGGATGAGGCTTGGAAGAAGGGGTAGGGGGAGGAAAGCGCTGCTGGTAGGGGACTCAGCTAAACAGACAAAGAGCGGTGACACTGTGCATGGTGGTCTGCTGTCAGTCCTCTCTGTTGCTAGAAGGGGTCCCCAGTCATTGGGAGCAACCTACCCGCCTGCCCTCCGGGCTGTCCTCTGCTGGCTCTCCGATTCTGCGGCTTCCACCCGGCCACCGAGACGCAGGTGAGGAAGCCGGGTGGCACCAAGCAAGGGATCTCTGTTTCCTTCCCTCTGCCCCCACCTCCTCTCCTCCTGCCACTTCCCTGATGTTTTATTGTTGTTTTGGTTGCTGTTCTCTCTGTTGGTAGTAGTTATAATGTTCCTGTGGGTTTGGCTTGCCTCTCAGAGCTTAAACTCTCTGAATTACATCATTTCAATGCAGAGGGCACAATATTCTACAGGTGTGATATCTCCTGGCAGTCAGTATGTGCATGCAGCAAATGCTATAAATAAGTCAGGCCTCACCCTTGAAACGGCCAATCCATCAACGAGTATTTAAACTCCTACAGAGTGGGCATCGCAGGACGTGGGCAGGCAGCACTGGGTTCATCCCGGGAAATTCAGATGGGACATAAAAGGAGAGTGGTGACACCGGGGAGAAAGTTGGGGTCCCAGCAGCTGCCCGGGGAGACCGTGGCAGCTGGGGTCAGAGCCCTGGATGAAAGACTCCCAGCTGCCCAGCCAGAAGAGCCTCCAGTCCACATCTCCCTGATTCTAGAAGTCCCACTGGGAGGAGGGACCCTGAGAGTCCATCTTTGCTGCATGGTGGTCTCCCCTCAACACTCGCTCTCCTTAAGTCAGTTGTGCTGACAGGTAAATGAAACCCGGAAGCCAGGGCACCACACGGAGTCTCCTGCCTAATGAAATATTAGCATATTATTAACATTAGCGGTGGCACTAATCTCTGGTTGATTGCAGCCACTCGGGCTAAATGAGCAGGAGGTTTGTTTAAAAGCGAGAAGGTAGGAGAATGGTGGAGGAAGGTGGTGGGGAGTGAGTGAGTGACAACTTTGGCCAGGGATAAAGAGACAATCTCTTTCCAATCAGAGTCAATATGCAGATCCCATCACTCCTGGGCTTGCTGCTTCTTGCTGGGGCAGCGACAATGAGGGGTGGGGGTGTCCTTTGGTGAAAGACCCGGAGCCTGGGACTGCTGTCCACCGCCTGGCTTTCCTTCAAGGGGACTGAAGTTCTCTGAGAACTGAGGACTGGAGTACTCAGAAGAACTGGCTCAGAGAGAGACTGTACTCCCACCCCAAGGACACTGTGACGTCCCGTGGTGCCCTACCCCAGCAGGAGGCATGAGCTGAAACACACAGTTCAGACACTATTTCAGGTGATCTACCTATAACGTGCTACAAGGGCATGTAGGGATGTTTTGAAAACACCAGCTCTCCCCAGCCAGACCAGGAGATGTCTGCAGACCGCTGACATTCACAGAGGTTGGTAAATAGGAAAACTCACTGGCAGAGAGGAGCAAGTTCGGCAGGTGGGGATGTGCCCCTGGGAACAGCTCTAAGATTGCTAAGCACAACCTTAGCTGGCGGCAGGCAGGTGGGTTTCTTGTGAAGCTCTGGGCTGGTTGTAGGTGTCCCTGGCTAGGCCCTAGTGCTACGCCAGACCATGAACTTGGCCGACCTCCCTGTCTTGCCCCCTGCTCTTCCCTCACTCACCAGTTGCTCTTCCAGGTGTGGCGGACATGCGGGTCGTGGATGCCATGCTTATCTGCCTGCTCGTCCAGAAAGTCAAACATGTACTTGATGGCCAAGGGCAGGGCAGAGCCGCGGTGCGCCGTGCTGAAGATGGTCTCGAAGAGGTCGTCCACGAACTTCTGCAGGGTGCCCTGCGGAGGCAGCACAAGTTCACACACAGCTCCCGCAGGGAGCTCTCGGGATGGTGGTTCTACAGCCTGCCGCGCAGACGGGTTGGGAGGGCGGCGTGGAGCCGGGCCAGCTTGGGCGAAATCGGGTAGTGTGCGTATTCCATCTCCCCCGCCCCCTTCATCTGTCCCTAACAGCTTTAAATTTCCTCTGCACGTGGGAACTAGACATACCGCCGATGACCGGACCTCAGCAAGCCTTCCTCTGCCAACGACACGGATGGGCTTAACACCCTTTGGCGGTGTTATTTTAGCGCTTTTCTGAAATGCTAATGAACAACTCGCTCGGTCAGAGCAGACAAACACAATCTGCTGGTTTTGTTTGGGCACGGCTCGCTCCGGCTAACGAACAGTTACCCACTTGGCTGTGCAGAGAGCAGCCCGGGCCAGCCTCAGGAGCGAAGGCCTAACGGCAGGCTCAGAATGTCCCCAGAACCGGGATGAGAAACGGTGCTGCTATGGGGGCCCCCATCCGCGTCACTGGAGAGTGTACCTATGACACCCAGGGAGAGGAGTCGTTCTCTCAGAAGGATGGCAGAGGAACGTGAATAGATGCGGCTAGTGTCTCTGTGTTTGACAAAGGGCGCAGAGAAGGAAACAAAACCTCCGACTGCACAGCAGCACCGCCGTGTGGCTGGGGTTTGCCTGGAGCAGGGGGTTGAGAAGGATTCTGAGGTTCTGTGCTGGGAAGGAGCACTGGGCTGCTGAGCAGGGCCCACCATGCGTGGATAATGGAGGGGCACCAGCACACACACTGGGTCTTGGCGGCTGGGGCATCTCTGGGGGGTGGGGAGGTCCCTGCCTGTACCCACATGGGCCCCGCCCCCCTGTCTGAAGTCCATACCTTAGTGGCCAGTAGCCGTGTCAGATAGATTTCAGACACCATCTTGCTGCCCCGGTCACCCTCCTTCTGGTCCCCGTGCTCGTGGTTCTTCACCAGGTGCCACATCTTGACTCCACTCTCCAGGTCAGGGGTGATCATGGGTGTGCGTGAGCGGAGGCTGTCGGGACTGCCCGTGTACCGGATCATGTTTTCTGCCAACGCAACGGGCCATGCGTGTGAGGCCTCTCAGCCTTCCTCACTCGCAAAGCAGCCCCGCTCCAACCGAGGCCAACTTCTGTGGGGACCTTCCTGCAGCTTTCTGCCGCCGTCACCTTGGCGTGGGTCACTCCATTCCGGGGAACTGATGTGACTTTCCTGCCACCTCTGGGAAACTCTGGCTACTTCAGCCACACCATTTCCCTTCCTCCTCCACTTGCTTCTTGCCAGCCCTTAATTATTCAATTTGTAAAAATATAAGCTTGTCCTCTTTACACTTTTCCTTGTAAGAGTTCTCAAGTCATGTCTCGGGATGTGTTCTGTGTAGCCAATTAAGTACAAGCGTAAGAGCAGGTAACCTGTCTCCCTTAATGACTGTGGACCAGCCGAGTAATTGTCTTGTCAACTGCTCACCTTCACCCTCCGCTCTGGCCTGGGCCAGTTCCTCCCCCGTATTTGCTGAAATGTGAAGTCTGGTGAAATGAGTGGTGAGCAGGAAAAGAGATGACAGTCCTACTGTGTGTGGGCACTGCTCTGGGTTTTCTTCTATTGATTTTCCGGAATGAGCCTGTGACTTTGGTAGTTTTTTTCCCAAGCCCTGTTTTGCTGGTAAGAAAAGCGGGTCTCACAGCGGCCAGGCAGCTGGCCCCGTGGCACACAGATGGCGGAGCAGGGCGGCACCTGGGCTTCCAGCCCACAGCCAGTGCCCTCCCCCAATGACTGCCACAGAGCCAGGGGCCTGGGGCCTGTACCTTCCCTTACATGCTTCATAACAGTGTGACCTTTACACGCTGGGCAGCCTCTGTGCCTCTGAGTTATAATTTGCTAATCTGCATAATAGGGGGAAATAATTATTTAATGTACTGGGTTGTTAGGAACTTGACGCACGACGATGAGTATCAGTAAGTGAAAGCATCTTCTTGTCTGTAAGATGCTCACGCAGGTTAGAGTTTCTGCCTGTTCTGGGGGTGGGGGTGTAGGTTCTGCTCCTTCATCAGAGTTCCCACCCAGGACCAGGGGCCTCGTCCCCAGCCCGGCTCTCCTCTCCTGTGCTCAGCTTGCCCGCCTCACCCCCCAACTCCCTGCCCCTGGGAGTCCACTGCCTTCCAGGGGCACTGCCGTCCCGACAGCAGCTGCTTGGGGCACCCTCTCCTCTGCAGGGCAGCTCCGTGAACTCACCGTATTTACTTGCCGAGGTCCTGGAGACCGTGGAGTTGTTCACTGCGTTATAGGCCGTCACCTGCTTGGACACTAAAGCCACCACAGAGCCATCTGGCACCTAGGGGGGAAAAGCTCATTAGGGGCTGGACGCAGAAGCTCTGCCACCCCAGCAAGTGTGGCCAAACCAGGGTTAACTTGGTCCTCAGGGGTGGTCAGTGCCTCGGCACAGAACTAGGGGACTTGGGAGGCTGTCGGCTCTCCTCCGAGTGACACAAGGCAGATCCGGATACTGCATAGTTTTCTGTGCTGGGACTCACTCTTGGAGAGACTCTGGCAAGGGCTTCTCCCTAGCCCCCTCTCTCCCGATGCTTCCCTGAGAGCACCCAGCCTTAAACTCCAGCGACCATGCTGGAAAGGGCCCAGCCACCTATAACACTCAGGCTTGCTGATGGATCCCACACTGGGAACCGGGAGCCTGTTTCTCTTGCGGACTCTGCCAGTGTCCTGCAGGAAGCATGCCGGTCAGCATCCTATCTAAAAGGAGGCCAGGGTTTCCTGGCTAGAGAGCATTAGTTTTCTCTGGGTCACTGAGGGAACATGAGGTGCTGGTGAGGAAGTGGAGTTTAGGGCTTGGTGTCTAGTCAGGGCAGGGGGACCCTGTTATTATTCCAGGACTGCCAGGGCCCTGGAACCTGCCCCTCCTCCCTTCCAATCGTCTCACCTGGTAATGCGCCAGGGTGTTCAGTCGCTTCCAGTCATTCTCTATCTTGGTGGTGATGTCTTCATCCTGCAGGATCATCCTCGCCCCGCTTCCTTGTCGCCACTCTGCGGAAAGAGCAGCGGCAGTTCAGAGAGGCCCTCGGGCCCCTCCGTGGGGGTCCTGAGGCCTCCTGTGCAGGCACCCACACAGCCCATCTCCAGGGGCGTCCATGGACAGACTGGGGCTGGCAGGTGCTCCCTGAAGAGGGGGCGCAGGAGCTGTCACTGGAGAGAGGCCCCGAGCTCCAGTTCTGGTTTTCCTCCCAACAAACCATGTGAAGGAACAGGAACAACATCACCTGTCCCGCCCTGCCCACCTGTTCTCTGGGAGAGGCCACCTCTGCAGAAGTAGATACTTAGTAAATATTGGCCAGATGAACGAGGCAGGTGGCAGCTCATAGAAAAGCGCTACGCAATGCAAGGTGGCACCATCACACCACACTCTCGTTCCTTTGATGGCACGGTCTTGGAGCTAATGAGACCGAGGTTGCAGGTCCGGCCACTGTGCACCCCATTCCCATTTCAGGGGTGTGTCCTGCCCTCAAAAGCCAGCGGGTGGGTCACCCTTGGCAGGGAGACTGGGTAAAAGTGTGTGGAGAGATCAGCAGAACCTATTCTCAGAACAGGAACAGCCTCATCCCACAAAGCTGATGTGGATAACAGCATCTCGGGACCTATCCCGCACCTAATTAGCTGATGCTGTAGGTAGATACTCAGACCTCCACACTCTCCTCATGGGCCCAGACACCTACAACACACAGGCTGGCTGATGGATCCCACATGGGGAAACCGGAGACTGCTTCTCATCAACCGAATCCCACTGGCACGCGCAGCACGAAATCACGTGGACCTGGAGAAGTGCACGTTCCGGTCTTGAAAAGTACACGCACGGAGACCTGGTGCGTGCCAGACACACCAGCTCTTGTGCGCGTGCACATACACACCCCCACACACGCACATACGCTCACGCCAGAAAGGAAAACAGCCTTTTAAAATCAAACGCAACACATGTTCCAGCCAGGAAGCCAGGAATCTGGTTTCCAGGCAGCCACGACTGCCCTCCACACCTCACAGATGCTGATGCTTATGAAACGTGCAGGGCGCTGGGATTTGCAGAGTGCAGTCCGGGGCTGGAATGAGTTACCCGCAGTCCTTGCCTGACCCCGCCATGGGTTTTTCCTATGGCCCACAGGGACGCATTGCGGACTCCTTCTCTTCGTTCGCCTCCGGTCAAGGCTGCGCGGTGGGTCCGTGACCACAGTACACCAACTCCTTCCTGCCTTGTGCACTTGGCGTGGCCAGTGCTACCGATGAAAAAGCAGGCCCAGGGGTGGGGGGCACCTGCCCTGAGATGTAGCAGAGATGCGTCTAACACCCAAGCCCATGCCTCCAGGTCCTGGGCTCACCTGCTGTCTTGTTTAAGCCTCATGTACCGTCCGACTGTCTCAGAAATGTTTTCATTATATTTTCATAAGGATGCCACACTGTTCACTGGAGCAGAGGAGCCCTGATAGGCCTCTGGGGGCCGCCCATCACTCACTGCTGCTGGTGGCATGCTGGAACTCATCACTGCGGCTAGGGCCCCCGGGCAGGTAGGGTGGTGAGCAAAACGAAAGCACCTGGTCACTAGTATTTTGTTTGTTGTTGTTGTTGTTTGGTTTGTTATCAGTTTTAAAATCTTTTGTAGCTATGTATGGATGTGTGGATGCACGTCTTTTTCAGTGGCTGGGACAAAAGAAGGGGAATGTCTCCTGGCTAGTTGGGAAGCTGACAGGTGGTTCTCTCAGATGCTGGGGAAGCCCAGCCTGGCCCGAGGACCATGGTGGTGCTTTGCTTTATCCCAGCCAATGGCAAAGCCTCTTGCGTCTCCCATGGTTGCCTGGTGGACAGTGCCTGGGCCATTCAGTCAGAGGTTGCATGGGGGTGGGGAGACGGACAGGGGACACAGAAGGCAGTGTTCTGCATTCCCCACACAGGGCCTAGAGGAGAAGCAGGGGCTAAGCTCTGGACACCAGGTTCCACTGGCTGGACCCATGGGAGAAGGAAGTCTCCGCCGAAGTGGCTGTGGCTTTGCCTAGACTCCATGAGGAAGGCGCCAGCTGAGCACTGGCGTCCTGCTTTGGCAGCGGCGCCGGCACCCTTGCTGATGGAGTCGTGTATCTCAGTGGGGTCTGAACAAGCCACATGGCCTGACACACTGAACGATGACAGTGTCGTTAGAATACAGCTAGGTGCCTAGCAGCGGGGCTAGCCCTGCACCTGGGGCAGAGTAAGTACTGGATGAGCCTTTATTAAAGGAACAATGAGTAAGTGGGTGAATGAATGAATGACGGGGAAGAGTGAGTAAGCGGGTGTGTGATGTGGCCCCTTCTCCAAGTCGGAAACCAGGAAGTCTGACTGTGAGTTGGTGCTCCGTGGTACACAGACAGGGGGCTCAGTCAGAGGTGCACGGTGAGCTACTCTGTCAGCTACTCGGGGCACAGGATGATCTGAACTCCTCGGAAACACAACCAGGCATGCCCATGGCCAGAAATAAAAGATCCCTTAAATTATTGTTACTCCTCCTTCCAATTTTACGCCTGGGAAATTAAAGAAACAGGTTGGGAAGACAGACCTCGAGGTCACTGTCCCCAGCCACAGCTCATTCTGCTAAGCAGCTGAGTTCTCTCCCGAGGGCACTAACTGGGCTCCTCCTCTGCGTGGGGCCCTGGACGAGGTCATCAGGACACAAAGACAGATGACTGGAGGCCCCGGGCTCTGGGTGTCCTCAGCAGGAAAGGAAGACGTGGACACAGCTCGGGGTATTGCAGCAAGGCCAGGCCCGCCACATCCGTGCGCCAGCCCGGCGTCCGGAGTGTGGGGGGAGGGAGACCGAAGGCTGCACTGGAACCCGGAGCCGCAGATACGCTGTGATGCTGGTGGGTGGCTGCGTCCACTCAGCTCCATAATCAGAGCTCCAGGAACCCACGGGCGCCACTGGCAGTGTAGCTCGGGCCATAGCTCATTCCCTTCCTCACACACAAGCTGTGCTGGTGGGGTGGACACAGGCCTTCCCCTCTGGCTGCGGTGTGCGGGCAGTGACGATAGGCAGTGGGCAGCAGCTTGGCCAAGGGCAGGGGGGAAGCGTGCTCTTCACCGAGGCCGGCGCTTGGTCACAGGTGTGGAGGCTGTGAGGAGACGTGTCCTGGCGTCCCAGTGTCCCACTCCTGCAGCCCCTCCAGCCCCTCCAGCCCTGGCTCTGATGGGGTAGCAGCGGGCCGTGGCGGGGCAGAAACTCTCGTCTTTGGGCATTATCCCAAAGTGAGAGATGTTCTCCCAAATACTAACATGAGCATGGTGAGCTGGACTCAAGAAGGGGAATAGGTGGCCTTGCTTTTAGCTCTCTTGAGCCTGCTATTTTTGTGGCCCTTTATACTGAAATAGCCGATAAGTGAAAAAGCAAAATCCTCAGTGCCAGCCCCACACGGGTCCCGGTGAATGAGGCCCAGACGGATGAGAGCCTGGGGTTGGCAGCTGCACCCACAGGGCCAGCAGGAAAGAAGCAAGGCCACGGGTAGCTGGCCGACGGAGCGGAATGCAGGTGGGAACGGCATGCCATCGGAGGGCAGACGGTTCTCCAGCACTAACTAACTTAACTGGACTGGCATGGAAATTTCTGCCTAAAACATACTCTTCTCTGCCCAGGGTCCTTAGTTTTACCTGCTGGTCAGAACACAGTTCACGTCCATGTTTATCCACCTTCCTTCTGCCCCTGGCCAGCCATGGCCTCTATTTCCCCAGACCCATTATGGAATGTCTCAGGAGAACCAAAGTGGCGGAGAGGGCTGGGCTTTCTGGAGCATTTAGCGCTGGCGCTCCAGGAGCCAAGGCGGGGCCAGGAAAGGCCAAGGTCCAAGGCCAAAGCACCTGGCTCCTCCCTGCCCCAGTAGCAGTCCATCCCCTGGGCTGCATGGCTGGTTTCATGGAATCTCATCCCTACCCAGCAGGAAAGGACCCCCAGTACGGGCTGGGCCAGCTGAGGGTGAGGCAGGCCTGCCACCTTCAGATCAAGGACGGCAGCCTGGTGACCTTGGCCGTGCATGTGGCTGGTAAGCCTCACGAGGCCCCACGCATTGGGCTATGGGCACTGTTGCTTATTCACATGTGCTTAGTTTTAACAGCAGTTATGAAAATCAGTAGAACCCAGGTCTTCCAATCCTGCATTCTCCTCCCAAGAGTGTTCTCCACCAGATAGGCTCCTCCAGGCTTGCCTATGAAAACAGCCCTAAAAATATCTCCCTTTTCTGCTCACACCTTGCTATATATGCGGTGACCCCGTTAGAACAGCCCATGAAAATGCGATAATACGGTCAATAGCCACTGTCCTCCGGGAGAATGCCCAGCCTCCAGGACAGCTCTGCCTGCCTTGGGCACAGTGAGAGACTGGAAAACACCTCAAGGCGCCAAACGACATGAGGCACCAAGCCTGGTGGCAGCCCCATGGAACCCTGAGACGTAGGGACCCCTCACAGCGCCTGCTCTGGATGGGGTCCCATCTGATGAGAGGCGCCTCTCGCAGCCGCCATGTTGGACATCCAGGTCCTGGAGGTCTTGGAGCTGCATTCTCACATCCTCACTCCGACACAGTCTCCTGAGTGCCCATGGTGTGCCAGGCTCTGCGCCAGCAGGACATGGCACAGAGGTCAACACGGAGACAGAAGAAAAGCCGAAGCCCCTGCAGGGCTGCCTGGGTGCCAGGCCGTGCAGGGGAACCATGAGTCAAGGGCTCTTGGTGATGGTGATGAGAGCTGGATGGGGGTGGGAGGAGGAGCAGGGTCTGTGGGGTTGGGGGAGGGGAGGCTGCCTGGGCTGAGTGCTGAAGTGACAATAGCCTTTTGCCTCACTTAGCATGGGGACAGGAGTTCCGGCCCAAAGGTGCCATTTATGTGACGCTTCTAGGGATCCATACAAGTGCACCTTTGTGGGAGACAGTGGAAAGAAGAGGCTGGAGAGGCACACGCAAGTCAGGAAGTGCGATAAGGGCGATGTGGCACGCCATGCTGAGGCGTCTGGGGTTGAGCTGAAGGCCACAGAGACAGTGGGTTAGTGAGACAAGGAGGGGGGGCCACCAAAGACAGCTGCCCTCAGGCCTGGGGTAAGGCAGTGGGGCAGGGATGTAGGTGTCGGGACGTCCAGGAGACAGAGCAGGGAGTGCTTGGAGATTCTAGGGGGAGAGCAGCTGAGAGCTCCATGGCGCGCCCCTGAGTTTGTGAAAAGGTATCTAGGGAAAAAGTGGGATGGGACAACTGTAATAGCATAATCAATAAAATATATTAAAAAAAAGAAAAAGTGGGGGTTCATCTGCAAGCTGACCCCGGAAGGAGATATCAGAACCCAGTACAACACTGGCCCAGCTCACTGAGAGGCAAATCCTCCCCCAGGGGCACAACCCCCCACTAGCTCTGACCCTCGTGGCACGTGGGAGCCATGGCACACACAAGTGCATGTGAACACATGTGCACACAGATGCATGCATGCACACATTCACTAACACATCCCGTTTCACCCAGGCAGGGGACCTGGAAGGCTTTATGACAACCCCACCCCTTCCAGCCCTGGTTCAGTCTTTTTACAACCATCTGTGCTCGACCCATCGAGGGAGCTTTAGGAGGAACTGACCTCAGAGGACAGGGGAGGAAGGAGATGCCACAGGCTGGTTAGAATCGGCTGAGTCAGCTCTCACGAGGACCCACAGGATGGGCTGCGCTCCACCCCGGCCACCTTTCCTCAGCTGGGGCCACGGAGAGCGGGCGTTCACCAGGGGCACACACCAACCCCGCAGAGCCCACTCTACCTCCTGCAGCAGGGGCCTGCGCAGGAATCTGGAGAAGGAGACCTGACTCCACTGCCGCACACCTGTCAGCAGGTGAGATCAAGGAGGCGCCTGGCGGAGAGCGTGACAACCTCCGCCCCCGGCCACTCCACAGTGCAGGGCAGGCGTCACGGAAGAGCTCAGTGTCACGGAGAGCAAGGTCTGAAAACCTGACCTGGGAGCGGAGGGTGCACCATCTCAACAGTTTTTGTTTAAAAAAAAAGAGATTGTATGAGAAATTAAAAGAAGAAATTCCTAAACAGAACTGTGCCGCCTGCATTTTAGGCTCTGGGTCTTTGTAAACGGTAAAGCACCCCGCACTGGCTAGCTGTTGCTCTTTGGGAAATGCAGGAGTTAAAGGAAAAAGGTTGTGCCATGCCACTCGGTTAAAGGAGATGAGCTAGAGCTTAAAGGATATGCTTGCATATGGAACACAGAGACTCCGGTGTCACTTCAGCAGTGAGCTGGGTCAAAGAAGAGTTAAAAAGGCAAGTGGTGGGCGGAGGAAGGAGGAAAGGTGACCTCGGTATTCACATGCATGGCACCGAGAGAAAAGCTAGCTCTGACCTCTCCACCAGCTCCTGCCCCGCAGCCCGGTGCCCTGCTCCGGGCTCCCAGCACAAAGGACAGACACACTCACAATCCAATTTGTTACACTTCCACCTTCCAGGGGAGGGGGAGGTGAAATAAGAAAGAAAAAAATCCCATTATCTTTATCTGTCCTTCCCATCAGGTGCAACGGAAAATGCAAACTGGGGAGACAGCTGCTGTGAACTCTTTATATTTCACTCAGAAGATAGTGTATCTTTCTATTGCATACAGGAATTACTTATTTGAAAAAATACATCCTTTCAGCAGGACTTGAATGGCAAGACAGAGGGGGTGGCGGAGTTCCGGGGGCTATTGATAGAGCATTTGCATTAAACCAGAGGCATCTCTGGAGGTCAAGGCCCGCTGCGGAGGATGCGCGGGCGGAGGTGGGTGTTCTCTCCACCTGCCCGTTGTGTGGCCTGGCGCACACTGTGCTTCTCTGGGCTGCGGGTCCTTGTGTGCAGTGGGACAGAATGGTGCCGATTATTTCCTCTGGGGAGTGTAGGGAGGAGACAGAGAGTCCCATGGCTCAGAAAGAGGGGTATCCTGCCTTCCGCTACTGTGGGGAGAAATGAGGACTCTTCCTATTCCCATTGGTACCCCCGTGCCTGGCACAAGCTTGCCTGTTAGGATACGCTGGGTGAAGAGTTTAGAAAAGCAAGGGGTGGCAAGGGACACAAACCTGGTGAGGACAGCCTCACGCAGAGCAGAGCAGAGCAGGGGCAGGGGGGCCTCGGCACTGTCCTCTGAGGGCTCCCAAAGGCCGGCTGCACCAGCACAGTCCCCACCCCTGCCGCCTGGTATCCTCCCTAGATGCCAACAGACTGACATGCAGGCAGGCCCTGGGTCCTTCACTTCGGCTCCCATGATGGTAACTTTTGTGTGTCATCTTGGCTGGGCCATGGCATCCAGATCTGTGGTCCAGCGTTATTCTGGATGTTTCTGTGGGGGAGTTTTTAGGTGACATTAACATTTAAATTGGTGGACTGTACATAAAGCAAACTGTCCTCCATAATGTGGGTGGACCTCACTCAGGCGAAGGCCTTAGATAACAAGGGACTGACCTGCCAGAGCAGAGGAAATTCGGCCGGCAGAAGGCCTTTGGACTTGAACTGCCGCACTGGCTCTTCCCTGGGTGTGCAGCCTGCATGCTACAGACTGGATGTGTGTGTCCCCGAAGTTCACATGTCAAAACCTAACCCCCAAATGACGGTGACAGGAGGTGGGGCCTCTGGGAGGTGATGAGGTCATGAGGGTAGAGCCCTCAGGAATGGGGTTAGTGCCCTCATCAAAGGGACCCCAGAGGATCCCTTGTCCCTTCAGCCAGGTGAGGACACACAGTGAGAGGTGCCAACTAGGAAGTGATCCTCACCAGATACCAGATCTGCCAGCTGTTGCTTAAAGCCACCCAGTCTGAGTCATGTCACAGCGGCCTGACCAGACAGAGCCTCCGTAATCACGTGAGCCAACTCCTGACCTTCTGTCTGCCCACCTACCTACCCGAACACGTGAACTTGCACCTCCTACCTGTACAGGTGTGTCTCTCTGGGGAGCCCTGACTAGTACAGCTCCCCACCTCGGTTCCCTAAAGCCCCGAAAAGTCTGGCGAAGGCGGGGCGGGGCAGAAGTGGGGACCTTCATTCTAAGGATCAACGCGCCAAATGTCAGGACCCAGGGGCTAGGCCATGCCGGGAGCCACCAGGGTGACGCAAGGCAGAGGAGGGCGTGGGGACCAGATTTACTTGGGGACAGTTTCAGCAGTAGTTTAAAATGCCTTTGCTTCCTTCTGAGCTGCCCTGGGACAGGTGTCCTTGCCTGGCCAGGGGCCGATGTCGGGTGTGGGGAGGCATCTCTGCCCAGCGCCCCGAGTTGGGGGAGGAGGAGGTCTGGGGAGGGGGAGGTGGGGAGGCGTGGCTGTCCCGCCTTTGCCCACGTGTGTGGCTGAAGGAGGCCTCTCCTTGCCTGTGTGTTACACTTCCCTCTGGCATAGATTAATTTTTTATAACAATCACACCTTACACCTGTAAATTGCTTTTAGTCTTTCAAAGCACTTACACCTACAGGATGGAAAAACTCTGCTCTCGGCGGTCTTGAGGCTGAACCTAATTGCGCAGAAGAAGCATTCGGGCCTCTGAGGGGCCCCACTTCCTGTGTTACACCATGCCAATGGGCTTTGGTAGAAAGAAGGCCGGAGCGCTGGAGGCAGCTCTAAATGCAGGGTTTAATTTAAGAAAAAACGGATGTGCCGCAGAAAAACACCCGTCCTTTAGGCCTTTGTTAGTTCATCGTGACTAGGCTACCCCAACACCCTGGGGCTCTTCTTTGGCTTCTGCCCGTCATCTGTCCCAGCCGTGGAGGCCTTGTCCCCCCAGGGTGGCCCCTGCGTCCTCCCCAGCAGCACCTTTGATAGGAGAGGGGGCCTCTTTGCTCTCTTCGTACCTGGAGTGTGAGTATGGACCCTCCCCCCGCAAGCAGATGGCCTTTCCCTGGCCTGAGCAGCCTCTAGCTTGACAGAGCACACCCCTCAGGCAGGTCCCGGGTGCCGCGCAGCTCGGGCTGCCTTCCCTCCGCGTGGATGCAGGACTGGGCTGCGGCTGAGCTGGGGCTGCGGCCTCCACTCCAGATGGTTTATCACTGTGGCTGTGGGGGGCCTGATTTCTTTCCATCAACCACCTGCTTCGCTGGGCCTGCACCCCCAGGCCTTTTAAGGGAGCAATTTTCTAAAGTTAATAAGGTGGGGAGGCCTGGTCCTGAGCTGCATCTACCAGCCACGCGAGTGATCTCTCTCTGGGCAACCAAGCTGGCCCAGGAGGGCTGACGCCTGACTCTGCTCTGAGAGGACTCTGCCCTCCTGAGTTCCACCCCAGGGTGTCTGTGCTCTTCCCCACCCATCACCAGAGGAGCTCCAGGGCACAGCCACATCTCGGTGCTTCGGGTGGAGGCTGGAGCAGACACTCGGTGCTCCCCCCCGTGGGAAATCACCCCATTCCCAAGCACCAGAAGCACACTGTCTGTCTGTCAACACAGGAGCCCCTCCTGGGCTCTCCACCACTTTTCCAAACTCGCCTTCTAGCACGAAGGCCCCCACAGCAGCTCCTGCTCTCGGCCGCACTGTGTCAGAGCTGCCCTCCCTCTATGTTGTAGAGAGGGACCCTGAGAAGCCAAGTGTGACCATGGCCATGGCTTCCTTAAAAAACTAAAGGGCGGTGGATGCTCCCTGGGACAGCCATTGTGGAGCAGCCCACTTAGTTGTCTGGGGGTGGGGGACACAGACGGGGGCAGGGGTCTTTCTTCCCAGTGATGTTTTGTCCCCCACTGGTTCTGCAACAGGCCCCTTCCCTTCATCGGCCTGTGTGATCCTCACGGCAACAGAGTCACAGCATGTGGACACAGATGTCCGATCTGACTCCAGGGACCAGTGCCGACCCCCACCACCAACTTTAACATTTCTTCCCTCCCTCCCTCCTTCCCTCCCACCTCCCTGCTTTCCTTCCAGGAACGACACACACAGACATGCTCGCCCACTCTCTCTCCCCGGGCATCCGAGCTCTAGGCGTGGGGCCAAACACATCCCGCCAGGAGCCCTGCCCGAGGAGACGGGGTTAAGTGAAGCAGTAAAAACTGTGGTGAATGAGCAGAACTTCCTGGTCCTGAGTCTTTGGGCATCATAATTTGGGTGGGGCACTGCAGTGGGAAAGGGTGAGGATTTGCTGTGGATTTTAGAAACTAGCACAGATGCCCGCGGCTTAGCTGAAGCCAGCTTCGAGGCCAGATGGGTAGATTAGGGGCCTCTGGAGGTCCTCCCTCCCCTACGTTGCCACAGTTGCCCAGTCGCAAGCTCATACACCCACCCATAAATGCCCTTCTCTCCACGGCCAGGATCTGCAAACAGACGCACGCCGTTTCCTTACGAGTGTTATTCTCCCAACCAGTACTAGCAGCAGCCACCGATGACTGTGTGTGTACCGGGGCCTGGCACTGCATTCCAACGCTGTACATGCATCTCATTTCATCCTTACAGTTCGGCGGGTACTACTATCTCCATTTTACAGGCAAGGAAACTAAGTCACAGAAAGGTTAAGCAACTTGACCTCAGTCTCACAGCTAGACTTGGGGGCCCAAGGACTCAAATTCAGGTGTGTTTGACACTGACCCATTTGCCAAACTGCCTCTCTCCAGCCCTGGTCTCTATGGGGGGCTCCCTGCAGGGGTTTCCCCAGGAAGATTCCTTATTAAACACTCAAGCAAGTCGTAACTGGGTCTACGTACAGCTGGCCCTAAGTGGCCTTGCCCTTGTTTATGTAGGCTATGCGATCTATTCATGGAACATTCAGATACAATGCCATCCCGCTCCCCACTAGGCTGCCAGAGCTCATTTTTCTCTACTCTCAACTCCATGCTCCATCGCTGACCCAGATCCCTCATGCCTTAGGTAGTCAGCAAAACTCACAGGCACAGAACAGAGGGCAAGGGCAGAGCCTGGGGGCACAGCGAAGGCAGTGGCAAGACCTTGGATCACACAGACTGAGACTACACGCCCCTCAGTGCAGAGAGGACGCCTCCACGCCTGCCCCTCAGCTCATCCAAAGCCTCCGGAGGCAATCGATGACCAGCAGATGGTAGCCCCTCTCTGCCTATTGCTCACTAAGTGGCCATGAAGGTGCACCACCCACCCTGGGCTCCTAGGGGCCGGGTGAGCCTGCTCCGTGCACCCTGGCTCCCCCATTGAGTGACAGATGCTCCTGACCAATCACAAGACAGCCCCCGGGTGGACAGTGTACTCACCCAGGTCCATGTCTGCAGCCTTGGGCCGGTGGGAGCAGGGCACATTCTTGAAGATGGCGTCCAGGATCTTCTCCTTGACCTGAGTAATGGTGTCACAGTTGAGGATCTTCACTGGGACCTCGGGACTGTTGGCATTGTCTGGGTTGACACAGCTCAGGACCTGGGGGAGGGGGAGAGAAGAAGGTGGGGGAAGGGCAGCAGGCTCTTCCCAGCAGCATTGCGGACTCCTGTGCTCACCAGCTCTGCCTCTGCACACGGTTGGACTGGACAGGGGTGGGAGAGCCCAGCCCAGCTGTGTTCCCACCAAGCCCTCTGCCCTTCTTGTCCTACAAGCAGCGGGAAGGTGAGGTGACTTCAGTGTCATTGCAGGAGTAGGAGCTGCACACTTGACAAAGGTCATTAAAATCCTGATTTTTTTCCCCAAGAAGAACTATGTCCAAGCAGGAGGAGGCGTGAGGGGAATCTGCATGAGACTGGACAGGAACGCATGCACACGTGTGCTCTCTACTCATACACGTGCGCACACACAAGGGTGCATGCCCAGACCCTCGCCCACCTCTGAGACCCCCAGCCACATCTGTGTGTGTCAGCAGTCTGCCTGTCTGTCACTCGCTGTAACACACACACTAATGTGACTCTGGCGCCTTTCTCACAGGACTTTGTAAGATTCAGGTTTGTGAGAGTTTCGGGATGATCGAAGTTGGCAGAGGCTTGGAGAAGCATAACGTGTTCTTCAAAAATAAAAATTTCAGGTTCAGGCCACCTGAGATCCCTTCCTGGCTCTGAACCTGAAGTCTTGTGCTGGGGGAAGAGGGCACCCTGGCTGGGGACCTCAGTTTCTCTTTTTGGAACTAGCTGGAAAAGTTAAGACTCTGCTTAAAGCACCAAACTCTATCCTTTCCTTTAAAACTGTCTGGGCTGTTTCCAAAGACTTTTCTTCTTGGCTGTTTTCCGAGTGGGCCCTCTCTCCGTGGACGAGACTGGGTGGGACCCTGGGTGGGCCACAGTGGGGTGGGTGGGTGCGGTGGGGTGCAGGTGCTGTCTAGTGGCCGCGCCACCCCCACCATCCCTGGGCCCGCAGCCCGAGCCCTCCCTCTCCGGGCTCTCACTGCGTGCCCCCACCCCCACCGTCCCCAACTGCAGGTCTGGTGTGTGGACTCGGACAGCAGCCTGCCCCACCCCCACCAGCTCCTGCTGCATGTGGTGGCAATCAGAACCCGGCCCGGACGCCTGCCTTTCATTAGCGGCCAGACTGCTATGAGCTCAAGTGGGAACATGCTTCTTCCATTAAGATGAAAAAAAAAACCTCCTAAATCTATAAAACCAAACTCCTTCATTTTTGAAATGTCCTAATCTGAAAACAATGGTGGGAGGAACTCTGAACCACGTGCCTCTCAGAGTGTCCTCTCCCAGCCGCTCTGCCCTTTAAAAGCCTCCCCGGCCCTCCTGGCCCCTCTGGGAGCCCGGTCTCCCTGCTGTCCTGTGCTCCGGGCCAGTGGTGGGGCGGCCTGGCCTCCCCTAGGCTGCAGTGCAGCTTGTTCTGGGCCCCCTCCCTGAGAGACCATGAGGACAGGCTGTCGCCTGAGCGTGCTCTCCTGACACTTCTACTTGTGCCCGGTCCACGGTGGCCATGTGACAACCCCGTGGGAAGCTCACAGCACCCAGAGAAGCAGCAGTGGCCCCGCTGAGGGACAGGGTTCCCCAACCACCGGCCACGCCACAGCTCCGGCCAGAAATTCCCTTCGCACCTCCACTCCCATGCCCCTTGGCTAGTTTCTGAGCAAACTTTTTTCTGCTGGGTCAGTGTTTCTCACACTTCAATGAGAATAGGATCACCAAAGTGTTTGTTAAAATGCAGATTCTGACTCAGAGGTCTAGCAGGGTGCTTGACATTCTGCATTGTAGCAGGCTCTTGGGTGATCATCTAGCATTGAGCAGACCCCCAGGGGGGGCCGATGGGCACTCCCAGCCGCAGGGCCCTGGTCCACGTTCTAGTATCAATGCAATTACCCACTCAACACTTAAGTGGGGCAGCTGCTATAGAGTGACCCGTCCCCGAGCCAGTCAGCACCTGTCTCAATCTCCGTGGTTTCCCCCCCTGCCAGGAACACGGTTACCCTCAGTTCACCCAGCGCACCCTGGGCTCCACCCACCACGGCCAAATTCCGTGACTTTCTGTCTTTTCCCGACCCCTTCCTCCTGCAGTCTCCTGTCACCCCCCCATCCCCCCACCCCTGTCTACTCCTTTAACAAGCCTAAAGGTGGCTGTTAAATCTCCCTGCAGCCAAATTTCTTCTCTGGGCAAAACAATTGCAATTTCTTCCCCCCTGGACTCTCTTCCCCAGGGGTTTCCAACTTCCTGATGTCCCGCCCTGACCCCTCCCACCTCCTCACATTCTCTGTAAGCGAGCCTGAGCTGGCCCTGCTAACAATACTCCGGCCTCTGGAATAAAGGGTCCTGCAATCTGGGCGCAGAGCATTATGACAACTCATTGTGTTGGATTCAATGCTGGGGAGCCTCTGATGAGAGGGGAGAGAAAGGGAGCGAAGGCAGAGAGATCAGGCAGGAGACGTTCCAACAGCAGTTCTAGCTCATTAAGAAGTCTATTCAGGCCTCTATTTTTGGAAGGATTTTTTTCCCTTTCCCATTTTAGTCAGAGCCTCTGACTCCCCTCCACAGCACGCCATGCCTGCAAGGAAGCAGGGGCCCGGGTTCCACACTGCTCCTTCGAAGCTCAGCGACCGAGCCAGTCCTGGCAGGTCCGTTAGGATGCGATTGGGCTTCCCGGGCCTCTGAAGATGGGGTAGCACAGGTGCGTCATGGTCGCCTCGCTCCCAGACAGCAGGAACACCTCTGCTCAGAGCGGCAGGGACGGTCCCCGAGCTGGGATCCTCCCTGGCTCCCTGGCCCTGTCTGGCTCTGCCATGCCCGGCCTGCCTTGTGCCTCATCTCCCCACTGTGTATTTTAAGTCCCATCTAGTCTCTGTCTTCCTCTCTTGGGCACCACGGCAGCATCAGCCCCGGCACTCAACTTTTTTCTTATTTTCTCTTTCCCTCTCTCCACTCCCTCTGCGTTTCCCTATGGAAGTCCTGCTGGGAGAACACTACTCTTCCAAAGCTGCCTGAGCCCAGGCTCCCAGGCCTGGAGAGACGGGGCAGCCAGTGGACAGGCCTGGTGGGAACAAGGCAGCCGGGCTCTGGGAGCCGGCAGCCGTGAGCGCTCACCCCTCCCGGGCTCAGCCCCTGGCACACCTACCCCCCCTCATCCTCAGCACAACTTTGGGAGCTCCGGGGTATTATCATCTCTGTTTTAGAAGGTTCTAGTGTTACTCCCATTTTCTTTCAGATAAACCCCAACTCAGAGAGATGAAGGCTAAGATTAACCTAAACCACCCAGCTGGTCAGAAGCAGAGTTGGGGCTCCCACCCTGGTCTGCCCGTTTCCAGCCCCACACTCCTACATGCTGACCGGTGTCGTCTCCCAGGGTGGCGGTTTCTGTCAGGAGATGGCGTCTAACCTCGATGGAGGGGAGGCCCCCATTCCCTGGACAAACGCCTTCATCACTAGGTACTCTGACCTCACATTGTACATGTGAGGGTCACGCGCCTATTTCAGCTTGACCCACTGGGCAGAGGTGGGCTTCCGAAGCACAGGGAACTCTTCCTGGTTTCCGCTCCTTCGTGCCCCGACCCACTGTCTGCATGGAAGTGTCCCCTCTCCTGGCTGGGAGCACTGATGAGAAAGGAGGCATTCTTTCAGGGGGGTCAGTCAGTCAGTCAGCGGCCAGGAGGGGCCTAGGGCCCCAGAGTTCAGCGCACTGGCCTGGAACCCCACTAGTGTCTTGGTGAAGTGTTGATCAGGTGTGTCTGAGCTCCTGGTCTCCAAACCCAGAAGCCCTGGTGTGGTGGTACAGAGGACACTGGGGTGACACGCACAGGTGGATCAGCTGGCTGGACCCTTGCAGTGGGCAAACCTGGAGAGGCAGCTTTTTAGCATTTCCACCATGCCTTCTGCCGGGCAGGTACTGGGCAGCGGCTGGACAGGGCCAAAGGCCATTGCCCAGGGCCCTGGGGGAAGGCTGTGAGGCTGGCTTACCAGGGTTTTGTAGTCGATCTGCTGGCGGATGAGCTTGTCCTCGCTCAGGGAGTAGCGGGCCTCGCCTGTGATGGCGTCGATGGGCCCCTTCTCCATCTGCTGCTTGATGGCACAGAACAGCGAGAAGAGGGGCTCCCCGGCGCACTCCTGGGCACGAGAGAACCGTGCTGGGCAGACGCTGGGCCACCGGGCAGTAGGGCCCAGCCTCCCATGGCCCCTGCTTCCCCAAAGGGCTGCTGTCCGCTTCTCCGATTTCGATCCTCTCTGCCTGCTCCCACCTGCTTTACTCTTGGGTGTTCAGCTCCCTCCTTCAGATGTAGGTCTCTCTGGGACCTTTCGACCACAGCATCCTCTCTCATCTGCCCTATCCTACACTCTTCTCTTCCCCAGTCCATGCCTGCTCCCCACCACACTCCACCCGGCTTTTTCTACAGCCCCATCTTGAGCCCGAGGTCTGTCCCTAGTGGTATGAATGCTTAGCAAAAAAGTCAATAGTTGGATGTCAGGCACTTCCAAATCCCAGGCACATCATCGACTACTCTGCTGCCACAGGTGCCTTCTGTACCTGCCTGGGACCCTTCTCAGCCTCAGCAAGTCTGGGACTGGCAGTGGCAGGAGGGGGAGGAAGAGGGAAGACAGGCAAGTGAGGGGTGGATGGTTTTCAGCTACGTGCTCCTGCAGGGTCCTCTCAAAGGCTCATCCCATCTCACCTGGGGAAGCAGCCCGCGGGGCTCTGTCTTCTGACGTGGTCGGGAGCCCGCTTCCTCAGGGACTGGGGGACCCGCATTTCTGGGTGGGGTACTAATGGCCAGGCCCTGGGGAGTGCGGGCTTGAGGGCTGGGAGGGAAAGGGGCAGCCTGGGGAGGACGCAGGTGGCTGTGGGGCTGGCGGGAAACAGAGGCAAGGCCAGAGGGGCCCCCGCAGCCAGTCGTACCTTGAGGAACTTGTAGAGCAGGAAGGTGAACCAATTGGTCAACATCTTCTCGGCCACTGACTCAGTCCTGTCACCCGTCACGGAGGGAACCAGCAGAGGACGACAGAGACAGAAGCAGCTGGTCAGACCCCAAGGACTGGGGAGGCGGGGGAAGAGGTCTGCGTGGGCCTTGCTCCCTAAGGTTTCCGGGCCAAATCTTGGAGATCCTAAAGCCTACTCGAGTCCACGGACGCGTGGACACCCCACAGCGATGGGACAGGCTTTGCCTCCCAGGCTGGGAGGTGACGCTCTGGGTGTCAGGCCCCCGCAGGTCCGGTGGGAATGGCTGAGAGCTGTGCCATGCACTTTCTGTGATTCGGGGAACGCTCTCCCCGCGCCCTCTGGTGCGGCAGCCACCAGCCTTATGCGCCTACTGGGCACCTGAAGAGCAGCTAGTGTATCTGAGGAGCTGAACTTTTCATTTTATTTCTTTCATTAATTTAGATTAAAAGTCACATGTGGCTCATAGTGATCACATCGGGCCGTACAGCCTTAGAGAACTTTAGAGTTACTCTAGGCGAGAAAACAAAAAACCTGGGAGATACTGATTTGGCAGACAACAGAAAGGAAGGCGGCCGGAGCAGGGGGTCATGGCAAAAAGGCCGAAGGAGACTGACTCTGTGGCCTGAGTGGAAGACTCAGAGCTGACAGCAACGTGGACTGCACGGCTACCTAGCTCATCCCAAGCGATGCCAAAACTGTCCTATTTCAAAGGCTTCCCTGTACTTTGGAGCTTCCCCTGGGAACCCTCCTAGTGTTTCTTTTGCAATAACAGAAAGTTCTTTCTTGAGTCTAACTTGCATCTTTCGTGCTGCTACCTAAGTCCATTTATTCTTTTACTTTGGAAGTGAAGACACAGTAGCAATGGTACTGGCCAAAGGCCACTTTTGGTTGTGCCCAAACTATAGTCAACCTTGTACTAAGTGTGTGGACAGCTCCAGGGAGAAACCAGCCCATCTAGGCATGTTTACATAGAGTTAAAAGTTGCAGTTGCCCGAAGATACTATTAACTAAAATCCCAAGGCAGCTGGTCAGCTGCCAGCACACAGTGAAGCTGAGAGGAGAAAAGAAGAAAGATTATTAAAAGGAACGGGGCAGCAAGGGCAAGAAGAAGGAAAGGAAAGGAAGGCGGGCAGACAGAAGAGAGGGCATCTGAGAGAGCAAATAGAAAACAAGTGCAGGAGACACACAGATTCGGGGAGAGACCACGCCTGGAACTGTGCGGCGGGAGCTGTGGCAGGCCTTGGCAACCCCAGAATTACGCTGGTGGGTGGCTGCGTGGTGGAAGTAAAACACAAATCAAAATGAACCTGGCTGTTTCCAAAGCGGTGTGACTGCGCCTGTATATCGATAGCTTTGCAGCTGTGCAGGTGAATGCCCACTGCACCCGAGAAAGCCTGGTCAACCCTCTGAAAGCCAAATCTATGCCCTGGACCAAGCGGGGGGCCCTGCCTCAGACCCAGAGACCAAGGTCAGAAGGTCGGTGGTAAATGGGGGTCCAGGCAGAGGGCTGGACATGGGAGTTTTCCGTCTTCATCTACCGGAAGGCCAAGGACACTGGACTGACAGCCTAGGGGAGAAATGCCCTTCAAGTACGTGGGAAGTGTGAATGGCAGTGTGGATAGAGTTAGAGAGTCTCTATTTCCTATAAGGCCAAAGTCACAGGATCTGGTTATGACTTCGCACGTGACCACTCGGGTTTCCAGGTTCCAGGATGAGGCAGAAATCGTGCCGAGTGGGGGACCCCGGACTGTGCAGAGTCTCGAACAGGTGCCAGGAAATTCTTGCTGCAGCCCAGTTGCCACCGAAGGATTTTAGTTCAAACACAGGCTGGACCATATTTCTCAAACTTCAGTACGCATTCAGATCACCTAGGTTTCTTGTTGGAATGTAGATTCTGATCCCTTGTGTGTGGGCAGGGACCTGAGTGAGATGCTGCATTTCCAATCAGCTCTTGAGTGACTTTAAATTTTATTCACTTTTAATTACTTTAGATTTAAGTAGTCATGTGTGGCTCACAGCGATCAAGAGCAGACAGATAGCAGGGCGAGTGGCGGGGGGCTAACGCTTCCCATCCTGAGATGGCGAGGCAGGTGTCCAGAGAGATGTTGGGGTGCCTCTCCTAAATCAAGTTCTGATTTAGAGAAAACCAGGGGATGCAAAAAAGACCTCTGAAGATTCCACAGGAGAAGAATCCCAGTAAAAAGGGTCAAAGTCAGGGGAGTAGAAGGGCAGAGAGGGAAGGATGTAGAGCGGACACAGGGGCAGGTGAAAAACAACAGGCCGAGCAGACCGGCAGTGGCCAGTTATCGGTACCAGCATGATGCACGGGCTCTTCCAAGAAGCTGTGGATGCACCTGGCCTCTGGCCCGGTGGGCTCCTAACCTCGGGGGACTTGGCTGCTCCTTCTGGGAGCTCCACCCTGGTCTCCCTGGGAGGCAGGAGGGCCGGGCTGAGTGGCCGGGCTAGGGGCTCTCTGACCTGTGCCGCCCCCTGCCACCCCTGGGCCTGCCTCTCACCTCCTGAGCAGCAGCTTGGGGTGGTTCTTGCTCTCCAGGTTCTTGTCGATGAGGTCGGCCAGCAGCTGCTTCAGCACATCGGTGGCGTACTCCAGCTTGCTCTGCAGCACCGTCATGATGAGCGAGGCCACGTTGCCGCGGTCGCGCATGGAGAAGCTGCGCTGGGACTCGAGCGTGCGGATGAAGGACAGCAGGAACACCTTGTTGTTGATGAGCTGGGCGAAGAGCTTCAGGCCTTTCTCCACGCGCTCCTGCCGGTAGCCCGGCACCTGTGGAGAAGACCCGGGGGTCTGAGTGCCACCTGAGAGGGCGAGGCTGGCGGGGCCGGGCGATGCTCCCCCGGGGTGGGCTGTGCACCCTGCTGGCCATCCCACACCACCACTCACCCACCGCAGCCAGTGCCCACCTGGCTGATGCTATCAAGTCCTCGTCTAGTGCCAGGCGCTGTGCCAGGCGTCTCCTGGGGCACCCGGGAGCACCGAGGACCAGGCCTGCAGCCCGTAGCCTGACACACGGTCGAGTTGCTGAATGGCAGCGATTTTATCCTGCTTTACTCTAGAGGTTTTAAACTGGGGAAGCCAGGCAGCGAGAGCCCTGCTTGCCCAAAGCCCACAAAGTGGAAGATGCAGAGCCTGAACGTTCATGCCACTCATTCAGGGAGGCCTCTAGGTTCCAGGCTCAGGGCGAGGTGCCGGGTGGCGGCAGAGACCAGTCAGACCCAGGCGCTGCCCTTAGATGGTCAGCCAGAAGCCTGCTTCGGGGCAGGGGCCCTGTGGGTCCAACCCTGAGCTCTGAGAGAAGCGCTGCCCTTGAACCCCAGATGCCTGACATTGGCAGCTCCCACAGGTCAGGAAGCTGGGCGCTCACACGTGTTTCCAAGTCAGGTCCCTTTCCATTTCTCTTGCTGTGGTGCTGGTACTTGGAAGACCAAGAGAGATGGGAACTTGCCAGAGCCAGGGGGTGCTGGCCAGGCCCCCTGCAGCTCATCCTGGCCAACCCCACATTCCCCAAGGCCTCGGCTGGCCTCCTGCTTGGTCTCCCCCATTCCCCACTCCACAGGTGCTGAAAAGGGAGGGAGTGGGGAGACTTGGCAGCCTCGCCTTGCCATCAGCTGGGCCTGTGTGCCCAGCTGTGTGTCCCCCATTGGTCTCCCTCGAGGCTCTGTGACCACCCCCTTGCACACTTTTTACTTCCTTTGTCCATCAAACCCCTTAGAGCAGCATCTCCACAACTTGTCCTAGTAGTAACAGGCAATGTCACTCCTTGGGTGCCCACCATGTACCTTGTGAGTGTTGGCACGTGGTGTGTACTGTTCTGACTCAGCCTTCTGAAGACCTCGCAAGGCAGAGTGTGCCCTCTTATGTTTCTCAGAGAAGCTACTGCCGTTGTCCCCAGGCCGGCCAGCGGGTGAAGGGTAGTGACGGATTCCCAACTACCGGCCCTGGCCATGTCTAAACCTACTCTGGGTCTGGGAGGTGACTGGAAGCCAGCACTGAGTTCTCCCTGTGGCCTCTCGGGCCCCTCAGCACTCAGGCTGGCCATCGAGGGCAGGGGGCCCACGTGCAGGATTGGCACCGTGGCACCTGGAGAGGAGGACGAGGACACAGGGCTGACCAGAGGGTACATTCGGTGTGAGGACGTGCTCTGGACTTCCTGCTGCGGCTGCACTCGCCTCTGGGCAGCGAAGCCCGGGGCCTGGGGCCCGTGGAGAAACAGCACCCCCAGCAGCCTGGGGTTTCGCCTCGGAGAGACCGACTCCTATGTGCACGAAAGCTCCAGCACCTCTGGGCTCTATTCCCTCATCTATAAAATGAGAATATGAGTGCCTGTGTCATAATGTTTTATGGGCATTAAATAAGATAATGTATGTAAAGTGCTTGGCGCACGCGGGGCGCACTTAAACGGAGGTTTTATTACCTGCCGCTCCTACTTCGTGGGCTGCTCTTCACGGACCCTCCCCCCAGGGTCTCCCAGATATGCGGGGCATTGGCACAGCGTCTCGGGGTGCAGAAGGCAGGGATTTCTCCCCATTTTAGGGAAGGAGAGATGGCAGTGAAGTATCTCGGTAAAGAGTATCCAGAACAATTCCCCTTTGTAGCTTGCCACCCTGCCCCCTACGCAAATGCCACTCTGAAACAAGACTTTCTTTATTCACCAGATGGTTCGATCATTTAGTTGAAGTCTGTGAGTATAAAACTGGATAGTAAATTTTAATTGTAACCCAATAGGGTAGAGTTTAGGAGGCAATGATAGGTTGCAAATGGAGTGTGTGGTTACTGTTCGCTTTCTGTTTCTAAAGGATGGGTGTGTGACCAGTGCCTGGGCAGCCACCTCCCCCAAAGCCTGGACCCCACCAAGGTGGTCCCAGGGGGCCTGGTGGCCCACTGTCCAGGGCAGCCTGAGGCCAGAAGACACCTCCTTCTTCACACACATCCGCCTCTCACGCCCAACCAGCAGGCAGGTCTCCCTGCAGCTGAAGGGGCTGGAAAACACTGCCTGGATGAGTCGTGGCTTCCCTGGGAATGTTTCCACACCCGGGGAACCAAGAGGGAGAAACTCTTCTGGTGGCAAAGAGGAGCTGGAAAGAAACGAGAGCACGATGACCCACACCAGCTCTCTGGGTCTCTTTCGGGAGGCTGGGTCTCACATACCTCAGGCTAATGCAAAACAGTAAAAGTTGATTTCTGTCTGCAAGCAATTAATTTGTGAGTTTAATGGAAATGAAAAAGTCGTATGTTCTGTGTACATTCCCAAAGATTGAGAGCAGGCTCTCGGGAAGATGCTTGTGCGCTCACGTTCATAGCAGCATGGCTACCACAGCCGGAAGGGGGAAGCACCCCGAGCGCCCATCGCCAGAGCAGGGGGTAGCCAACGTGCGCCGTAGTAGAGGGACTCCGAATCAGCCTTGAAAAGGAAAGTTCTGTCACGGGCTACAACACCGGTGAACCTTGAGGACACTTTGCTAAGTAAACCAGTCCCTGGAGGACAAATACCCTATGATTCTGCTTGAATGAGGTACCCAGAGTAGGTGAATTCATGGGGACAGAGGGTACATGGGGGTTGTTAGGAGCCGGGGGGAGGGGCAAGGGGGAGTGACTTCTCAAGTGGTAGAGTTTCAGCTGGGGGAGATGCAAAGGTTCTGGGGCTGATGGTGGTGACGGCTGCACAACAACGTGCATGACTTAGTGCCACCGATCTGTATACTTGAAAATGGCTGAGCCCTAGCTGGTGCGGCTATGTTGGTTAGAGAGTCGCCCCGTGGACTGAGGGGTCACAGGTTCGATCCCCAGTCAGGGCACATGCGAGAAGGCAAACATCGATTCTCTCTCTCTCTCCGCATCCCCTGCCTCTCTCTCTGAAAGCAATGGAAAAAGAAATGCCCTCAGGTGAGGATAAAAAAATGGTTGAAATTTTATGCCAAAATTGAAAAACACAACAGCGTGACTTGCTAGATTAAGAGTGCACGCCCAATAGTTAGCTATCTCGGGGGCTCCAACTCAGGGCCATTGGTAAATCTGGCCATTAACTGCTTTGCAAACAAAGGCTGGGACCGGAAAGCCTCCCTCCACAATAAAGGCAAGGGAAACAGAGGATGTTCATGCTGAAGAGGAAATTTTAAGGGGCCAGACGAGAAATAAGGCCACGGCAGGACACAGGTGATTTATCACGGGCCCGTCGGAGCCGGAGTCCCTGCGTAAGCGCACAGCCCTTTGCAGGACTCACGCAGACATCCCCGCTGGCCAGGACCTGCAAAGCTGCGTGGCTCCTGAGTGATGGGTCTGCTTTATTTTATGGACCGTATAAATCTTGGAACTAGTCTTATTTTCTGTTGCTACTTTGGCCACAGTCTTCCATCCATCCTAATAAGTATCCAGAGCCGTAAGACATGACACTGATGTAGCACCTCGGAAGTCAAGTGCACAGGCTTGTCGTTGGGAGGGCGGGCTCTGAAGTCTGACCACCGGGGCTCGAATCCCAGCCCGCTCCCTCCCAGCCCTGGGGCCCAGAGTTCTCTGTGCCCTCAGTGTCTCTGCGGAGGGCTCTCGGGCAGCTCAGTGAGGGCATGCGTCCAAGTACTCAAATCTGGGCCGCTCAGCAGTCCACGAATAAATAGTGAGTATTCCGTAAGGTTGTTGTTTTGCCCTGGTTTCCTCATTTATATTTTTCTCTTTTCTCAGATACTTACCTTTATAATTCATTCCGCATCCCTTGAGGAACAAAGGGCAGTGTGACTATATGCGCAAGCCAGCCCCTATCTGTGCTAGACAGGAAGAGGGATAAAATGCTTGGAAGATGAGGTCCCTGCTGGTACATGAGAGAGTTAGGTGCTCATCACTCACTCTCCACTTCCCTCCCCGGTGTGCCACTGATCTTTTCCACGTGGATTTACTGAGCACCAACCAAGTGGTGAAATCATCAGATCGCAGTTTCTTAAATAAGGGTCCACGAACTCCCGACATTTGTTTGCCAGATTTCTTATTTCTGTGAATACGCACAGTTTTTCTGAGGAGAGGGTCTTGAATTCAATTCTCAAGGAATCCATGACCCCTTAAGTCCCAAAGCCTTACTCCCACCTCTGCTCTGAGGCTCCCGGGCTTGGCCCTACCTCCTCCAGAGGGACTGGCTGCTGCTGACAAGTGGGGGTCCTTGGGCACCGTGCATCCCCTCTTTGGCCTCAACTTTCTTGCCTCTGGATAAGGCAGCTCCACTCGAAGGGCACCCGCATCTTCCTCTGTGCTAACACCGTGATGGAAAAGTGCTAGGCCACAGGTACGGCTCTCACCTCGAGGTCCCGGAGGACAGGATGGTCTTCAATTCCCGGGAAGAGCACCCGCATGGTGTAGGTTCTGTAGTCCAGGAAGGGAATCCCGGCCCCGTCCAGGTCACTGGTCAACTCGTGGATGTCCGTCTGCAGCTCGGCAAAGGCTGGCACAAGAGAAGCTCGTGAGAACCCCGGGTGGGGCGGGTCCAAGAGTTACGGCCGACTCGCAACACTCAGAACCTCACCCAGGCCCCTGGGGGGCATAAGCAACGGGCCTCAGGTGTGCAGAAATAAGAACAGGGATGTTTTAAGTTAAGTAGCTGAGGCACACGACACAGGCACGGGAGAAAGGTGCAGCCCCAGGGAGTTTGTCGTGGGCTAAATTCCTTCCGAAGCTTGGACGGGGGCAGGCCACCCACAGATCTGTGCTGCTGCTGGGGCCAGCAGCACCTCCACTCCACACCCGAGGAGGAAGGGCTTCGTCTGCAAAATGTGCGCGGGGCGGGGGACTGGAGAGGAACGGCGGGTGGGGGTGGAGGACGGGGAAGTTCCAGCGACGAAGGGCCTACTCCCGATTCTGTGTTTTACAGTGGGTTTCCTTTTAAGACTTAAGAACAATTTCTTCTGAAGTCCCAGTACTGGGCCGTGCAGGTCACTGAAGCTATCAAATCACCAAACGGGGCCAGAATGGGGCTCTGCCACACCAACACATTCTTTCTGTATAAATACACAGGGCGGGTCTTTGTCCTTCCTTCCGCAAGTTGGTGCTACTCAGTGGTGAATTATGGGCTGTGTGCGGGCACCGCTGTCTGTGGAGGCAGCTCAGTCTCCAGAGAGTCACGGAGCTGCACGTGTCCTCTAGCCCAGGGGAAGCCATTATGCAGCACCAAAGCGGTGACCATAGCCTGTCCTAGGCACAGCCCATATCCCGGGCCACCCTCTGCCACTGCAGGAAGTCAGAAGTGATGTGCCCGGCCCTTCCCTGCCCTGCCTCTCTCCTCGGCACCTGCACCTGCACACACACACACATGCATGCAGACACAAACACACACATGTAAGCATGCATGTACACACACGTGCACACACCCAGAATGGATCAGCACATGCCGACAAAGAAGAACCAGTGGACATGAACTAACCAATGTTTCTTTCTATTTATACAAATACAAGAACAGAGAAAAAACACTTTAGTTGGGGAATCAGAAGAGATTCACAAGCCCTGCGTGGCTCTAGAAAAGCCCTTGGAAAGCAAGCCCCGTGTCCGGGAGTTCCGGTGATCCCAGGAACGCCACATGGCTGCCCCTGGCCCTGGGCCCCACTGCCTCCTGTGGAGCTGGGGGTTTGGGGGTTTGGGGGCTTGCGGATGCCCATGCTTCCTGTGTGACAGAACAGTGGGGAGGCCCGCTGGCCCTGCACAGAGAGGCGGCTGCGACCTCTCTGTGCTGCTCCGCTCCTGCACCCTGAACCTCTCCTCTGGCCACACTGACACAGGGGTCCTTGTCAAGGAAAGTGACTCTGAAGTGGAGCAACTCTGATGCTTCCAAGCCAAACTACACTGATGTGTGTGCATGTGTTTGTGACAGAGGAGTAAGCCTTTTTGGCACGTGCTGTCACCAAAAGCCCTGAGGAACACCCATGTGCATTCCGAGTGAGGAACACGCCTGTGTGTTTGTGGGAGTGCATGGGAATGCGTGCGTGAGCATGGGTGTGAGTGTGTGCATCAGTGATTGTCTGAGTGTGCATGTCAGTGAGTGTCAGGCCTGTGAGGGCCCAGGCTAGGCCTCCTTGGGCTTGTGTGTAGGTGACATGCTGGCTCACGGTCAAGTCTTCAGGAAGTCACCTTCCTGGACCCTGCCAACATTCGAGAGGCAGCCCCGGGCACCCTGGAAACACTTTCACGTTGAACGCTACATGGTGCTCCACGTGTCTCTCCTCCCGCCCGTGCCTGTGTGGGCGGCTCTCCCCCAGGCCCCAGCCCCGCTCTCTGCGCCTCCTCTGATGCTCAGCTGGCCTCCCCGTCTGACCGCCAATGCCTCCTCCTCTGGAACACTCTGAGAGGAACCTGGCTTCACGCTCCCCTCGCCGCCCCTCCCCATTGGGGTGCCCAGCTGGCAGGGAGGAGAGGGAGAGAGCTGGCTTTTTATCAGTCTGCAGCTTCCCTTCAAGTCACCAAGCACTCCGCCAACATTCAAAGCCTCACGCCTGCCACACATAAAAGAGATTCTAATCACTACTCCTAATTAGAGGAAAGAGTACATTGCGGAGAAAAAAATTAAGCAGCGTAAATATAATAAAAGGCAGTAATTAACAGTCCCACAAGGCGGATGCTGCGTTGACAGCTAAAGGAGGCAGAGAGGGGATGGAGTGGACCCACCTCCTGCCAGGGAGAGCCCCAGGTATGGGGCGGATTTACTCTGTGTATAAATCTCCAGCAAAGAACCAGCTCTTCCCTCTAGGGTGACTCACGAAATGATATCCTGGGGGTGACAAGAGTCTGACTCCTTAATTTCCTTCTTGGATTCGGTGCAGCCGATTTCACTTCATGGTACATTGGTAATTTTTAAAATACAAGCTGGGAAACACTGTTCCTTCGAAATCACGATCAGCCTTACAGCCGCTCCTTCCTTCTGAAGGAGGAGAGCCGGAGTTGCCTGCGTGAGTCGTGGCAGTCACCCCGAGGTCTCCACGGATGGGGGCGTAAGAGCCACTGGGCCAGGGCTCTGGGCTGGAAACTGCCGTGGTAGGGTTTGGAGAGATGCCAGTTTGACTAGGCAGGGGACCACTCAATGAGCAAGGTTGGAAGGCTTTAGGCTTATGTGGCCTTGCCGGGCGGGGCTGGCTAGGATGTGGGACCAGTCTGGCCACAGGCTCATTGGCAGCTGAAGTTCTGCAGGCAGATGCCCAGCCCACTGCTTGTGTGTGAGACACACGCGCACACACACGCACGCATACGTGCACCCAGCCTCCCGGCCACTCAGCACCTTCCTTGCACTCCAGGGCCACGCGGGACTCCAGGTTGTCCATCTGCATCTGCAGCCGCTTCAGCGTGAGGTCGCTTTCTCGGGACTTGCGCTTGTAGGCGATGAGCACAGCCACGATGAAGACGGTCAGGAGGCCGCCTGCCACGGCAATGCTGACGATGGCGGGCAGGCTGAGCGGGCTGTCTGGCGCGATGTACACCATCCCCGGGGAGTACTCCACGCCACCGACTCGGGCCTGCGGGCAGAGTGGGCGGGATGGAGCCGTGTGTGGGGACAGAGCATCCAAGGGGACAGCCCCAAGTCACCAACAAACTGGTGAGCACGGGCGGATGAGGGAAATGGCCCCGGGGAGCAGAATCATCTTTGGTTGTGAAAGTAGAGGAGGGGGGCACACAGGGGCTGCGGGAGGGGGTCCAGACGGTGCACTGGGAAAAGTCACACAGCCTCTCACTCAGGAGACAGCATGGTCATGTCCGTAAGGAAACAGCACATGACTGGGATCTAAAGAGTGCGACGCGATGACATCAACGACTGGCCCTCGGACATTTGCCCCATTGTAAGGATGAGGCACAGAACACGACATTAGGGACCTTCCCAGGCCAACAGTGACGCTCTCCTGAGTCTCTTGCTCAGCGTGAACACTTTACATATCATGTAATGCTGGCTCTTGGCGCCTTCATGGTGGCACCAGGCAGCGAGGAAGGAACGACAGTGTAGAAGGGACAAGTCAGAAGTGAGACAGGGAGGGGACTTGGGGTGTGGGGTGGCTGGAGGAAGGCTGAAGCAGGACAGGATCCCCTCCCGGGAAGTCCTGGTGGCCCAGGACCGAGCTGGGCTGCTCAGGCCCCTGGGTCCCTATGCCCCGTCTCCCCAGGACAGAGGGTCCCTCCAGCCTCACCATCACTTTGTGCCTGCCAATGAGGTTGGGCGACTCGCAGAGCAGCTGCACATCCGACACCGTCACCGCACACGGCTTCTCCCCGACCAGCACGGTGTAGTTCAACTTCACGTTGCCCCCAGCGACGGGCGGGATCAGGTTCTTGCCCTGGGTGGACAGGAAAGCCCAGTTCCCACCCCAGAGTCAGAGTCACAGCTACTGGCTAGCTCCATGCCCTCCCACTCGCAGCTTCCAAACTGCTGGTAGGCTGTGGAGAGGCCACCTTCCCTACATAAGTCCTCCCCCCAAAATCATGGTACATATCCTGTCACCCCCCTTCCTCAGTGGGAAATCAATAATCAAGGCACCCTTTCGGCCTATCCCAAATGCAGCCTCAGATTCCTTCTCAACACAGAGCTGAGGCAGTCACTACCAGCTGATTCAAATAGTCACAGCAGTGAAAGTTCAAACTTGCTATCCACACTCCGAAGAACCCTATGCTGTGGTTTTCCAAGGGCTGCACAGAAGAAGCAGGATGGGCCTTTGGCCTCCCAGGTCCTGGGCGCAGGAGACAGGAAGCTGGGGAGTCAGACGGCCAGGGTGCATCCGGCCACCCTGATCGGGCCCCCACAGCCTGGAAAAGAGTGAGCCTCCCAACACAGACGCAGACCGAGTGTTTACGCATTCTGGGCTATAGCACGGTCTCTGCCAAGGGCTCCAGTCGTGAAACGTGGCAGGAGCCCAAGGCCTCTGGCCTCTTCCTGTGACTTGAAAAGCCCCCTCCTCCCACACAGCGGCCTCCTCTCCCCCACTTCCCCCCCGCCAGCCTCAGCCTACCTTTAGGATGATGGGTGTGCCTGGCTTGAGCTCCAGGATCCCTGAGGGACCAAAGGCCTCAAACACGGGGTTGGGGTAGTAGGTGAAGTTGGTCTTGTTGAGGATGAGCAGGGACTGGACGTTGTCCAGGATGAAGCCGAACTCCTCAGGCCTCTCGGTCAGGTCAGACTGGTGGTCGGGCCCCAGAGCGAGGGCCGGAGCCTGGCAGGTCATCTCGGTAGCGTTCAGAACCTCACAAAGCTGTAGAGGGGGGACAGGACTGTGGAGCACACCTCTGCACACGCACGGCCCCACCGCACCCCCCGGGCCACCCTCGACGCTGCCATACAGCACGGCATCGGCCCAGGACAGGTGTGCAGGAGTCAGAACGCCTCTGCAGCCAGGACCACACGGCCTGGGCACTCGAGGAATGAGCTGTGCCGCTGGCACCTGGCTCCGCTCGGCCCGTGGTGGGTGGAGCAGGGACTAGGGCATCACCAAGCTAAGGAGTGGGACTGGGGGTCAGAAGGGTGGAGGAATACAGATCTAAAACTCCACACACCCAGAAGCGACTGCTCCTCCATGCCTGTATTCTGAGGTGTAAAAATGCCCCCATTCAGCTCCTCCAACCCACAGTCCCAGGGCTCGGGGTGTCACGCGAAATGGGTCGTCAGTGCCCAGGATGGGCTTTTCTGAGTACTCGGGGAGCCCCACACCTTTAGGGAAGCTGCGTGCTGAGCGGACAGCCCCCATGGCCCCTGCCAGCCCCGGACTCACGTTGATGTGCTCCTTCCCTCCATGCTTGGCGCGGATCTGGGGGTTCTGGATGAGGTCCAAGTGAGTGCCCCACACGGCGACGGGTGTGTTTCCACTGGCCGGGGGGAAAGAAGGAGGCGTGTGAACACAGGGGCAGGAATAGCAACACCAACGATGGTGACAATCCATCAGGCTGAGCTCCGACGCGAGAGACCACGATAACCAGTAGGCATGACAATGTTCACGGGGACAACGGTGACAAGCTGACTGAATGATAATAAGGAAGAGCTCTCGGAGGCCAAGGCAAAGACAGTGATGGCCAGATGTCCGTGGCCATCCTGCACCGAGCTCATCTGGAGCGTGGACACCCTGTGGCGGCCGGGGCTGCAGCTCAGCCTTCTCGGCTGCCCCAGGCCTCCCGACTGCAGCCCCCACCAGTCTCGGAAAGTTTTTCACAGTGCCCTTGGCCTGATGGAGCGGACCTCCCTCACCAGACCCTCCAGGGTCTGACACAGCCTCCTGCCCCAGGGCAGTCATACCACAAATCCCCACTTCAGAGGCTTCAGTCGGCTCGGACCTGGGGAAGGCAGAGGCCCAGAGGCCAGGACCCTCCTCTGGGGACGCAAATATGGAAGCCTCCTGGACCAGCGTCTCCTCACTTCAGGGTATCAGCCAGAGAACTGATGATGGGTGGGGGGTCAGGAGATTCACCTTGCAGCTTCTCAAAGGCAACCTGGATGCCATTGTCCTGCTTTAGGGTGGCTGCGAAGCTGACAAGGGGCGGGGACTGTCTTCCCTGGGGACAACTCAAAGCGAAGGGAAGAATCACCTTTTCCTCAACCAAGGGAGTATCGTCCAAAAGAGTCCTACTGTCTACAATAGTTGAGTAGTTATAAGCTTGGTGGGCAAAGAATCTTGAACACTCATATTCATTTCTACTCCTGTATCCACCTGACCCCGCCCCCCCATTTCTGTGAAACCATGAGCTCTTCTGCCCATGACAGTGTCTGAGAATGAGCTGTGATATCCAACCATCTTCCGATCTTCTCGATCATCTCAGGATGCCTTAATCCAACGCCCCCATCACCATTCCTTACATCACCCAGGCTGGTGTAAGCAATGTAGCACCCGGATTCTGCAGCGCGCCACCTCAGGGCAGGTGTGATCTGCGGCAAAAGTTTGCAGCAATGGGCAGACTCTGAATCTGCCTCCACCCTCCTTCTTCCTGTCCACATGACACGGGGGTGGCTGCTGAGTGCCAGGGAGGATGGCACCTCCATTTCCGTGACGATGATATGAGGAAGAACCGAATTAAAAGACGCTGTGGCTTCCTCAGGGACTTTGTCTTGGGCACAGGAGCCCACCCCCTGGACTCAGCAGACCCTGGGGGAAAATCCCAGAATACATGTCTACAAGCTATTTCCCCTCTCCATGCCTTGTGGGTCTCATCTGCTGAAAGATCCTGGCTAAAACCAGTAAGGTTTGGGCTTTAGAAAGTAAATTGCTGAGGATGTCCAAGTCTCTTATCAGGAAAGCTGCCTGTCCTTGTGTGGCAAACTCTTTCTGTAAAGGGTCAGAGAATAAATATTTCAGGCTTCCCAGGACACGTGGTCTGCCACAATTACTCAGCTCAGCTATTGTGGTGAGAAAGCAGCTACAGAAAAAACACATACAAATGAGTGTGGCTGTGTTTCGATAAAACTTTATTTACAAAAGCAGGAAGTCAGATTTGGGCCCCAGCCTGGAGTTTGGTGACTCCTGGTTCAGAGAACTCCTTGTTCTCTGCACTGGACTGGCCCCTGACTCCTGCCTCAGCTAGTGGAGACCACATCTTCATGCCTTCCACCGCCCCCACCCCAAGCAGACAGTGGGAGGGCTGAGGACTCAGGGGCTTGGAGGAAGGGGGTGCTGAGTCAGGCACTGCGCTGCACATTTGCACCTCCCTGAAATCTCAGCCGCCCTCAGAGGGAGCTGGCTGATGGGAAACCCTGAACCCAGGGAGGTTAAGTAACCTTTGAGGTCACTTGGCTGGTAAGCAGTGGAGCTGGGCTGAGCCCACTCCCTCTGACCCCAAGCCCTTGTTCCATCCCCCACCTGTTCCCTGACGCACCGGTTTCCCCAGGATCACCAGAGGCCTTGCAGTCGGGCTGCCCTCTGCAGGCCCTGGAGAAGCAGACTCCTGCCGCCTGCCTGAAGTTCCCTCCCTGAGGGGAGACACCCCTGCTCCAGGTGCCACCAAGCCAGGGCTGAAAGGGTCCCCAGGGACCCTGGAGTTTCCCAAGCCCCAGGGGTAATCAGTCAAGAGGTGGAGACCCTGGGAAATTATGCAAATGACCCAAGTCAGCTCGTGACTGGCAGAGCGAGAGGCAGCACGAGAGGGTCTTTCTGCAATAGCATTGTACCTGGCTCCCTGGTGTCCTGTGGACCAGGCCCCGGAGAAAGGGCAGGGAAGGAGACCCAGTCCCTGCCCTTGGGGAGTTTTTGCAGTAGTGGGAAGGACAAAGCAAGCAGGCAACTGAGGTCAGGTGCTGAGACGAAGGCCAGCAGGAGGCTTCAGAAGCATGGAGGATGCTCGTGCTAACCGGACCCTGCTGGTCAGCGTGCTCTTGCTTTCCTTCCAGAGAGGGCTGGAGAGAAGCCAGACCTGATCTCACTCCTCCTCCTACGTTCCTCAACAGGACTTGAATTATTGTCTGTATTTACCAGGAGTGAGGCTTAGGGGAGAGGGACCGACACTCTGAGATGGGTACATGGCCTCCACCTCAAATCAGAGGCCGAGGCCTCTTGTTTGTCAGAGCTTGGCCTCCACGGCTGGGTCCTACTCAGAGATGTCCTCAGTGAGAGGAGGGAGCCATCGTAGGCTACAGTCTTCTGATTTGGGGGTGGGAGGGGGTGTTGTGAACCAACCCCAGTTGATCAGTCCCCAAAGCGGGACATGGCCCCCAGAGCTCCCCTCGGCTTTTGAGAGATAAGGAAGGACAGGTAGGGTGGGCAGCTCCTACCTGACAATGCTCCAGTCTGGCTCAATCCGCACGATGGTGGGGTCCTCCACATACTGGAAGAACAGGTCCTGGCGGATCCTGGCCCTGTCCACCTGCACTGTCACCTTCATCTCCATCACCTCCTCTGAGGACGTGGTGTTGCAGACGATGTAGGATGAAGAGCGCCTGGAGGGAGGGAAGACGTGGAGCTGGACTCCTGGGGGTCCAGGAAGGAGGTGGTCCTGGGTCAGGGCCCTCTCACCCCCTCCCTGTTTGTCCTGCCCCTCAGAGCTAATGGCGAGCACTGCCTCAGATATAAACTTAGGGAACTACTGACAAAGACAGGTTCTTCTGAGCCCTCTTTCTGACTAGGCCTCCCCCTTGGGCCCGGCCTTCAGCCTGCCCAACCCCACTCTCAGCAAGAATCCTGCTAAGTCAGTTTAGCAAGAATCCCCCCAACCCTTGATATCTGAGCACCCTCTATATCTGAGCACCCTGGCCGGCCTTCAGTGAGAATCCTGTTGGGTTGATTCAGTAAGTATTTCCCCTTAGTAACTTCCTACCCACTGGCCTCTTACTCTGCTTGTTGGGTGTAAATCCCTAGCTGTCTTTGCTGTGTTACAAATTGAGTCTCTCTTCCCTACTGTGATGTTTGGCACCTACAGCAACAGGCCTGAATCAGCTCTCTTTGCCAAGGTCACAATCAACTTTTCTTTAACAGTCCTCCTGTAAGGCCTGGCCAGGTCTGACTTCACGTCTGCCCCGGCCTTCAGCATAGCTCCCTTCCGGGAAAACCTCTGCAGAACCTCCGGCCTATGGTGGGATGGACCCCCTGTCACGTCTCCTAGAGTCAGCGAGTCCTTCACTGGACGCACCTCCTGCCTCTCTGGCCCGCAGGCTCCTGGCTCATGAAAGGCAGGCCCTTCTGGGGTTGGACGGTGGAAGCAGGCAGAGAAACTCAACCACCTTTGGAGATTCGGTTGTAGCTAGCTGGGGCAGCTGCCCCCCCCCCAGCTCTCTGCAGTCCCCGCTTGCTCTGCAGCAGCTGGAGAGAAGCTAACCTGAGGGAAGGGGCTCTCGGTCCCAAACTGTGTCCTGTGGAAGCCTAGGTTCTGCACGGTGGGTGGTATGGGCCACCAAGAGGAAACTGCGCAACAGCACAGGGGGCCCATCCGGGGAGGGGAGCCTGGCAGGTCTTCAGACTGAGCCAAACACCCACAGCCAGGGGTGCCCAGAAAGCCCTGTCCCAAAGAGGTCAGCCACGTTCCACGGGGGAGGAAGCATTTCCAGAGGTTAGCCTGAGCCGGCTGCTGCCTGGGCAGCCCCGCCCCACTCTGTGCCTGCACCCCAAGGCCTGCCCTGCGGTGAGTTACCTGTGGAAGAGGCAGGGCTGCTTCCCGAACATCACCACCACATTGCTGCCCGCATTCAGGTTGGTGCCGGTGATGGTCACCTGGGTGCCCCCGGACATGGGCCCCCGGCTGGGCTTCAGGTCTGAGAGGGTCAGCGTCTGTGTGGAGAAGGGTCCGGCCTGAGACACAACCAGGAAGGGCGGAGGAGGCTTCCGCGCAGGCCTGAGGCCGCACCCACGGCCGGTCCACCGTCTGGAATCCGTGGTGTTGGGGGCCTCCCAGGGGGCCGGCAGACTTCTGATGCTTGTATGGAAAGGCAACTGTTCTGACCCCTGGAGTTTGCATCTCTATACTAATAATAGTAATAATACCAATAATAGCTGCTATGTACTGACTTTTTTAAAGTGGCGGGCTTTATACCATCATATATATAATAATTTAATATATTTTAAATATGTATAAGTAATTTAACCACCCAATTAATCCTACAAGGTACGTGCTATCACCCATGGTACATTCGGAGACGTTAGGTACAGTTTCCAAGGTAACACAGCTGAAAAGCGGTGCAACGGAGATCTCTTCCAGAGCTCTGGCTCCTCGACTCCTCTCCAGTCTCCAAACACATTTGCTTTCGGAAGGTGATCTGCGCCTTCCGCAGACCTTCAGAGAGCTGCCCGAAACACCCAGGGGCCAGAGCAATGGGGTGTGAGGGCTCCAGGGAAGCCAGTGGGGGGAGGCGGGCAAAGACAGGTCAGCGGATTGAGTGGAGTCGAACTGGAGATGGTGGGGTGGGGAGGCTGAGGACTTGGAGTTGCTGTGTGTTCTTTCATTAGCATTTTAATGGAAAAAACTTTCTTCAGTCCCAGGTGAGAAGGCTGTATCTGCATTTAAATGAAGATTTCATTCTCCCCGCCCCCAAGCCCCTGCCCCCTGGAAGAGTTCTGCACCGAAAGTTGAACCCACTCAGCTCCTCTGAGCTGGCGGGCAGTCTCCCCACAGAGAGAACTGGATCCGTAGCACCGGAGAAGCCTGCAGTCCCGCGGCCTGGCTTGGGCACTCGCATTCCCAAGTACGGGCGCAGGGCACTCGAGTGGGGGGCGCAGGCTGAGGCCCACCCGTGCTCTGATCGCAGGTCCCGGCAGATCCCGGGCCGAGCAGCACCGTGGCACTCACCAAGTCGAGGAATGACTTTTTCTGCCTCGGTTACTGGCTTGACCAGAGACACGAACGGGGCAGAGTGAAGTGCAGAAAGGGTCTTCCTTTCCCTCCGCTGCTTAGAGTGTGCTGTTTGACTTGGGACAAGTCGCTTAACCTCTCTGATCACAAAATCAGGGAACTGGGTCAAAAAGTAGTCATCTGAAAGGTGCCTGCCGGTTTTCTGTTTCTGTGACTTGGTGCCTCCTCCCACAGAAGGTTTCTTTGTCCCACTGTCTAAAGGGAGAGCTTTCGGACCTGGGCCCTGCTGACCTCCCCCCCCAGAGAGGGAAGGGAAAGAGGTGACTGTGTGTGTGTGTGTGCGCGCGCGCGCGCGCGCGCGTGTGCTCGTGCACAGGGGCTGAAAGGAGGGAGGGGTGGGAAGAGATCTACCAATCAAAAGCGGGCAAGCTAAGATAGATGGAGCTGAAAGGAGAGCAGGTTCCCTGGCTGCCTGTGGGTGGGGGACTTGGACGGGGTAGAAGCCAGTAACCTCTGCTGGCTTTCCTGGAATTGTTCTGGGGGCAGGAGAGGATGAGATGGAGACTGTTCAAAGTTGTGAGAAACTATAAATTATTCAAGACATGCTTCATAAATATTTCACGGTGGGTTTGCACGGGAAATCAAATCCTACCTTATTTGCCACCTCTTCTCGGGGCTCCCTAGATGGAGGTAGAGGGAAGGGAAAAGCACTCTCTCCGGGGGGATCTCCTGGGACAGACTTGTGACAAGGCCAGGGTGCATCACGGAGCCTGGCCTGATTTGGGGAGGGACACTGAGGGAGACCCGAACCTTACCCCTGAACTCGGCCCCGGGAAGGAGCACCCCAGCATGCCCTAGGTCCTGAGAAGCAGCCTCGAAACCCCAGAGGAGCCCTGGAAAGGGGGTCCCCAGCTGAATCCGACTCCAGAGGAGCTCGGGTTCCTGTGGGGCCCTGCTTGAAATCCCTGCCAGCTGCCTAGAAGGCAAGGAGGGCTCTGAGGTGCTGCAGGGCACGGGAGAGGGCCGTTCTGTCTCTTCCCAACTTCCCGGTGAGATTCTCGGAGACCTCTGCCCCCCATTCCCACTCTGAACCCCTGGGAGCTCTGTGGGGCAGCTCTCAACGATCGGGCCCTTCAATACAAACTGGGGTCTGGGGAGGAGCCTGGGGTCCCCACAACCATTCCTCCTCCTTGAAAGTCTTCCTGAGTGAACTCGTAGCACCAGGACAGATACCTCTTCAACAGGGAAGTGACCAAATGTTTGAGGCCCAGAGACCCACGGGACCGACAACAGCTCTCCTCTTTCTTCACTTGCCTCCTGCCTGCCTCTCCTCCTCCCCATCTCCCCTCCCTCTCCCCCTCCCTCTGCCCCCATCTTCTGGTGCATTTCCATGCTCTACCTTGTCCCAGGAGCCACCTCCCACTATGCAGGATCCACACAGGAAACTGTATCCTGCCTTGTACAAACCCCGATTTTCCATCACCTCCTTCCAGGAAGCCTCGTCTCAATACCCTACATCCAGCCACAGCCTGCTGCGGGGAGACAGATATGCAGGCAAGACTGACCTTCCCTGAGAGGAGAAGGGGCTTCCGAGTGTCTACCACAGAGACACTGTGAGAGTGAAGCCTGAGAGCAGACACATGGTAGCTACTCAGTAAACACTACCTCTGGGCAGTGGTCCCCAGCCCAGCCCGCAGTTAGGAGCTGCTGGGGAGCTTTGTGCCCCAGCTGTAGGGTGTGCGTTACTTCAGGGGGGCTCCAGAGCACTTGGCTTAGGACACTCCAACATGCAGGGGGGTTTAGAACTGTCTAAGCACTGTGGCGGCTGGCAAAGAAATCAACAACCGGGCCTTCATCTCCAAATACAGGCTGGTCTGATGGAGGAGCAGGGCCACAAGGAGGCAACGCTGAGTGCCAGTGCTTCAGACGCCACGCATCCCCAGTGAGCAGGAGCGGGCACCCTGGGAGAAGGCTGAGGAGTGAGCAGTGAGCAGGACTTGGAAGGATGGGGGATGTGGTTTAGAGCCATGCAGGGAAGGAGAGAGAGAAGGGAAGGGGGTCAGGCCACACAAAGTCTGGAGCGATAGGACTGGAGAGGCAGGGCAGCCAGACCACAGAACTTGGAAGAGAGCTAGAGGCAGCGGGCGCCTGGGCTCTTCTTGAGGTAGGGGCCACCGTATCGAAAATGGTATTCCACCGTGGTGGCTGGATCTGGATGGGTTCAGACCAGAGGCAAGGATTTGAGGAGGCCACTGTGGTGGTAAACAGAATGGGAAAAGCAAGACTCCAGGACATGGTGATGCAGCAGAACTAGAGGAAGCCGAGTCACAGTCCAACATTGTGGGCCTGGGAGATAGGCCAGTGATGGAAATGGGCTAGTGAGGGTGACACCCTGTTTGTGGGAGCTGACATGTGGGTAGGTCATAGGAGGGGATGGCGGGACATTCAGGGGCCAGTGGCCTTTGGGCAAGTCACCGAGGTGAGAGGTCTGGCTGGTGGCACGGCAGAGACAGCTAAGGCCCAGAGGAAACAGCTGCCTAACGAGGTGGCGGCTGTCCCCAGTACTGTCGCTCTGTCACTGCCCAGGGCCCACAGGATCAAAACTGTGCCAGGCAGGTGAGTGGCCAGGGAAGTGCAGCGCTTGCTTTGGCCGCTGGAAGGCCGGCCTTTCACCGCTGGCGCCAGAGCTCATGCCGGGTCGGACCGCCAGGCCACACCTCTCCAATACCTGCTAAGGGTCATCAGCCTCTCTGTGCCCATCGCTCTTTCTCTCTGCCTCTCATTCTCTCAGCCCTGCTGGAATAACAACTTATGTACATTATAAATATATATAATATGCAACATGTGTGTGTACTTTCTATATAAACACATGTACATTCATTACTAATTGTCTCAAGGTGTATCGGGTTTAACTTAAAATTCCCCTCAAGTCCTTTCAGGAGAAAGTGGAGGTACAGACCCTAAACGAATAGATGAAACTACACATCCATTAGATCCATTACATGTGTGTGTTCTTATACCTGAGTTTCCTGTGTGTTTGGTGACAGACAACTGTTTATAAGGTCGGCTGGTATTCCCAGAACAGAGTGGGAGGAGCACAGGGGGCAGGGCCCAGGTGGGCGGGGCATCAACGCTCTGCCCTCCGAGGCCGGTCCCCACCACGTTCACGTTGGCATGCAAGTCCTGCGTCTCATCTCACCTTCGCAACTGTGGGCCTCCTGTGGGAGGGGCCGTGTTGGGTCTGGCCTGTCACAGGACGCCCACAGGCCAGGGCAATCAAATTAGTATTATAGAACTCAACCAATTAAGCAAGTATTGATCAATGAATACCTAGTGAGAGGTGTTGCACAAGGTGATGAACAGTTGTCACTTGAACAGAGAAAGAAGAGGATGGGGGTAGATGAAAAAGAAGGAAATAAGGAAGGAAGGTAAGAAGGAAAGAAGGGAGGAAGGATGGAAGGACGGTAGGAAGGAAGAAAGGGAGGGAGGAAGGAAGAAAAGGATGAAAGGAGGAAGGGAGGGAGGAAGGGAGGGAGGAAAGGGAGGGAGAGAGGAAGGTAGAAGGAAGAAAGGGAGGGAGGGAGGAAGGAAGAAAAGGATGAAGGGAGGAAGGGAGGAAGGAAGGAAAGGAGGAAGGGAGGGAGGAAGGGAGGGAGAGAGGAAGGTAGAAGGAAGAAAGGGAGGGAGGGAGGAAGAAAAGGATGAAGGGAGGAAGGGAGGGAGGGAGGGAGGGAGGGAGGTGAAGAGAGCAGCTCAGCATCATGAGGAAATTGTACCAGCACAGTTGTCATTCACCTGACAGGTTAACTGGATAGTAAGGTTGGAAAAGGATGCGGCATGTGTGGCAGGGGATGTGCTGGAGTCTCCGGCATCCCTGTCATCAAAGGTTCTGAAAGCCGCTGCCCTACAGAACCCCTCACCCAGATGGCCCGGGGCTGACCAGGGAGCCTTTGCAGAGAGGGTCCAGGCTGCAGGGAAGGGAGGGCTGGGTGACATCTGCCACGGGGCCACGGGAAGGGGAGGGAGATGCGGGGAAGTGGGTGCTGAGGTGGGAAGGGTGATGGTGTGGGTAGAGCAAGGCGGAGTGGCGTGCAAGTGGGATGTGGGATAACGAGGCGGTCACGGGCCAGGGATGGCGGTGACTGGGGAGGGTGGGGTGAGCAAGGATGATGGGAGGGAAATGCCGGGGTGCCAGTGTGCAGGGCAGGGCACGGGAACCCCGGGGGCAACCACCGACATCATAAAGGAATCGATACTGGAAGTGAGAGGTCGATTTTACGGCAGGCTCACGGCTGTACCATGGGGTAGATGCTATTATTGTCATCCCTACTTTAGAAATGACGATACTGAGGCACAGAAAGGTAAGCAGCTTGCCCAGGTTCACTCGGTAAGTGGCAGAGCCAGCACTCAAACCCCAGGAGTCCTGATGCACAACCGCTACTCTCACCTTCCATGCCACACTGCTACCAGAGGGGACACCAGGGCCTGGAAGCCAAAGCCACTGCCCTGGAACTTTGGGCCAGAGGCACAGCTGGATTTGAACCCAGGTCTTCCAGACTTCCACAGCTGTGCTCCCACGTGCTGCAGAACAGGACTCCCCTGACCTTGCCCAGGATTGACCCCTGGGGTCGAGACGGGGCCAGCAATCAAGGTACCGAGGTCGGTGGCCTGTGCTTGGCCAGGCCACTGGTGGCCGGCACTCACCATGAAGTAATAGAGCTGCGAGGACCGGGCCATGAACTCGGGCCGACACACGGCCACACAGATTTCCACGAAGCCGGCGTGCTGGCTGGGCTTGGCCTCCCCCATCTCACACACGATCCTGCGGGTAGGAGAGGACAGACCCCATGGGTCACAGGAGGGTCACGGACTCCCAGCCGTTACCCCTGGGCCCTAGTCTCTCAGTTGGGGTCTCGGGGTGGGCAGGGGAGAAGGAGGGGAAGGACACCCCAGATTCCTTCCTGCAGGGGCTCCCCCTTGGATCTCAGGAAATGAGAAAATATGGCCTTCAGGGTCTCCTTGGAGGCCCTCTGTAAAGTGGGGAGCCTAGGGGAGGGTCCCTGCATTCTGACCAGTCACTCAGTCCCTAATTCATGAATTAGCCCCTCAATTATGAACTACTGTGAACGTCAGGCAAACAGCCTAGCTGAAGGAGCTGGCAGGGCCAGAGAGGTGACATGACTTGCCCGAGGGCCCCAGTAGGTCAGACCGGAGACGGCTCAGACCTCGGTGGGCAGGCAGGTCGGTGCTGTTGGAGCCCTGGCTCCCGGGGCGGGGTGGGGCGGGGCGTGGTGGGGCGTGGTGGGGCGTGGTGGGGCGTGGTGGACCTCAGAGGCGCTTCCACTCCCAGCCCCAGTGGGGGAGGAGGCCCTCAGGTTGGGGGACAGGTGATGATAACGTTTTCCCTTTTAAACATTTTTATTGCTTTAGTTACAACATTTGTTCATGCTCTTTGAGATTGAGACAGTACAGAAGTGTGACCGTAAAAAAAGTGTCCCTTTTTCAGTCCTAACCTCTCCTAAAGTTTGGCATATACAATCTTGCACACCTTTCACTAGACCTCTGCAAATATATTATATAGATATATAGTCTCCATTTTACAAATGTGGAAACTGAGGCACAGGAAGGTTAAGCAACTTTCCCAGATATATATATTTGCATATACATAAACATGTTTGATATTACTCACACACATAAACATAAATGTTATATATATATGTATATACAAACATACATATGTAAAGAAACATACACATGATCATTAAAATAAAGTGAAGCTTAACTACCCACTATTCTAACCTCTCTCTTTTTACGCAACACTGCAGCGTGGGCGTTCCTTCGTGTCCCCGTACACATTCTGACGGCTTCCTAGACTTTCATGCTATGACTGTGCCATCATCTCTCGCCATGATTACGGGTGAGGTGCACATATTTTCATATGTGTGTGTGTGTTTAATCTCACACAGCCTTCCCTCTGACTTGTCCAAAGCCCTCTCTTTATTGTGCTGATGGATTGTCCTTTGCAGCTGCTGAACTAGGGTATTAACTTTTGTCTGTAATAAATATTGCATTATTTCCTCCCCGTTGGTCACCCGTGTTTCAATTTTGTTAATAATGTCTTTTGCCACGCTTAAGTTTAAAGGTAGCGGCGTGGTTCCATTGCTGGTTCTCTTACTTTCTGGCTTCCTGGTTCTGCATTTCCCTTAGAAAGAACATCTGGGAGAGAGTCAAGCAAACACACGTGCCCTTCAGTCCAAATACCATAATTAATACTAGGTCAGCATAAAAAATAGGGAGCGCGCAAAAGCCCTCACCATACCTACACCCAACCCAGGTGCCTCCCCCAGAAATATTCAGTGTCAACCCTCGTGTGTGCGTGTTTCCAGTCTGGCTTGTCTTTCTTAAATTTAATTAGAAACTCTGCATTCTGCTCGGGAACCTGTTCTCACCTAATATATTGAATGCCTTGAGAGTATTCCTGGCCATGATTCTTCTACAATATCACATTCAATGGCTGTGTAGTTTATTGTCCTATGCACATAAAATAATTTATTGAGTTGATTAATTCCCTATTTTCAAATATACAAATTGCCTCTAAAATTTTACTATTATAAATAAGGCTGAAATAAGCATTCATGCAAATAAACATTTGTGCATTCTGGTTATTAAGGGAAGAATCCAGAAGCATTATGGCCAGGCTGAAGATTTCTGATGCTCATTTCCAAATTGCCTTCTAGAAAGTTCATCCCAGTTCACCCTCCCGACATGAGAGTATGAACGTGCTGTTTCTCTTGCTTCTCATCTGCACTGGGCACCGCCTTTCAAAAACTGTTCCCTGTTGTTTTAATTTGCATCTCATTGATTGCTACTGATGTTAAACATTTTGACACGACTTTTGGTTCTTGGCGTAGTTTTGAATTGTACATCCATGCTCTTTGCTCGCTTTGTGATAGTTGCCTTCTATCTATAAAACCTCTTTAAAAGTAAAAAAAAAGCATCTCTTAACTGTGACAGGGTATAACCATATATCCAGTTTGTCATTCATATTTTCATTTTGCTTACAATGATTTTCGATGCTCAAGTTTTCAGTTTGATTACTCAGCTCTTCTCATCTTTTTCTTTATAATTTTTCTTTTGCAGTTATACTTAGAACGCCGTTCTTTTCTTGAAATGAGATAAATTCTCACATGTAATTCCTTCTAATCCTTTCACAGCTTCATTTTTTACACTTAACTTTTTAATCTGTCTGGAATTTATTTTGCTTTATAAAGTGAAGGAAGGATCTGACATTGTAATTTTTTCAGGGAGTTAACCAGCGCCACTTACTGAATGATCTTTCCTCTCCTTGCTGATTCGAAATGTCACTTTTATTACACACTAAATATTTATATATCAGGATTCTTTTTCTGGGCATTTATCTTATTCCACCAATCTAACTAGTACCACAATATTTCAATCCTGTGGCTTTATAATTTTTTTAATGTCAAGCACCAAGTAGGACATTTTAAAATCCCCACAAATCACAATACATCAGTAACAGCCTGTTTGGTTTTGTTCTAGGAAGGACTCGGAAAGTTGAAGGAGCCACCAAATGATTCTCAGGTAAATAATTGATGATGGACCAGCAAGGTGAGCCCTACCAAGACTGGAACCTCCAATTATCTGATCTATTCCGAGCCCCTTAGGAAACCAGAAAGGAAATTAGGAGGAATTGAGGACGGCAGGGATGATGGTTCCAGAACCACTAAATCCGGGCAAGATCCAGCGAGCAGAAATTTAAAGGGCTTAAGTTTAAAGGTAGCGGCGTGGTTCCATTGCTGGTTCTCTTACTTTCTGGCTTCCGGGTTCTGCAGTTCCCTGACCCACCTAAGGGAGGCCTTGCAAAGCGTCAATACCTTAGGCACACAGGACAGGTGGCGAGTTTTCACTCCAGAGGGGCAGCAAAGATGGTATAGAATATAGATGCTATTGTGCTGGTAAACATTTCATGGCTCTGTTTGCTGGGCTAGAAAATTGTGTTTACTTATTTACAAGGCAATATGTGACTCACAAACCTCCTCCACCGGGCAGGTTAGAGGTCAAGGTCACTCGCTGAATGACCGTCTCAGCGGACCGGCCGATTTTGCAAAGAGAAAAACAATCCACAGTACCCACGGGCCTGCAAGTGAGTGCGGAGTCTCATTTGCCATCTCCCTGGAGTAGCACAGGATCTGTTTCTACCACAGCTGGGCGAGGACCTGCGTGCGTGGGGAGCCAGCGCAGCAGAGGGGGCTGGGCAAGCAGCTGAACTCACACTTCCCATGTAGATTTTAACTTTGCTTTGTCTCACTCCGACTCACCCCCACAGCCCAAGGAAGTTAACGATCACTTCCCTCTCCCAGCTTTTCCCCTAATAAGGCAGCGGGCTAGTTCAGGCACCGGGGAGTTGTGGGAGTCCCACCCCAACACCCTAGCGTGTGAAGGGCACTCTCCGTTTATTCCTCATAGGCTGTAAGACTCTCTGTTGTTGGCGAGGGAAATAGGTCAACAACACTTGCTGCTGGCTTGTCTTCCCTCCCCTCCATGCCTCTCTGTCTCAGGTCACGTGCACTCACTGTTCCGCAGGGACGTAGCCGTCCACCAAAGGGCTGCACTCCACACCAGCCACCTTGACGTAGGAGGCGATGTCTCGGAACTCCAGGCCCAGGTTCTCTCCTCTGATGGTGACCTTGGTGCCCCCTTCCCGGGGGCCTGTCACTGGGATTATCTGCAGGGAGGAAGCATGGTCATTTGGCAGGCACCAGGATAGAGCCGTCACCCACTCGCTGATGGGCCAAGGAAAGACTGCTGCTGGCCCTTCCCCATCTCCGCCATGTTCCCTGAGTTGTGCCCAAGTCCACCAGGGCACCCAGGTTTGGGGCAGTCAGTGAGCAGGCGCTTCCGGTAGAGCAGTCCAAGTCTGTGCGTGGTTTTGGGAGCAGTGTTCAAAGACCCTCATTCATTCCCTGTTTCATAGAAGATCCACAACGTTACTGGGTAATTCATAGGAAATGAGGACTAAAGCCTTTAGGCATTGGCTTATGTTGGCACTCTTCTAAAAAAAATGACCCTCCTATGAATCCACAACCCTCCACAGCATGGAATCCCACCTATTTTTTTTTACATCCTCATCTGAGAATGTGTTCATTGATTTTAGAGCGAGAGGAAGGGAGAAAGAGAGAGACAGAAACATTGATGTGAGAGAAACATCGATAGACTGCCTCTTGTACATGCCCTGACTGGGCACTGAACCCACAACCTAGGCATGTGCCCTGACCAGGGATTGAACCTGTAACCTTTTGATGAACGGGATGATGCTCCAACCAACTGGGCCACCCGGGTAGGGTGGAACCCATCCATTTTTAAAGATCCTTCTCAAATGTCACTTCCCATAGCCAGATATTCACCCTCCTTATCCCTCTAGCAGCCTCCCTCCCCCCAGATGAAACTTTCAGGCACCTTCTTTGTGCTCCTTCCAGGGTAACATTTGTGCCTGACTCCCACCCTCCCCACTCCCTCTTCAGAGCCGGAGTCTCTGAGAGTCACTTCTCCTTGTGGACTTTCCAGGGCAGCACCATCTTTGGCTCTCGAGTTGTAATTGTGCTGCAAACTCCAATTCTCCAGCATCTTCCTGAGTGAGCACAGCACTTGTCACAACCCCTCCACCTTCATTGTTTGGCTCGGTTTCTAGGGGAGGTTTGTTTAATTTAGACTTTACCCTCAGGCAGGGGCCAAAATGGTGGCTTTCCCACCAAAGACGTCTGTCACCTGAGCTGCTAACACCCATGACTGAAGTGTTAACATCTAACAACCAAGGGCCTGCTTTGGGGGCGGGGCTCCATGCAGTTCACACAGTGTAACTGTGGCATCCCCCAGTAGTGACCTTAGTGGCAGAAGACATTTGTGCCAGCCTTTCTTGGCATTCGAGAGACAGAAAGGCTCATTTCCCATTCCTGGGGCCTCTGAATGCCAGTCGCTGGGTCTTGGCCAATGTCAAGGGGATCACAGTGGAACGAGTCCAGATAATCCACCTCTTAATAGGCCCTACTCTCCCTGCCCCTCAAGGCTCACAACAGAGGGGTTTCCTCTGGGGGGGGGCAGTGAAAGATGGGAAAGGGAAAGGAACTAGGCTGGGGTGCCCCCGAGTGGCAGCTTTGCTGGGGGTGGGGGTTGGGGAGCTGTTCACTTACAAAAGTCAAGATACTTCCTGCTTCTTATACAGGCATATGTGCATGTTTATGGGTAAGTGTGAACGTGAGTGCGAGGGTTTGCACATGTGTATAACACAAAGGTCCTTTGCAAACAAGGGGCCCATTTCTGTGTGAGGAGCTGGGCCGATACATGGCAGGGGGAGGCCCTGTTCTTCCCAAATGTCTGCCCAGCCAGTCCCCAAAGTGCCGCTGGCACCTGGCGGTGGCAGCTGCATGATATTCCAGCCCTGCTTGTCATCCTGCAAAAGGAGTTTTTCTCGGGCCCAGTCCTTGGTTCCCTGGGCTCCCCGGAGGGCTGACGCCAGTGTGGAGCCAGTCAGTAGCCTCTGTCTCCAGGAGGTTTGTTTAATTTGCCATCTCCTCCCTGCAATTTTCTTGATCTCGGGCCAAGAGGAAAGCAAGTCCCACCGTTTTCGCCAGACACACTGTTAGCAATCACACGTGCCAGGGTGGTTTCTTGTTAAGGGCTCAGAGGGTGGGGGAGGGGAGGGGTGGTTGGAAAGGAGGGAGAGTGGGGCATGGCTCAGGTGTGGGGTCAGTGCCAGGGGCTGGAGGGTGACCTTTAGGGGGGCTTTCTGCTGGGAGTGTGGAGCAGGGAGGTGAAGTCACAGGGCAGCAATTTGCTTGGCTAAGACACGTGCAGCACCGGTTTTAATAATGATGGTGAAGGAGGAGGAAGAAGATGGGAAGATACCCATAGGCTGGGCATGGATCGTCTCATATAATCCTCATAACGCCCCTGTGAGGTGGACACGTAGACCCATCGCCCAGGGGAACGAGCTGAGGCACAGAGGCAGTGACGAGTTAGCCCTGGGTGACCTAGCAGTTAGCTGACAGAGCCGTGACCCCCACCCGGCCTCTGTCAATGGTCCACTCCCTCTCGAGGCTGCCACTGATGGAGTGTCACAGTTTTGTCACTGAAAGGGACTTTGAGAGACAAAGGGAGGGTGCTGAGGACTTTTAGACACCGAGTACGTGGAGACTCCAACAGGACGGTTGAGTTCCTCTCTGCTTTCGCTTCCCCTTGAAAAGGGAAGGGCCTCTGGATCAAGCCTGCAGCCCCTGGGGAAGATGTGCAGGCAGACAAGGTGCCCCAGCCAGCCAGTGACCCCTGGCTGACCCACACCATGGCCGGCAGGGCTCTCGGGGCCCCAGCCCCAGGCAGGGCCCACTGGACCGTGGCTTACCTCCGTGATGCGTGGGTTCGTGCACTTGCTGTTGGCGCCCGCCAGCTCCAGCCACTGGCTCTCGTGGATGGGGCAGTGCTGCCGCAGGGTACACTGGCCCTGCGCCTGGCACCAGCCGCACTCGAAGTCTGGGTCTGCCTTGAGGCACAGGCCGCAGCTCTCGCGCATGGCTCCGCACTTATAGAGGTGAACTGCAGGCAAAGGGCCAGAGTGAGATGGGGTTGGGGGCTGGGAGGGGCTGGGAAGTATGGACAAGAGCGCAGCTCCAGCCTCTGGTGATGGGACTGGACTGGGAAGGCCAGCCTCCCTCCAGCCAGCCCTGCTGACTCCACTCCTCTCTGCCAGAGGCCACCCGCCCGTGCTGAGCCGGTGCCCAACAAGTCACAGAGCAGCAGGGATGGTGGAGAGGCTGTGGAGGGTGGGCTCAGGCCAGGGGTTGAGGAGCAACCATGGGGGTAGGGGGCGAATGACACCTGCCCATGAGTGCAGAGTAGCTCTCTCCTCCACCCCGCCCCACCTCCGCCCAGGGCCACCTTCCACACCTTTATTCTGGGCGGGGTTGTCGATGTTGAAGTGGCCGTTCCACACAACCATCAGCTCCACCGGCAGGTTGTTGATCTCCATCCCTTCATAGGAATACTGTCGCCAGGCGGTGGGAGGAAAGAAGGAAGCTGGGTCACAGAATTCTAGAGGGGCTCCATTGCAGCCTAGGGCCCTCAAGAGCACACGGGACTAAAGACTGGCCGCAACTGTGCATGTGTGTGTGTGCGTGGAGGGGGCACACGTGTTCATGCACGCACATCTGTGTGTGGGCATGGAGGGGAAGTACTTATCAGGACACAGGGTGCAGGGCTCAGGAAGCTAAGGTGGGGGAGGGCCAGGCCTGCCGGGTGGGACTCCCATTTGGAATGCAGGTCCGCGCACCAAGCAGCTTTGCATGAGCTACTCATCCACCTTCCATGGAGGCCTGTTCCGGTTAGCTGGGCTTTCCCCACGAAGTTTAACTGAGCCCCGGCCTTGGGTCTGTGGTCCTAAGAGGCAGGGAGGGAGTGTGGGGAGAGGTGCTGCTGGGGATGTGGGGCGGAGGGGCAGTCCCCAGGCATGCCAGCCCCCATCTGCCTTCTGATAGCAGACGGCTTTCCATCCCCAGAGCCTGCCCTGGGCAACGTTTCCAATCCCTACCTGGTGCTTTTCTCATTATCTCACCAGACTGCCTCCACAGGGGGGAGGATGGAGGAATGGAACTGAGACAGGCTTCTGCAGAGGAGGGGCTGAGGTCTGGCAACTTGTTAGAAGTGTGTGGTCCAGGGGACTAGGTTTGAAGGGGCATTTGCAGAACCAACAGGCTCTCTTAACTTCAAGTTTGGGGCGTAGATGGTTATTATGACAGGCAGCTGACGCTCCCCCATGGAGCTAGCCACGGCACCTTCACCAAGGGGAGGAAGCCACAGAACCTTGGAGCGTGCGGGCCGGAGTGAGGGTCAGGGCCTGTCACCTGTGCCTCTGCTCTGTAGCCCATCTGTGGAGGCTTCCAAAGAAGTTATAATCCTGATCTGAGAAATCACCCCAGATTCTCGTGCTCCAATACAAATATGAATGTGCTCCAATGCGAATATGCCGTGATGTCCTTGTACAGCCACATAAGTAGGATACATGTCCAGCCTTCTCCAGGGTCTACGCTACGGCTCTGAAAATGTTCACCGACTCCCTGGAGAGCACGCCCTGACAAGGGAGCCACGTTCAGTGTTTTTCCCACAGTGGTGTGGTTGGCACCATCCACACTGTCATGGCCTCTCCCTGTGACCGATGACACCTGGGCCAGGGCCAGAGTCTGTGCGCGAGCCACAGAACAAAGCAAAAGCTCCCTAACCCTGCAGAGATGCAGCGGGGGATTTTTTGATCAGCGCATAACTCAGCTGGTGACTCATAAGCTCTTTCCACATAGCTCGGTCGCCAGGTCCCCAGAGACTGTGTGCGTCTGGGTCAAGCTGGGTCCTGTGTTTTCTCACAGAATTTCTTCTACTTTTGGCGGGTGACTCTCATGGACCACCTTCATCAGAATCATCTATGGGGCCTACTAAATGCAGATTCCAGGGCCCCGCCCCAGGCTGCGGAATTGGCGTCTAAGGAGATGGGGAGCATTTCAAACAAGCAACTCTAGTGTTTCTGGTGCTCGAGGGAGGTGTGTGGGGGAAGAGGGAGATAGACAGAGAGAGAGAGACATTTTCAGATCTTCCTTGCCTTCTCCCTCCTTCATGGCCCCATGGGGAGAAGTGTGGTGAGGGCAACCCCAGGCTGCCGCTAGATGGCGCTGGCACTGCCTATCTCTGACCAGGACCCACAGCAGGCTGTGGGCACGGTGATGGAACATTGATAGAACCTTCAGACCCCTCTCAGGAAGGACCTGAAATCCCCCAGAGAACACGACGAGAAATTCGGCACGTGTATGCATGCATCTATGTTTACAAATGTGTTCACTCGCATGCTGACAGGAGAAGAGGTCAGAGCTGTGTTGTCTACGTGTTCTGGCACATGTGCACTCACACACATGTGCACGTACCCACGTGTTGCCCTGATGGAGTTCTGCCGTGACCGGCTGTGTAAATGCAGGCAAGTGAAGGAAGTCCCCAATGTCCCCATTTGTAAAGCGGGACTGCAAACAGAGCCGCCCTCTCGGCATTGCCAGGAGGGTGTGAGACAGCCACCCCACGCTCTGACACAGTGCCTGTCAAGCGGAGCGGGCACTCAGATATCACTGTGCATTTAATCTGCCTGTGTACACTTAGGGATGCGTGTGCAACATGTTCGTTTGTGTGGAATAGTAACAGCAGCCACTCACTGAGTGTGTATGCGCCGGACCCCAGTGCGTATGGCGGGGCACATGTATGAGAATGCCTGTGTGTTCCGATGTGCACGCGTGTGCACACATTTTCTTTTTGAAGAAAACTAAAAATAAAAAAGGCTTTAAGGATCTAATATGCTGGGTGTTACTTTCTCTTTTTCTCCCCCATTCCCGGGGTATGGATGATGGAATAGTATAGAAATCATTAGCTCCCCACCACCCCCTCGATCCTTAGGGAAGTCACGCTGCTCCCTGGACACCCTCTCTCCCCTGTAACCTGCCCCCCACAGGTTACGGGGATGGGCAGACAGCTGGGGAGCCTGGATCACGGCTCCCATCCCCTACTGCTGCCCACCTCTGCGCCACTTAGCATTTATGTAGCTCTCTGTAATCAGTGGGCAGTGACTCTGCACAAAGCCCAGGGCTGAGGGAAGAGTGCTTCAGGCTCCCGGGGCCCAGGGACCACTTGATTAAGTGTCTCAATCAAGTCTGTCACACCATGGCCCAGCTAGTGGAGGACATTGATCGTGACCTTGGGCAAGCGTGAACCTCCATTTCTCTACCTTCTGAAGCAAAGAGAAAACGTCTACGTAATTTGGACATTCTTTCCTCCAACCGTTCTCTTGGCCCGAGCTCTGAGGTGTTGGGCTGGAAAGTTCTAGCATCGGGCGAACAAAATATCTGAACAACACAAGAAGCCTGTGTATCTGTCTCCGGGGTCCCAGACGCTTGGCAGACCAACTCTCAGTGGCGCCCCAGGAAAGCAGTGAGGGGCACAACATGCCTCCCTGTCAGCCTTGCCATCGCTGTTTTGCGTGTGGTACCTTGGGGCGCCAAGAGAAACCGTAGGGCCACTGTGGGTCTGTGGAAGCCGGGCTGCAGCCTGCCGGCTGCCCCCTGGGGCCCACTTGCTCGGGGGATTGCTGGTGTCTGAGAGGCAGGTACTAGGCACTATTATTAGCAGCACTTGACATTTCTCTGGAACCTTGGTCTGAGGGAGGCCAAGAATAGGCACAGTTGTTCTCCTTCCAGCTGCTCCTGTGAGCTGCCCTGTCTGCCTCCCACGGGCCCCCTGAGGGCTGCAGTGATTGGACCAGGGCCTGTCCCCAGAGAGTGGGCTAGAAGCAACCTGCCTGCCCACCCAGCCCGGCGTCACCCATGCCGAGTTTTCTTGTGTCTCTTCCTTCTCTGCTTCCCTCAGAGACCTATTTCTCGCCCACCTCTCTCTGTTGTCACACGCCCAGAGGGGGCTTCTCCCTTAGACCCTCTCCCTTCCTCCCCTGGCCCAGGGAGCAGCTCACTCAGCAACGAACAATAGTAGCTCTTCTCCCACAGTCCTCTCCGATTCGGCTCAGACCCTGCTCCCGGGGCCACACCAAAGCTGGGATGTGCTCAGCTGCTAACTCCGCTTTGGTTGGAGCCCAGCACCGCCTTTCCTTGTTCCTTTGTTACTGATCAGAGGGCAGCACTGGGTCCCCAGAGGAGACCCAGCCCTCCTGTGTCAGGGCTGCTGAGCTTCCGTGTGCACCCTTGTCCCTGGGAGGCTCTGATCTTGCCACCCATTCAGGGAGTTCCCTGTGACCCCTAGAGGGCTCAGTCATTGAGCCAGGCCTTGGCTCAGGAAATGTGAGGCCATCTGAACACAGTCGGCCTCCAATTCTGGCAGGATGAGAAAGGCAGCGGTCCCGACAAGCCCCCGGAGAGCTCATGTTGGCTGTCCAGGGATGGACAGAGTTCTGACCCAGGGGTTGATGGGACGGACTCGGGCTGTCATCTGGGTCACACTGGCCTATTTAGCCGAGTTAGCAGAAGCACGGGGCCCAGTCTTGTGATGTCTGGGGAACTGAAGACTCATCATCAGAGGCCACAGACTCTGTCCTCCCTCTGGACATCACTGGGGCTTGGGGCCCTGGACAGCTTCCCTTAGGGATTGAGGCTGTTTTCTCTGTGGTCTGAGATCCCCAGCTGCCTTCTGCTGAGTCAGATGTGGGACTTGGGCCCTCTCCTCCTGCAGGGACTTGTTTATTTGGGGGAGAACCACTTGAGCCAAATGCTTGAACCTGGTCCTCTTGGCCTCGGGATTTAGGAGGAAACAGGAGGTGTTTAATATTCCTTTTGCTTCCAGGTTTAATCTGGGGCACTGCAGAAATCCAAAAACCAGGCTGGCTGCCAGGGGAGCTGTGGGGACACGTCTAGGGTTTCAGAGGTTGGGACATCTATGGTCAGGTCAGCCCCCATAAGGCTGAGCCACCCTGGGCAAGCATGTGGGCCTCTCTGAGCATCATGGACCCCTAATCTGCTCCCTGTAGGAAGAGTGGAGTGCTCCCATGAAATGCTCAGCTTTTCTTCCACCTCACATCTCCAAATACTCACCACATATAGGTACCCAGAAGCCATGCAGATGAATGGCAGGCGGGTGACATGAGAGGAGACCCCAAATCGGATCCTACCCTGCCACTCACTAGCTGTGTGACCTTACACAGGTGACTTACCTGCTAGACAGGGGCAGGTACTCCGAGGCGCATGGAGCTTCAGCCCCCTGTAAGGTCTGCCTGCGTGTCCTCTTTCATATTTATTATATTACATTCTTAAAGAGCTCTCCCCAGTTGTACAACACTCAGCCCACAAACCTAGGCTGCCCCTGCTTCTGGGCCTCCAGGCTCCCTTCTGCACAGTGAAGGGGAACCGTGACAGTGTCACAGCTCTCTCAGTGTAGTGCTTGTCTCTGAGCGTCTGGGTGCACAGCAATAGCCAGGAAGACAGTGAGGCAAGCAGAGGGAAGGCCGCTGGCTAGGAGAGGGGTGATGGAAGGAGGGGACGCCCTGAGAGGGTCCACGGTGTGGTACCTAAGAATCAGGTGCCAGCCTGAGCACAGGACCCCTGTGGATTTTCTCAACAGGCAGGTGTGCACGGATCTGGGCAGCACACTCGTGGCAGCAACCTGTGCGGGTGCGGGCCTATCCCAGATGCCTCCTGATCTGGGGAGCACCTCTGTGTGGGCATGAGGCAGTGGAGGCCTGGTGGGCTCGAGTGCGGCCCTCAGCCCAGCCCTGGCAGGAACACAGGGCCCAGGGCCTCCCGAGCTTCTTCAAGGAGGGTGGGAGCACTGGTCTCAGCCCACGAACAGCGCTCGGCAGCCCCATGGCTGGTCCAGAAGCCCTTAAACACCACAGCCCCTGTCTTGGGCAGAGGGCCTTCCGGGCCACAACGCCCTCCAGGCCACAACAGGGCCACAGCTCTGGGCAGCCACTTGGTGATTGGCCCTCTGCTGGGGCGGTGTGAGCAGGGTGGGGAAAAGCAGAGCTGTTCCGTGGTGTTTGGGGACACCCACCAGAGCTGAACTGACCTGGCTCTAGAAAGAAACAGGGATGGGGTGGGGGTAGGGGTCAAAGTCCCCAGGGGGCGTGGGCTGGGCACTCACAGAGGTGTTCTGGCACTGCACGCTGGAGCTGTTGAAGCGCAGGGCGGGCACCCTCTGCTCGCTGCCCTGGATGTTGAGGATGCATTCGTACCCACGCTGCCCGGACTGTGGCTGGGGCAGGTTCTTGGCCTTCAGAGTAATGGGTTTGATCACCTCCACAGGCACCAGGATCTTGTCCACTCGCAGCAGCTGGGGGCACTCCTGGGGACAGAGAGAACAGTGCAGGCTGGGCAGCAGGAAGCCAAAGGTGCAGGGGCCCCTCCAGACAGAGCCCGGACATTTGCTCCACTCCTCCCTCCAGCAAACACACCCACTGGGGGTCCTGGGCACTGGGGCCCACCCCTAGCCACTGACCAGGAGGGGATGGGACTGAGAGATCCCAGGTCACTTCTCACTGAGGCTGTCCCTGCCCTCCTCGGTTTCCATTTTAATGCACCCCAGACTCGGACACGCCCGCTGACCTTCTCTGGGCACCCCTCCTGCCCTAGCAGAGACAGACGCTGCTGGCTGGGCATCTTGTCTCGTCTTGCTTTGGGCTGCTGACCCCTTTGCCTCAGCTCCAGGCTGCCGACAGCTGGGACAGACGCAACCGTGTGAACGGACCAGCAGCGAGGCCAAGCCCTGGGCTCTGGAATGTGAGTCAGGAGCAGAGCAGGAGGGTCTGGCAGGGCCTTTCCATATTGGGCTGAGTCTGGCATTTGGGAGTGTTCTGGAATGGGCCCAGAGACCTCTTTCTTCAGTCCAGAAGTTTCTGATTTAACTCCAGGGAAACGCCCCTCAGAGCAGACACACATGGAGCAGATGCTAGCGATGGGCAGGCTCACCCCTGGAGCCGAGCAGGGCCTGGAGGACCTTTGGGGATGGAGAGTGTGAGTCGCTGGGCTCCTTTCCCCTGGGGCAGTCAGCTCTGCCCACGAAGGCCTGGGAGAGAATGGGGTCAATACAGAGTGTGGGCGCTCTGCCTGGCTGAGCGGTGGAAGCCAGCTTTTTTCAAGATCTCAGGAGCTGGGCAGAAGAGACTCAGTATTCTAGGGTGCTTGGCGTGGGCAAGAGTGAGGAGTTCCAAAAACACCAGCAGGGTCCGGGCACCCTGCGTCAGGCAGGCCCACCACCCCCACGTTCCTCTCGTTGTGGCACGTTTGGGTGTGCTGAGACAGGTGGCATCTGGGCAGGCTGGCTGTTGAGGCTGCCATCTTGGGGCTCACTGAGGGCTCTCTGCAGATGCTGTGGGGCCCCAACCCCAGCACCCTGCCACAGCCAAGTAAGGTGGAAAGGAGGCTGTAGGGGGGGCAGCTTGGGGGTGTGTGTCCAGGCAGTCAGACAACTTGGCAGCTGTCCCTTTGGGTCCCAATGCCAATGTGAACCCCTCTGTCACTGACAGCTGGGAGGGAGCAGACCTCTGAGCTCCAGTGCCTGCTGAACTTCTGAAGAGCTCTGGAACCCCACTCTGAGATTCCATGTCCTTATCTGTCCCCTGGCTGGAACCCAAGGACCCATTCAGCTCTAACCAGTCCTGACGCCATGATTGGGGGTGGTCTCGGCCCTGCAGCTTTGCTTCAGTGGAGTGAGTGCCCCAGGGCTGGCAAATAAATCCCCCTCCCCTCCTTCAGGCTGCCCACAACGTTATCCTGAAGAGCAGGTAGGAGGGGGTAGCAGATCCCGCAATCACTTCTGGGTGTGTGTATAAGAAAACAGAGAGCGGGGACTCAGACTGGGACACCCATGCTCCGGGCGGCATTATTCACAACAGCCAAAAGGTGGAAGCAGTCTGACCGTCCATTAGTGGATGAGCAGGCAAACGAACTGTGATATACTATACAATGGAATATTTCCCCACCTTCAAATGGAAATTTTAACATACACTACAACACGGATGAATCTTGCAGACATATGCTAAGTGAACAAGACAGGCACAGCAGGACAAATATTACACAATTCCACCCATATGAAGTCCCTCGAGTAGTGCGAGTCATGGACGCAGGGCATGGAGGTTTCTGGGGGACGGGGAGACAGAGGGTTCGTGTTTACTGGGGACAGGGTTCAGCTGGGGAAGATGAAAAAGTTCTAGAGATGGGGGGGTAATGGGTGCACCATAATGTGAGTGTACTTAATGGCACTAAACTGCACACTTAAAATTGGCTAAGATGGTAAGTTTTACATGTGTATTTTACCACAATTAAAGAGCAGAAGGGAGGCAGGCTGCAGGGGAGGAGGGGAGAAGGGTGAGGGTGGGGCCTGCACCTAGCGTGGGGCCCTGAGCCTCTGACCGCGTGGGTCTCTGGAGACTTCGAGGCCCACGTGGGGAGAGAGCCTTAGTAGCCCCACCCTGTGCCCCTGTGTCCACTGCCATCTTACTCCCCACCCACCACACACATGCACCCCAGCAAGATGAGAGTGTGGGACACAGAGACAGGGGCAATTCTGTGGAAAGGATGATGGTCGGGACTGAAGCGAGGAGGGTATGCGGTGTTGGAGAATCAGGAGAGAAGATCTATGGGAAGTAGGGAGTCCTGAGCCGAGGGCCCCAGTTCACTGTATAGCCCTGGGCAGCCCTCCTCCCCAGAGCACGCACAGGCCTGACCCTCTTCCTGCTACGTCCACACCTGCAAGGGGGAGCTGGGTCTATGGCTGCGTCTGGAGTGAGAGCGGAAGGGGTGGACTCCCACCTCCACGTCCCACGGCGAAATGTCATTGCATGAATGGTACGCTGAGGGTGTCTAGAATCTGACAGTCTTCTGAACCAACCTAATGGGTCCCCTCTACTTTGCAAAGGAGAAACTGAGGCAGGGAGAGGAAAAATAATGGCTCAGCATCAGCAAGATGTGCTGGCAGCTGAAGGCCTCGGATGCCGATCCATCATCTCTCCTCCCCTTAAGGAAGGCGGTTGGTTCCTCCTGGTGGCCATGACCACCACAGGTCAGCAAGGATCTCCCCGAGACCAGCAGGACTAGGGAGCTTGGAGGTGGCCTGGAACCTTGCCTGGAGGCCGGACTGATTCTAGTCCAGGACATAAGCTGAAGCGTAAGCCTCCCTCTCCCTTGCAGGATTCTCTTTCACTGAGGCTTCTCTAATGAGTCCTGATTGTCATTGGCCCCATAAAGCCTTCGTTTGCATATAAAAAGGTTGGCAGCCCTGAGAGTAAGTTCATTAATAATAATTGGAGAGGCCCAGGGCTGGGCTGGGCCCATTTTCCTCTGGTGGTACTGCTGATTGACCTGGTATCCCTCCTAATTGAAATGTGAAATGGCAATTTCTTCCTAGGCAACAAGGCATGAAGGGACCATCTCCACCACGCTGCCCTGTTCTCCCACTCCGCTCCCCACACCCTGACTGGTCTCCTGCTGAGCCCCTGGTACAAACCATCCCAACGTCAAAGGCTCCTGGGCAAGTTCAGAGAAGCCGCTGTGCCTCTCCACACCCGTGTCTGCAGTCTGTTTTGAACGCCCCTGCCGTGGGGTCCGGGAGCCCAGGTCCTCCCCACCTGGTCCCTGCCTTTGAGCTTCCTTAACTAGAAGGAACCTAGCTGGGGAGTCATGTAACCCTGAGTGCCAGTCTGTCTTCCTCCTGCTGGTCTCAGAGTCTTGCAAGAGCTCTAAGCAGTTGCTCCACTTAACTAGGCACCGGGATTAACTACTCCTCTTCCGAAGGGCGTTTGGGGAATTCCACATGTAAAGCGTCGGGCATAGAGCGAGCAAGCAGTCAACAAACGTTTGCTCTTTCCTGGTCTTTCCTCCTCAGCTCAGGCTGCGCCTGGGTCCTCATCAACTGTCTCTTCCTCCCTTGTCTCCAAAGGGTCCATCTCCCTCACACCAGCCACGTGTTTTTCCATGCACACCCCATCCGTTCCCGTAATCCAGCTCACCCACCCTTCTTGGCTTCAGAGCTTGTGTGGAGTCTGACAATTTCAACAGCTCCAAGGGCCTCAGACACCACAGGGGACAAGTAGGGATGTCCCAGTTCTGTCCACTGCTCTCCTGAAAGCATTCCCCTCTTCTGGGAGGTGACATGTTTCATATGCTCTGAGATAGGACCCCCACCAGCCAACCACATGGCCTCAGGCAAGTCCCTCAAACTCTCTGGAGCAGGTTTGGATTAGGTGATTTTTATGGTCCCAGTTCTATTATTATGAACCCCATAGATGATCTGGGACAGTCATTATATAACCTTGCTGAAGGTCAGTTTCCCCATCTGTAAAGTGGGATAACAGCACCTGCTGAACTAGCTCAAAGTATGGTATTCAAAGCACAGATCAACTGAAGGCATGCAGGAGGGGCCGGGGGCTTGGGAGGGAGGGGGGCCTCCTGGAAGCGGCTATTTAATCTGCCAGGTAAGTACGACAGTAACTAGTACAATGTAACCGGCGCCATCACACATGGAGGTGTGGCTCTGACAGTGTGTGATGCCGTTACCATTCCAGTGAACATGGCTGGCACGGTACAAGGGGTACAAGGATTCGATCCAGTGCACATGCTACCTCCTCCATCCCCCGAAACATGGTTTTCCATGTGCTCTCCCGTTTCACAGCATAACACGTATGATCACCCATGTACATGATAAAGAAACCAAGGACACCAGTTATTTCACTCCGTTCCCACAATGGCGGCGAACAAAAATACTTACACCTGATCATCTGAATTTCAATCCAGATGTTTATCTAGCCCCCACATGGAATTCCTCAAAAACATACTTCCCTTCTCTTTTCAAGAAAGATCTTCCTCTGGACTGTGATCTGAAAGGGCCAGCCTTTGCAGAGTGGAAAATACCTGCATTTAGCAAGATGATTTGGAGACAAACACACACAGTAAGAACCAGACTCCCTTGTAGGCTGTTTTGCCTGTGGCCACATCCTGCTGTCATAAGAAGGGACTGAGGGTGGGGAGTGGCAGTGGCTTGAGGCACAATAAAATCTTCACTGTCTTGTCTGGCAGGAGGTAGCTCCAGGGGGCCCCAGGTCACCTGTCCAGCCCCGTGCACATTTTGGTCCCCACTTACATGCACACAGAAGTGAAGATTGCACTGCTCATTTAGAACAAGCACTAAGCTAAAGTATGAAAGCAAAAAGGATGCTTCTCTGTCTACCATGTCCAGTGCGTCCATGGCTGCTTCATACTGAGGTTGCGTTGCGCATTTAAATAATTGAACAAGGACACAAAGACTGCCGCTGAGCTGGGTCAGGGCTGGTGCTGCCTGGGGAAGGGGTGGCAGGCCTCCAGATTTACAGCCCCCCTCCCCCCGTGTGGTTACAAGATGCGGACTCTAACTCTCCTAGTTGTTGTTCCAGCAGGGTTGGGAGACAGCGGCGCTCTGGCGGGGTGGGGGGAGCTGAGCTGGGGCAGCATCTAGGGGCAGCTGAGGAATAAGTGATTTGCAGGTCACCTTTCCCTTCCATGTCACCTAAGTCTCCATCAATTCTAGAGACTAGCCAGCTCTAGCCCCAACCAACCCCCCAAATTTACGCTCACCTTCTCAGACCCATGGTGCCCAATACGAAAATGTAACGCACCATATATTTTCTTGCTGTTCCTCAAGTTTATAATGCCATTAGTGTGATCTACGATGGGCTGGTTCATGGAGAGAGCAAAGTAATAATACAGAAAGGAAATACCCATAACCTTAAGGGGGAGGGGCAGACGAGATTGATGGAAAGTGCAATTGTCTGGAGAAATGGCAACCCAGTAATGGAATAACTGGAGTGGGGGCCGCACACGGGTTGGAAGCAAGTTCTTTAGCTGGGTTTGGCTTTGTTTTTCTCCAAAGAGGGTGAAGGGCTTGGCTCTGGGGGGTTTGTTCCCTCGGGTTGGGTCCCAGGAACAGCTCCTCTGCAAGAAGGGACAAGATTGGCTGGCCTGATTCCCCCTGAGCCCAGCTGGGAGGTGAGCACACTTGGCCGGCCCTGTCGGAGGGCAGGGGGCTTATTCCAGCACCGGGGGCCCGCCGCAGCCCAGGGTTAGCACCTTCCTCGCCTCGTCGGCTCTGCAGTCCCAGAGAGGACCCACCCGTGGGGCTGGCAGATGCCACAGTATCTGCTCTGGCTACGGATGTCCTCTCAGAGGTGGCGGGCGGTGCGGAAGTTTGGGAGAGCACTCCAAGCACAGCTTTGGAAATCAAATAGAATTCATTTGGCCTCTTCTGATCTCACAACTGTTCTCTGGAGCAAATTCTGCTTGAACTTCAAGAAGCGAGGGGCCGAGGGAACCTCCTCGCTCAGCCTGTGCCCCGTGGGGCAGATGTGCTTCGCTTTCCTAGCAAAGACCTTCCAGCTCGGCGCCCTGAGAACAGAGCCGCAGCTGCAGCTCCCTCTGCTTCTCAGTTCGGACGAGAAATGACAGTAAAATTGCCCATCACGGACACACATTTTTGTCGATGACTCTGCTTTTCCATGGGTGTTCACCTTTGCTTCCTCAAGGTCACTGCTCCTAGATGTGCGGGCCTGATGGGGTGTTCAGGTCATAAGGGGGAAGACCTGGGAGTTCCAAAGCCACTTGGGGCCCAGCGGTGCCTCCCGCTCGGCAGAGGTGAGCGCACGGCCCTGCTCACGGCTGCCCTGGTGAGAGGCCACTCCGTGGGAAGCAAGGAGTTTCAGTGGATGCTGGGAGAACAGGGCTGAGAGCAGGACGACCCTCTGTCCCACTCCAGTTTTCCCTCCCCTCCCGCTCCCTCCTCCCTTTGGTACCCAGGGTCTGGCAGCTGATCTAAAGGCCCAGGGCTGCCATCACAATGCCCTCATTAGTTTGAAACAAAATCATTCCTTGTAACTGTAATACAGTCACCATAAACGACATATGTTACTGGGCATTCTATTTCTAATCATAGTAATTATGCTGGAATACACACCATTAATATAATAACAATCATGATTGACCAGTTCTCTGCTCCAGACCCATAACGTCACCTGAATGCACTCTTTGTTAGGGGGGGAGGGGGAAGGTGATTCAACATCCCTGGAGACAGTCAACAAAGCCGGCGTTGAGGCTGGAAGACTCACAGATGAAAGCCGTCCTGGGGTCTGAGCGGGTGCTGGACAGATGAAAAAGCCACCTGGCAGCATCCCTCTTGACCAACAAAGGGACCCTGTCTGTGTCCCCACACACAAAAGTCAAAAGGGAAGGAAAGCCCAGGCACTTCCAGAAGAATCCCTGGGCGTGGGTCGCGCTTTCATTGCGAGAGAGTAGGTCGGCCCTTGGATGTCCAGGGGAGCCGCAGGCCTGAGGCTGAGCGAGGCCCTCCCTGTGGGTTGGCGTGGGGACCTTCGTCTCGACGGGAATGCTCACCTGAGAAGGCCACTTTGTGGGCATGGGTTTCTCTTCAATGCTTTCCAGCTCATTTCCATCTACAATTATGGATCTCGTAGATCTCTTGTCTATGCTTACGTCACTCACAATTCCTTGCACGTGGGGACTGCTGGGGGCCGGGTAATGAAGGGCGGGTGGCAACACCTGGCAAGGGTGCAGAGTACCCTGCTGTGAGTAAGCTCCTCCCCCGTGTGGAGAAGGGACACTTGTCTCAGGTTTCCGCAAAATCGCCTTTCAAATGTGTGATTTCCTTTGTTACTCCTTATTCCTGCTATTATCTCTTTCCAGAAACAAAATGATAAAAAAACAAAACAACACCATAAGAAAAATTCACCATATTTCATTAGTAGCCTGGTATTTCATTCAAACTCTGAGGACTGTAAGCTGCTTGCACTGACCCGAAATGGCAGAACCAGTTGAAAGACCACAAATACTTATTTATTTCTTTTCCCTTCGGTACATTCTCCAGCCAGAGGCTGCTACCAGGACCATCATGAGGAGTTCAGCACTGGCTTCTCCTCTTTGTTATATTCCGAATGGTCCCAGTATTGAGCTGGATAGATGAGAGCCTGCAAGCCTGGACCAGAAGCACAGCCTTAAAACATCCTTCTCTTAGGATACATAAGTATTCAGGAGAGAGAGGAGCCAAAGTCAATTTCATTCAATAATGGGATAAGTGAGTGTGATGCCAAGTTATGCGGGAGCCTCTCTCTCAGGGCAAAGGCTTGCCAGGCTCACCATAAAACGGCTCACGTGAAATGGAAAGAATTAAAGGCCGGCCACATCTGGTGGGTTAGACCACCTCCACATCCCGCCATTGGCCATGTGCCTCCAGGCCTCTCCCTCTCCCGGGGGGGCCTGGCACCAAGTGCTCTGAGGTGCTGTGAATCCCCAGAAGCCTTTGCCAGCGTCAGGTACAGACAGATGGGGCGCTGTGCCCGATCTGCAATCCGGACCCTTGAAGACATCATTCTTCCATAGGGATCCCCACATTGCACTGGGAAATGCGGTGGGCTCCTGTTTTATTCTCTTCTAGTTCTTTTTTTCCTTTTTCTGAAGAGCAGATGCAAGTTTCTTTTATATATTTAAAAGACAGAAACTTGGGACAAGAGCAGGAAACAAGAAAGCAAAAGCAGAGATTTGAAAACCTCCTTCAGGGTAATTAAATGATCAGGGGCCTTTGAATTCCACTAGAGAGCTCAACTGTTTCTGCTTTCGTTTCATTCCTGGGCCCCTCCACACATGAAACCTCCGCCGGATACCCCAGTCTGGGAAGCTGCTGGGAGGCTGCAAGCCTCTTTGTCTCTGCTCTCATGGAGGAACTTGCAGCTTTCTGCACAAATAAGAAGACATCACTTCCTAGGCTCTCGGCCCCTGGTCCTGGAGGGGGAACCAGCCCTTCTGTTCCTGACCCCACGCTCCGAGATAAAGGCCCAGGATCAAGGAGACTGTCCAGCCTTTCCTCAGGTCTTCATGCCAAGGGTGTGCACTGTGGCTGTCAGACCCAAGTCTGTCTTATTAGCTTAGATCCGTTTTGTCTTACAGAAGAGCAGAGGACTGAAACAAACATTAGATTCACACTCCTGCTGAAAGCCAAGGTGTAACCTCTTTCCTACTTTTCCCTATTAATGGGCAGTCTTAGTCTGGGTCTCTTTTCTGGATTATGAATCCAGAGCAGCATTTCCAGATGTAGACAGATCCCGTTTTCCGGGGCGGGGCTTATGCCCACACCCCCTTCTTCTGTGTGTGTGTGCGTGTGCGTGTGTGTGCGCACATGTATCTGAAATCACAGCATTCTAAAGCAACCACTGCTGAGAACTACTGCCCAGCGCTGGGAGTCACCTGAGCACCATACTTTTGAACGACGGCAGACTTTTCCAAGTGTTTTCATGCCAGCGAACTTCGAGGTCCTTGCTCACAAACTTACATTCTAAGAAAGGTAACAACACAGGCGAAGAGTATTTCTATTATGATGACCGATAGTTCTCAAGGATAAGAATAACAATGAGGAGGGAATAAAAGCACAGTAGCTTAGCCACGCAGCCCAGCCCCCTCTCAGTGATTCCCAGACTGGACGGTGCAGCAGAAGCACAGAGGACCAGGCCCTCCCCGATGCTCCCGCCCAGAGCTGGGGCGGAGCCGGAGACTGTACTTCCTACAGCATCGCAGGTGACGCTGTTGCCGCTGGTCCAGCAACCACACTTTGGGAACCACTGCTCTGGCTAAGTTGACCACTTTTTCATCCCTCTTCCTCTCTTCCTTTTACTTAATTAAAAAAAATATCAGTTCTGCTCTGCGCACAGAGGTCTGAGGGACAACTGAGGAGTCCGCACACAGCACTCTTGTGTGCTGACAATTATTTCTCGGACACACACATACTCATCCCTCTGGAATTGTTCTAGAACTCACCCGCCTGGAGTGACCTGGGATACACCTTCGTCTGGAACCGAGCCTCTAGGACGGACCCAGAGCCCCCTGGTCCCCGCACAGAGCTCTGCGTGTTTACGGCGTTCATAATGTAGTCCCGTAAGAGGAGGGCTTGGGGAGAAGCGGGCGATCCCGCGGGCGTCGCCCTTGTGTTTGCGTCCTCAGACAAGGCCTGCCGTGCGGTCCATGCTCACGGCAGGCAGCACTCACCACTCTGGCTTCAGGGGCCTACCTCAGGCAGCTTCACTTGGCCTTCCAGGAAGGAGCACGTCTTGGGGTCGTGGGTGCAGACGTGCCGGTATTTGCACCAGTAGCAGCCGAAAGGGCTCTCCATGCAAGACAGGCACCTGGGCACAGGGGAGGACGAAGCATGAATCAGAGACCCCGGGTGAGCCCAAAGCAGAGGGCTGAGGCTCTGGGGCCTAGGCAACATGTTTTAACAGTAAGAGAAACCACCCTCAAGCACCCAGGAAGAGCAAATCTCAGCCAAAACCATCCCTTTTCTCTTCAAGTCCTCAGCCAGCCCAGACTCTCTGGCCTCCTCCCTCTCATGCAGCCAGGTGATAAATCTGTCCCCAAGGCCTTCATCAGCCACTATCCACTTCCATAGGATGGTGTCCTCTTTGGCTGAATTGGGGAACAATAAGGCCTAGAGTAGTGGGGCTTGTCCAGAGATCCCACGAGATTTAGGGCAAATAGTTGAGTTTTAGTTCAAAATGACTCCAGGGTCTCAGCTGACAAGCACCCACAGGGACCCACTCTGGCAGGAGGTTCTGAGGCTGCGCTCTCAGTGGGTTGGCAACCTCACCCCTGCACTTCACCCCCAGGAAACAGAGGCAACTTTATAAAAGTTCCTCCCTGCTTACGAACCCAGCATGGTTCCCTCTTCCCAACGGTAAACCCCAAATGCCTTGCCACACAGGCCAAGCCCTTCCTGGTTTCCAGGTCCATATCCCCACATGTGTCTGATCCTTCTACCTGGAGTACCATTTTCCCTTTCTTCACATGGCCATCTCCCCCTTTTTCGACTAATGGAGAATGGGCCAGATGGCCCTTATCTCACCAACCCCTTTGGTTATGTCTCTGGGACAGTACTGGCGTTGTTGTATTTTATTTCTCTGGTTCACTGTCCTTTCATCCGATAGTCCACTAGGCATGGCTCCTGGAGGGCAGGATTGATTACTAATTTGTGATTACCCGTCTAATGAGTAACACATTGCCTTGCACATAGTACATGCTTAACCCCATGTCAGGGATGGAATGGAAACTTCACACGTGATTTTATCTGCTACCCGCTTTCTTACAGGGGCAAAAGGGGAGTGAGGGATTAGGCCACCAAGTGCTAGAGCCACGGGAAGTTCTGTGGCAAGATGCAGAAAGAGAATTCCAGTGTTGAGACACCTGATTTTGGCTGGGAGGGCTGGCTGCCTCTTACTTGTGACCCCAAAGAGAGCCAAGCTCTGTTCTCACAGCTCCTGTAACCAGATAGCTAAACCCTAAAATCCCTCCTGCCCAAAATGTCTCTGGATATATGTTGTCCTGTGTGGAGAGGAAAACAGAACAGCATATAAAAGCAAGCAGGGTTTTTGGAGATCAGGTCCTATGGTTTTCAAACTGTGCTGTACAGAACCCTGGGGGGGTTCCAAGGAGCCTCTTTGGAGACTGTGCGAGGAGGCAGAGATGTGGAGTTCTTAGACAGAGGGGTCCCAGGTCCCCCAGCACTCAGTCAGAGTAGTCCCTACTTCCATCTGTTATGCTTATTGGGCATCCGCACCTAATTTTGATTGGAGAAAAGTATCTATGGTGAAAAAAATGGCTTGTACATTTTTCACTCTGGTCCAATTCCATCATTTTAGAGAGGAAATGATAATATAATAACAGCAAGAATGTGAGTGGTGCCCAAACAGTGGGCCAGACACAGCTCTGACTGCTCTCCTGTCACAGCTCTCCAGCCCTGGCTGCTGTCCTGAGGGCCGAGCAGGGCTGATGGGTGGGGACAGCAACCAGTGGTGTCCCAGCCAGTGACTGCTCTGCTGGGACAGCACCCTTGCCATGTCAGCTGCTAAATATTGGGGTGACATCCCCAGAAGAAGAACTACTACTTCCCCATTTACAGAGGACAGTGGGGCACAGCTGGTCGGACTCCAGAGTGCAAGCCTCTGTCCTCCTACTGTCCTTGTGAAGTAGAGGCTTTACTGAACTGGGGCCAGAGCCCGAGCCCGGGGCCTGCTCCTCTCCCACCCGTTCCAACCCAAGTCCTGACCCAGGCCACAGGGCAGAGCTGAGCCCTCAGGGGCTTGTTGGACACCCTGCCCTCCTCAGACCCCTCCTCTCACCCCGGTGCTGCCTGCTCCGTTCTTCAGGTGAGACGTGCCCCCTCCCCAACAGGTGGTGGACGGTGCATCAGGTTGGACAGACTTATGCCAGAGAAAAGGTGTGGGCTAGGGCTTTGGAGCTCCCTACTCCACAGGGTCTCCTGCTGCTCATTCTAGCCTCTGTCCATTAACCCTGAGGGTGCCAGAGGAGAGGCCCATCTGCTTCTGGGTGAAGGAGGTCTCCTTGCAGGGCCTCTAGATGGTAACTCCTTGCAAACAGTGGTGGGGTCTCCTCTCTCTGGGTGACTTGACCCCAGGAACGGGGAGCTGAGCGAGGTTGGGGGCACTTACGAGTTGTGGACGCTGCAGTTGTAGAAGACAAAGCTGGTGCTGGCAAAGGTCATGCCTGTCTCCTTTGACTTGAGCTGCAACTGGACGACATGGTGGTCCCCTATGGGGCAGAGTGGGCCACGAGGTCAGGGAGAGGGTGAGGCCCCATGTCGGGGTCCCGCCGGGAGTTATGCCCCCTGGGAAAGGGAAGCCTGCTGGACCTAGATAGAGGGTGCTCTTGGCTCTAACAGGTCCCTGATGCAGAAGGCCCAGTCCCAGGGCAACCCCGAGAGCAGCTGCAGATGACGATTCTGGCCTCTTCCTCCTCTCACACTGCGCTCCCACCCTCCTTTGGTCATCAGGTCCTAAATTTACACACACACACACACACACACACACACACACACACACACTCTGACAGGTATTGAACTGTGCATTCACTCACCTGCACCATATCCATGCCAGACTCACAGAACTACAAACACATTGATTAGCTACCAGGAGAAACAGGCCGGCTCTCACTAACACTGCCACAAACTACACAAGGGGTTTTGCACCGGTATGTGTGTGCAGGCACGAGTATTCACATCTCTATAAGGAGAGACCCTGCTCTGATGCTCCTGCTTGGGGGGGCTCAGGGGTCCATTCCGGCAGGCATCCCTGAATTCCTCAGCTGGCGCCAGAGAGGAGCAGGAGCCCATGTTTAATTCACAGCCCTGACCCCAGGCCCCCACTTCCAGCCTGGTTCTGTGCCTTCCCCGAGAGCCTCATTAATCAATCAGCTCGGAACAAATGTGACAAGCCCAAATGGGAGGGCCAACGTGGCATCCATCTGCCCAGGCCGGGTCTGTCCCTCACCAGCGCTGGGCCTCTGTCCACCCCTGGCCCTCCCAATGCAGTTGGCCATGAACAGGCAGCTCTGGGAAGGCAGGTTAGGGTGGGGCTGGGGGTGCAGTGGTCCAGGGTCAGAGACCCAGCAGAGCGGGTGAGGATAAGGAGCCAGATGACTCCTCCACCCCACCCCCTCCTCCGCTGCCCCTTCATGACAGCCCCCTCACATTCCAGTACAATCCTGAACTTGACCAGCATACTCTGATGCTGTCCTGGCCTTGCCCTCTGCTCACCCTCTGCAGTTGCTCCTCACCTAGCATGAGCCTGACTCTTGGATGCTCACCTAGTCTCAATAGTCAATTCTAAGGGCAGCAAAGGGTGCCTCATCTCCCTCTTCCTACAACATCCCCATGAACCTACACTCTGACCCTCCCCTCCTGAAGGCTCCCTCGATCCCCCCACATTCATCCTGAGTGTCTGTCCCGAGTTCTCATCCAGGCAGGAGGATAGCTCTGCCATCCAGCTCTGCCTCTGGGGGTCTCTCACCATTCTCCGTGATTATCTGGGGCACCTCCTTGGCCGCCGGGGAGTAGCACTGGATCTGATTGCCCACCACCAGCCCATCCATCTCTGACAGGTCCTCGAAGGCACAGTTGACGCCAGCTGACAGCTCCGGGACGTTGTGCGTCTCCAGGACCAGCTGTGAGCAGTCCGGCAGAGGAAGAAAGGGGAGAACGAAATGGGATAAAGGAGGAAAGGGAGACAGCAACAGAGACCAGAGAGAAAGAAAGAAAGGAAGAAAGGAAGGAAGAAAGAAAGAAGGAAGGAAGGAAGGAAGGAAGGAAGGAAGGAAGGAAGGAAGGAAAGAAAGAAAGAAAGAAAGAAAGAAAGAAAGAAAGAAAGAAAGAAAGAAAGAAAGAAAGAACACAAGGTGATATTAGTATAGAGATGAACAGATGCAATTCATTACAAGAGCATCCAGAGAGGGCGGTGGAATGTAAAGAGACAAGGACAACAGGAACCCCATTACCTGTGGATGAACTTGGCCCCAGGAAACGGAATGTTTGGGGAATTTGGGTGTAGTAAGAAAAGTGGGCGGGACTGAGGTACCACTGATCAAGCTCCGTTTCCATTGTCCCACTTTTGGAAAAATGGCAACGCCAACCACTAAGTGCCCAGCGTGAGAATGTGGGAGCCATCTTAGTTAGCCCTGTCTCCCTCTGCACAGACATCCTTCCCGTCTTACAGACAAAGCGGCTCTTCCCCAAGCCCTCCCTCTCCGGGTCACCCTTTGGATCATTTTTGGTGTCCCAGTTTGCCCTATCGTTCTACCCATTATACACAGAGCCCCACACTCCTGTGCATGACCCCCTCTTCCATTCCCAGGGACACCTTCTTTAGCAGTCATGCTCTCCAACTGCTTTGCTGGCCAGGTTAGGCCTAGCCCTCACTAAGGAGCACTGGGCTGCAGCCGTTTTTGGTGGGTAGAGGGTTCTTCCCTGTCCCCTGGCCTTCCTGCCCTTACCAGGACATTGTACTGAGAAACAGAGATGTTGCTGGGATGCACGGTCAGCCGGACACACTGCTTCATCTCAGAGGCAAACCTGTGCGGCTCTCTGGACCGCTCGCAGCGCTCCTTCCGGGTGCACCTGGTAGGAGAGACCAACGAGGGGCTGAGAAGAAGGTGACTGGACCAGGGTGGGACTGACACGGAGGTTAGTCATCGCCAGTGGCTCCTGGGACATGTCCAAACTCAACATGCCCAGAACTGACCTTTTGGCTCCTTCCTCCAGCCTGGTCCTCCCGCATGGGGCCCGAATTTGAAAAAGATGGAATTCCCACAACAGATTGCCAAATGCAGAAACTTGAGAGCCATCCTAAAGTCCCCTCACCTCCTCCTCATTCACATAGAGTCCCAAAGTCCTGTCTATTCCACCTCCCCACTCATCCTTGGCCCTTGTCATTCTTGCCACTCCGAAGGCAGACTGAGGCTTGTTCTTCCCACACATGCAAAATACTCTTTCAGACTTCCTTGTTCTTGTGCGTGTCAGTTCATCTGTCTGGGCAGCCCTCTCCCCAATTTTCCCTTATCCCGCATCTGTCCGCCCTTCCAGACATGGTTCAACTATTATATACCTATAATCCCCCGCCCCTCCTCACAGCAGGGCAAGGTAAAAGTACCTGGAGTTTCCTACAGTCTAGAACTTCTTAGGTTATATGACAATTATTGGGCTGAGTGCAGCCCTCACCTGCCCAGTGTGAGCTGCTCAAAAGGAGAAGCCATGCTGGACTCATTTTGGAATCCCCTTGTAATCCTCCTGTCCAGCTGACAGAAGATACATGCAGGTGGATGGGAGGGAGAGAAGGAAGGATCAAAGGAGCAGAGTGCACTAGTTCAAAGTACGCTCTGGAGCCTGACCGCCTTGAATTGAAATCCCAGCCCCACGGCACAGGGTAACTGCTGCAGAAGGTTTGCAATGATTGCTTAGTGTCCTGTACTCTTCAAAGTGCACCGTGTCACAGGTGGACCACATCCAGGGTGACCTGGGGTCTTACACTCTCAACTGATGGGAACTTGGGAACAACACACATAAAAACCATGGCCCTCACCCCAGTGCGCACATCCCACGTGGGGAAGGTGCTGTAAGTTCTCCGCTGGGGTCAGGGCCATCCCTGCCTTGCTGTGGGAGTTCCCTGCAGGGAGGTATCCCAGTTTCAGGGCACAGCATTTAATCCAAGTGAGACAAGCCTTGTGAACACGGGGCTTCGCCAAGTGGCCAGGATTTGGAACGTCAGGACTAGTGATTCTGCTATGGGACGAGGAAAAGCAGGGACGAGGCGACATAAGGTGGAACTACGGGATCATCCCTCCTGGGTGGCTGGCCTCCTTGGGTGAGAGTAGACTCCGAAGAGGAAGGGGGGTGTCATGGGCTGCTGCAGGGCGGGAGGAAGCACTGGGCAAGGAGTTCAGTAAGAAAGGAAACATCCAGGGACTTGGAACCCACGTGGGCAAGAGGATGCTGAGGAGAGAACATCTGCCTCAATAGGCAGACGGGTGAGGCGTGAGACAGGGAGGAGAGGCACCTGGACACCTGAGCTGGTCTTGGGATGACTCTCAGACCCACAGGAAAGCTGTGGGGGCCTCATCTCCAGCCTTGGGGGAGGAAGACACCTTGGGCCTCCATGGGAAGAAAGGCCTAACAGTGAGGAATCTGAGAGGTGAATTTAGCAAACGAAGGAGAAATCACTGAGTGGGGTGGACTAGAGAAAGGATGGGGAGATACAGGGACACAAGGATGGCCTTAGAATAGACTGGGTGTGCACTGAGGAAGTGAGAAACAATTCTGAATAACACAGTCATGGCTAGAAGTCGCTGAGTGCTTATTAGGCACTGTGATAAGGGGCGTACCATTTATGTCACTCATGTCCCTTAACAATGTTGCGATGTAGGTACCATTTTAAACCCCTCCGTATAGATCCGCTAATGGTCACCAGCTAATCAGAGATCCTGCATGTGAACATAGATGAACTCTCGAGCCTGCAGTCTTAACCACCATGCTCGACCTCCCTGATGATTCTGGACTAAGAACTGAGGGGCAGACCCCTTGCCACACACAAAACCCACCTTCCCTGCCATCTTGGTGTCCCTTCATGTGCTTTGGGCAATCAAAAATTTCCTTTCAATCTTCTCTAGGCTAATCGCTATGTTGCCTGCCACGAAGCAGCAGCAGTTGAATGTTGTAGTGACTTGCGGATTCTCCAGGACCTTCTAGGACTCCCATCCCCCAGAGAGAAAGGTCAGACGTGAGCGTGGTTGTCTCCATGGTACTCCCTGGCTGCTCCAGCAGACCCATGGCAACAAGGGCGTCTGCCTAAAAGTCCCGGGAAGTTAATTTACCAGGCTAGCTGCTCTTGGAGGACTTCATTACCTCCAGCCATTAAGCTAATGTTATGGACTTTTCCAGGGTGTCTGCACTGACATCGCTATTAATAGTGTTATTACTCCCATTAACGGCAGACTCGGAGCGCTGGTACAGGCTTAAATTATTCACTGATTTCCCAACTTTGAAGTTCCTCTTTCCAAAAGCAATCAGTAGGTCTGAAAAAATGTCTTTAGCTAAATTATGAAGTGAGAAAAATGAAGTGGCTTTTAGGCCAAACAACACCTGGACTTAACCAAATAGTGATTCATATCTCTCTTCTGAGCTTACAAAGAAACCTGGTTGAGGGATCTTAAGACAAGTTCTACCTGCGTAGTTTGCTGCTCCCCAGGTTCATGTGGCTGCATCCTGCCGTGCTACTGAGACCCCAAACTAACTAACTACTCATCAGCTCCTCCAGGTTTAGGTCTCACCACCTAACTGTGTGATCTTGAGCCAATAACCTAATTTCTTGGTGCCTCAGTTTTCTCATCTGTAAAACGGGGACAAAATAGTATCTACCTAATAGGGTTACTATGGGGATTAAAAGATTATGCTAGTAAAGTATTTAGAACAGGGCAAAGCTCATACACAATAAGCCCTCAGTAAATGTTAGTTATTGTTATAATTCCATCTTTTCTCATCCTTCCTCATCCAACCCTGCCAAACTGCAGCTGAGGCAGAAGCAGCGACCTTCTCCCAGACTGGCCCATGGGGCGAATCAAACACAAAGAGACAGGGGATGGCTACAGCAATTTCCCTCTTAATAAGGGAGAAGGGGCCCTAGAGGTCAGCAGGGAGAAAAGGAAGAAGAGGGGTCTGGGCTGTAGCTCTGCCTTCTTGCTAGCTGTCACAGGATATTGAGGACTCAGCTTTTAGTGGAAAGTCAAGTTGAAGGTCAGTGCCGGGGATGCTTTGACATTTCTACTATCCCTCAGTGCCCATGAGGGTAGAGGCTGCAAATGTCCGAGCACAGACAATTGACCTCAGATGTGGTAGGAAAATGGAGGGGCAAGAATGAATTTCTTCTGAATTCCTGTGGGGTCTGTCAGGGTAATGGCTTCTGCTTTTCTAGCACTGTGCTTTCTCATTGGCCCAGGCAAGAGCTAGGAAATGTGTAGAGGGTTCATCCATGACTCTCTGGGCCAGCTTAGATGTCACCTTCAACAGGGCTCCAGGGACTTCCTAAAGCATTCCCTTCAGTCCCACTGGGGGAGCACCATGAAGGTCCAGGAAGATCCTGATTCAACCCTTTTCCAGGCATGACTCAAAAATCGTCACAGGGTACAAAAATTGCACGCTGTATATGACTTGGAGTTTTCAGACATTCATCTCTGCCACCACGATTGCCACGCCACCCCAAACAAAGGCCCACAGATGGCCAGCACGAAGCCCAAGAAGACACCCCGGGCCCCCAGAAACAGTCTGGCCCTGCTGATCTTCTCCTACTTCCCTCCCTTAGTCCCTTTCTCTGTAATTCACCCCTCCAGCCTCAGTTCAGAGGTGCCACAAGCCTTTGGGGACAATGACCCTGGTGCCTTAGAGGGGTTATTATTCAAGTCAGTGGTTCCAATGAGATTATTCTCTCTAATGAAGCAGCTACCTCTACCCTCCCCTAAGCCTGAACTTTCACTGATGGAGAATTCCCAGCCAAGTGGAAAATTAGAAGAGCGAGGAAGGGAGAAAGGAAAAGGGTGAGGGAGAGGGGAAGAGGTAGTGATTAAGGTCTCTAGAAAGTAATTCCTAAACACAGGGATAGAAATATTAAGTCCCCGTGCTGCTGGCCAGCAGCTAAATTTCAATTTGAAAAAGTGGCTACGTGTGAGTCCGGCCTGGGCCAGCCTCCACACTGGGGGCTTGTCGCTGGTCCCCGCCCCCAGCCCTCTGACATGGGTCCACCAGTCTGAATTACCAGAACCTGCTCCTGGCTTCTCCCCATAGGTGACCCCTAAACCTTGACATTTCACTTTGGCCGTGGCCTGTGCTGAACATGAACCACTGGGGAGTCCGTGGTTAAAAAACATGAGGAGTCTGGAGTATATGGGATGAGAGTGGAGCTTCCCAAGTGAGGCTTATAGAAAATTAAGAGGACTCGGAGTATTTACTCAAGTCGGAGAGCCCGGGGGGATCTTTGGTCATTATCTCTACATCTGGGAACCCTGACGAGGAGAGAGACCAGGTTTCCTAATGTCACTGTCCTTGTGCATTTGCACGCTCACAGGAAGGTGGACTAGATGGCACAGGGAGCCTCTCCAGGCTGCTGGGTGTGTAGGAGGTTCCTTATACAATGGGTGTGGACCCGGAGTCTTTTCAATGTTGCAATTCTAGGACCCCATGATGACACCATGGTCTCAACCCAATATTTAACTTGTTCTTGGATAAACCCCAAAACTCAAAGACCACAATAAGACTATGATTTTCCCTGTATCATCATCAGCTGCTGGCCATTGACCTGGCTGCCACTTGAGCTTCTGTAAAGATCCCAAGACAATGAGCAGCAGATGCTGGGTGCACTGTGCCTCTTGGGTCCGTCCGTTCAGTGGGTGTGGCCACCAAAGCAGGAGGAGGGGGCACCGGGCTTAACAGCAACCAGCAGGTGCCGGAGCTCAGTGGAGCCCCAAGAACCACCCTTCTGGGCTTACGTAGCAAGCAGGTGGTCCTGTCCCTCCACCAGAGTGGGCTCTGCCCTGGTCCCAGGTTGAATGGAGGCTTGCTTTGGCTTCCTTTCAGCTCCTCCCCAAATGAATGATCCATTGAACAAAACCTTAGATGATAGTAACGGGAACCTGGAGAGGTTCCTTCTTTCTGAGAAGAGGAATTTCAGTTGCCAAAGGGAAGATGGAGTGAGGCTGTTGGTCTCTTCTCTTTGTCAACAGATGGTGCTGTTCAGACCTGCTTATTGCTACTAAGGTTGGGGGGAGTTTCGGAGAGAAGAGCAGGAGTGGAGGGACAGAGAGGAACAGGGGAGAAGAGGAGGAACAGAAAGCAAAGGCTGATCCATTCTCTTCACAGTCCGGTTGGTAATAAGGGGGATGCTGTATATTGCTCGAGACACATCCAACAACTGCTCTGATTCTGATCAACTTTCACAGTGCACTTCATCCAACAGCCTGGAGCTTTCATGTCTGGGAAAGTCACCAGGTCCTCAGGCTTGGTGCAGAGGAGCACACTGCTCTGTGTAAGGTGGGCTGCCCGCCCGTTGCTCGTGGGGCGGCGTGACTGGGTGGAGCACGTGAGTGCCAGTGCATGGCTGTGCGTGTCTGCATTTGAAGTGCTGAAGTAGCCCAGCCCCTCAGGCTGTCCCCAGGGAGCCAAGTCATTAGACTGGGAGGGACACTCAGACATGCATGGATGGCGGGGCTTTCCTAATTCCTGTGAGTAGATGGATCATTGACTTACCACCCATGGGCCATGAAACCTCGTGTTATATGTATGTGGGGAGCAGGGGGAGCAGGCAGTGGCTCAGAGTAGAAAAGAAAGTTTCCTTAATCTGTACTGTATATTTACTGAGCCACAGAGAAAAATTCAAATATATTAGTATCTACTCTTTTCTCTGGATCAGAGGCTGAGAGCTTTTTGGTGAAGAGTCAGGGAAGGCTGCAACATAGACTGAAAAGAGTTTGCTGGGCAGAAGTGGATCCTAACAACCCTACCCCACCCCCCATGATTGTGTGGACTTTCTGCAAACAGCCTTAAGGGAAATCGCTGACTTAGCAGGTTAGTGTTAAGTAGGCCTTAGATACCAGGTTCTGGGATATGCTAAGAAGCAGCTAGACAGGCTGTGCATTTTAGAATCAGTTTGTGCTTCATTCAGGGGACACTCAGCCATGGTTGTGGGATAAACTGTTCTCTTTGCACATTCCCGGGTGGCTGACAGGCAGCCACACCCATAGCCACTGAAGACGTCCTAAATGGCTCGGCTGGTTGGAGTTGTCCAAGGCAGAAGACTTCATAGCCGTGGGTTTGTCCCAGCCACCCGGCCACAGTACTCTGGCTGGGGAGGGCAGTAAGGAGAAGGGGCCATGGAGGAGGCCCTGGGCTCCGACCTGCAGCCTCTGCTTCACGGTCACTGAAACGGGGCTACCTCCAGGCACCGTGATGAGCCTGGATACATAGACTGTTCCTAATTTTCATACCGTGGCTGTTACATGGCTCTGTGATCAACATTTTATTGCTGAGGAAACTGAACCCAGACTGAGTTTGTCCACAGACAAGTTCTTAGTTTTAACCTGTCCTTCTGCTCTGGGTAGCAGCACTTTCCCTTCCCTTCCCTTCCCTTCCCTTCCCTTCCCTTCCCTTCCCTTCCCTTCCCTTCCCTTCCCTTCCCTTCCCTTCCCCTACCTTCCCCTACCTTCCCTTCTCTCCATCTTGGCAGAAACTAGATAAAGAATAAAAGGGAAGAACGTGAACAGTGACCTGTGCCAGCCCATCCAGGGAGGGCATCCTTCCAACAGAGGAAAACTGCCAAGAGGAGGGGTCACCAGGGGGCAAGGGAGAGGCTTTATAAAAGCCGATCTTATCTTGCCCCTGTTGATGTCTTGGGTTACACGAGCCTCCCTGCAGTGACGCTGAGGACCCTTCTTCAGAAAGGTAATGTCTGGGCCGATCGATGCGGCTGGGTCTGCCGGGGGATCCCGTTACCTGCTCAGCCCGAGATAGGCTTCTTGGCCTGGGCCTCGGAGGCGAAGATAAAACGGGGCCTGGGGCCCTGCCAAGCCTGGTGGTTGGAGGCAAGGTTCCAGGCCTAGGACAGCTGAAGGCAGGCTGGGCTGTAGGCTTTCCTTTACCTTCCCCCAAGACAGCACAGGTAGGCTCAGGCCCAAGGTGAATGCTCCAGGAATAAAGACTCAAGATGCATGGATGGGCCTGCGGTACAGGCACCGTTCGTGGGCAAATGCACGCCCAGACTGTTGAAGCCATGGCATCGCTGCCATTAGACACCAGCAAGCCCGAGGGACTGGAGAGAGGGCTGCAGGTGGCTCTCCGCGCTACTGGGGCTGGCAGGCCAGTTCTTTGCGACAATTGGGACTGAGGAACAGGAGGGAGGGTTTCAGTTACATGAGCATTTCTTAAGCCTGTTTAGTTTGTAACCCACCTGTGCCCTTGCTGGTACAAACAGCCCTTTCAGCCACCTGAGCCACCTGTGAGGAGGGGCCCCGCCCTCGGCCTGTGCACACTCTAGCGCTCTCCTCCTGCTCCTCTCTCTCTGTCTCTGTCTCTCTCACACACCCCTTCAGTCCTTCCCTTCCCAAAGAGTTCCCACCCTCCTCCCCCTACAACCATGGAAGTGGGCAAAGTGACAAATACTGTGACACCCGAAGGACTCCTCTTCCTGATGCTCTTTGCCCTGGTCCCCTGACTGCAGCGCTCAGCACGAGGGCTTGCCCCTGACGCGGGCCCATCAAATGCTCTGACTCTAGTACAGCCTGTACCCCCCTGCCCAGTCCTTGGACCAGAGGCCTGGTTCCCAAAGCCCAGGGCAGAGGAGGCCTGACATCGTCCCCTTGGATCCTCCGAGCCCAGCACAGGGCCCAGCACAAAGCGGGCAGGGGTGGTGTGAGAGACCTATGGGCGGGCTGGTGGCACGGGCGCAGCGCTCCCAGGCAGGCACGCAAAACCCCTGCCCTTTACACCGTGCTCCCTTTCCAGTAAACTGAGGTGCCCAGGGTGAGTGTCTGCTGGCTCTCTCTGGTCCTCCCCGGCCTTCTGCACCTACTCTTCCTGCCGCAGCCTCCTCCCTTCCCTCCCAAGTGCCCTCAGGCATCTGTCCCTCCCAGGACTGTCCAGTTGGCAACTATTTGAAATAAAAGAGGGTGTATCAGGAGAGGCAATGTCTGGCTTTGACCTGATCTTAAGAACTAGGCAGGAACACAGACTTCTGGGTGAAGGAAATGTATATCTTGATGGGGTTTGGTTACCTGGGTGTTTGCATCCATCAAAACTTTTCAAATTATGCACTTTAGATCTGCGTGCACCACACTCTGTGAATGTAACATTATATCCTAATTACAAGCATCTTAAAAGATCCAGGGGTCTGCTCTCCTTCACCCGGCCAGGAGGGCCTGGGGCCTCTCCTTGGTCACTGACTCTGGTAGGGAGGCAGGACAGGTGTGCTGAGTGTCACGGCGGGTAGGCAGCCTTGGCCTAGGAGTGCGTGTGAGCTGAACCTCCCAGGGAGCTGGGCTTTACCGAACACATGAGCTCAGGCCCCAGCACCAGAGTCTTCACACGACCAGGGGGCCCGAGTGTGCCAGAGAGCAGACCCACAGGGCCCCGGGGACCTCCATGACACCCTCTGTTACCTAAGTTCATCCCCACTCCACCACCATGGGGCCGTGCGGTGCTTCTCTTTATCACAAAACTTCGAAGTGTCTGACACGCACAGTCACAGCCGATCCTCATTATCTGTGGATTCCATGCTTGGGAACTGGCCTGCCTGTGAGAGTTTTGAATAATCCCCAAATCAAGGTCACTCCCGGACATGAGCGGCCACAAGCAGACGTCCCCGGCACAGGTCCGACCAGGCCACACCGCTGTGCCCTCCTGTTTTAGCCCTCAGTATCAGTGTGTCCTTTTGTGGTCTACTTGGTGTCACACTTTTCACTTTTTTGTGCTTTTTCTTGGTGATTCCACTGTTTAAAATGGCCCCTAGGAACCCTGTCGAAGTCCTGCCCTGTGTCCCTCAGTGCAAGAAGGCTGTGACGTGTCTTATGGAGAAAATGCTTGTGTTAGATACGTTTCCTTCAGGCACAGATTATAGTGCTGCTGGCTGTGAGTTCAAGGTTAATGTGAAACAATATATATTAAATATGGTGTCTTTAAGCAGAAACACACACAAAACATGGTTATATATTGATGGCATGACCAAAATGTTGTGACCAGAGGCTCTAGGAACCTAGCTCTGTATTGTCCCTAGGATCCGCGGTTCAGTATTCATGAACTTGGTGTTCAAAGTGACTTCATAAAGTGCCACAGATGATGAGAATCGACTGTGCTTGTCCAATATCTCAGAGCATGTTAGGGAACTACCTCACACTGATTTCCACGATAGTCGTCCTTCCAGAGTCCTGCTCCCGCTGTGGCATTCTGGGCAATGGGGCCACCCCCCTAGCAGTGCTGAGTAACAGGCATGGAGAAAGCACCTGCACAGGCCCTGCCTTCTGAGTGCCTGCGCTTCGTAAGGGCTGTACTGAAATGACACACGTGGAGAAGACGTGCAGACTCCAGAATAAGACATGATGCCAGGTGAATGGAGGGGAGAGGAATGCAGCAGGAGCATCTACCACTCAGAGGGAGGCAGTTTGAGGCTGGGATACCCCTGGGGAGGGAAGGATGCAATTCAAGTAGAGCCACTGCACAATCAACGGGAGTCACCAAAGTCATTAGAGGCAGGGCCCCCATGAGCTCCCAGTCCTTCCCCAACTGTAACCAGACCCCTGCCCCATGCCCCCCTTACATTTTACACACCGCTCAGTTCCCAGTGCCCTTCACGCACATGATGTCATCTGATGCTCCTAAGACTCAGGAGGTGGGCAGGCCAGACATCACCAACTCCAATTGACAGATGAGGAGCCGGGATGCTACCCCAGGTTGCTGCTGCACGGCTGGGGGGGATGTGGACTTTGGACCTGGCAGCAGATGCCTGAAGTTCATGTCCGTGGCCATTTTCTTGAGGCCGTCCTGAGAGTAGATATGCTGGCCTCCCAGTGCGGCCCGATGGCCTCCTTCATGAGCTGTCTGCACTTCATCTTGACCCCAGTCCACCCAACTTCTGCCACTTGACAGGAGGCAGGTGTTATGTTACTAAAGGGAAAACTGAGGCCGTACAGGAAGTAATTTCTGGTACCTCCTCCTCTCATTCCTCTTTAAACTCAGCTCTGAGGGGTGGGGGGAGGATGGGAGATGGGCAGCCTCTGTGTGCCTTTCAGAGCCTGGGAGTCCCTGCTCCTCACAGGAGCTGGGTGGGGCTGGCCAGCATCAGAGGGCAGGGTCAAAGCTGGCACAGAGACCTGCCTTTGGGTCCCTCAGGCGTAGAGTGTCAGAGAGGAGCCGGCTCTTCTGATTGCCCTTGAATGATGCCAGGTGTGGGAGCCCAAGCCAGGAGCAGCCGAGCCATCCTTGGCCAAGGAGAAAGCCAACTGGCCTGAGGACCCTGAGGAAGCACGGGTCTGGAGCATGGACCCTTTCTGAGAGGCCCCACTGTGTGGGACAAGGAAAGTGACTTCCTTTCTGCCCTGCTAAGTATCATCCAGGAACTCTCCTGGATTGATGAGAACTGATCTGAATTCTGAACGCGATCTCTTCCATCCTCTGTCATACCAGCCACTCTGAGGCTCCACCACTCTGTTATGATACACAGTTTTGTGTTCGCTCCTACACCCAGTTTCTGGTTATCTCTGAGTGACGTGTATTTCAGTGCACATCACTGGGTCTCCATTTTTCCCCACCATCAGATCCCTGAGGGATTTCAGACCTTCTCTTAAAGAACTCAAGGACTCACTATGCCTGAGATTGTCACCCAGAGATGAGCGTGTGTCTTGACCTTGGAGACGATGTGTTAAAATTTAAGAGGCTGTTTTTAACTTTCAGAGGCACCCCTGGATGGGGGTGGGGCAAGATCCTGCCCCGATATTCCTACAGTTAAAAATGATTAGTAAGTGTGACCAGTGAGGTAGGACAACTACAGTCCTTTTCCTTAACTTAACACTTTATTCTCCGTTTTGTCCATCTCACAGGCCTCAGGTTTCAAGTGCTGACTAGAAGCCTGGGGTTCCGGCAGCAAGAGGTTGCCTGGGACCCGATCCCGTCAGAGTGGGGTCCAGAGTGGGGTACAGAGTGGGTATTGCTCGTTTCTCCAGTCAGTCAGGGCATTTGCCAGGTTACCGTTTGCCTCCTATGCATACCACTGCCTTCCTCCCACTTTTCGAGAATGAAAGGGAGCCAGCACAAAAATGCTCGTAGACAGAGGGCCCAGCACTTGGTACAGAGCTCGTCTGGCCCCGTGTCCCCAGGCCCAGGGTGCTGTGACAGACAGATGAGTGTTATGACAACAGTGTGTGGGTTCCCGGGGGCTACCCACTTGAACTGCACCAAAAGAGTCTCAAGTACCAGAAGATTCTGGGGGGATGCCGAAGAGTCGGTTAAGTGGATGCTGAATCACTAAAGGGACAGTATGGATCACACACATGATTGAGGGGCCCATGGGAGCCTTGGGAAAAAAGTCCAATGCCTTTCCCCTGCTATTTAGCCCTGGAGCGTCAGTCTATAGTCACGTCAGAGTTGGAAACGTCCAGGATCTCCCTCCAGCCCTCCAGGGTGTAATTATCCAGTGTGATTCCACATCCGGGCCCATCATCATTCCCACGCTGCCATTTCTATCTATCTTATAGGGATTTGGCAATTTAAATTGAAATCAGAACAAAAGAAGGAAGATAAAATTTGCAAACGATACAAGGAAGAGTAAGCAAAGACAGGGAGAAGAGAGATCAAAAGGAGGGAGCGGAGATAGAGAGTTACAGGGAAGGGAGCAGCAGGAGGAAGCTGCCGGCGGTACTCACGTGTTGTGGAGCACACACCAGCCGCAGTGCGGGTCCCCCGAACCGAGGCAGTCGCTGCAGCTCCGATACTGACCGCAGGACTCCACAGGGACTCTGGTGAGCTGGGACAGGACAACAAGCGAGAGAGTGGTCAAGATTTTGCAGAACACTCAGTCATTCACCAGAAAGAGATTGCACTCTAGCAGGTGTATCTCCTAAAACAGTGCAGGAGCAGGAAGGGATCGAGAACCCCGGAACCGAAAGGGACCTTGAGTGATGGTATTTGAGCGGGTGGCCACATAAGCGCCCAAGGGAGACAACCACCTGTTGTTTTCATAAAGATCTCTGGGAATGGACTCCATAGAAGCCATATTAAAATGTTGTAAGAGGTACTTATATAGTCTACGTTTACATTTCCTTACCACCAAGCCCCCAAAATACTCTACACATATCCAGTTCAGTACAAATCTGTTTCTTCTCAAGGTAATCAACTCAAATGTTTGCTCGTTCTCCATTCTTGTTTCTCTCTTTTGCCAGAGGGTTTTGCCTCCTTCTCAGCCTCTCTCCTTCATAATTTTTGTGGTTCCAGAGGGCCTTTAACCCAAGACCAAGGCCTTCACTTTCCCTTTCTCCGTGCCTTTAACAAGGTGTAATAAACTCGCTCCGCAGCCATTACCTGCCTAGTCTGTCTTTCTCATAATGTTGGCCGACTGGCTCTGAAAGTTTTTCACTCTGATGCTTTCAAAGGGCAGCTGTTGTTTCTCCTACCCACACCCTTTTCATGATGAGAGGTTTCCTGTCCAAGCCCCAAACTTGACATTCGCTTTTACCAGCCGCTTGTTAACATACTAATAAGACGTCCCTGTGACACTGCCGCTCAGCCCAGGTGCTTCCACTGCCTGCCCGCTCCTGAGGGCCCGCTTCATCCCTTTGTCTTCCCAGGAAGCTTTGCCCGAGGTCTTTGACAGGACTTTTCTCAGGACCCCATACGTCGCAAGCACTTAATACCGACCCACAGGATCGAATGGAATTTTAATATTTTTCTATGCAGCCTCGGCCTTTACTCTCCATTTTGACAGTTTCTTGTTTACAAAATCCTTGTACTTATTTATTTTTATAAATCATCTTTTTCCAGGTGGGATACATTTTTATCTCGATGGGGGATTTCATACCTAACCTTTCAGCTTGAGCTAAGGGAATCGGATGCGGTCATCTTTTTTCGTGTCTCGCCATCGAACGGCAGGCACTGGGAAGTGGAGCCACGCTGGCCTGGCAGAAGCACCGGTGCTTCCTAAGCAAAGGCAGAGGCTGGGTTTTCCCTGCTGCTCCGGGGAGGCGGGGCGAGGGGGGAGCATCTGCCTCCGTAAATTCCTCTACCGCTTGGCAGGGGCTGCTTGTAACTCACGCGCAGGCAAACTGGCACCAGCGCCTGCTCAATTAGTCTCGGAACTCCCTTTTGGAATGAATTAATAATTAATTCGAATCCCACATGATCTCCTTTTCCTTTCTACCTTCATTTTCCAATTCCCTTTATATATCTTTTTGTTGTTGTTGTTGTTTTTCTCAAGTACACATTGAGTATTCTTAACGGCCACACTCCATTTTCACTTCTTCCAAGGTACCTTTTAGCTTCCTCTTCCCATTCTTACAGCTTTCTTTGCCCTTGGCCTCGGGGGCCCTTTCCCCACATTCTCAGATGTCTTTTTGTACGTTTAGAATTTTATCTTTTCTTTTATTACCACTTATGTGATCAGCAAGAGTCATGCTTCAGCTCTACCCACATACAACCTTCCCATTTTTGTAATTAGTCCTGACAATCAGTTTCTTACAAATTATCCCGCTGACTCTACACACAGCCAGGAACTTGCCCTCTTCCTGCTGCTCCCTGAGTTTCTTTCCGTACCTCCTAAATGGGTATAGACGTGCTGGTCCTATAAGCCTATAAATAATGGTTCCCAGCCCAAAGTACCTGGACTCGTAGAAATTCATGAGTGCTAATGGGGTCCACAAGCTATTCTCAATGTTTCCAAAAGCCTAATGGAAATTGAATTGTTGCTGTTTTCTGTTTCTATGCATACGCAGTGATGAATGTCTCATATTAAGAATGGGAAATATATTATTACTTAATAAATGCAGTTTGTTTAGTAGGCAAAAATCTTTCAAAACATGATGCCTGGAGGGCGAAAAAGTAATAAAAGGGGCCATGGATGGTGAAGTTGGTAACTTTAAGTACATAATAATGTTTTCATGTGTTCCAGCTGCTTGTCTGGCACTACGTATTTTGCATGGTCTTAAAGACAAAATCATGACTTGTTCAATCAAAAGCATTTTCTTGGTCTAAACTTAATTAGTATCCTCCCCAGCTTCCCCCACGAACATGCTCTATAATTTGTCTTGGATCGATGTGGCCTGGGTTTCCGGGGTGTGCGACGTAAAGGGCCAGCTGCTCGGCCAATCTGACATTCTCGAACACTTTGAATTCAGATTTCTAAAAATACCTTGCAATTGGTGTTTAATACCCAAAAGCCCTTTCTCTCTTGATGTCAGACAAGAGTCATGTGTGTTGGGCTGGAAAGAATGTAAGAGCCTGCAGAGCTAGGTGCCAGTTCTGCCTCACTATTGTGTGGCAGTGGGACCCTACTGTGTCTGAATCTCAACTTTTCTCATCTGGAGTCATGGAGATAAAAATGCCTCCCGCCAATTCACAGGGTTTTTCAAAGCACAGATGAACCAATAGGTATGAAGCTTCGTACATGATGAAGCACATTACACGTGATTTTTATTGTTCTGTCATTAATATCCATTATTGATTACACCGTCACACTATCTCTCTCCCACATCACAGGGGACTGCTCTGACAGTCTTCCTCAGCCTCTTGAATGCGGTTGGGAACTCAATGAGCCTTGAAAAAGTTTTCTTCTTTTATATCTTGAACATATCATTTCCTTCTTGAACTGTGGCGTCTGCCCCTAAATTGTTCATTATTTCATCTTAGGGATGAAACTCTGGGGTTATCCCAGCTTCCTGGACTGACTCAGTGCTTTTATCAGCTGCTGTAACTGTTTGATATCTTTCTTTGCTTTCCATGTAGGTGCACCCTTGTGGGACAGGGACATAAGTCCTGAGCAGTTTTTATGAGACTCAACTTTTTAAACTTTTACTTTCAGGATCTTTCTATCTACTTTTTAAGACATTTAAAAAATTACTCTGCTTAACTTTATCTAGGTTTTTTCCACTCTTTTTAAAGCATGGATGCTAAAACTAGAGGAGCCAACGGGATTCTGACAGACCAGTTAGAAAGGTTACTATAAATGGAGAGCAAGGTGCCACGCCCCTCGCCTTGCCAGGACTTTCCTGAAGAAGGCTAGGCCAAGGGAAATCTCTGCAATCACACGGTCAGGTAGTGTTCTCCGACATGGCCCAGCTCTCCCAGCCTGATCCCAACCTACATCATTGCATTGTCTCACTCCCCACCCCACGGGTCATTCTGGAAAGTATCAGAACATTTCCTGATGCTTTAAATCATGTTTGAAAACCAGATTCAGTCCATCAAATATTTATCTTGGTGCGATTCTCTTCCCAAATAGCTCTGGTTACCTTCCACACGTTGCTGGTAAGTTCCACAGGTAGCCAGTGGCTCCTGAGTCACCTTGGATCTACAGTTCTCCCTCCCCAGATGCCTAGATTCTCCACCCACTCCAGACACCAGACAAAATGCTCCCTTGCATCCCCCATCGCCAGCTCCTCTCCTGACCCCGGAACACAAACCACTCCAGATGCAGAGACACACGATTAATTAAAACCGCCCCACGCTGATTCAAGTCTTAAGCTACTGTGCCAGGCATGCTAATTAACTGAGTGAGGGAATTCAGACCACAGGAAGAGGTGAAAAAAGGAAGTCATGGAGGGGGGCTTCTGCCTGGAGAACAAATCAGGTTGCCATGTGGCCTGAGGTATCTTAGTGATGGATGGCCTCAGAGACCGCAAACGACTGAGGTCTGTCCCCTGGCCAGTGGACTCCAGGAAAGGTGTTGGCTAATGTGGCTGCAGTTACTCCTTCACTGCTTCTAAGACAGGAGCCTCAGCACCTGTCAGAACCTCTGTGTGCACCCACACGGTGCTGGGGGAGAAGGGGGCCCCTTGGGTGGAGGGATTAGGGTGGGGCCTGCACGTAGTCTTTTTGACACATTCTACTAGCTTTGTGCAAAAACCTATGGGTAGTGCGGCCCACCCTCAAAAAAGGAAACACAGAATCACCATAGAGTCTAGCAATTTCACCTCTGGGTACTCATCCAAAAGAACTGGAGGCAGGGCCTTGAACAGACACTTGTACCACTGTGTTCACAACAGCATCACTCACAACAGCTGAAAGGTAGAAGCAACCCAACGTCTGTCAGATGAACGAATATACACAACGTGGTATATACATACAGTGGAATATTACTCATCCTTAAAAAGGTAGGGAATTCTAACACAGGATACAATACAACAATACATGGTACAATACATGGAACAGATGAACCTCGAGGACGTTATGCTAAGTGAAATAAGCCAGCCGCAAGGATACAAATATTCTGTGATTCCACTTATAGGAGGAGGTATCTAGAGTAGTCGAATTCGTGAAGACAGAGTAGAACGGTGCTTGCCAGGGTCTGGGGGAAGGGAATGGGGAGTCAGCGTTCAGTTGGGGAAGAGGAAAATAACTGGAGATGGATGGCAGTGATGGCTGCAGTGCAGTGTGAAGGCATTATTGCCACCAAACACTTAAAAACGGATAAGATGGCGAATTTTATGTCTTGCATATATTACCACAACCAAACATTTAGGAAGAGCCTATTGGGCAGGTGTGAGAACACCTATTCTCTGCTCAGCTTCCAGGGTCAAGGGGGAGAAGCTTCCTGTTGGCGGATGACTAAATCCATGTTTATGAAATACTCTGAGATCCCTAGTGAAAAAGGTAGACATCGTTACTGTTTTCAGTTTAATCTCGAACGTATAAAAGGGTTTTGGATGAATGTCTCTTGTCGTGAATTGCTATACGACTGGATGTGTCATGCTCACGCTCTGCACCTCCACATCCCCATTGGGAAAAACAGCGTCACAGCCGCGTTCAGCCCAGGACTGTTCCTCACCTCCCACCGCTTCCGAGAGGCACAGGGAGGAGGGGCCTAGGATTCAAATAGTTCCTGTGAGTCAGGTGGCCCCTGAGTCTATCGAGTTCTCGTGTTCCTGCTCATCGTCTGCGTTGTCATTTCTCATTCCCAGGTACGATTATGAAACCCCTGCCCACCCATCCCCATCCCTGCCTCTCTATCGCCCTCCATTACCTTTCTGGGAATCACATTGAAAACCAGATTCAGTCCACCATATTGGTTTGCCGTATCCTTTTGCCACCAAGGTAAACTTCCTTAATACAGCATAGTTTTGTCTGGTTTTGAACTATTGTAAACAGAATCATCACCTCTACTCCCTCACCTGTCCAGCCCCATGACCAAGGCCATGAATTTAAAAAACAATGGCCTGGGATAGGAGGACAAGGAGGAATTGGGAGTACAGCAAAGGTTCCACACAGGATCTCAATCCATGGCCTTGGCCTTTATATGCTTCTGCACTCTGAGCAGCAGAGCCCTTTGCCTGGAGGGCCTGGGGCCTGGGTGTGCTCAGGGCAGCTGGAGGAATTTCCCCAGTTCCCTTGAGCCTGGGCCCCGCTGGCCAGCCCCTGCCTGGTTTCCCTGATATTTTGAAAGATGCTTTCCTCTGGCAATACGGTTCCCCTTCGCCTGTTGCTGTTAGCATTGCAAAGGGAGCCTGCTGCTCTGCTGATTACATTCAGGAATGATCCATAGACAGAACATATAGTTTCTGTGTGTACCCCTAATTTGTTTAAGCATATGACATTCTGGTCAAAATGTGAGTTTTTACTTCATCTCTCTTCTTATAATTGGATGCTAATGCTACAGTAGCTACACTGAGCCTGATGGTGGGAGTTAATTTAAATGTCCAAAAAACTTCTTAAGTACCCAATTTCCTTCAAAACTGTCAAAAAAGGAAAAAAAGAGGCAAGACTACCCATTAAGAAACTCCAAGAAGCTGCTGGGGAGCTGTCAAGCTGTGCAGGTGCTGTGCCTGGTACCCATCATCCCTCATTGCTGTCCTACCCTCTCCTGTCCCCAAGCAAAGGAAGTAGAGTTGGAAAAGTCAGTCTCTTTCTAGAAAATGAACTCAGCAATGCACGTGGCTCTCAGTGTCATGGTCTTAGGGAGCCCCTCAAAGCCTCTCCAGGGGCCTTTCTTTCCTTTGACGGCCTCTGGTCACCATTCCAGGCTTCATTTTGCTGACTTGGGGCCACTTGTCTCCCCATGGGTCTAACATGACACATGACTTTGCAGAGTCCCTGTCTCCAAGCCCCTCACCGCCCAGACTTGAACTTGTGGTAGGTGAGCAGTGGCTCAGAAAGCTGTGCTTATTTCAAGTGACTCCCCATGCCTGGAACACAATCACTCACCTCTTCTTTGCTCAGAGGTGGCAGGTACTTTTGACTGTGCAGACGGGCAAGACAGGCAGAAGCCAGGAGGAGCTTGGTCATAGGCTATGGCAGATGGTGTCACGCATCCCAACTCTTCTACCACCCCCACCTGGCCTCATGGTGAATAGAGAGGTGGTGTGTACCTCCCAGCCCTGGACCTTGGGCTTGGTCTCAGGTCTTGATTTAGTCAATAGGAAGGTAGCAAGCACAAGGTTAAGGCTTGAGATGCGCTTATGTGGTTGGCCTTGCCCTCCTGAGCTTCTGTCACTGCCACAAAAAGAGCTCCTCCATGTAGCTGCTTCCTCTTCAGCCTGGACCCCAAACAAACCCACATGGGGCAGACCTGAGCCTGACCCCTGCATGGGGAGGGAATAAGCCCAGCTGGCAGGGCAGCTTGAAGCAGGACTGCCCAGCGAGCATGGCCTGAATCGGCGGACATGCAATGACTCTCAGGCCCGTGACTATGAGAATTTGTGCTTTTTATTGTTTGCTACTGAGTTTGGGGGTGGTTTGTTACACAGCTTTACTGTAACAATAGCTAACTGACATAAGTGCGAGGCAGAAAGTCACACCAGGGTGCAAAGGCCTGGGGAAGGTAGAGGGGAGAAGCTAAATGGAGAAGAGGTAGGGTTACAGTGTGGTAGTTTCTTTTTAACCTGAGTATCACAGGTTATATGCACCTGGTTCCATGGTGGGGAGATTATTAAAAACTGGAACAAATGACTCTTCTCAGTATCTCCCAGGCTGAGCAAGATTTCTTAATTCCGTGACGATATATCTGCAGATGTTGGGGAAGCTCAGCCCCCGAGAGAAGCACCGGAGAAGACTCTGGAAAGGGAATACAGCCCTCCAGATGTGCAGCTGCCTGGAAGCACAGCTGCTCGAAGGCCCTTGGTCCTGACGCCCTGGCTGCCCCAGTGCTGGGGAATGATTTTATCTGCTTGGCAGGAATAAAAGCTCCTCCAGAATGGTTTCCCTCGAACTTTGCAACTCCGCCTGCCTGTGCCTGGCCATGCCTAATGCAGCAGGGGCCTCACTTGGGAACAGACTGGTGCACAGGGCATAGCAACCTGGCTCTCACCATTGTCCACACCTGCCTCTAGGCAGTTCTGGGGTCAAGGTCATGGATCCTCAGAACAGCAAGGATGGTAGCCTCAGAGCACAAGGCTTGGGGAGCTGAGGCCCTGAGCTGTAACGTGTTCTGGGTGTCTGGGTGACCACGAACACATCCTTTCCCTTCAGTGTGTCTCCACGGAGCTGTTCTCAGGGAGGGGACACAGGCCTCCTCTGCCTTGGAGAATTGGTCACAGAATACTACTATACTAATACAATAGTCTGGGAAGCTCTTTGCAAATGAAACATAGCAGATGTTGTGGAGGGCTGCAATTTGCTGCTATTAATAAGTATAAATGCCTAATAGGAAGCCAGTTCGCTCTGGAAACTAGGACAGCCAAGGAGCAAGCGTGATGCCGGAATCGTCAACATATGCTGCTTCTCATTAGCAAATGGGAGTAGCTGAGAGAGGAGCTCTCAGCATGTGCTCTGCAGAGCCTGGAGAAACCACCCCAGCCTCGCTCCTCCCCGTGTGGGCTGTGCCCAACTGGCTCACGTTGGTTATTGTGATTAGCCGTGGGTGCCCCTCAGGCCTCCTTCTCTGCTGTGCAGACAGAAAAGCCACAACTCAGAGAGGCAGCAGCTCGCTCAAGGTCACACAGCAGGGTGGTGGCCAAGGTGGAAAGTGAACCGAAGCTGGGGCAGCAGCCTGCCTTTGGACCCCTGTGCACACTGGCTGCCTGCCTACAGTCCAGGGGACTGAGAACCGCTGATCCCTCCCCTGAGCCCAGGTTCTTGGGTTGGAAACTTAACGGTATTGCAGGCTTTGCTTACTCTAAATCAAGAAGGTTTGGCTGAGTGCAGGGGCTGAGGGACCCCTCCAGTGGGCAAAGAGGCCCATCCCTGAGTAGGAGTCCTACAGAGAGACTGACAGAAGGCCTCAGTGCAGCCTCCTCCTCCAGGGAGACTTCCTGGCTCCTTCAAATGTGGGTAGGAAGGAAAACAGGGTTTGGAATAGCTTTATATAAGTGCCAAGGAAGAAGAATAGATTTGGGGAAGAGACCTAGATTTGATTCCTGCATCTGCCACTTCCTGTGTGACTGGGGCAACTTACCTAACCTCTCGGAGCCTCCTCTTCTTCATCTGATAATAACAGTGAGCACCCTGAAGGGCTTTTTTGAGGATTGAGATAAAACGTCTGAATGTGTTAGTGTGATGCCAATAACAGCGCTTTGTCTGTTGTTCCAGCATCTTTCTCAGATGAAATGCCCCCATGAGGGAGAGCTGGGGTGTGAAGTTATCTCTCTTCATCCCACACCTAGAGTTCATCTCAGGCAGAGCAAATGAAAAGTGATGAGCAAGAGAGTGCCTGCTTGCACGGAAGAAGGAATGAATGCGTGATGAACGAATGCGTGATGAGTGAATGAACGAATTTGGTTCCTGTCGATCTCCAACATACTGCAAGGACCTTATGGAGATAATGGATGTGACGATCTTGGCTCTACCCTAAAACCTGTAATTTCAGGATTATTGCCACAAGTTCGTCTCTCAGCGTACACGTCAAACTCTCTCCCCTCTCTGGGCGACCAGGCTCACGTTCACACGATATGTCTGGAGGCCTGACCTCCAGGACTGTGATGTTGCAAGGTGGGTTTTCCTCGGCAAGCCGACCCAGTGCATTTGACGGAGGACATTGGCAGCCATACCCACATCCTGCCCAGAGAGCCACCCAGCCAACATGCAAGGTGCCGGAGATGGAAGGGGCCTTCACAGAGTTAACAAACAAAAGGGGACAAGGTAACCATCCAGCTGCCTGTCCTCTCATGTTTCAGGTGACCCTCAGTGGCTGCAGGGGTTTTAGTGGAAGGCCAACACCATTTTTTTGATACTTGGTCCCTCGATATAGACTCTTGACTTCTGCTGACCCAACCCTGGGGTTGGGGCTGGAGAAAGAGGTGGAGCCTCCGGGACCCACACCCATTGGGGGTTGTGAGCCTCCCTCCCCACCCCCAGGCCCAGCAGGTGGGAAGGAGCCTTTGTCCTGGGGATCAAAGTGCTGCTGCTCCTTTCCAGCTGTCTTTCACCAGGCAACGCAGACAGAGGCCACAGCCCCTGAGAACTGGGACTAGGGACCTGCTGGTGTGGGTTTCCCAAGCTCAGTCTGTTCAAGGGCAGCCTTTGTTCCAGCCGCCAAGGAGAGCAGGGAGGGGAAGGAAAGGGCAGGCACAGTGACATCTCATGATCCAGGCCCACAGCTGAGCCAAGAAAGTCCCGAGACTTACGCAGAGACCCCCTGGCAGGACGCTGTGGGCAGTGGCAGGACAGCTGGGCACCCTCTTCCCAACCCAGCATCTGACCCTTCCTCCAGCTTCCTTCTGTCAAGGGCACTGCTGGCCAGAGTCCCCTGCAATTGTCTGACTGTTCAAACCAGAGTGGTTGGGTGCAAATGATACACTGGTGTGAATGCATGTGCCACGGCCTGAGGGTGTGTGCCCAGGCGTGCGTGCCCGGTAACAGGAGTGGTGTTCGCACACACCTATGGGCAGAGAGAGTTCCCCGGCTCGGGAGAACGTTTTCATGTAGACATGGCTTTCCTTGCAGACATCCTTGTGTGGGCAGGTGGTGCCTTTGGATAGCAGACAAACATCTTTCTGCAGAAAGGAATTCGACCCTGGGAAATATCATGGTGCCCGAATGAATGGAAACATAACCCTCAGTGGGGAGCCCTTAGGTCCCCTCAACACAGCTGTTTTTCAGGAAGCTGGTGCTCCTGGCTTAGGAAGGAGGAGACACATGCACCACAGACGCCTAAAGAAGCCTGACTCCTCTTCCTCGGCCCTCGCTCCCTGCCCCCGGGTAGCTGCCTAACTTTCCCAAAGCTCTGGGAGCTCCTCTTGTGGGGTCAGGGACCCAGCCTGCTACTGGGGAAGAGGAGACTGCCCTCGGATGTCTAAGTATCCTTGGACACCGGTCCTCTCTGCCCACATGGACTAAATAGTCTTCCTCACTAAGAGGGGGTGCTCTTCAGCAGTTCTCCAATTATAAAAGGACAACAGCTTCAAACGACAGCCCTTAAAAAAGGCTGTTTTGCTTCATGCACCATCAATTGGGGTTTAGATGGGTAGCGCCTTTTCGAGGGGTAATTTGGCAGATATTAATAAAACCTAAAATTATCCAGCAATCTTCCTCTTGGAATCTTTACCGCAGACACACCAGCACCTGGGTAAGGCGCGTGGCTGCGGCTCGTACAGGGTCAGGGCTCCTTGGAAGCTCCTATTAACTGTCCATCCTTACAGGGCTGGTTAGATACACCACATCCATACTCTGAGGTAATGCATGTCTGCACCATTGACACGGGAAGATATCCGTGACCCGTCTTTGAGTTAAAAAAGCAATTTTCAGAAAAGTGCATTGACTCAATTTTTGTTTTTGAGAGACAGCTCTGTAGCTCTGTATTCATATACCCACACGTATATTTTTGTGTGAAGACTAACTTCCGGAGAGCCAGTAAAACTGCTGACAGCGGTCAGCTCGGGAGAGTCTGACTTTTTCGCAGATGGGTTATAATTAAAATGTTTTTTTGACTTGGGGATTAAAATAATTTTCAGGTGACACAGTAACCTTTAGTCTTTGAAACCAAACTGACCACCCTTATTTTAGGGTCGAAGTTTTCATGGTAACCATATGATTTCGAACATTTGGGAACTAAGAAAAGGGTCCATGGCTGATTGGTCTGTCCCTGCGGACCAGCCTTACGGGGACCAGCACCTGGAGTTGTACCCTGGGGAAGGGTTTTTTTACTTGCAAAATTAACTAACCCGTATCGGGAGTTGCAGGGGGGTCATTGAGGAGGTAACTGATTGTTGAGTGAGCTTACCTGTCCACCCAGAAGCTCCCCTCAGGAAAACACATCACCCCCCTCTAACACAGGCATGACTCCATCTCCTCGTGGGTGGATTACACAAGGACCAGGGCCCCCCTGCTCACAGTCCGAAGCATTCAGACCCCATCACACAGTGACAGTTGGGTCAGCACAGCTTCCGTGGGGAGAGTCCTGGCGTGCTGCAGTATCACGGAGCCGGGGGTCCTCACCGGGGCCCTGGTCCTGGACCTGCCCTTAACTTGCTGGAAGATGTTGGCAAGTGTCCTCTCTTTTCAGGCTGTCACATTTCAGACATAAATTGATCCCTGTTGTCCTTTCTACCTGGAAGATTCCACCATCACTAATTATCTTAAGGCTGGAAAAGCCTCCAGAAATTGTATTCCAAGATCGTTCCCCATTTGATTCTCATCTTGGTAACTTAATCTGTCTGAGTCATAGGGAGGGTCTGGGCTGCTCCTTCCCTAGTTCTTGAAATGTTGAAAATGTGAGGTGATATCACACTGAGATGTACTTTGTTTCCAAGAAAGGAAATCACCACAGCTCGCGACCATCAGCTGCGAAGCCAGCCGTGTCCGTCATCACCATCTCTATCTACCATGAATGTGAACAGGTGTGAGTGAGAGGTCACTGTGCATAGGAGTGATGGGATGGAAGGAGCACAGGCTTTTGGACCCGGTCTTGGGTTCAAATCCTGCTCAGCCACTTGTCAAATGCACGACTTAGGGCCAGTTACTTATGATATGGGCCTCAGTTTCCTCCTGTGTGTAGGGGGATGAGAAAGGTGCTCTGCCGTTTGGTGACAGGCAGATCCTGGTACATAGTCTAGTCAGTGTTTGGCAATATCCTCTCTTGCTTTTCTTTAACTGGGACAATAGTGCAGTAGGGGGACTCAGCTGTGCCTGGTAGACTTCCCACTGCCCGGAGCTGATCTCACTGGGCACTGGCCATGGGTCAGTTGGTTTCCATTAAGTTTCACCGGTGAGGGGCGAGGGGCGAGGGGCGAGGGGTGGTGATGGCGGTACTCCGCTCCACACTATGTGCAGCTGGGCCATCTGAGCTGCATCAGACTGAGGCTGCGGATAGATTTCTCCTTCTGAAATGAGAAGCGGCTGGTCAGGGCTATATTTAGACGGAGCCTCAGCCAGGTCAGAAATAATCGCTGTCCTGGAGTGGGGGTGGAATGGGAGGAGGGGTCTGTTCCTGACTGGCGCGTGCCCTTTCTCAGAGGACCTGCGTGGCATGGCCTGGGGGAAGACCGGGGACCTCAGCTGCCCTCTTTCTTTGCAGCAGGGATGAACAAACCCTAAGTGAAACGTCACTGCCTGTGTCAGACAAGCTCAGAGCTGGGGAGCCTGGGAGCGAGATCGAGGCGTGCAGAGCCCGCGGGGGCGGTGGGGCAGCGGGGAGCAGGCAGTGCAGCTGCCAGGATCTGGGCTTTGTGATCCGAGGGGTCGCCATTCACATCCTAGCTCTGCCACTTAATAGCTTGGTCAGGCACTTAACATTTTCAAGCCTCCAAAAGGTTATGCAGATGAAATAATATAATACATGTAAAACACTCAGCACTGTTCCCCAAGCATCTGCACCAAATAAATGGCAGCTATCTCTGCGGCGATGACAGCCACGGCCCGCTCGCCCTCTGGTTCGCTTCTCCTTCTGGAACAGATAACGTTCCCCCAAATAAAAAGTTCAACTTTAAAGTTCGCCTTTAACGGTTTCCAGATGTGTTCCTGTGATGCTGAGTTCTTCTGCTGTTGTTACCTTATCAGACGTGCTGGGAAGGGAGTTAGAACTTGAAAGAACTTGCAGCGGGACCTCACGATCTTACTTCTGACCCGTCAGCTCCACCGACTGACCCTTTGTTACAGGGGCTGGGCTCTACAGTCAGCCCCGAACTTTCCAGTCAGTTCCCTGCCTCCTCTCCCCTCTCTGGCTTCTCTAACAGCTTCTTCTCTGCTCTTGAATAGCAGAGGGCAGGAAGAGAGGGGGAAAGCCCTGTGAATGAACTTGATTGCCCACAGCACCTGGGAAAGTCAGCTGAAGCTAGGGAGCCATGCTAACTGGCAGCTGAAGTGAAGTCAGGGCTATCTGCGGCCTTAATTTATGCAGCTTCTCCCCTGACCTCTGCGAACAGGCACAATCCGAAGTTGGCTGTGGGGCTGGGCGAGGAAATCGTGCTGGCTCCTGGCCAAACATGAGAGGCCGTGCTGTGTGTCAGCATGTGGGTACATCGCTTGGCACGGCATGCCCGGCAGGCCAGGGTCGGCAGCGAGGCCCAGTACGGGGGGATTGGCACAGAGTCCGGAGGCCCCTGCTGTGACAGGGACATGAGGAAGCAGCCTCCAGACATGGTGAAACACGGGGCGTTTGCTGAGTTTGCAAACAAACCTGCAGGATACGGGACTGACGTGGCAGCAAGGAAACAAAATGCGACAATTTGGGGCAGGTAGCACGCCATCAGTGGAGTTCATTCACAGAGCTCTCTCCTCCATTAAGCTGCCTGGGAAGGCTGCTGTGAATGCAGCCTGACCTGGAGCAGGGTCTGGGATGTGCCAGGGGCTGGTGTGGGGGGTGGGACTCTCTTCCTAAGCTCCCAGGCCACCGATGGCTGAGTAAGGACCACCCCAGGGAACCAACCAGCTCCAGGGGAGAATCAGGGCAAATGCCAGAGAGCAGGGACAGGACAGAAGCCGGGTCCAGGGAAAAGACTTCAAACTAAGCTGCACGTGGGACTCGACCACAGAGCTTTTAGAAAATGCCGACGGCCAGGCCAAGTGCAACCAAAAGCATCAGAATTTCCAGGAGCTGGGTCGTGTGCACTTTCTGAAGGCACTGTGTTCCCCTCTCCACGCCCCACCAAACACCCTGAGGATGGGCTGGGGCGGGACATCTGGCCCTGGCCGTGGGGAGCAGAGGGCTCTGAGGACGATGTATTTCTGCCCTGGAATCTGAGAAATGCAGAGGGTTGGAGACTGCTGAGCACGGAGAGTGGTGGAGTGCGCGTAACGAGACCACTGGACCGCTGTGCTTGGCTTCACGATTCGTAGACCAAGTCCACAGGTGTGATGTGATGCACGTGGCCTCCACTAGAACCTGGTGAGGCAGTGACGACAGCCCCCATTTTGCAGATGAGGACACAGGTGGGAAGAGGTTTAGTGACGTGCTCAAGGCCACACAGCCAGTGAGTGGCAGAGCAGGGACTCCACGCCCTGACCCCATGCCCACTGCCTGCTCCCCAGTGGCTGCAGTCTCCCCCTTGGCATCCCCTCTCAAGCAGGAGCCAAGTGGCCATAACTCCCTTGTGAAGAGCGGCAGCTGCCTGAATCAGCTCCAAACATCATAGAAATTGATGAAGGCAGAACTGGGTTGTCGAGGTCCCATTTAAATACCTCTTTGCATCGCTCCGTGGCCAGCATGTTTCCGTGGCAAGTTCGGCCTAACGTGCACGACTCACATCTCCTAATAAGGCTCCGATCATCTGGGGCCCGGCGTGACTTGAGACCATGGCTGTGTGTGCTGCGATGTCACCCTGGCAGGAGCGGGGAAGGGGCGTGCCTGACTTCATGAGGTTTTACCAACTGTGGAATTGTCTTGTGGGCTCCAGGGGCGGTGGACTTCAGGGCCGACCTATGGCCCCGGGCAGCTGCTCCCTGGAGCTCAGCAGTGAGTCCTCGTCACATCTTGGGGCTCGGGGTGACGGCCTGGGGACACGGGGTAGCCTGAGCCCATGGGTTCGCTAACTCATCGGGATAACCTGCTCTCCACACTGCTTACAGCACACTAGAACTGGGTGGGCAGCTTATTCTGACCCAGGGCCTCCCTCCATCACCCAGCTGTGGTCCTCATGTTCTGAGCAATACTGTGGGCTGGTTGTCCTAGGCCGTTCCGTGAGCGATCTCCGCAGCTGTGCTGGGGAACAACCCTGACCCTGCAGACTCTGCGGATGGGGAGGCTGCATCCTGGCAACTCAGTGTCCTAAACACAAGCAGATCCAAGGAATTCACAGACGCCCGAAGGCACCCTTGGCCAGCAAGTCCTTTGTAAAAACCCCTCGTCAGGTGGAGGACGCAGTTGGGGAAGAAGGCACTAAAGGCAGAAAAGTTGGTGGGAAAGCTCTCCTACAGAGGCCCCTTGTAGACTCGGCCAGAGGCCTGGCCCCCTTACCCCCACCTCCCTGGTCCCATTCACTTAGACTCAACAGACCCTGGAGCGGGTCTCCCCATGCCTGGTGCTTCTCTGCCCATGGCTCCTTCAAGGAGTGGAGGTAATACGAAAACAACACAAACCAGAGTGCCGTGTCCCTCAAAGTGGGGCTTGAGGCCGGGCTAAGGGTGGCACAGGGACCATGGGGTGGGGTGGCCCACTCCTCCGGCCGCAGCAGCCCCCACTTGAACTTCCCTGTTCTTCTCTTCCCTGTGACTCTTAACTAGAAATGGCCTGGCAGGGTCGCTCACTCAGACCTCAGCCTGAATGGTCTGTCCTGCTGGTGGCTGCAGAAGGCTCCTTCCTAGGAGCAGAGCCGGGGGCAGAACTGGGGGTCCTGTGTTCCTCAGAAGTGAGGGACCCTGCCTGGCCACAGCCTCTGCCTTTGGAACCGGCTTTTTCTCCTTGGACTCCCATCTCCTCCTCCCTGTCCCCTGTGACCAGTGTCCCAGTGACCCTCATACATGCATAAGTGTAGAAGCTGAAGCTTGCCGTTTTGGGGATGCTTGGAAGAGGCACCCACACCCATGCAGACCACACCTCCAGCAAGACACGGGGAGAAGAGAAAAATAACTCTGAAAGCATGGCCTGGCAGCTCAGACCTGAGCGACGAGCAAAAACTCCCAGTGCCGGAGGACACCCTCAGGCCACCTAACCCAGCCTCTTGTTGGACACAGGCACTCATCTCAGCCACTTATGCAGCGTGTTTGCCAGTGACGCCCAGTTCCAGGGGGAAACGGTAAGAGCCGTGCACAGTGTTAAATGTGATGTGATGGGACTTACGAAGGAGCTCAACTGTGCTTATCTGTCCTGGTGATCCAGGTTGTTGCTATGCACCACGATACTCTGTTCCACTTACAAAAACAAAGGACTGGGAGCATGCTTCCCATCCCTTGGTTGCTTAGCCTTCTAAAGAATCTCCTCCTTCACCAAAGGCAGACAGAACTGAGGTGCCTCTGAGTGCAGGGTGAGGGTGGGACACCTGTGGGAGAGGTGTGTCCTCCCAGGTTCTCTCTGCCAGCCTGGACTTGGGTCCTCCGTGGCGGGTGACAGTCCAGCCGGGCGGAGGGAAACGAGTGAGATCTGCACGTGCACGTGGATGTTTATGGTGGTTTTATTTGTACTTGTTAACACTGGGAAGCAAAACCAAGATAACCTTCTGTAGATGACTCCATAAGTAAACTGGTACATCGGACAATGGAATATTATTGTGTTAACATTAGTATATATTAGTATTATTCAGCACTAAAAAGAATTGAGCTATGAAGTCATAGAAAGACATGAAGGGGCCTTAAATGCATTTTACTAAGTAAAAGAAGAAATCTGAAGTCTACCTACTGTATGATTCCACTACATGGCCTTCTGGGAAAGGCAGAACTATGGAGACAAAGGACCAGTGATCGCCAGGGGTTAGGGGAGAGGGGAGATGAAGATGTGGAGCACCACCAGGGGTTAGGGGAGAGGGGAGATGAAGATGTGAGCATAGGGCAGTTTTAGGGCAGTGAAGACATTCTGTAGGACAATATAACGGTGGTTACCCGTCCTTGTGTATTTGTCTAAGCCTCTAGAATGTTCACTGATGAGAGTGAACCCGAATGTAAACTGTGGACTTGGGGTGCTGATGATGAACCAGGATAGGTTCATCAATTGTAATAAAAGGCCTCTCTGGAGGGGGAAGGAGGTAGTGGGCAAGACTGTGCTGGGGAGGGGAGAGAGCAGGGAAAATATGGAGAGCCTCTGCACTTCCCGCTTAATTTTGCTGTGAACCTAAAATTGCTCTAAAAATAAAGTCTATTTAAAAAAAAAGACACACTGAGCTAGGAAAGTCGGCAATATACTCTTCTGCCATTTTTAAACGATAATGTCCACAGTCACGTATCCCTCCCTGCTCTCTTGTACAGACAGCTACGATGTGCTCAAGCAGACATGGGTCTGGGCACCGGAGCGGCTGCCCCCAGGACCACTGGGACCCACATGGAGAGCTAGCGGTCAGGGAGGACTCAGAGTCCTGTGTCTGTGCTGCCCTGGATGGGCTGGGGTGGGAGGAGGGTGCTCAGTGGACTTTGACAGTGGACATAGAACTCACCTTCTTTCTCTTCACCGAGCCTCCCCTGGAGGGAGTGGTCAAGGGCAGCGTGCACAGGTGGTGGTATCAGCAACACCAGCCAAGCCTTTCAGTTGTGCCGCGTATCCCTGAATACGCAGGCGCCCTCGTGCCGTCTATGAACATGCTTCCGCTACTGCCAGTGTCACAAGTCCCCCGCCTGACCAGTCACAGTGCACTGGACACAGGGTGGCTCCGTGGGTCTCCACCATCTACAGCAGAGCCCAAAGGGCCTTGCAATAAACAGCCCAACACCACCTCCCGGCACCCGACTGTGGGGTGAGGGTCGAGCGGGGACCTGAGTGGCTGGCTGCTGGTGGTCAGAAGCCGACCCCTACAGAAAACAGTGCAGATGGTGCCTCTGCACACAGCCCCTGGGTAGCAGCAGCCCCGACATGGCCCTGAGGCAGGCGTCCTTGTGGGGTGAATGACCCACACTGAGGTACATGCGGTTCTGTGGGTGCACGCACACACGGCCCCGGGGAAATGGGTGCCTCTCAGGGGTCCAGCAGGACAGGGCAAATCCCAGCCCTGCCCTACCTCACCCCCCGAGGCTGGGCAAACAGGCCAACCCCCCAGGCGGGGCAGCCGTTTCCTCACCTGCAAAATGAGAGACTCCTCCTGCTCCGGCAATCTCAGACGCGCAGGAAATTGAGAGCACATTTCCCTTCCTTTCCCTGGGTGACCCCCCTTCCCTCCTGAACTTGACCCAGTCCTTCCAGACCAGACTAAAATTGAAAATCAATTTTAATTATAAAAATCCGTTTGCCGAACCAATAAATCATCCCAGCCCCGGCTCAGTCGTGGGGAGAAGGTTACACCTGGAGCGGGGCTAATAAGTGGCTCTCTCCCTCTGCCTCACTGCACTGGGGCTGCCCCTGCCCCTGCTCCAGTATCCATCTCTGTCTCCAGGCTGCGGGTCATTAATAACGCCCGGGCCGATGGATGGGAGCCGCAATGCTCTGATACACATCGTGCCAGTTGTAACTTGATTTCCAGCCGACCCTTTGACAGGAGGCCCTGATGGGCTTCCCCCTGCTTCCCAGAGGTGGGGGGATGAGGCATCATGAGGGAGCGAGACTGTCCTTTGATGTGGTTCCGTGTCCAGGGGTCTGAAAGAGCCAGTGGCACAAATGGGGAAAGCACAGCATTACCTGTATAAGAGGTTCCCAGAGCTATGAGTCTTTAAAATTAACTGATCAGTTACTATTGCCGTTAGGATTATTCCTCATGAGCTCCAAGGAGACGGGAAAACCTGCTTCAGCCATTTGGGGGCGTGAGCTCAATGACACCCCCACAGAAGAAGGGAAAGGTACTGTGTGTAAAGCTGTCAAAGCATCAGGGGCTGTTGGGCCCTAGAGGTCACTTGTCGTCTGCAACCCCCTGGCTGAGGTTGAGGTTTCGAGTCCACACACCTGTGTAGGACCCTGTGACCTGAAGCTCGCACGGAGATGGGGAGGATGGCTAACAAATAGCAGTTGGCTCCTGGAAGCAACTCCTCTCAGCAGGTGGGATGCCAGTCTCACTTCCTTCATGAGAGTAGCTCATCACAAGCCCCCAGCGCTTCCGGTCATGCCCTGGCCCCTACGACTTCTGTTCCTGCAGCCTGCATAGGGGGATGGTGGGCTTCTGCCCTGGGTAGTGGGACCTTCCTATCCTTGCTTCCCATAAATCTAGGCCGCAGAGATGTGGAACAGGAAGCTTGCACGGAAAGCAAGCCAGTGTGGCTGACCTGCCACCAGCGGGGCAGGGGCCATGGGTGGCTTTTGTAAGGAGACTGCAGGATTGAGAAAGCCACACGCGTTCTGGTCAGCTAAATTCACTGCCATCCTGGCACAGGGTGACCAGGGAGTGGGCATCGACAGCATTTTCAACTGGCTAGGCCTGCAGCCACACAGCACGTCCTCAATGAGGTTAGCGCAGCTCTACCGACTTCTTACAAGATGTGTACCTTTCCGCAAGTTACGTAATATCTCTGAGTCACAGTTTCTTCACTGCAAAATGGGGATGGAAGTCCTGCCTTGACTACGGCAGCATTTCACACAGGAAGTCTGGTTTGGAATAGTTTACTACCCATGAGCCTCTCTTCCTGAAGACGTAAAGGAGACAGCACTCTGAACTTACCGAGTTGGCCGTCCACTTGCATTGGTTTTGTGGGAGGGAAAATCAAAAGCGTCACCCTTAAGTGGGAATTTAGGATTGTTTATGGAGTCACGGCAGAGGCATCAGATTTAACATTTAAAATCGGGTTAGAGACTCGCTGTGCCACACCTGAGCTGTGTGACTGTTCAGAAGTCAGTTAACCTTCCTTGCCTGTTCCGTGAGATAATATGGCGACTTCAAAGAGCTGCCGGGCAGGTTCAATGAGATACTGTGTGGAGAGGTGCTTGGGAGATGGCCAGTACTAAACAGATCTGTGATATCATTTCATTTGCTCTCACTGTCCCATTAGCAAAGATCATTTAGAGTTCGCCTGTATCAATCTTTCCAGGGAGCATAAATGATAGTGACTATTAACTTTCTCTGATTCAGTTCTTTCACTTCCTTCCATTAAGGCAGCAGCAGAGAAATCATTTTTCTTTTTTCATCCACTTGTCATCATTTTAGATATCTCACTACACTGAGATGTAAGACCAAGGAGGCAAGAACATCATAAAGAAAGAAAGAATGAAAATGGAAGAAGAAAGAGCAAGGAAGCCCAGACATAGATCCCAAGCTGAAGAATAGGTTTAATTAAGTTGAAAGCCCTGGTGCTCATGGTACTTGTTGTTCAGGAATCCATATCACATCAGAAGTCTCTCCCATGGAGTTGGCTCTCTCTACTTTCTCTGCACTGGGCACTAAAATTGCTTCTGTCTTTGGGAAGACACAGCCACAGAGTCCAGAGATCCCTGTAGACTGTTCAGTGTAGAAACAACTTGATTCAAACTTGACTTTGTCCTTGAATTTCCCTGACTTGGAACTCATTCATTTCTTCTGCAAAAGGGCAACTCATGCCCTCTCTTAGGGCTGGTTATCAGGGACACAAAATGAGCCGACTTGCTGCTTCTGCTGTACATGGGGGCTCAAGTTTCTAATGCCACCCCAACTACTGGCCCCACAGGGATCCTGATGCCCCAAAGCCACTGCCACCTGCTCTTTGGACACCCGTTGGATGTAGGAAATACCTTGCCTGTCCCTTTTTTATTTTATTAGAACAACTAGATCTCGGAAGTAAATAAAACAGCAAATATTTAATCATGATTACAACAACAATACAATGAGTTGGGGTAGATGGAGGTAGCCTGGTGTAGAGGAAAGAGCCCTGGGGAGACTTGGGTTTGGGTCCAACCACACCATTTCCTAGGTCTAAAACCCTAGGAAGCTCTGGGTGTTGATTCTGAATTGTGCATTGGGGTCAGCTGAGTCCTGACTGTTTCAGCCTGACCTGCCTGAGGCTTCAAAACCCTTCTGAAGCATCTGGATCAAAATAGATTCATTGATTTCCTACTTCTTAAAATAATAGCATGCTGATCAATTATCAAGCATTGTCGGGTCTCTCTTTGAGGCTATGTGCTGTGTTACACTGGTGAGGTCAGGCAAAGGGGCATCTCAAAAGTTAAAGAGAAGCCTTTGAAATCATCATACTTTCTCAGATGGTCAACTGGCATCATGAATGGAACAAGTCAGAGTTGTGTGGTTGTCGGTGGGGTGCTGTGGAGGAAGGCCTGGACGGCAGGAGGAGAGTGCTGAGCCAGGACCAGGGTCATTCTCAGTTCTGAGCACAGAGCTGAGCCAGGAAGAGGGCAGGTGAGATCAGTCTTTCCTAGGCAGCTATGGATCTCTGACTCCCAACCTACTCAATGTCCTGTATAGCTGAGGCACGTGTACACAGGCTCTGGCAGATAGAGATGGCAGTGGACAGTCCTTGAAGGACAGGGCAGGACAGGACATAGCTGCGAGGGCTGTGCAGCATGACCCTGACAGGTCAAGGGCTTAAATATTCCAGGCATCATCAAAAAGCAGACAGCCAATGGGCTTGGAAAATCCACAGACCACGTGCTTACAGACTCAATGGTGAGAAGCAGGGTACTTGGGGAAGCGCAGAAGTCTTAACTGTAGCACAAAAAGGCATGAGGTGAAAATAAGGAAAAATCATTAGAAAATGAATGGTCTTTGAATGGTTCAAAGTCAAGAACAACTTGACTCAATATCAATGTGGGCTCAGGAGACCTCAAATTCCATGACAAAGCCTTGCTCCCCAACATTCCCTCGGCTGGAACCCAAACTGAATCCGGCTCGAGGGATACACAGAAGGTTTTGAGTGGGTGTGGGTATGACAGCATGTGTGTGGAGTAGACTTTTCAATTCCATCAGAGCCAATTATCAAAACTCTGTCCATTTTCCCAGTCTGCCAGCCACTGTCACAGACTGCGTGCCTTTGAAATTTCCAACCTTTGAAACATTACAATGAAGTTACAAGTTCCTGGCATCTTTTGATTAAACATTGTACTAGATAATGACTGTTACTTCTTATTCGTTTTCGTCCCTTTCAAATTACTTATTGTTGTGTGACGTTAGGGCCCCATTTGCTCTTATTAAATTAACAAGGCTACATAACTCTTAGTGAACTGAAACTCATCAAATGTTTGAAAGCAAATAGCAGTTTAAGATTCTTTCCCTTTTAATGTATCTCTGTGTGAAAGATCTCACTTTTCCATGAGTCACTTAGGTTTAGACAGCCACATGTCATGTCCAAAATCAGGTTTTGATTCTTAGCTCACCTGAAGCTGCAAGGCATCAGCTTCCCACGCAGGTGCCAGAATTTTTCTGCTTGGCTGGTTCCTCCAGCCAGCAATGTGCTGTCCCTCTTGCATAAGCCTTGGCGCCTGGCTGCACCAAGTGCTCCCTGCCTTCCTTTGGAGGATGCCTTGAGAACTCTGACGCATTTGAAAGACAGTACTAGGGTGCAGTCTGTGGTTCTCAGACAGGCTGACTTCCTTCTTTAGGACAACCTGACCGGCATGCAAAGCGATTAAACTTGTGCATGGGTCATGCTGCCTGTTAAGCACCTGTGAGCCATGGGATGGGTATTCTGAAACCCAGTGTGCCATCTTCTTTGGACATTTCCTCTTTTTCCAGTGCTGTTTTCACTGAGGAGCAGTCACTTGCCAATGTTCCCATTGAGATCCTCAGCTTTGCAAAGGGTGGGAATTAGTGAAACTATCGCAAGGCGTGGGATCCAGTGATTAGCGTAACCCAAGTAGGGAGTATCCAGGGCAAACTCTATAATGACTCTTGCCCTACAAGTCAGAAAGAATAATCAAATGACTGGGTGATGCTGCCCAAGTTTCAGTCATCACTTTACCTTGGGAAATGAAGTTGATACTTAAACAGTTAGATCCAGGTGTATCTTTTGGAGTCTGATTAAAATGAAGGGATAATGAGCATAGCTCAAGGGAAACACTTTCCTCTCTGGCCAACAACCACTCCCTACCTTTGGGCAGCCACAGTCTCAAAGCCAGATGTCTCTGGGCACGTGTGAGTGGGGCAAAGGGCTGTGCCTGGCTCACCAAGCGTTCTCCCTGAAAGCAGCTCTGCTCTTGACTCGCTGTGTCTCCCACAGGCTCTTGAGTCCAGACACACATCGATCCTGATGGAGGCCTTCCAGGTTGGCCCGCCTGCTGTTAGGGTTACCTGGCATAGTTGGGAACCACCTGGCAGTCCTTGGGAACATCAGACAACACTTTAGGTTGTTGTTTTATGATAAAGTCTGCTCAATATTTAGTGTTCTGTCACTGACTTGTTATAGAATATAGGGATCTTAGATATCTACTCCACAGGATGGAAAAAATGACTCTTTATATTATGTACTTACAAATTGAATATACAACAAGGTCTGTCTGGAAAAACTCCAGCCATTGTTGATATAATGAGAACAGTTTGTGTGACATCGAAGTTAACAAGGCAGCCAAGGAGAGTGGACTGGAATGTGCATGTGTGAACAATGACTTCACTGTACTAGTCAAGTACTGGGGGTGGTAGATGCCACTAAGTGAGCATGTGTACTGTGTGGCCATCGAATTCAAAATGACTGAGAGAGTAGAGCAATGAATCTGCATCAAATTTTGCATTAAGCTTGAACATCCCTTTGCAGAAACTATTCAGATGATTCAGAAGGTCACAGCTATGGGCAACTGGTGAGTGGCAGATTTATCACAAAAACACACCCGCTCATGCATCATGTCTTGTGCAGAGTTTTTGGCAAAACATCAAATCACCCAGGTGACTGAGCCCCCTTACAGCCCAGATTTGGTGCCCTGTGCCTTCTGGATTTTCCCAAAACTAAAATAACTTTTGAAAGGGAAGAGAGATTTCAGATCTTCAATGAGATTCAGGAAAATACGATGGGGCAGCTGATGGTGATTGGGAGAACTGTGTGAGGCCCCAGGGTGCCTACTTTGAAGGGGACTGAGGCATCATTGTCCTGTGTACAATGTTTCTTGTATCTTGTGTCTTCTTCAATAAATGTCTATTTTTCATAGTGTGCGGCTTGATACTTTCTGGACAGACCTCCTACATTGTAGAACAAATGACACCTAACCCAAAAGGGGGCTGCTGCAACTCTTCGCCATAGTCAGGCAAGGGAATGAACCTGTGGGGTTTCTGCCCATGTCTGAACTCTGAATTCGGGTTTCTTTGCTTATGCCTACATCTCCAGTAGTATGTCCTTGGCCACCAAGAAGTACCTCCATCTGACTTCAAGCATGGACTACCACCCAGAACAAGAAGTCAGGCAATGGAGAATCCTGCCAGAACCAGTATTGACTGGCTTGCTTGATTAGTTGGTTAATTGAATATCACTGCTTTCTAATATAATTAAAACAAGATAAATACCGGGGCTTTGTCCCATAAGCAAGTGCCATTAGTGATCGTGGTGCATACCCTGATTAACAATGCAATTGACTGGGAGAGTAATTTATGAACTCCCCAGCCTCTAGTGCCACTCTGTGGTTTGTGGGGCCTCCAGACATCATGTGGCTGCAAGGAACTCCCTCACCTGTTGTAAGAGCCCTGGTCTCTTAGGAAAGGAATTTATTACACAAGGAAATAGATGAGATGGTTTCTCGCTGCGGGTAGAGCTACTCTGTGCTTGCCACAGCTCCTTTGTAAAGTCTCTGAGACGGATACATAGCACCATGGGTTCATCACAACCACTTCCCCCTTCGCCTCACTTTCCTCAATCCGAGATACAGCACTGGCTCCCAGCCCACAGTCTATAACCCTTTTTTGTATCCTCATCAGGTTCATCATGAGTTTGAACGTGTGTTTGGATCACCGATCTGATCACAAAATAATGAAAAAAGTATTGGAAGCAAAGCAAGTGTGGCTAATGGGAGGGAAATAGGGCTCATTTATTTGAGGGTCGAGGGGACCATGCCACAGGCTGCTGAAAGATGTAACTAGTCGCCCCACGTTTTTTTGCCTCATGTGCACATGAAGATGCCTGTAGAGCAGTCAATCCACTCCCATTGGAAGACTCAGACAGCTGGACCCTCCTGGAGGAGGCAAGCTTCCAGGCTTGGGAGCATGGGTCTCAGCCCCCTTCTCTTGGGTGTCATCTGCTGCTTCCTCAGTCGAGTGAGGCATGTTTTTTGGCATGTCAACTGCTGGGCTGGCTGGTGAATGTGTGGTGGTGGGTGGAGGAATGTCATGTCACCCTTTCTGAACCACCCCTACTGATGTCTCTGCATGCCTGCATATAGCAAAGGGAGTAACCCTTCATGGAGAGCTGACTGGGGGTCTTTGTGAGATGCTGTTGGTAAAGCACTTGGGGTACCACCAAGGAAGGAGTTATACAAATATAATGTATTATTATTCTGTTAGCATATGTTCCAAGTTTTGAGGATGTGTCCAGATGTGCTGACTGATGAACAAATATTATAGATTGGGAAGAGTTGAAGGATTCCCTGCTGATATCTACAGTAGAACGGAACACCCTATCAGCTCTGCCTCAGACGTGGGTGGTGTTCTAACCACTGCCTAGGTGTATCTATAAAAGCAGGTAAGATTTGAAGGTGCAGGTCCAGTCCCGCTGCAAAAATAACTAAAAGCTGACTTAGTGGTGTGGCTCTGGCATTTTTCCTGCCAACCATTCCCAAAACATGGCCATTTAGTGGCTTTTATTTTTATATTTTTTGCTGAGAATGGCTTCATTTTGTTGTCTTTTTCCCTGAGATGCTTCCATGTTTGGACGAACAGGGACACCCTGCTGGGACAGCTGGTACTTCTGTGACTAGAGAGGAGAGGAAGGAGTGAGGCAAACGGGGAGGGCTGCAGAGGGTAGCAGTAGCTGCTCTTGGCACATTGTGGGAAGTCGGGGTTGAGGACTCTGCCTTTAATGGGAACCATAAAGAAACGTGCTTGAGAGGCTGGCAGTAATAATTGAGCACACCAGTATGCCCAGAAACCCCTTGTGTTCACCCTTAAGTTTCCTAAGGGCTGAACTTGTCTTCCTAAATGCTTATTTGGAGAGAAAATACTATGTGTAAAGAGATATGTATATACAGAGAAACAAGGACATAACTCTACCTACAGTTTGGTTATTACTCTGCCATAAAATAAATGTTTATTAATTTTCATACCACATACAGAGGGAGCTGCCACCTGTGAATTTCTTTCATCAGTAATTGCTGTGCCTGTGACTCTTTAAGTTATAGGTACCAGGGGGATGGTTTCCAAATAAGAACCCAGAGAGAGGGACAGATTTCCAGATGCTAGCTAAAAGTGTCTACAAATAATAGACCGATTGAGGTCTGCAAGAAACAAATTATTCAATATATCCCCTGGGGGCTAGAGCCAGACTTTTCCCCATGGTTCCAAAATTACTTGGCCGTTTCACTAGGGTGAAAGGCAGTGCAGCCTTATAAGTATAGAGAGTAGAGGCCTGTCACTTAAAATTTAGAGAGACTTGTCAACCAGAGAGGGTGGCGTTTTTGACAGTCTGTTCTTTCTCATCAAAGAAGTTGCTCACATTTGTGGGATAGAGGAATGAAAGTAAGAAGGGTTTTAATTGCAATATTTGACTGCATATGGCTATGTCTGTATGGAAATTCAGGAAATCAGTGCTGCTAAGAAACCCATATCCAGGCAGAATCATTTACAAAGCAGGGGAGCTGTCCTCAAGTTCTGGTGCTGAAATATAGCCCCACAGAATTTTATTAGCTGAAGTGCCTCCACCGTATAAACTAATGCTTTTCCTGGTCCTGCACAGAATTACTACTTAACCATCCATGACCATTGTAAAGCTAAAAGAGTACTTATCCCACCCCTAGAGGATGGAATTTTATGGATTATAAAAAAATGTTTTTCAACCTTTTCAATATGGTAGAAATAAGTAGTGCTCACTCATATCCGGTTCTTCTTTCCTTCCTAGGCATACAGGAAATAAGCCTCCAAGCCCCCTTGCTGGGGCTTATGTGGGGTCATGTGACTAATTGGGATGTGAATAGAAGTGAAATGTATAACTGTTGTTCATAGCACTTAAGGTGTGTAAACATCCAGCTCTCTCTTTCCTCTGTAGCAACAATAAGATAGATCACGTTTATGTTCAGATGCAAGATGGAATCACCTTCTATTCCCAAGGTCCCATTTGTAAAGGATCTTTTCTGGAGAGCTGCTGAACCCATAGTAAACTTGGAATGAACAAATAATAAAACATTATGTGTTAAATTCCTGAAAGTTTGAAGCTTATCTTATTTCAACCTATCCCATCTTGACAGATACACTTGGTTACTCATTTTGGAGTCTTAAAACAAGACCATCACCTTAAAACATTATGCTGCTGCCAACAACATCACATAAATATATAAGAAAGAAATTATTTTTCACCTGGGAGAAAAAAATACTTGACAATGGCCCCCACAATGATCACTTGTATGTTGTTTCATTTGAAAAAGCTATGAAAGAAATGTTTCCAGAGACTGAAATTTCTATTTGGCTTAGAAGTACAGGGGTTGGCAAATGTACGTTTACATTTGTGAGTACTTGAAACACAGTTTATTCTTGTATTATTATTTATTCTTGTGTTATATATTTTTACATACAAACAACTAAAAACCTACTTTTGCCAACCCCTATATATTTCTGAACTTCCTTTTAAAATGGTGAAAGGACTACGTTGGATTTCTGATGATCAGAGTTCTACACTGCATGAAGACGTCAAGTTAAGGTCAACATCACTGCCATGAAATGATGGATGTCACCATCAAGCAGAGGTCAAAGGGAATGAGAACTGAACAGAGACCATGGGATTTGGTCAACAGGAAGTCACGGGTTACCTTTTTAAGAGAGTATATTTATTGGGAAAACCAAACTGCAGAGGATTGAGGAAAGAGAGTGGGAAAAAAATAATAAAAGTTGAAGGTGTAAACCACAAAAAGTATTTGGTGGTAAGGAAGGAAAGAGGACTGTAGTTAAAAAGAGAGAGACAAACTTGAGTTTGATTGAAAATGGAGGTATAAGAATCAGTTGACAGCCCTGGCTGGTGTAGCTCATTGGATTGAGCATGGGCTGTGAACCAAAGGGTTGCCTGTTTGATTCCCAATCAGGGCACATGCCTGGGTTGCAGGCCAGGTCCCCAGTGGAGGCCACACAAGAGGCAACCACACATTGATGTTTCTCTCTCTCTTTCTCCCTCCCTTCCTTCTCTCTAATAATAAAATAAATAAAATCTTTAAAAAAGAATCAGGTGACAGAAAGAAACAGAAAATAAGAAATGTGTACAGAAATTCCTTGTATGTTTGAAGAGGGTGGAATCCAGAGCACAAGTGGAAGACACTTGTTGCAGAGAGAGGGAACATATGAGGTTTTGGAAAGGTTTTCCTTCTGTATCAGCTCTTAACTGAGTCCATGGTGTCACCATGCAACAAATGTCTACTGGCTGAGGACTCCAGGAATCATCTTAAACTTTGATATCTCCTTCAGCCTCCTCTGCATGCTGTTATCACCAGTCTATTTAACCTCCAAAGCATCCCTTAAACCTGTACCTTTGTAAGCCTTAAATCGGGCCCTAGATTCTGATAAAACGATTATAATCATAGCTTTACCCCTTAGCAGCTGGGTGACCCAAGGCACATAACACACCTCTCCACTTCCCATCTGTAAAATGGGAATAAAAACAGCTACTCAGTAGCACCGCTGCGAAGATTAAGTCAAATGAGTACCTGGCACAGTGACAGCAAAAACTTCCTCCTTGGTCTCCCCAGCTCTGGATTTCTCACTTTTTTATTTGTTCACTATATTACCACCAGAAAGACCTGTTTGACGTTCAAGCCTGTCGTTCTCACCCCCAATTCACATCAATGGATTGCTATTGTTTATGAAGTAAAATCCAAGTTTCTTTAGTATAGCACTTGGCACTTAGGGTGCAGTATGATCTCATTCCTGCTTAACTTTTCAGCTTTCACCAATCTTAATTTATGTTCCAACAACATTAAACTCCTATAGCTTCCCTGAGGATATCATAATGTTTCAAAATCTTCCTTGACTTTGCAATGTGGTTCTTATTCTTTCTGGATCCCTCAGCAAACTCTAATTCATCCTTGAGAGCCAGCTCATATGTGGCCTCCTCCTGGTACTTCTTCATTACTCTCTTCTCCATGCTACTTCTCTACAGTGCAGTCACTTCTGTTGTCACACCCAACTTCTTGTATTGTTATTTATGTATTTATCTGATGACTTTCAACACATCAGGAACTCCTTGAAGAAGGACATTTAACTCCATGACTCTCTTGCCTTGAACAGTTTCAGATGGGTGGAAACTCATCAAATGTTTGGCAAATGAGAGATTGAATAAATTCATTTGCCTGTGTGTAGTGACAACACAGTAATCAAGTTGTATAAAGGGCAGAAGGGGCTAAGGTCACCTCTGCATAGTCTGTATCTTCATGGAGCAGACACCATCTGTTCTAAGTGATGTCTGTGTTCCTAGAATTGGTGAAAGGAGAGACATGGGGATCTAGAAATAGGGAGAACTTCAATGTGCTAAGCTCACACCTGACATTCTTTAATTCATGCTTTACATTGTTGAACACGAGCACATAAACACACATCTCTTGTCACTTTGTTTCCAGAATCACAACATCATAGGCTATTCCAGGCTTCAAAATTGCATCCAACTTTGCTGACTGAACTCAAATGTGTAATTCTCATTTTATCCTCTTACCTGAGGCCTGGGTTCTGGGATATGTAGAAAGCTATATGGATGAGTAACAGAACCTACACTTGGTTTCTTGCTAGGGTCATGCTGCATGGCAGTCCTGGTTTAAGAGGCATAGAGGGGTGGGAAGGCAGCTGACTACCTAGCATCAGGGAAGCTGAAGGCTGTGGCTCTGACCAAGAACTGAGGAACCCCAGGATATGTTTCTTCTCTACAGCCTTGACTTGCTATGAGACTCTTGCTTATTTTTCCCTCTATAGAAAATGGAGTGGATTCCATAACTCTAGATTGCACCTAACCACAAAGATCCAAAGTGTGCAGAGATAGGTCCCAGATCTGAGTCCAAGGAGGGGACATCAGGCAGGAACTAGGTTCTAGGAATCCCAACTGTAGAATCTCAAGTGGCAAGAGTCTCTCATCTTCTTTATCCCCCACAGAGTGCATGATGGGCTCTGACTTTGGAACACTAGAAGAAATGGCTAATTAGTCCTGTCAAGCCAGGCTCTATAAAAATTAAGTAGCAGAGATGAAAATAAATTCAGGAAATGGCTATCATTAGAAAACAGAGTTTTCTTTTATTTTATGAAGAAGGGATTATAATATATCATTAAAATATTTTAATTAGTGAGTGATCGTTTTTATGGAATCCAGTAGGCTGCCAAGGCATGGCCTCTGTTTCTGGATAAATGTTCTATGGTGGAGTTCTACATGTAAAGACAGCAGGGCCTCTAGCTGATCCCACTGCTGAGATTCCCAGGGGCCACTCCAGGGTCACTTGGAAGCTTCCTCAGTTGGAAAGGTCCACCAGGGGACCTTAGTCTGAGACCTGGTCATGCTGGTTATCCAGCCATGTCTCCACCTGGGACAGTGAGTATCCCCATAGGCTATACAGGCAAAGAGCACAGATGGTTGTGGGAAACGCCTATCTTCATGCCTCATAAACTGTGTAATCTCGGGGTGGTTGCTCAACCTCTCTGTGGCTCGGTTGGCTCTTCAGTGAGATGGGCCCAAAACTTGCCACAGACTGGGAGACAATGACTGCAAATCACACACCTGACAAAGGGTTTCCTTTCAGAATATATAAATAACCCCTGAAACACAACAATAAGGAAAAAAATCTGTTTTCTTTTAAAAAGTACAAAAAATTTTAGCAGACACTTTACCGAAGAAGATACATAGATGGCAAATGAGCCAGTAAGAAGATTTTTAACATTATTAGTCATCAGAAAAATGCAAATTAAAACAACCATGGGATACCCCTACATACCTATAGTAAATGGTTAAAAAAGGAACAAACAAAACCAAAAAAACAAAAACAAAACCTTGGCAACACCCAGTTAGTGTGGATGCGAGGAAGCAACTGAAACTATCACACGTTGCTGGGAAAAGGCAAAATGCAGTCATCCTGGAAAAGTGTCCAACGGTTCCTTATGATATGGCCCAGAAACCCACTCTTAGGGATTCAAGAGAAATGAAAACCCATGCTCATATAAACAGCTGGGCGTGTTATAGGATCACCCAATGCCAGAAGCAACCTAATTCATGAATGGGTAAACTGAGACACAACCATATCATTGAATACCACTCAGCTAAATGAAGGGGCAACAGTGAGGATGAATCTTAAAAGCATAGGGTTGAGTAAAAGAAGCCAGGTAAAAAAGACTACGTATTTTATGATTCCATTCATATGACATTCTAGAAAATGCAAAACTACAGTGACAGAATGAAGATCAGTGATTTCCAAGGGCTGGACATGGGGGAGAAGACTGACTGCAAAGGAGTATTTAAGAACTTTTGGGGTGATGAAAATGTCTGTAGCAGGACTGTGGTGCTGATTGCATTATTGGATATATTTTACTCTATTTTAAGAACCATTTATTTTGAACTAATTTTAGACTTACAGAAAAGTTGCACAAAGAGTACAAAGAGTTCCCATATCCACTAACCCCAGATTTTCCTAATGTTAACAGCAGACATGACCATGTTACAATTATGAAAATCAGAGATTAATATTGGTGCAAAACAATTAAGTAAACTCTAGGCCTTATTCTAATATCACCATCTCTTCTACTTAACTTTCTATTCTGTTCCAGGTTCCCACATCCAATTTAGTTATTGTCACCTCTAATTTATAACAATTTTTTTCTTGTCTTCATGACTTTGGCACTTTCCGAGAAGACTGGTCAGCTATTTTGTAGAATGTCTTTGATTTGGGGTTTGTCTGAGGTTCTTGTATAATGAGAGTAAGTTTCTGCATTTTTGGCAAGAATATCACAGAAGCGATATTGTGTTTTCAGTGCATTTTGTCAAGGGGCTCATGGCATTGACATGTCTTGTTACTGATGATGTCAACCTTGATCCATTGGCTAAGGTGGTTTCTCCACTGTTGTTACTATTTTTCCATTTGTAGTTCATAAGCATCTTGGAGGAAATAGTTTGATACCATGCAAATATGCTGTTTCTCCTCCCACTTTTACCCACTAACTTTTGTATCCAATAGTGGATCTTCTCTGGGAGAATTATTATTGTAATGTAATTTTAAACATTTTTCTTTCCTTCTACATTTTAAAATTTTTATTTTATTTTTTTAATTAAAATATTTTATTTTGAAATAATTATAGATTCATGGGAAGCTGCACAGATAGTACAGAGGGGTCCTGTGTACCCTTCACCCAGTTTCCTCAATGATTACATCTTATAAAACTGTAACATCAAAACCAAGAAACTTCCCAGATAAGGTCAAGTTAAAGGAGTTCATCATCACCAAGCCCTTATTATATGAAATGTTAAAGGGACTTATCTAAGAAAAAGAAGATTGAAACTATGAACAGTAAAATGACAATAAACTCACAACTCTCAACAACTGAACTTAAAACAAAAACAAAAAGGAACCAAGCAAGCAACTAGAACAGGAACAGAATCATAGAAATGGACATCACAGGGAGGAGTTATTAATGGGGAGGAGGAGGGGGAGAATGGTGGAAAAGGTACAGGAAATGAGGAGCATAATTGGTAGGCACAAAATAGACAGGGGGAGGTTAAGAATAGTATAGGAAATGGAGAAGCCAAAGAACTTATATGTATGACCCATGGACATGACGAAGGAGAGGGGATGCTGGAGGGATTGGGGGTGCCGGGCAGAGGGGGATAAAGAGGAGAAAAAATGTGACGACCGTAATAGCATAATCAATAAAATATACTTAAAAACCCAAGAAATTGACAGTGTTGTGAAGTGTGTATTAATAGTTCTATGTCGTTTTATCACATTATAGATTCGGGTAACCACCACTGCAATCAGGATGCAGAGCTATTTCATCATTACCATATAATTCTACACTTAAAATTGGTGACTAGATGTTAATTACACTCCATTAAAGCTAGCAAAACACAACTCTCGCCCCACAGACTCTGCCAGGACAACAGGACACAGTAAGTAACTATTAGCTCTCATTATTGCTGTTTTCTGATGGAGCATCTCTCTGTCTCTCTCTCGTATATGGGGTACTAGTGGACTAAGCTGTTCAAGCATAGACCAGTCCAAGCAATAGACAAAAAGTAGAAGGGGTTTTTCTTTTTTTTTTTTTTGCATGACTCCCTGTTACTGTACTGGATGAATGTACAGAAAATGAGTCCCCAACACCTGGGGTGAGTGCTGCCCCAGCACTGGGAGATTCCCGGCCTTGTCTCCTGCTCATCAGGGTGGGTTCCCCTTTGCTCCTGACTTCCCTCTTTATGGTGCCTGCCTTTCTGTTACTTGAATAGACCAACTGTAACCTGCTTCAAGGGCCTTTGCACTTGCTGTTTCCTCGATCTAGAATGGTCTCCTCACAGATATTCTGTGGCTCGCTCACACGTCACCTACTCAGAAAGAGCTCTCTGGGCCACCTAGTCTGAACCAGCCTCATCCCATCGCTAGCTGCAGTTTCTCTCTATCATAAGACTCAATTTTATTTCCATGATAGCACTTAGTCACTAGGAGAAATTATCTTGGTTATTTATCTGCTGACGTGTTTATTGTCTATGCCCATCCCCTCTCACATGTAAGCTACATACATGTGTGGGCATTGTGTGCTTTGTCTACACTGTATCTTGTCAAGTGACTATGATTATACATCCCCAGTGAATTTTCCTGCCTCTTTCTTTCTCATTCTCTCCCTCCTTTCTTCTCTTTTCTTTAACTTTATGTCCTCTTCCCATTTCAACACATAGCCACTGAGGTAAAAATGAAGTATTCAAATACACTGGAGGGACCGCAAACAAATCCAGTGACTCCCACCTACTCCCTCCAGTCTCTTCTGCAATGACCCCCCTCTTCTCTGCCCTTTTCCTGGGCTCTCTTCCTGTCCTTGCTGGGTGCTGGTGGGACGGGTGCCCAGAAAGGAGGACTCTCACTGCATTGTCTCGAAGCTGTGTATTCATGAACTACATTTAAACGAGGAAATGGGCAGGCTTCTCACCACGCCCACTCTTGCCCTTTGCCTCGTTTCAATCTAGTTGGCCCTGTTATCATTATTTCTGTGGAATGGCATATGTCTGCACCATTAATTCTATATATATCTAAGGGGAAAGGGATTGAGAGGAAGAGAAGACTGATTATTTATCAAGTAAAAGACATTTCTCCTCCCTCTGGACAGCCAGGTGGATTTTCCAAACTCATTTCTGCCCTGAAATGGGGCAGCCCCTTCTGAAATGAGTCCTCAGTGTTGGGGTGGGCTCTCCTTTTATGGCCAGCGGGTAATAGCATTTCCTGATTTATGAATTGGCATCTGGAGGAGGTGCGGAGCTCCTGGATGGATTTATCACAGGAAGAACAGCCATATAAATAATCTTGTCACATACAATTATTGTTCTCATTTTGATTTCTAAAAAATTTCCTTCTGTGTGGTGGTGGGATTTAGGAGACTTTAGAGGAAAAGCAGAAGAGGAATAAGTTACTTGGTCCTGTTTTCCCTATATGACCAAAAATGTACAGATATTCTCCAGAAACAGTGTCAGCATAGAAGGCAATTATCAGAATGGTTTAATTATTTGGGAGACCCTTGGAACTTGGTTTAAAGCCAAAGCCAAAGTCCTGGCCTGAGGTGAGGTGTAGGGAGTTGAACCTCATGAGTTTGGTCCAAGTTCCATAAGGGATTTTTTTAATTGGTAAAGATAAGGTCATTTCACGTAGGTTTCTCCCATCTGCCCCAAATCAGTGTGAGGATTCATTTAAAGGCACCAAATGCTTATTGAACACAACACAGATTGCCACACGGATTCCCTGGGGCTGCAAAGACAGGCCTTCCAGAGGGTCTGGGTGAGGATGGCTCAAAGTGGAATTGCAGGCCTTGAAGCATGCCCACGACTTCCCAGCTGAGATGAATCTTGGGGTAGCCTGCGGGGGCTGGGCACAGAGGCTGGGGAGTGAGGAGGATGCGCACCGTGTGGCCAAGCCAAAGTCCAGAAAGTTGTTCGTTCATGCCTTACATGTTCAAGAGCCTTCTCACACAGGAACAAGCAACCTCCCTGAGAGCAAGGACCCGCTCCTTTGGTCCCTAAACTTGGCCTTTAACACACAGTAGGTCAGAAAAAATGACACCATTGTCTACAAAAGGCCAGAGAGTCCATATGTTAGAGTTTGCAGAGACCATATGACCTGTTGCTATTGTGGTAAAGCAGCCATAGATGGGATGTAAATGAATGGGCGTGACCAGGTTCCAATAAAACTTCACTTCCGGAAACAGGTGGCCCACCAGATTTGGACTGCAGCTTGCCAACCCTTCCAGTAGGTCAACAAAATGTGCTTGTTGAACTCAGTTGAAAGGATATCATTTGATAACAAGGGCATCTCACTTTAAAAAAAATCAAATATGACCTGACAAAATAAATTACTGTTAGAAGAGTTATTGTCTATGCAGAAGGATTCCTGTGGGACTCTTAACATACAGTCTATCATATAAGCATATTTTATGGAGTGGATCTCATATAAAAATGTGATGAAGTTTCTGAATCTTTTTCAGTGTGCAAGATGTCGCGCAGGCACCGTCTCTCACTATGGTATCAGGCTCCAGAGCTGCCAATGGCAATAAATAAAAAGTAAAAATAAAAATAAAAAAATAAATAAAACAATAGAATAAATCTCTCTCCTGGTCTGGAGAGGGGCAGTGCCAGGAATCTGGAGTGTTAAGCAAGGCAGGATTCTCCTGGTAGGCGTGGCCTTGGGGAGGGGCCCGCAGAGGCTGCTGAGTTGTCTTTAACCAATGTGTCTAACCATGGGGGCTTTCGCTCATCCCTCTAATTTATTTCTTTGTTTTCATGGCAGAATAAATTCCAAATTCCAGGGGTCAACTCAGCAACTGCCAACTGCCCATGTGCAGCCAAAAAAAGCTTGGTGTCATCAGTCAATGCCAACTAGTTAATAATGACCAGCCTCTTCGCTAATGGCCCAAGGCAGGGGTCCTCGGGCGGCAAAGGCTCCAGCAGAGAGACTGGTTTGCAAGAAGCCTTTCTGCTGGCCACTTTCAAGGGCGTATCCACCCATGCTCAGCTCTGTAAGAAGGTAGTAATTAGTTTCATTCTCTTCGGTGCACGCGGTGCGTGCAGCAGGACTCGGCATTTGGAAAGCCACTGGAGTCTCTCCCTCTCATTTCCACTTGCCTTCACTTTGTGTCTATAAAAAAAAATATCGAGATTGTGAGGCCGTGCAGGGGTTGTGTTCAGTTCCCACAGGGAGAAAAGAAACTTTCAAGTGTCAAGGCTCCAGGTGAGCAGAGGCCACTGCAAAGGAAAGCTAATCATGGCTCAGCTGGTCCTGTGCCACATGGTATTTCTTGCAAACTGCAGGTGGTGAGCACAACCGCTAAATAGGAGGCTCCCAGAGGGCATAGATGTCTTGTGCATCTTTGTATGTTCCAAGCATGGGGGCCCGCACACAGAGCTGCAGGAACAAAGAGTTCCAAGCCCATTTGTGTACTGTGGTCATCTGGGCAGTGCTTCCCGCTCCGGTAAGTGGTGGTACCCTGTGATGCTAAGGATGGGCCATTTGCGTGCCACCATTTTGATTCTTTCAGCCCTCGGGGAAGCTGAGAAATGCCTGGAGAGGACAGTGTCCCCAGAATCTTGTCCCCTCTGGTTGTGAAGAGACCTCCCACACCCCAGTGAGCTGTACAGGTACATTCGTTTTCCATGCGTGCCTCAGTAGGTTGGAAAGCATTGATCTGGTCCATAATGAGAAAATGGGGACTCAGAAGTTAAGCTTTCACAAGTCAAGGGCTTGATCCCATTGAGCCTTACTCTGTGTCAGAGCCCACCCGCTACCCCACAGCTGTCACACTAAGCTGTCAACCAGTAACTGTTGAAGCCTAATTATGAAAATTGAGGAGCCACTTGGATAAAAACTAGTGGAGAGTCACATAATATCATAGCAATGTTTGAAATATGAGCTGGATGCCCAAAGCTGAAGTCATCTTATTGCCAGTGCATGCAAAACGTCATCCCTGAGACCAGTGGCTTTCATTTGACCACGACTCATGGAAAGAGATATGGTTTACGCCCCATCTCAGGTCACATGCGTACATGCTCATATATAGTTCCACCAACAGTACTTACCCTCACCATGCTTGACGGACACTGTTCTATTCGATTTTATTCTATGCCATTAAAAAAAATTCTGGTGGTGACCCTTTAAATTGATTTTGTGACCCACTAAATTGATTTCTCGACCCACTAATGTGTCATGACCGACAGTTTGAAAACACTGGCCTGACCCCATTCCAGCCCCCCTCCTTCCTCCAGAGCTAAGGAAATGGGATATGAACGTGGAGGAGAATGAGAAAAGAGATTGAGATAAACATAAGGAGGAAGTTAGGGGAAGTGCCAAAAATTGGACAAAGGGAAGAATTGGAATGAAACGAGACAAAAAAGAAAAGAATGGGAAATGGGAGACATCACGAGACAGGGCTCACTCTGGACTGACAGATTTATGTCTGCGTCGCTGTTCGCAAGCTCCACAGTCGTTCTGGCCACATTTAGGAAGAATCTTCCCTGCCAGCTTTCATGGCCAAAGCCATCATAATGTGTCTGCTTGTCTGAAGATTTTCTTATCTGTCAGCATCATCTCAAGTTACTATGGTAGCTCTCAGAGAAAAATTTCTGTCTGCTGCCCAGGGACCTGAGCCCCAGAAAGATCTAGAATGCACTGGGTAAATTACCCAGAAAGAAAGAAATTGACCACACTGGCTTCTCCCACATGAACATGCAGGCACACAGTGGGCTCTGTGGGCTGCTGAACTGGACCTAAACAACACACTTTTGGGTACAAAGGAGATAGTTTTAGAAGGTAACAGGAAAGTGAAAGTCACAGATTGAAATGAGATTAATATATGAAGCTGCTGGGAATCAACACACTCTATCGATGGCGGGGAGGGGTCTTTAAAGAGTTGTTTTGACTGCACACCTTGTGATAACTTTTTTTGAACACAAACCTACAAAACACCTATAGGTGTTTATAAAGAATATGTATGTTCTACTGATTAACATCCTTGCATTACCAAACATACACAAAAGTAGGAATTCAGAAAGTGAGCTAAAGATAAAAATAGCATTATTTTATTTGATGAATGAATAATACAAAACATTTTGCTACCACCAAGAAAATTATTCATAATGGTGAGACTGATGTGTTAGGATTTGCTTCATCATTTTTTAAAATCTTCATTCAGCATTTAGAGATATGGAGTTCCGAGGTCTAAGGTTCAATTTATTCCAATACTTTGCTTTAAAGGCTGTCATAATGGGGAAAGAAGCTCACAGACACAGAGATGCAAAAAACGCGTTGTTGGCCATGCTGAGTAAATCATGGGTTCGTTTTGGTCTCATGTACCAGTTATGCAAAGGCTGCAGCTGAAATTCAGCTAGTAGATTTCCATCTTCTCTGATATCAATCAGCCGTTCTTTCAACTCATTGGTCGGTGCTATATTTCTACATTTTTTAACAAATGGATCCAAACTCCCTGAAATTCTTCATTTGGAAGATTTTTAGGCAAGTAGAAAATTCTGTTTCCAAGTTTTTAAAGATTTTTAGATAGGAATTATTAAAGTGTCACACTTGGTCATGTCAACAACAAAATTACATAAAGATGAAAATATTTCCCAACATCCTTTTTTTCCCTGTCTAAAATGGTCTCGCCATGCCATAATTATTTTCTAAAAGTAGTAACTTTATAACTCATTGCTAACACACTGCCTTTTTATTGAGGGGCAGGGGAAAGGGTAATTGTTCAAAGTTATCAGCAAAGCGGCATACTTCTGACAGCTGCTTGTTAGAACTGAAAAGGGCAGCAAATGTGGAACACTTTGGTTCTTTTAAAATAAAGATGTTTAATTACGCTTCCATAACCAGCAAACCTCTGTGCTGTACAAAAGATGTTCGTGGCCACTCTCATCTGGCAGCAAGTAGTGTAAAGACTGTGGTTAAAGGATGGCTCTCACAATATTGATACTATCTGTCGCACGTAAATTGCAGTTTGCTGTAATGTATAGAAACTGGACCGGCCAGTGAGCAGGGTGGGGCCAGTGATGCAGCTGTCCCGTGGCCCCCATCCCGGCCCGAACCGTGAATGGCTGACATGTGGGCAAAGGCAGGGGAACGGTATCTAGTATCGACTGTATAGTAAATACACGTAAAGCCTGATTGTTTGTTTTAAACAGAAAAAGATAAGTTCTCATACTTTCTACCATCTGATCATTCTCAGCATCACTTAGCATCCTGAACTAACCGAAGCTTAAAGCTTCGGGCAAGGGACAGGCGGGGGCCTCGTTTGCAGGTCAATCTTCCTGTGTGTATTGCTTGCATCTGGAGATGCTGTCACTCTTTTTTAAAAAAGATTTTATTTATTTTTAGAGAGAGGGGAATGCAGAGAGAAAGAGAGGGAGAGAAACATCCATGTGTGAGAGAAACATGCCTCTCGAATGCCTCCAACAGGGGTCCTGGCTTGCAACCCAGACATGTCCCCTGCCCGGGAATTGAACCGGTGACGTTTTGGTCGGTAGGCCATCGCTCAACCCACTGAGCCACACCAGCCAGGGCGGGATGCCCTCATCTTAATGAGAGTGAGCATGTGTCACAAAGTCTTGTGGATTAAAGGTGGCTTCAGGGCATCAGGGGCCTCTTCTCTTATTATGAAGGTAACCTCAGGTGTTAGTGGTGACCCCTACCAAAGACAGTGTCTCAAGGAAGCAAGCTGACACAAACAGTCCACTGGAACAGCCGACGGGCCCTCAGCACCCTTGGATTCAGGCTGACTGGGAAGTGTGGCCATTGGAGGCCACCTGGTCTGCTCTCTGTCACTCTAAGCACCCACAAATCAGGGGTCCGATATGGCCTAGAGGAGATAGGAGTGAGCTTGTCAATGATGGAAGTAAAAATATAACAGGTATTTTTACTCAATGAAATGTAGGCACCCTTCTAATAGTCCAGCATATTGAAAATAACAAAGATGAAAGCTGAGTTATTGAGCCCTTGTTCTGCGCCAGGCACTGCATTAAGAATTTTATATGTTTTCTAATTTACTCATTGTAACCACGCAGGCAACCGCACATCCCCACGTTACTGTTGAGAAAACGGAAGTGCTCAGAGGATAAATATCTTGCCGAGGTCATACAGATAGAAGGCGGCAGAGCCAGGACCAGAAACCAGGGCTGGTGGCTCCTGAGCTACCTCCAGGCCACCCAGCAGGTAGAACTGGACAGCTTTCTGCACCAGTCCTGAGTCCTTTCTGAGGAGGATGTACCTATTTCCAACCCACTTCTCCGCTCCTCTGTGGTTTTGCATAACTTTCTCTAAATACATATATCCAGAGAGTTTTCCCTTAACCATCACGCATCCCTTTGAAATGACTGAGTCATCTCTGGGTCAGTTTCAAATTCGTGTCTGTTGTCTATGCATGATATTTAACTGCACTTAAGAGATTCATAGCTCTGTCATTTGTAATTTCTGCTTTTATACCTGTACTGCCTTTGGTAAAGTCACATGACATCACTGATGCCAACTAGTCATCTTGCGCAATGGCATAAATTCACACCCATCTATTTGCTTCTGAAAACACCTCATTGATAGTCAAACCGAGTTCACAGTTCACTCTAGTATTGAATGTTTCCAGCCTCTCTTTCTGCAGAACTTGGGCCCAAGTCCACGGGTCCTCAGGAACGTAGCCACTTCCACTCAGATGCTGTCCCCCACCTCTAGGCTCAAGGGCTGGGATGTGTGGGTCAGCTTCCAATGTCCACACCCACACATGTAAGAGGAGGTGGGGGGCCAGAAGGTGCTCACAGAATGGAGCACTGTCTTAGGAGACATCCCAGGAGCCCCCTTCTTTCCAGCTGACATCATTTTCCTCCCTGAGCCCTAACGCCTCCAGGAAGTGAGGTTCCAGGGTAACCTCCACAGTGGACCACTTTCTTGTCTGTCCTGCAAGCTGGAGTGTGCTTCCACCTCACCCCTACAGAGCTTCCAGAACAGGCCTTCCATCTGCGCTTCTCTGATCTGCACAGTGCCCTGCCTTGTGCGGGCACACAGTGGACACCGAACAAGCACACGGCGGGGGATGGACCGAAAGGTGCAGAGACACAGCCCCTGCCCCACTTGCCCACGTGGTGAAGTCTCCTCACGGGCTGCTAAGCGGAATATTGCAGGTGGTTGTCTTAAAAATGGCTCTTCAAGTGCCCTGCGTGGGGAGATGATCTGACGGTCAGGCAATTGCTGGAGACAGATGCTTAATGGAGTTCAGGATGAGAGCGCTACCAGGCTCCTCCCTAACCACCTGCCCCTTAGATTTCTTGCCTCTCTCCCACTGCTCCACGCCCACCCCTGCACCACCTTTATATAGTTGCTCTTCTCTTGTTCTGGGCAGGGGGAAGGGGAACAAGCTACTCCCTTCTGTCCTGACACCTGAGGAGCCAGAAGCTATTTCCGCTGCCCAGTCGGTGTCTGTGGCAGCCTGGAGTCGGTGGGGCTGGGCACAAATGGACTAAAATTTGTCCCCCAGAGCGGAAGTAGAGTTACAAAAAAATCCATGGAGCCCCGCAGAGGCCACATGGCTCTGATTGGAGAGGGAGACCCCAGGCTCCAGCCCCTCCCCTCCCCTTGCGGGCCATGTAAATAGGCATGCGTGAAGGGAGCACACAGCCTTCCTACTTTCTGAGGGGCTTTGAAAGGAATGAGGGTGCCAAGGAATCTGGGGGCACTAGCACCGAGCTGAAATGACCTCTAGCCCCCAAACAGTGGTGTGTTGAGGCCTCCCCACCCCTAGCCACAACGTGTTTCCTAAGAGTGTTAGTAATAATGATGATGATGATGACAACCTTCAACTTGGTAAGGGCCCGCTACATGCCGGGCACCTTACCTATACTGATGTTAATCCTGAAAGGTGAACATCATCAAGTGTATTTTATGAATGAAGAAAGGGAAGCACAAACAAGGTGGCCGAGTAACTTCCTTCAGGTGGCAGAGCTGGGGAGCCCCGAGGGCCAGGGTGAAACCCAAGTTCACGGCCTGCCCACAACACCTGTGGCCACTGTGCTGCACACACCGGTGGTTCCAGTCACCCCCACGACTGCCTGAGAAATGCCAGGCCACTGTCGTCTCTTCCTCTCAGGCAGGTCACTAAACTGGACCCCGCTCAGGTGTTAGTGATGCTGACACCCACATGAGTGATCCCTGAAAGCATGTCTGTTGGAGCAGGACGGTGGGGTGGGGGGTGCTTCTCTGCTACCCTGTCTATGGGGTGGACTGGCCATGTCGGGGGCCCTGTGTACCCCAAGAAGCTCTAGAACAGATGCTGTAAAAGGACTCTTGTCCCAACTCACACTAGGCTGGAACTAACGAAGAAAAAATCCAGGAGCCTCCACAGAGCAATGGGGGCAGTTCTGAGTTCTTACTCTCACCCCTAACGCCCCCTTCAGCTTGCCTCACCCCCAGCCGGTCCTTCAGTTTTCTAAGGCTCCTTTTGGAGGCTGAGGAATGGGGTCCATAAATCTCCTGCTGGGAAGACTAGGAGATAAAGGGCATCTCTTGCCCCACAAAGAGCTCCAAGTTCCTCCTTGCAAGAAGGGCTGGAGAAAACATCACAACAGGTGCTGAGCTGGATCTAACTCAGCTCCTCTTCCACCCTACTGTGTGACTTCAGGCAAGCCATTGACTTCTCTGGGCTTTGGTCTGCACATCAGCCACGGGGTAAAAAGACTGCAGGAGAGACTTGGACCTGAAGAGACTGGAGGGTGTTTCCAGTCCTATGGATTTCATGATGCAGTGGGAAGTCCCGGCTAGGAAACTGCAGCAGGAAACTACAGCAGGAAACCATTTGCCCTGCCTGGCTCCCTCCAGTTCCGAGGGGGCACAGGGGAGCTGCCACCTTCTGAGAGAGAAGTGAGAGGTGGGAACATCATGTTCCCGACACGCTAGAACCTTCGGGATCGGCTCCAGACAAGTGGGAAGGCGTCAGCCCAAGTGCACTGGGCGAAACAGCACAACACTTTTCTCTTTTGGTGAGCACATGAGGTGGCCTGTTCCCTGCTGTTCTCTCCCAGGCCTGCGCTTCCAGTCCCGTCTCCCGGGAGCTACGAGAAACCACCTGGTCTGGGTACCAGAGGCAAACGTCCACCTGGGCTTGTCACAGTGTCAGCCATCCAAACAAGAACTGGTATTCAGCACTCGGTCCCCTTCAGGGAAAGGCAGAACAATGGAGAGATGGCCGTGTCGCCACACACACACCTCAAAGGGATGCAGCCAGGGACCCAGGGCTGACAGAATCAGGGTCATTCTTCCTGGAGCCCACCGCTCGTCTCTGGCTGCAGAAACTGTCTCCACAACTGCACGTCCTGTGAGAACAATGTGGGCCATCCTCCGAGATCCTCAGGCTACCCATCAGACCCTCAGAATCCTCAGAACAAACCAGAGAGGCAGGCCAGGGATGGGAGGGACACCGAGGCTCATAGAAGCAGTGATGTCCCGCTCATCACATATAGGGCCCAGCAGAGACACCACCCAGTTGGGAGTCCAAACCCCAGATGGCATGAGCTTGGGCTGGGCCACAGGCCCACCTGCCCCTTGAACGGAACTTCCCTCTGAAACTCTCAGCGTGGGGGAAAACCACAACCTCAAAAGCATCCTCTCACCAATTCCCTCCCACCATACAGACTTCAACCTCTTCTCAATTTTATAGCCCAAGCAGAGTCCGAAAAGAAACACAAAGAACAGGGAAGGGACAGGTAGCCCCAATAGCCCACCCCCCACTGTAGCTTCTCGGGAAGCCTTTAGCGCCACTCCATTTAAAACTGCAACACCCCAGGGTCCACTGACCCCCACACCACCTCCTTGTTCCACAGCACCGTCACCTGCCAGCTGACTACAGGATGCTGACTGCTTCTTTACTGCTTCCTCTTGCTAAAATTGCAAGCTCATAAGGTCAGGGATATTTATCTGTTTCTTTACTGTTGTTTCCCCCATGTCTCAGCTAGCTCTTGGCACATAGCAGGTGCTTAGTGAGTATTTGTTGAGTGAATGAATGAATTGGGCCTGGATAATACATAAGAAAGCAAGATGGCCCTCCTCCTTCACTACTGGATCAGGCTGTAAGTGAGATAGGGTATGTGGCAAAACGGCTATAATCAATATGGGCTACGAGGACTATCAAGAAGATTTTAAGACCAACCCCCAATGGATCTCTGGTTCAGAACCCACAGGAGACCAGCGCGATCCAACATGGCGACTAATTTCACCTTGCTGTAACACCCAGCCTCATCGTATGCTCCTTGTGACCCATCGGCATACTAGCCGACACACCCGGTGCCTGGAAACAGAAAGCCCGTCTGTGGCCACAACGTGGCCCACAGTGCTCTTCTGAGGAGTCTCCACTCTCTCCCCAGAAAAATCCCCAATATTCCTCCCGCCTGCTGAATGCCCTACCTTTCAATTAAATGAGCCTCAATTAAAGAAACAAACCCCACTGCGGGTGGGGGGCTGCTCTGCTTATGGAGTAGCCTTCTCTCTGTCCCACTCCTTCACCAATAAACTCTTCCACTTTAACTCTATGCTGGATTGCATTTGGATTCTTTCCTGTGTGAAGCCAAGAACTGCAGTGAGTCGGGGTCCCCGGAGCCCTGGAATGCCTGCATCAGAAGGAGCCCAGCAGAGCGGCCCACCTGGCCCTGCCTCCGGACCAGCAGGTAGATCCGCCTCCAGACCCACCTCCTCAGCCCCTGCAGGCACCTGTGTCCTGGATCACAGCGAGGACTTGAGAGGCACCACCTCGTGAGGGACAGGCTGTGAGTGTCCCCAAGCACCTGGGAGCAGACGGCAGACCACCATCAACCAGAGTCAGCACATGAAAGTCGGCTTTGGACCAGACCCAGCTGAAAGTGTGTATCAAAAGCAGAAATGTGTTTGAGGCCCCCGGCTCTCAGGCAGGAGAGAGCTGAGAGCTGCTGTGTGGGATGGCAGGGAGGCTGAAATTTACTGGAAATCTGCTACTTGCTCTGGGGCCTGTCCAAGAAGAGGGCTGCCTTGTGTGGGGGGACAGCTTCTCTCCCAGCAGGGGGTTGTCACTCCAGGGCACCTGAGGACAGCCCCAGCTTGGCCACCTCAGCTCCTCCCTTACCTGCCTCGCTGACATTTCCTTTCCCTTCCCTCCCATTGGTCTGGCAGGTTTTTGTCACAGCGTTTCAGTGTGTATAGACGTCCCTTTGGGAATACTGGAGTTGTGGCAAATATTCACCATATGCAAACATGCAGACGCGTGCAAAGCAAGAAAGGGCTGACGGAGACACACAGACGGGGACCGACACGCACACTCACACACACCACACTCCTCTGTCTCTGTTAGTTACACAATCCTTACCCCTTCCAACCCTCTAATCACACGATTGGTTCCCCTAGCAACTGGCTCCCCATCTTTAGGGCCTTTCCAAAAATCTCCCATTCACATAAACTCACTTGCGGTTGAAAGAGGCTTGTTAGAAATAACAAGACACCCATTTCACCTTCATGGCTCTAAAGAGATTTCAGGAACTGCAGAAGAGATACCAAATATTATAACAAAAGATGCTCCCGTTGTTCCTGTCATTCAGGAAATTCCAAGGGTTTTTTGGTAGCTCTGTGCCAGCAATGGAGGTGAAGGCCAAATATATTTATTATAAATTACATGATCACAATTATGTGTATTATACTATATGACTGGCACAGCACATCTATAATATTACTGTTTAGGAGATGGTTAATGTAGGTTATTTAAGTGTGAACAGTAAGTTTATTTAAATAAAAGTACAAAGTAAAAAAATAGTTCAGCACAGGAGAAAAGTCATGGCAGTAATAAACAGATGCCGGAAGTTCGGGAGATGTTTTTTATATGAAGTGTAGTTTTTTAATTATCTAAGTTCAAACTTGGAAATTAATATAAGCAATAGATAATTTCTGTCAGTCCCTCTATTTCACAGTTATGGTTCAGTAAACACTGGGGATTCATTCACTCATGTATTCACTCATCAAATATTCATCAAGAGCCTATCAGATAAGGTTTAGGCAGACAAAGAAAATACAGGGCTGCCCTCAAGCTGCCCCATGCGGTCTGTCGGGAGAGGAAGACAAGGAAGTCATCCTCTCAGCCCGGTCTAGGAAGAGCTGACTCAGAGGTGTCTGACCACAGGTCAGGAGTCACCCACTGGAGACTGTGGCAGCGGAGCTAAGTTTTGAAGGACAGGGAAAACTTAGCCAGATAAGAAAGGGCAGTGGCTCCCAGGCAGGGCAGATGTCATTGCCGAGCATACACTGTTAGTCTGCAGAGTCAGCCCTGCTAGTGTCTGACCCATTGTGGCTGACACCAACCCACCAGCGACGGAGGCTGGAATCAGTCCTGAGTCCCCGGGCTGCCTGGCACATCTGTGGTATAGTCACCAAGGTGCTCTTGCCTTGAGCTCTACTTGGTGTAGTAAAGCAGGCTGTGGGTTCTTGATTTGCTCTCCCTGGGGCCAGATTTCTGCTCCCTCCCCACCTTGGCCTTGACTTGGATTCCTGCACTTCCTACCTATTAGATAGATCACCTGGAATCTTGACATCACCACCTGCCTGACGCCAAATACGGCCAATGTTCAGACACTCCTGTTGCAACAGCGTAAGAATGAGAGCCTGCACTTATCAAGCCCTTACTCTGTGTCAGGCTTGCTTTATGCTTATGACATGCATTATATCATTTGGTCATTGGAACAACACTATAGGATGTTATTATTACTTCCAAATGATAACTGAGAATGTTGAGTCTTCAAGAGTTTAAGGAACTTACTTGAGAATGTGCTTAGTAAATGGTGGAGCTAAGGTGCATCCTCAAGTATTCTGCAACCAAGACCTGTACAATTAACCACTGTGCTACACAACCACTCCCCACAGTGGCTCTGTAAACCCATTGGATACCAGTGTTGTTGGCCCAAGAGTTGAGGGCCTTGGGTTAGTGATTTGGGTGGCAGGCAACCCTATATCTCTATGAGGAGCAGCCCCAGAAGGGATGAATGGCTTAGTCCTATCCATTCCTGTCTTCCTTTCCAATAACCCAGAGTTCCCAGCATGCCTCATTACCAGCCTGAATGGGTTCTAACCACTGACTGCAGTCTCAGGGAAGTAGACTGGCTGAGGACAAGGAGATCAGAATCCCAACCCAGTTACAGAAGGGGCTCCACATAGCTTATATTTTCCATCTTTGGAAGTCCTTCCATGTTTTAAGTCCTGGGTCCAGAAATCCTGGCTTTCAGATCAGGCAAGAAATCCTGAAATATTCAATGCCTTATAGAGATCTTAGGTCTTCTCCAAAGTATCCATTCCATGAAGGAAAGCTGCTAACCCTCAGTGTGTAAGGCCTTGGAGGTAGGCAGGGAGTGGGGCATGTGGGCCCCTTGAAAGAGCAAGAAATGAAAGCAAGGAAGCAGCCTCATACCCAGTCCTGACTCCTGGGGTAAAAACCTTCCCTCTCGGCCCTATGTCAGGCCATTTCCCAGACAGGGCAGCCTCACCAGGGCACCACAATGGGTCCCAGTGTGGCTGAACGAGGAGTCCCACACCAAGAGAAGATGTCATCGAGCTCTTGGGGAGGGTGGGGCTGCTGTGGGCTGCCAAGGCATAATGCACAAGCCCTGTGGGTGGCATAATGTGGTATTTATCTCCGTCTCTATGCACAGAGGGGACAGGAGGAACAATCCAGACTCTGTCAGCAAGGTCCTCTGGGGAGTTAAGGCCTCACTAATGAAGATGAATAAGAGGGGGGATCTGCCCTTCATGGACGCTGCCTTTGCTACATACATATTCATGGGCTGGAGGGATGGCTCCTGGGAACGATCCATCCTCCGTGGAGATGACAGGGGCCGAGATATGGCAGTGCTAATCCACACTTGGGGTGGGTGTGTCTTGTGGGGCAGTGAATAAGGGCTCTCCAAGAAACACTCTTCAATACATGGAATTTCCAAGGCAAAATCTACTCCTTTGCCTGCTCTAGACATAGAGTTCTGATGTGAGTTCAGGAACCCCTGAAGAACATGCTTCTCAGCTGAGTTCCAGAAGCAAGCCCAATTTTGCTCCTTCCAACTCAACATCAGCCTGCAGCAGTCCCCGCCCCATATCTGTTCTGCCTGGCTTGGCCCTATGGAATTTGCTGGAGGCCCCATGTGACAGTTATAGGTGCACCCGAAGGCTTAGGACACATGCCCTTATTCTCTGAACCTCCTTCCATCTGGCTCATCCATGATGTCCCCTCAACTAAGACTTTTAGGAAACAAATCCTTGCCTACCATAGACTTCCAGGGTTTAGAAAGATGAGCTTGGCAGGAGATTAGACGTTGTTGGGGAAATATGGACAAAATGCTTGAGTATCTGCACCACGTGTCTTCAGAAGAGAGTAAATGTTGACTCAGAACCTATACACAGCATCATTTTTGAAGTAAGTGAATTTGTTCTAGAGTTATAGATATTTTCATATTTAAAATGTTTCATTTCCTGTATCAGGGTGTTCAGCCTCAGTCCCCAGGCAGCAAAACCGGAAGAATACACACTGAGCCATAAATCAAGCCCCCTCTCTGCAGCTGGCCTCCTGTAGGTTTCCACTGAGCTGCAGGCTAGTACTTAGTTGCAAGACAAATGTCTAACAGAGCTCGCACAGCCTTACCTGCCTTTCTGACATGATGTAGAGTTGCTCGTGGTCCTTGGAGAAGGCCATGTCCCGGAGCACAGGGCCAGGGTCCACCACCTGCATGGTCTCGTACTGCAGGGCATTGCCCTTGGGCCCGTCCACCCGGATCTGGGGAGAAGAGGGAGAGGGGAACCGAGGTGAGTTCAGATCCTGCCCCGCTCACGGTCGAGCTGCAGCCCAGACACCCTCCCAGCAGCCGGGGCAGAGGCGGTGAGCCGTCTCCACAGTGCCCAGAGGCCAGGCCCCGAAAAGCAGGAGGGCCCAGGGTGCCATGGCCTCATGCAGGGAATGGCAAAAGTGGGGGCGGGGAGGGGGCAATAAAAACCAGGCTTTACCAAGAACCGGTATTATTTTCTCTGCTTCCCGGCACCTCAGGTAAGCTTTGGAGGGAAAGATGGTGCTGGTGGTGTGGAACGGATCTGGGATTGGGGAACAGTGGACTAACTGAATCTGCGTCTGATCAGAGAGTCATCCTGTAAGAAAGGCAACAGTATTTGCCATATTTACGAGCATAAAACATGCAGGTGTAACTGATTTTTTTTGAAATTGGTACCCAGCTAACTCTGCTGCACCTTGGAGGGAACCCGGCAAGGGGTTCCTAGCTCCCTACTTCCTGGAAATTTTACACCGAGTGGGCTCATGCCGGCTGTTGAAACCCATGGCTCATGCCTCAGATTTTGGAGTAGGTAGAGACTCCTGAAACCTCCTACACGTTCTGTTTGTGTCCCCAGGGAAGGGGACACGGGCATTCCAGGAAAATGTGCTTTGGGCATGAGTCATCCTCAACCTTCCGAGAACAAAAGCACTTAGCAGATAGATTGTCCCTGCACCGTCCACCAGTCCTTCCTAGAGCTGCTTAGGCAACATGCAGACAACCAGGAAAGAATTTTGCCCGTACCTGCCACGACTAAGGACAAATCTAAAAAAGCTGGGCACACTCTAGAGTCAGAATCCTCACAAGTCTGAGCTGACAGATCTGACATGATCCCTCCCCAGTGTTAATAATGCCACTCACCGTACATCAGGACCGAATGTTACCAACAATGTGGGGGAAGGGCGCTGGAGGGAGGTGGGGAGAGGCAAGAGCGAGGGGATTGCTAGACTTGATTAGGTACCATTTGTATGAGGCTGTAAAATACCCACAGTGTAATTCTAGAGATTTTAATAACAAACCTAAAGAAAAATACTATTCCAAATATTCCCACTATGGACTCTTATTTTTAATTTTTAATGTTTAATTTTTAACTTCTCATAAGATCAAGGAGAACAGAAGAGTTATTCAGAGGAACTAAATCACCACAGGGGCACCACAGTGATGACAACCGACCGACCACATCGATTCACCTGAGAGTCGGCTGCCTCTCGTCTCCGCTGAATTCCCTGAACTCTGACACCAGGGTATTTTGTGATTTGTGTGTGTGATTTTAGGTTTATCCTAGGATCTGTTTTTTGTTTTTTTTTTAACTTTTAAGCATTATTTTAAAGCTTTTTCTAGACATCAGAAGGTGGTTTTGCATATACTTCTTCATTAATATACCTTTTGATCTTAAAACTTTGGTGTTCATCTGTCATGACTTGCATGACCCCTCCAGCATCCATTCCATCCTCTCTCACCTTTTGGGTGGGATTGGAACAACTCCCTGCTCCCTGGGTGGTCCCTGATGGGCCTAAGCAAATCAATGTAATCTCACTCTCTTACCACAGCGATTAAAAGAAAGCAGGCCCTAGTCAATCAGCATGTGTGCTGAGAGCAAAGCAGAGTCTGTGGTTCATGATGGGAGAAGAGAGGATTTCTCTTCACCCTCAACAGGGTCAAACACAGGGAGCTCAGAGAACTGTTGGCAGCCCTTTTGTGCCAAGGAGGACAGCTGGAATCAGAAAAGGTCAAGAGCAGAGTTGGAAAAAAAATTATTTTTTGGTGATGTCCCTGAGCCACTGAATCAAAATAACCCCAAAGCCTTTCCTATGTTGGGACTTTCTTGTTACTCAAGAGATTTCCTAATTGTTAAGTTAACATCAAAAGTCCTAACTGATATAGAGATAGTAGGTGAGAAAAATGAGACCTAGGTAAATTAAACAGCTGGCCTGAGCTATAGAACCTGGGGAGAGAGCCATGACATGACAGACCTGTTCCTTGATGGGTTTCACAGTTGCTTCCTGGGGGTGTGACCTACCCCAGGGAGCCAAGGTCACTGTCTGTCTCTGGTCTATACAATCCCAGTGGCTTTCACCAGTCATTCCTGATAGTGATGCTCAAATACTTGAGCTTGACAAATATTGACTTTTAAAAGTGAAGAATATATCGATGAAGTTAAAACTCCTCTTTGCTAATTTCCCATTAAGTTCATTAAACAACAAGAGCAACAAAAACTAGTAAAGGAATTGAAGAGAGATCTGTTTAGCTCTGAAAATCAAAATGCCTCAAATTCTAATAACCCTCCTGTTACCTGTGCCCACCCCCAAGCCACCAGACATCTACCTGGCCTGGCCCTGACTTAATCTGAATGAAACGGGACTTCATGCAAAGCCAATTGGGATTACCACCCAAGTCTGACTGCTCGATGATGGCCTTGGCCTCCAGCCCAGCCGGGCTTCAACTCCAGCTGTGAGCCACCTCTGGAGCAGCACGGGAGAGTGACAAGAGTAATACTGAGCACCCTGGCTGGTCTCCAGTGTCCTCAGGCTGCTGGCAGGACCAGGTTCCCCAAGGGAAATTGGATTCAGTGCTTGAGTGGTCTCCTTTGTCCTTTGGTTCCAACTCCCCTGCTCTTTAGGGTGAGGTGTTGTGCTGAATGTGGGTGGACATCAGTGGAAAAGCAGAGACAGAGGGATGGACCAGGGAGCACCCACACAGCAAGTTCTCACAGGCCTGGCCTTCCCCAGGGAGGCAAGATAGAGTTATGGCTCCCCTTCTGCTCTCTGGGTAGGAAATCAGTTATTGCAAAGACAGGTAGGTCTCCCTCTCCCCCACCTCACCCAGTCTACAACTTGTTTCAGAAAACAGGGAGGAAAGCATTCATTCATCCATCTGCAGAAAGAATCTGACACAAAACATGGATAAAAGGTATTTGTCATGGGGTTTGCTGAACAATGGAGAATCGTGAAGTTTAGGTAGGATGGACCAGCTGCCAGCTCTTGGGTTGTCACAGTAACAGTAGTAGCAAGAGTGGTTAATGACTCAGTTGCACTATGTGTCAGGTATGATGCTTGACATTCTACCTGCATTTACCTTCACATTTAAATCTCATCATAATGATGACAGTGTAATAACTTTGCACGGTGACAGATGGTTATGAGACTTAGTGTGATGACCACATCATAAGGTATATAAATGTTGAATCACTCTATTGTACACCTGAATCTAAGATAATATTGTATACCAGCTATATCTTAATAAAAAATAAAAATAATAAATCTCATAGCTCCGTGAGGTAAGCATTAATATTATCCCATTTACAGAAAAGGCACAGAGAGGGTTAGTAACTTGTTCATGGCCACGCAGCTAGTGCACGGCATGGCTCTGACCCACACCAAGGTCTGACTGATCCCAAGGCCCATGCTCCTGTGCATTTACATACTACACTCTTGGATAGATAAGCCTGAATCTCTCCAAGGGCCGGAAGCGGTCGGTTCGAAGCAAACCACCCGGGCGTGCCAGAGGAACCCTGTCTACGGCATCGCCTGCTGAGTTCTTCGGGGAGAGACTCAGGCCTGGGAATGCAGAAGAGGCTGGTGCACATTTTCCAAACCATGCTCCCCCCACTTGTGTTTTACGCCTCTCGAAGCGCTCTTTAATAACACCGTCTCATCTGACGGTTGTAAAGTGTGTATGACGTTGACCGCCAGCATTGACATTCTCATTTCAACTGACCAAGCAACCGAGATGGGGGTGTTCTGCGCCTCGCCAAAAATTCAGTGATAAACCAGGGACATTCAGGGCGAGAACCCAGGTCCCCTGATTCGTTGCTCAGCACTCGCCTCTGAGCTATTTAGATTTTCCAAAAGCCTTGGACAAGGTTCCATGTGAAGAAGGTATTGAAAAGTAACGAGCCTCCATGGGACTTCGGGCAGTGTGGCCGTGGAGAGAGCACCGAGTCAGAGACAGAAAAAGGCACGTTTCTGTGTGGGGAAGTGGGAACTTGGGGACTCCCAGGCGCTAGTGTTATGACTAGTCTCAATGTTATTTTTTATAAATGGTTTGGAGAAGGGAACAGGAAAATGTGCAGAATAGTCTGAGCTCTTAGGGACAGCAAGCAAGCCAGCGACGAGATGAAACGCAGGAGGATGGTGTGTCCTCTGCAGGGCCAGGGTGAGGGCAGCGGCACGTGGGTGAGCAGACCTGGGACTGAGAGTCGTGGGGTCAGAGGTCAAGCCTGCCGCTGCCAGGACTCACGAGTTGGTCGGTGCTCAGTAAGTAGTTACTGACAAGCGTAGCTGAGGGCGTGGAGAACAGGAAATCCTTACACACTGTTGGTGTGAAGATCACTATGGAAAACAGTATGGAGGTTCTTCAAAAAATTAAAAATAGCACTACTATACAACCCCGCAATCCCACTCTTGCGTGCATATCCAAAGGAAGTGAAATTGGTATCTCGAAGTGGTATCGCTACTCTCTTATTCATTGCAGCATTACTCACAATAGCCAAGATATGGCAAAACCTAAATATCTGTACATGGATAAAAAATGTGATATATAAAATTCAGCTTTAAAATAGAAGGAAACCCTGCCATTTGCAATGACGAGGATGGAACTGGAGAACATTATGCTAAGTGAAATAAGCCAGACACAGAAAGACAAACACTGCATGATCTCATTTATATGTGGAAGCTAAAATAGTCAAACTCGCAGGAGCCGAGTAGAGTGGCGGTTGCCAAGGGCTGGGGGACAGGGCGGGAATGGGGAGACGTCTGGAGATCTTATTACAGCCTGGTAACTATAATTGATAACACTGATTTGATTTGCATATCTGAAATTTGCTAAGAACACAGTGTAACAAAAAAGAGGGGGTTCTATGAAACTAACCTCACTGAGTGATCCGATCGTAGATTTCCGAGCACTGGTGGGTAGTCACACCCCAGGCACACAACTTTTTAGTAAAAGGTTTGTCTTTGCCCTGATCAAGCCCTGGCCATCGTTCCTGTGCATCTGGATTAACACACCTAGGAAACAGGTGTGACCTCCCTCAAGGGGCACATGATTGTTAACTATCCTGTAATCCAGTCCCCAGCTTGCTTTGTCCCAACTTCTTGTAATCTGTTTACCTTCCCTTCTTAATTTCAAATGCAGAAAAGAAACTGCAAAACTGTCTCTTCCCAGAGCATCTGAGATCTTCCTTACCAGCAACTCTCATCACTTTTGGCTCAAATAAACTCACAAAAATTCTAACAGGTCTGAACACTCTTTACATTGACAGTAGACCTGAAGTGCTCACAGCACAGAAATAAAATGGTAATACACAAAGTGATGGGTATATTAATTAGCTCGATTGTGGTGGTTATTTTATAATATGTACATATTTTATGTATATATATGTATATATGCATATACCCAAACAAGTTGTATACCTTAAATATATACAATTTATAGACATTTCATTTGCCAATTATACCTCAATATACATATGTCTAAACATCAAGTTGTATACCTTGAAGGTATAATTTATATACAGTTTTATTTGTCAACTATACTTCAATAAAATGGGGGACATAAGTAGTTACTAAATAAATGACCAACGATCCACTCCCTCTGGAAAAATCAAAGTCCTGTTCTATAACTAGACAATGGACTCAGAGCTGATGGAGGTAAGATGAGGTGAGTGAGCTCAAGGTGCGATCAAGGTCAGAGGTGGGATGACTCGGTGTCACCAGCTGCTGCTCCTAATGCTCCCCGGCAACCAAAAAGGCCAGCAAAGGAGATATGATGGCCAGTGGCTCTGGTTTAGCCCCCAAATGCGGGGGACACCCTGAAGCTCGGAAAGTGACAGCTTACAACCAACAAGATTTATTATTGCACGTTAGGACGAATAAAATTTATTATTTCACACAGTGCAGACAATATGCATGGATCATCAAATCAGCAAGAAAGGATGAGAACAGCGGCTGATTTTTTAAAAGTAGAAAATGTAAAGAAGCCACTAATGTAAATGTGGGCGTTTAGAAGCTGTTATTCTCTGAGGCTGACACCAAGGACAAACCACAGCCTGACCCCACGAGTCCCTTCACAGAGTGGCACCCACACCCATCCATCACCCACATGCATGTACGGAATGCCCGCTGCGTTCTGGTCCCGAGCTGGCTTCTGGGGAAGAAGGTGCACCTCAGTCCTGCCCTCCAGAGGGCCTGTCTCCCGAAGGGCTCAGATGTCACACAAACAAGGCCAAGTGGCAAATGCCACAACGGGGGTGTTCACAGGCCTCTGTTCCTTCTTCCCAGAGATCTGGCTGACCCACTGGAGTGCAACCAGGAATTACCAGCCCTGAGCGAGGCTGAAGGGGACGTGTGTGTGTAATCCGTAGGAGAAAGGGCGACCAACGTAGGGCCTGACCTTGACAGTCGGGCAGATAAAACACAGAGCGGGTGATATGGGATCTCTTCAAAAGCCACCTTGGGAGCAAAAATGTCTTACGTCACTGGGAAGACTGATCCGAGAAAGAAAATAAGCAGCACTACAGACTTTATAAAGACACCACACACTGGCAGAGGGGGGTCAGGGTAATAACACGAAAGATGGGGTGCAAGGGGGAAATGCAGCTTCTCCGCGCAGCACTGTCCCGAGAACAGTGTGGATGTGCTCTGTGTGGTGCGGTGGTGTCCCTTCAGGCTTCCCCTCGGGGCAAGGGAGCGCTGTTCTGCAGAAGCTCTGGAAGCAGGGGTAAACAGCAGCCGCAGAAGTGGGCCACGTGCGCAACAGGAGATTTTCTAGTAGCGGTCACATTTAAAAGAGAAACAGGTAAAACAGATTTTAATAATCTATTTTATCACTCCAGTGTGCTCCAAACATAGCATGTTAACACATGCACAGTATGAAACACTGTTAATGAGATAGTTCACATTTGTTTTCTCACGCTGGATCTTTGAAACCCGACGGGCTTTACCCGTACAACAAACCTCAGCTGGACCGGCCGCGCATCAGGTTCGGGAGAGCCACACGTGGCCAGTGGCTACCATACTGGTCAGTGCGATTCTAGATTATTGGGGGCTATCGTCCTAGGGCTGCTCTCAGTGGAGGTCGCCCCCACTCCACCGACCTGCCACGAGACCCTGTGTCTCCCAGGACCTTCCGTGGATAGCACGATGCCCCATCCTCTTCTCTGTGTTTCAGCTCACAGACTGTAAGCGCCAGCCAGCCGTATGGCCCCATCAGTCCAAGGAAGCCATGAGACACAGCGACGTGGGCCTGGTTCTGGGCTAGGCTGTCACTCAGCAGGAACCCCTGCACCCCGAGGGATAGTCAGGACATTTGACAGCTGCTAGTGGGAGTGGACCGGCCAGTCGGGAGAGTGGCTGCAGATGGGGCGGGCGTCTCAGAGGCTCCCAGCTGCACCAGGTAGCATGGCAGGGAGTGAGTAGGAGGGTTAGATGGTGCGGGCACTCGGGGCCTGGGGCACCGCCAAGTACCAATCGCACAGAGGGTTTCATTATTTAACACCCGGTGAGTCCCTCACAATAGTCAAGATGTGGAAACCACCTAAATGTCTGCTGACGAATGAAGGTTGCCAGCCATGGCCGAATACGTTCTGGAGATCTAATACTCGGCAACGTGACCGTAGTTCACAATACTGTACTGTGTACTTGAAATTTGCTAGAACGATGTGCTTTAAGTGTTTTTGCAAAAACGAACAAAAAAAAAGAAAATGGTAACCGTGTGAGGTGATACGTTAGTTAGCTTGATTGTGGCCATTACTGCACAGCATATATGTATGTCAACATGTCAGCTCCTACACCTTAAACACACACAATTTTAATTTGCCAGCTATGCCTCAGTGGCGATGAGGCCGCACTAGGACGTACTGACTGAGCATCAGTCCTGCCCAAATCAAGCAGGAACCTCCATGGAAGCGCTTGGTGGGCACTGGTCTTCCCCTGCGTGTGGCTCACCAGGCTCAGGCCCCCACGCCCGAGGGCACACACAGGCATGCCTGCCCCACCCTCCCCAGCCACTGGGCCCCGGCCTGGGGTCTCCCTACGCAGCACAGCCCCTTCCTCCAGCCCGTCCAGCAGGCAGGGCCGCCACCTGTCCCCACCCCTGGCGCAGCGAGTGGCTGCGCTGCCAGGCAGACTGCTATTAAAACATCAGCAGGGCGGCCTCCACAAAGGTCAGCCATCCGGGGAGCTCCTGGCAGCTGCTTGTTTGTTTATTGGAACATTATCTGGGCCAGGCTGTTTATTTACATCCATTGAAGGATTGAACAATAAATATCGTCTCCCCGTAGCAGGCAGATGCTTGCACTAGAGCGTTCTGGCTGCCGTCTTGCTTGGAATAATCTCCCTAATGAGCAAACGGTGCTATTTGTCTCTAAAGATGCAGGCCACCCCCTGGATTCCCCGCTTCCGTGTTCCTCTCACCTCTTCCCAAACTTCCCGGCCAAGGCCTATGCTGGCCAGTGTTTCTGGCTACACTGGGCCCAGATTCAGGAAGGTGACAATGAGGTCTCATCTGGCCAGTGGGGAAACAGAACTAGAACTGGAAATGGAGGGTGCAGGCAGATTAAACCTGGAGACTCATGTCTTAGGGCCACTCTGAATTCTTCACTTAGACCCTCAAACCTCAAACCACCTGGTGGTGTGGGTGGTGGGGGCGTTGATTAGGCCTCCTTCACAGAGCCAGGCATGGCAGGGACTTTGGAGAGGCGCCCCCCACATTCGAGGGGTGCCAGAGCCTGAGTTGGGCCTGTTCCTCACTCAGGCAGGCTCCTGAAGTGCTCAGAATCCCAAAGGCCCCTGTGTAGGTACCTGCGAACCAGTCAGTTTACAAAATGGACACGGTAGTGGCGGGTGGGGGCGCAGACTAGAGGAGGGAGGGAGTGGGGGATCCAGGCTCTGCTCCTCCTCTGAGCTGTGAGCACACGACTTCAGCTCTCGAACCTGTCCTGACCCTCTGTTCTGGCCTTGACCTGCCTCAGTGAGAGTGCAGGCGAGGACGCTTGGTGGTAAATGAATGACCAGGATCTGCTTCTATGGCACAGGAGAGGGCAACGGTGTCTCTCAGAAGGAAAAAGAATAATACACCTTTGGATCTTATTTGTGCAATTGATTCAGTTGGCCCCAAAGGGTCTACAAGCCATAAGCCCTGGTCACCATCAGTCAGCACTTTGCCATGCAGGTGACAGGAAGAATGAGCACACCATGCAGTGCCGGCATCAGGAGCTCAGCAGGGGCTCGTTTGTTGAATGAATGAATGACCGTAAGAATGAATGAATGGATGAGCTAACTCTGAGCCTGAGTTCCCGTGGTTGGGACAAGCGGACATCCATACACACGCACAGACACACAAGCCATGCACACAGATGCTCTCTCTGTCTCTGTCTCTGTCTCAAACACCTGAACTCTGGAACTTCCACTTATTAATTCTATAGCAAAGCGCTGGAGGGCAGGGGTTCAACTCCTTCTGGGGTGAGGGGGAACTGAGGACGGTATGGCAGGCCAGCAGGAAGACTGTCACAAGCAGGAGGAGCAACCTGCTGCTGCGGAGTTAAATCTCTTTGGGCGAAAGGGCCCCTTTATGGACGAGCTGCTGGGTTTGCAGGGCAGTGACCGGGACGACCTGTAGGTTCCCAGCAGGCCTCCAGGAGCTGGAAGTTTATCTCCTGCCAAGGACAGCTCGCTCACGCCCCGAGCACTCACTTCGTGTCCATACTCCTGCTACCCCAAACATCTGAACACAAGACTTCACCCGTATTGTCACTTGCATTTCCCCCAGTGCTTTCGTTTCTGAAATCACACCCCGTCCTCTCCTCTGGTTTTTCCAATCTCCTTTCCCTGCTCTCCTTTTCCCTTTTCCCACATCACCTGTCACCTTCTCAAACACTACATAGCATATTTATTATGGTTACTGGTGATCTCCCTGGCTAGAAAGTAAACTCCACAAGAACAGAGATCTTTATCTCTTGTGCTCCTTGACGTACCCCAAACGCTTGAACCACATAGTGGGTGCCCCGTGGGTATTGGTTGAATAAATGAATGAATGGAAATGCTCAAACTACTCATCAACGTCTTAATTTGTCCTATGACACTGATCTTCCTTATTTTATGGCGAAGGAACCAAACAGCTGGGGACACTCTAACTGGGCGATCCCAGTACCAAGCTCACATCTTTCTGTGTCCTGCCCTTAAAGGACCATCCGCCCTCTGGACCATATGGCACCTCCTCTGGGAAGCAGGTTGGTCAGGGCAGTGCCCCCTGGCTTCTGGCTGAATGGCAGAGGGTCAGTGCAGTGGGAGTGGACTTGCAAAGCCCTGAGACAGGTGGAGGTTCAACTGTTGCCCACTTGGGGGTTTATACGGGGATTTCAAAGTAGCCCTAGCTCCTGGGCTATCTAGGATTTGCGTGTGTGTGTGTGTGTGTGTGTGTGTGTGTGGTCAAATGAGGCTCAGAAGCAAGTATGTGATGCGTGCAATGCTTACTCAAGACTCAGCTCAGCATCACTAGATGCTGACAGTTCTCCTGTGTTTCCCAGTGCAGATTCAATGCCGCCCCCACATGCTCCAAAGGCACTTCCTGCCTGCCGTGATCGTGGCGCTTGCAGCCCGTGACCACATGGGTCATTGTGTGTGTCCTCGTCCTTCCCTCGCCTACATGCTTCTTGAGAGCAGAATCAGGCCTTACTCGTCTTACCCAAGGTCACAAAGCCAGTGAGTGGAGCCTCCGGCCAGTGTTGAGGTTTTCTGGCTTCAAACCTGTGCTCAGCAACAAACAGTCCATACACCCGTGTTCTCATGCGCCACGGCGACAGTGTCCACGGACACCTCGTCAAAACCACTGACGCTTCTCTGGCAGGGGCAGCTCAATCCACGCTATCGCACGGGTCACCAAGTGCCAACTTAGTTCTTCCTCTCCCTCCCCCTCATCTCCCCCGGCAGCACTGCCCACGTTTTATTTATTTATTTATATACTTATTTATTTGTAACAGTGCCTACTCGGAGAAAGAAACACTTGGAGCTAATTCAGATGAGAGCCCAGGAATCCGTGAGACCTGGGGTGAGGCCTGTGAATGGTGTGCCGCCAGAGAGTCCCCTCCCAGGGAAGCTGCCGGGCGGAGAAGGGCGGCCCTGTCTGGGGTGACATCACCAGATGGAGCTGGAATGCACAGATGCAGAAAGCTGTGGGGCCCCGGGGCCCGGAGGGAGTTTGGCTGCGACATCACAAAGGGGCTTTTGACCGCTCTTCATCCCGGGAAACCACAGAGACCCGGGTTGAAGCCGCCCCCACCCTCCGAGGAGAGGCCTAAAGACACTCCTCAGATCAGCCGGGTGACCTTTGGACCCAGTGAAGGAGAGTCTGGAAAAGGTGGGCGCTCCCAGGGCTGAAGGGCCTCGAAGAAAAAAATAAAATAAAATCAGGGCCTGTATGGGACGCTTGTTCTGCCAGAAGCACGCAGAGTTAATTGCAGAGAAATGCATTTTAAAATAAGATATTGGAAAACCATCCTCTCCGTCACCAGCCTCCATTATTACAATTATTCATACAGCACCGCCAAGGCCCGTGTGTTTCACAGCGATTAAGCTATCGATCCAGCAGCTCGGAGGCCCTGGGCAGAACCCACAGCCGCCACTCGGGGCCTGTGGAGTTGGCTCTCCCCACGCTCAGAGGTGGAAACCGAGACCCAGGAGGAAGTAGCCAAGAGCATGAGAATCAGGGGGTGGATTATTAATATTAAGAGTCAATATACCGATACGACATGCTAATGATGTTAACATAGTAATAGTGGTACGCTTGTTTCTCCATCTGGGCCCCACTTCCTCGGTCACAATTCTGTCTCAGGGCTTGCACAAGAAATCATGTGTTGTGGTGACTAGGTGCACCAGCTCCAAACCCAGCTCTGCCATGAACCGGCTACCCGACCTTTGGGAAATGAGTCAACTTCTCCAACCCCTGGTGTCCTCATTCATACAATGCAAAGGATGACGGTGCCTGGCACATTTGGCTGATGTGGAGAACTCACATGCTGGTAGGGGAAAGCGCTGAGCAGACGACCTGGCACGTAAGCAGGGCTAAAGGAGTTTCCAGGTATTATCACAGGGGGGCGTGCTCTTGTGACACGTGTGTCCCGGTTATGTCCTTGGTGAGGGGCGGTCTGGTTCCCCTGTGAGTCTCTGCACTGAGACCTGCAGGAGGGCAAGTAGCGCTCATTGTTTCTCGCAGGTTCTGAGGCAGGAGCTGGGCCTGGGCCTCCCTCAGCATCTGGCCTCCTGGGTGTGGTCGGTGGACACCCACCGTGGTCTCTGGCAGTCGCACCCCACCCCAGGAACATGCCCTCGTGTTCCTATTATTTTTCTTCACGTCCAGAGTCCATATTAAGCTAACAATGGTTGCACAAAATTTTATTTCTAAAGTGCGTCTGAGTGTTGTTTAATGTATTTAAAGGATATGTTAAGAGATGTCGTGTGTTGAATGATGGGAGTCTGGGACTATATAAAAAGAATTCTCCTTTATAAACCTTTCTGCTTTAGGAAGTTTCATGTTCCCAGAACATAATCCTTCGTGTTGGATGGTGTGGACAGGGAGACACCAGAAATAAAATGGCAGTAAAGAACTGTGATGTTCATTTTGGTCTAGCTTCCAAGCAGTGGGAATTGAGGAAGAGAAGAGTGGTGGAAGGTGATAGAGCTTGAAGAATAAGTGACAACTCTGGCTTGTCACACCTGGATGACCCAGGGAATGGTGGATGGGGCCAAGGAGCAACCTGGGGGGGATACTGGTTGGGTGACAAGGTGAAGAGTGAGTCTGGGAATGTGAAGTATGGCTAAATGAATGTGTCCAGTTGCCTTTGGAAACTCAGGACTGGTGCTTGGGTAACAGGGCACTGCAAAGGACTAGTCCTTGGTCACTGCCATTCTAGAGGTAGACTGTGGAATCATGACATAAAAACATGTCCCGGAGCCAGAATTTAGACCCCTGTGCCAGGCGGATGCCCTCACCCTCCTTCTAGGGTCAAATCCAAAATACAGATCGGAAAGTCAGGGGCGAAAGGGAGGAACACAAAGTCACATTTCCCCACCTCCCTTCACGTTGCCCCCCAGACAACCATGAGGGCTCACTCAGGAGAAATGAAAACATTCTCCTGTTTCCCAGCCCAGTTGCTTAAATAGGCTCTATGCCTTAACCTGCATAAACTTACAAACAAACAGGCAGTCACTTTCAGGAACACATGAAATATATGCCTATTCAGGTACCTTCGCTACACAGTCACCACCATCCTTGAATTCCAGTATTTGGGAACTTCCCTTTACATCAAGCATCTTTTAAGGTATAAGTGTTCTGATGCGGAACGGCAAGTTAATCTTTAGAGTGCTGTAAAGTGAAAGATCTGGGGCTGGGAAAGGACCAGAAGATGAATCCAGTCTCATCGGCCGAGCTTCCTGGTCCTTTGGGAAGCATCCGCAAAATGACGAGTTCAGATGCACCTGCAGGTCCTTATTACTCACTTACATAGGCTATACGTATGGTTTTTGTTTACGCCAATGCTTGCATGACAGGTGAGAACGGGGGAGCCCCGGGAAAGGTTCGTGAAGAGAACAACGCAGACCAGGATGGTTCAGGTTGGAGAAATAGGGGACGCTGTGGAGGAGATAAAGAGAAGTCTCATTTTGCCCCACAATTTTCACAGTTTTGCTTAGGACTGGTTCGGGAATTTCTCTCCAAAGTCTATGTCATTTGCAAAATCCGAATACGTCTATCACTGGAAAAGATAAGAAATCTCAGGGTTTATCTTCCGCACTGATCTAAGACTCAAAACACCCTCTGAGCGTCGAGCCTTCCTCCTCTCAGACCTTGGCCTTTGGCTGCCTTTGGTCGGCCTCATGCCAGTGCCCGCCACCAGGGGTCGCTAGTTCCCTTCTGTTCCTTGGGGCCCTCCAACATTTGCCCCTATAGCTGGAAGGGAAAAAGGAGGCAGTGACAGGGAGGAAGGGAAGAGTGGAGGAGCTGAGGGTTGGCAAGTCTCAGGAAAGGGGGAGACTGAATAGGTCGTTACTCTCCAGGCTCCAACGGAGGCCCCACCGACCCTCCACATCACAAGGCCCCACGGCCTTGATCGGAAAGTTCCCACACCCCAGGTCTGTAGACTGGAGTCCATCCGCTAGGCTTTCTGTCCCATCCCTCCGGGTAGGCCAGGGACAGCGCCGGAAACACTGCTTTGCTCCTCTGCAGCCCTGTCCGGCTCTGCTCATGTCAGCTGGTTGTGTTGCCCTCCGAGAGAGGCAAAAGGAAGCCAGGAACAAAATTGTTTCTCGTCACTTAATTTCCCCCCGGGTTTCTAAGCAGGCAATTATTCCAATGGACTGCAAGCACTTTGGAGAGATTTATTGTTATTATTATTACAGGCACTGCATACGTAAAGGTGTCAGATAATTGAGAGGAATCACATCCTCCACCCTTCCAAGCATACTGTTATCCAGAGGAAAACTGTTCTTCCTCCATTGCTTCCCCTCCCTGACTCTTTCATTTGGCAACGAGGATGCGCCGGTCAGAGGATCTGAGAGCAAGAGAGAGATTCCTGTGACTGAGGCCCAGGAAACAGAGGAGCAGAGGGGCTCCCCCAATGGAATGCCATGTGCGAGTTCTGGGAGTCTCACTTTCTCTAGTTCACACTAATGCTGAACATTGATTGAGCACCTACTGTGTGAAACCCCATTACAGAGGGCTGAAAGGGAATCGTACAAAGGATTCAGATGGACGTTGGTGGGTTCCCATGCTCAAGAGTTTCTTGTCTAAAACAACTAAGATACAAAACACAATCTAGGAGTCAGTTTCACATTTATTTTCCAATTTAATTCACGCCACACATACTAGGTGTACAATAAACACTTGTGGATTTACTATGTGAGATAAAATTCTGATGAGATTAAGAGCTAAGTTATTTTTAGTTATGTTCTATATGTAAATAAACTAAGACTCAGATTCTGTAAGTCTAAGACTCAGATGCCTAAAGTCAATACAACCAACAACTGGTAGATTCAGAATTTTCTACCAGATCTTCTGCCAACATGCCCTGTCCCACACACCAAGCTCCTCCTGAATGGAGTACGCGCAGATACCACACCGTGTGTGGCCATGAAAAGGAAAGAATCATTAGTGCTGAGGACACTTCATAGAATAGTGGCAACACGAGCTGACTTTTAAAGGAGATGCATTATTCAAACAGAAGGAGCTGCGAAGAAAGACGAGTCCTGGGACGAGCGGCACGAGCGAAGGCAGGGAGGGAGGGGAGGCCAGCTGTGGCCAGGGCACATGACTTTAGAGGGACCTGGCAACAGGGTAGCTCGGAATGGTAGGCTGGATGCAGGTACAAGACCCAGGAATGCTCTTCAAGGCAAGGCTTTAATCTGCACGAAAAGGGGAGGTGTAATCTTCTGATATAATCTGACATTTTTTAAATCCTCACCTGAGGATATGTTTATTGATTTTAAAGAAAGAGGAAGGTGAGAGAGAGAGATGTCAATTGGTTGCCTCTCATACATGTCCCGGACCAGGGACCAAACCCGCAACCTAGGCATGCGCCCTGACCTGGAACCGAACCCACAGCACTTGGCATACAGGATGATGCTCCAACCAACTGAGCCACACAGTCAGGGTATAATCTGACTTTTATAAAACAGAGATGATAATTCTTACCCCACTTTCCCAACCTGCAGAACCTGCTATAAGACCCTTGAAGATGAACATTTGCATTCCTTTCACAAAAGCGAGACTCTACTTATTGTCTCAAAATACAAAACACTACTAAAATACAAAATACTATCCACCACCACGGGTGAGGCTGCCTACTTTGTGTTGGGAGGTGGGTCATACTGATTCGTCCACCTTTCCCACTTCTTTTATAGCCAACTTTCGTACTTGGGTTAAAGGAGCAACACATTTCTTCACCACAAGCTCTCTGACTGGATTTTTGGAAAGCTTTGATATCCTTAATATAAATGGAATTGGTCAATTCAGACTCATGGGAAGGGGTGGGCTTAGTAACAGCATTGTATGTTAGCATTTCCCTGATTGAGTTGCTATGGGGCAGAGACCCCAAATTCTCACTAGTGTCCAGGCCAAGCTTTTCAACATAGATCTAACTCTGGTCTATAAAGCCACTATCAATAGCTTAGCACGTCAAACTTCAAAAAGGGTTCTGTATCCATTAGTTCAGTGCTAACTTACATTGGATGTGATGAGTCAGATTAGCAAAGTCCCCTTAGGCCCCAGCCCTCCCACAGATGAAGAACAACAGCTGGGTGTTACAAGACTAACCACTTTCGCGGCACCATTGTGGTTCCATCAGGTCCCTTTACCCCTGAGCCCACTGCCCTCAGCACTTCCTGTTAACAATCCTGTAAGTAAGGGCTGGGGTGTCACCAGGAAAAGCCACTGCTGAGTCCCCCACCGCCCCAATTCCATCTATTTAGAGGGAGGTGAGCGAATGCGGTACTACAGAACTGCCTGTTGCTTGAACCTGGTTATTTTATTTTCTGTCGTGTTGTGTTGTGTAGTTGTATGTTGTGTTGGATTGGGTTGTGCTGTGTTGTGTTGGATTGGGGCTATGTTGTGCTGTGCTGTGTTGTTGTACGTGGTATTGTGTTGTGTTGGATGGGGTTGGGTTGAGCTGGGCTGTGTTGTGTTGTGTGTTGCACTGGATGGGGTTGGGTTGCACCTACTGGTCTGTGACTCTGTAGAGGCAAATCCAAAGTTTGCCCTGATTGTGTATGACCTGTGGCATGCAGTGTGCATTTGCTTGTTCTTGCTGACTCACAGTGGTTACACAATGACTAAGTTGTGCACCGCCAAGTGAGGCTGGGCATCACAAGCAAAGGACAGCACTCAGGGACCCTCCCAGCCTGTTCCCTTCCTCAGTGGGCTCAGGTTACAGGCAGCTTCAAAAAGGGGTAGGGAAGAAAGCCAAGAGCAGGGCGTGGAGAACCAGAAAGACCAGAGGCAGGGAGAAGGGGGTGGGCAGGTGGGCAGGTGGGCGGAGTTTGCAGGCCGGCCAGAGGGAATTCTCAGGGAGTGTGAGAATCTGTGACTCCTGGGAACACTGTGATCTGTTGATCTGTTTTCCCTGGGGACCTGAGGTAACCCGGGTCAATGAAACTCAACATCAGTGAAACTCAGCCCTGAGTGGTTCTGACAAAAGTTCATGGCCCTAGATGAGGCAGGGTCAGAAGTTCATTCTGCACTCGACAAGTGGGCCTGCAGGTGGGTGGACAGCAGGGCAGGTAGGCAGGGGCAGCCCCGGGGGTTCTGGAGTCCTTCTTAGCCAGACAGGTGACACCAGAGCATGCTCCTGCCCTTCTGGACTCTAGAGAAGGTCAGACTTGGGCCTCACACCCTGGCAGGGTTCTGAAGGCAGTGGTGTCCTTTTATTCATGCTACAGCCTCACCCACTCACTGGGGAAACTGAGGCAGAAAGTACTGAAGTATTGGCCAGCAGCCAGAGTCTCAAGAGAAGTGTGTATTAGTAGTAGTCTGCGCTCAGGAGAGTCGCGCTGACTGGTGGAGAGTCAGCGCTCACTGCAGCTCTGCTCACAGCCCCCTCCTCCCCCTCCCTCTGGGGCCCAGCCAGAAAGTCTCAGCCCTTCCCCTCTCCCCCACCCCCACAGAGTGAGCATTCCCACAACTCTCACTAACTCTTTACCTCCTGTGTTCTTTACTGGAAAACAGGAAGGAAGGAGGAAGAGGAAGTCTTTTCAGAGGCTCTGGTTTTCATCCGGAGGTTTGCTTTTTCCTTTTTCTCCCTTTCCCCAACCCCCAATCTCATCATCCCTGATCGGAGAAATCTAATACACGTGTCCTTGCGACAGCAGGGGGACCAACAGTTGTTGCGTGGTCTACCTGGGTCCAGAATAATCCAGGGGAGTGTGTATGTGCGGGGTTGGGGGGAGGGGGTGCTGGTCTTCAAGCTGCTCTTTAACCAGCAGCCGCTGTACGTGGAATTCTGCACCTCCCCCTGCAGTCAGTAGGTGGCAGAGCTGTGACAGGCCGGTGAGGTGAGACCAGTTCTGTGGCGGTAGGCCCTGCAACTCCTGGCAGGACTAGCCGACAACGGGAGGGCAGGTGCGTCCACAGGCACCCCAGCGTGGCCCACACAGAGGCCCTGGACAAGACAGTTTGGGGGACAGCTACCCCAAAACTCTTCTGAAGCCCCCTCTCTTCTCCTTCTCTCTGTGTTTCTCTGTATTTCCCCTAATTTTATCTGGAGAAGGGAAAGCCTGTTAACATTTATAAAGCATCTGCAGCAATGGTTTTCAGACTTCATAAAAGTCTACCTGTGGAGTTTGTGGAAATGCAGCTTCCCCGCCCTGCCCACCTGGATTCTCACTCGGGGTGGTTGTGTGGAGCCCAGGAGGCCGCATTTCAAATAGAGCGCCAGCATGCTTCCCATGCAGGGGCCAGGGAACCCCAACTTGAGAAACAGAACCCCAGGACTGTGACGAGGGCTTCCTCATTCTAAAATCTGTTCTTGGGCGTTCCGTCATTTCCAGTCCCCTCCACCTGTTTCCTGTCCTGCAGACACATCACCACTGCATTCCTCTGCCGTGAAGTTTATGCTCTGCATTCATAAGAGACTGCTCTCCCCTATGTTCATTTCCTGGGGCTTCTTGCTCCTTAAGAAGGTTTCTCAGACTGCCTACCTGTTATTCTAACCTCGTTTCATTCTGTCCAAACTCCTGGAAAGCCTAGCTCCTTCCCCCGACGGGGTGGTCGTGGGCTCTGTTGGAATGGTCCAGGGTAGGGCCACCCTCCATCCTCCCCAACTCCTCATCCCCACCACCCAGCTTGGTGGTCCCTGCAAAGCTTTCATCCCTCTGGTGTCCTCTGAGCCCAGCCCATAGTTCAGCAACTTAAGCTGAGCCATGGGTGTGCTTGGGGATAGGGCATCTCCCCCGAAAGTCATCAGGCATAAGACCCAGCCAAAGTGGTCAGCTGTGTGTTCACAAGGTAGTAACACAAACAAACTCTGAAGGCCTCGTGGGTTTGTCTGCTAGGGCTGCCGTAGCAAATGACCACAACCTGGGCAGCTGAAAACCGCACACGTATACCCCACAGTTCTGGAGGCTGGAAGTCTGAGATCAGGGTGTTGGCAGGGCCCTGTCCCCTCTGAAGGCTCCCGGGACACACCCTTCTGTGCCTGGTCCTAGCTTCTGGTGGCTGCCAGCCATCCTTGGCATTCCTTGATTCCAGCAGCATAAACCCAATCTCTGCCTCCATCTTCACCTGGCAGCCCTTCCGTGTCTTTCTGTCCCAATCTCCCACTCCTCCATCATAAACACACTCATCACTGGGTTTAGGGCCCAGGCTAATCCAACATGACTTGCATTACATCAGAATAACTTGATTACATACTGCAAAGACACTCTTTCCAACGAAGGTCACGTTCACAGATACTGGAGGTTAGGCTTTCAACATTTCTTTTGGGGGCAGACAATTCGAAGTGCACACCCCATACTGGAAGTCCTGCTCTCACGTCTTACCTTCTGGTTGGAAGAGAGGAGCAGGGTTAGGGGTTCAGTGCTCCCCCAGGCATTTCATGTGGATAAAGGTATGTCTTTTGGTGGGCACAGGAGGAGAGGCCAGCTCGTGCATAGCCCCTCGTGACTTCTTGGATTAGAAGAGTTTAAAGCAAGTCAGCTTTCTGGTTTCCCTGGTTCTCGGCATGTGGGCTCAGATCCGCAGCATCTGGGGACTGGTTAGAAGAGTGAACTCCCCAGCCTCATCGCAGAGCTACGGAGTCAGAAACTCCGAGGGCGCGGCCCACCATCTGTGTATAGCAAGGCCTCTAGGCAATCTAGACGCTCGCCAAAGGTGAGAACACACAACGCAATGTACAGATCGTGTATCACAGTAATGTGCGCTTGAAACCTGTATGACCCTACTAGCCACAGCCACTCCAATAAATTTAGCTAAAAAAATAAAGGTGGGACTGGCTGCCCCAAAAGAAAGGGAAACAAGGGGAGTCCCCAAGGAGAGCAGCAACTGGTTATACGGCTGGTTGCCCCAAATCTCCTTGTTCCTGGCAACCGCCTTCCCACTCCCTGCCCCCAACCCCACTCTTGAGGGGCTGTGAGAGGCCGCACGGCACTCACTCCACACTCAGGAGCCAGCGTTTCTCTCTGTGTTTCCCTCTCGCTGTGTCCGCTCACCTGGCTGTCCCACCACCTCCTCACACACCCTCAGGAGGCCCTCACTTCCTTCCCAGCTCTGTCTCTTGACAAGAAGAGCTTGGCAGGGGTTGGTTAAGTTAGCTCTGATCACACACAAACAAACTGTTATTTTTCTATCTGCCAAGCTGAAGGCAAGGATGTCAAACCCAGGAGCTGCGTGAATGTAAGATCTACAGCCACCCTAGTGTGTCTGTGTTCTAGGCGAGCTTTTTCAGTTTGTAAAAAAATCATGGTCCAATTCCCAGAGAGAGACCGGTGACAACCTCTTGGATGGCTCATTGCTCTGGCTGTGACAGTCTCCGTATATATTCCCCAACCTGGGGAATGAGCAACTCCCATCCACAGCAGACGGCGGGTCACCTCTGACATCTGTGCTCCACATTGCTGACCCCCTGGCAGGGCTCGTTCAAAGCGATGCTGAGCTGAAGTGCTGGTGCTCCATGTGTCTTTGCTAAGTCGGCATGCACCAGCAGACAGACCTGCAGGAAGGCAGATCCACAGGCAGGAGGAAGCCCTGGGGACATGTGCTGGAGTCTGCTGAACGTTCAAGACCAGATTTTAAAGGCTTCTATGGGTTGGGGGTGGGGAAGTGCAGGAAGCCCTTTGGAGAGGCCAAGGTGCGAGTACTTGGGAGGCCTGTGTGCAGGTGACCAACCTCCCAGCACAGTTACAAGTCCCTGGAGAGATCGCCCAGCTGAGCGTGTAAAAGCCGACGTGGGGAGCAGGGGGCATAGGAAACCCCAGAGCTCCACCCCCAGAAGGAGGCGGCCATGAGCAGCAGCTTGCGGACGTGTCTGTCGATTGCACTGCCGTGCTCTCTTCGCAAAGCACCACCCGGTTCCCATGACTTTTTTCTTCCCATTGCCACATTAGGCAGTTAGCATAGAATGACAGTGAGAAAAGAACACACAAACGGAATGCTGCCACGAGGAAAAGGGTCTGCAAAAGGAACATGCCAGAAAAATCAGGAAATTTTTGCATGCGGGCACTCGGGTCTGAGACGCAGTTGGCGTGTTGTCTGGAAACCAGATAGACAAAGGCTTGAGTTCCAGTTTCCTAAAAAGTTTGCCTTACTCATCTCAATTCTCCTAGATGGAGCGCCAGGATGCAGGAGGCCCTTCTTCTGATCCACCAACAGGAAGGTAGCTGGCCGTGGGCCCTGAACACAGCACCCTCCCCAGCAAGTGAGTCTGATTCCACACCAGCATCTCCGGGCTCAATCCCCATTGGTGCCTGGCCACTTAGGAATTGTCACTCTATCACTATTGCTCGTGCAGTTTAAGACACCCGTCCACTCTTCTTAAGCACCTCATGTGCCATTTGCATTTTTAGACTATCGAGACTTATTTTGCTTTGGGAATGTAGGGGATCATTGAGTCACTCTTTGGATCAACCAGAGACACTCAAGAAGAATGGGCTGTCATAAAACTGGGTTTGGACATCACTGTTTTTGGTTCAACTTCCTGTGACTAACAGATCTTTACAGACTTTAAATAGGAATGTTGGCGAACCACCTCTTGGGAATCCCCTCTAGACATGTAAGTCAGAGAGGCCTTATAATCAGAAACACAAGGGTTGGGGAAGGGGACACACCTGTACTGGTGACGTCTCCTCTGGCACCAGTGAGGCGCCCTGACTGAAATTCACGGCGGGAAGAGACCTGTGGAAAGAGCCTCGTAACTCAGGTGGCCACTGAGCTGTGATCCCCCGAGTTCACCTTGTCCAGCCCGTCTTCCCTCCTGCCCCTCCGACTGGCTGCAAATCACCTGTATGTGTACATCGCGGAGAGCCAGGGGATGATTCATGAAACCCGACAGACACATGCCCTGGTGGGAACACGAAGCTGACAGGCTGAGGAGTGTGAGGAGGAGACCCCCACATTCTAGCACTGTGGTTTCCACGCCTCCTCGGCGTGTGCGCCGCGGGCTCGGTGGCCTGGGGACCTGTCTGCTCCAACCGCTGGCTTCTCAGGCTGGCGCCACAGAAGACAGCAGAAAACTTCGCCACTCTCTTGTGGTTGCTTTTTCCCCACACACCCTCTCATCCCTTCTCTTCTTTCTGCTGCCCAGACATTTGCTTCTCTCTCATCGCGCTGCCCCTGGAGTGGGGAAGTACTTTAGTTTAACCATGCTGGAGGGGAAGAGGTGAGGTTGATGGTGGAAATCATTAATTTTTACTTCGTTCTTCAGACAGCATGACAAGCAGGTGTGTTGATGTGTGCTAATAATCACCATGAGCCCACACAGCCTGCTTAGCCTTCAGTGTTACGGACTGGATTGTAACTGTAGCATCTCACTAATCCTCACAATGCTCTGAGGAGTCAGGCATCAGTGTCCCCAAAGTCTTCAACGCCAAGCCCCCAGCCCAGAGCCAGAACTAGGATCCATCTGAAATCTCTCATGGCGGTTCTAGGCAGACGCTCCCTCCAAAGCGGGTCCTGCCTCCCGGGCAGGGGCTCTGCTGCGAGGGGTGGCATTGCCCGGGGCTCCTCTGGGCTCTGGGTGGATGCAGCCCTGCTGGACCCCCACGGCACGGACTGTCCTCAGACAGCGGCCCCTCAGTCCACTGCGTTCTGCAAAAATCTCTGAGCCCGGGATTGAAAATGTGATGTCATAGACACACATGTCACGTTGGGAAGACTGACAAGTTCTATTTTATTTGTTTATCTATCTATTTATTGATTGATTGCCACCTCGGTATCTGGGTGGCTTTGGGAAAGCTATGTTGCCCTCGGCACCTCAGCTCCCTCCTGTGGAAGTGAGAAGCTCCTACCTCCGTGGCTCCGTCCAACATAAGACCCTACACTTCCGCAAGAGGTGCAAACTCATTCAGTTGCAAATAGTCCCGACGGATGCCTGAAGGCTGAGGAGGAGCCGGGCTGTGTGGAGCCACACCGGGACCATCAGAGACAGGAGAGCAATGGGTAACACGGGCCCTGGAGACAGTCATACAGTTACAGAAACCAGGCTCCCTCCACAAAGTCAGTGCAGAACTGAGGCCAAGGAGGTCGACCAGTTAACCCCAAACGGGACTCAAAGGTCCTCCTAAGAGGAGCGCGAAGGGAATGGATGGATAGGAAGAAGGAAGCAGGAAGGAGAGGAGGGAGAACCATAAAGAAAAACAGAAAAATGTAAAAGACCTACCAGGGTCGACACTCCCGGGAAATGTCCTAGCGACCTGCATTTCCCGTTAACAATCATTTCTGTCTTTGTTTACTCTGGCAGGGTTTACACGTCATGTAATCACTGTTTTAGTTCATTTCCCTCCAATGATAGATTGTGATAAGTCAAGTTGGTTGTTAATAATACCACAATTTACCTAACAAATTTGGAGCTTGTAGAACAGCTTCATTAATATGTTTAATTTATCGTTACAATTCCTTCAGGTTAATGGTTTGAGAGTATGTCGGAGTCTAATCTGAGTAGTTATTATAAAGCGCTCATTTCTCGTTAAAATGTAAAATTGAGATACTCAAGATTTCCTTGGGATAAACTGGCCAGAGCACATCTTTCCTCTTTGAATTGGGGAAGGAATGAGTGTTGGCTGTTAAAAATGCTCAGAATTGGAGAGCCCCTTCTGATAACTTTAAAGTCATTTTGCAGATTAAACTGTCTTTCCCCAGGCCTCACGGAAGGGATGCCTGAACTCAGAATTACTCTGGAAGGATTCTCTCTGGAGGCTGCAGGAGGGCGGGGGCACCAGAAAACGAATGAGAACTGAATTTCGCCCAAACATCGCATCACAGATTCCTGAAAGGCATCTGAGTCTTGGGTCACGGGTGATGGGAAACAGACTCCAACTTCTGAGCCGTTCTCGTGTCTTGAGGAAAAAATAAAACCAAGACAAGAACACAAGCCCTCCACAGAGAAGCAAACAGGACAGCGGCCTTCTCCCCTCCAGCTGGAGTTTTGGCGGGGTCCTCTGACGGGCACACTGCCCAGAACACCCTTCGGGCAGCTCAGACCCCTGCCCTCAGCCTCCGTCCCTCCCAGGCCCTGGCAGGCAGTGGGCCACGCAGAGCTGACTTCTCAGAGACAGCAGCCCCTCTATCACTCGTACCCGGTCTGTCTTCTCTCCCGCAGCCCTTGCTTTGAGTCACCTGTGTGGTGGTTAATTTGACTGAGCCGTGGGGCGCCCAGATATTTGGTTAAACACTATTTTGGATGCATCTGGGAGGGTGTTTCTGGATGACAGTAACGTCTGAATCAGTAGACTGAGTAAAGCAGATTGCCCTCCATAATGTGTGTGGGCCTTGTCCCATCAGTTGAAGGCCTGGAGGGAACGAAAAGGCTGAGTAAGAGAGAATTCCCTGTGTCTGGCCCACTGTCTTTGAGCTGGCATCAGTCTTCTCCTGCCTTTGCACTTAGACTTGAACTAGAACTGACCATTGGCTCTTCTGGGTCTCCAGTTTGCTCAATGCAGACCTTGAACTTCTCAGCCTCCATAATTGTGTGAGCCAATTCCTTATAGTAAACCTGTCTGTCTATCTGTCTGTCTGTCTATCTATCTACTTCTTTGAACAGAGGAACTGCTATACCTCTAAACCCAGAATAAAGCCCTTGAATGAGGGGCCCCAGGGGTTTCTGTGATCCACGCGATCTGGCGCTCTCTCCACTCAGCCACCCCGACTCTCTCCTCCCTCATTTCACCCCGTGCCTGTGTTCCTGCTACATCTCCAATCTCGGTCTCAGGGCTGTTCTGTCCACTTGGGACACTGTCTCAGAGAACTCTTCATGGCTCGCCCCTCACTTCTTACAGTCCTCTTTACCCAAATGTCATCTCTCCTCAGAAAGGCTTTCTCTGACTCTGCTAATGCTCATGGCTCCCACCCCTAATCTTTCTCCGTCCCTTTGCCCAGCTTTATTTTTCTTTATAACAGGAGCTAAATGATAGCTGTTCATTTATTGTCTGCAGGCACCACTAAACTGTAAGCTCCCTGTAGGCAGGAACCACATCTGTCTCATTCCCCATTGTTCCCCCAGGACCTGGGCCTAGGACTCAGCACAGACTGGCTGCTCAGTAAGTTTCATGGCAGGAAGGGAAGGAGGAAGAGATGAAAGAAAGAAGGGGAGTGAGGGGAGCATCCTTGCAAGCCCAGGCCCTCAGCCCTCTGTCCACTGTCTGAGGATGGCCCCTGTGGTCTGCTCATGACTACAGCATCCTACAATTTAACACGCCCGGACGAGGCTGCAACCCAAGGGTGAGAAGAGCCAAGAGATAGGTCAGTTGTGCAAATCAAAATTAAATATAATTTTGTAGTTTTAAGGTAAGCTTTTCCCTGAAGGTCCGAAGAGGGTTATGATTACTGATGATCAAATTCTACTGGCCTTTCCCATTCCCACCCCTACCCCTAAATCTTCTGAAGTGTAAATTCTTCCACAACGAGATGAACGCGTGTCCTGCTTGCCTGGAGAGTGAGACTCTCTGAACAAACTTCACTGGCCGCCCTTATAGCACCACTGTCAGCCACGCGTCCCAGAATGTGCACACAGGGCTTGTTGTGCCCTAGGTCCCCAAGACACAGCAGTGAGCGCTCTGTGCAAGGAAACTCCAGTCTTAATGGAGTGATTTGGTTATCCATTTATACTACATTTAAACCCTTTCTAAAGAAATTGTGGTATAAGTCAATAAATCTTTTAAAAATTATTAGAGCACGTGGTTCATTTTGGCCTGCATGTGAACAAAGGACAGGAAGTCAGTCCCGGATGGCAGAGAAGTTTCCAGCAAGTCCTCCATCTCATCCAACTGTTGGGTGAGGAGAAGGTCCCTGTCCTTTCTACTAGGCTCTAAGAACAGGGAGACCTGCCCCTCCTTGGGGACACAGGTGAGCTCTCTGATCCATCCAGAAGGAAACCATGGCAAAGAGAACTTCCGGTCTCCAGGGAGGGGACGAGGGGGGGCAGATGTCTTCTCAGTGAGGCGCCTGGCCCTGCCGATGGGGGCTGAGCGTTCCTTTCTTGTCTCCACGTTAAGTGAGGGGTCACCGGGGTCGAGCAGACACGGGCTTCTCTTCCTCCTGACACATCCATAATTAGAAGGAGACAGGGCTTTCAAAGAGGAGTGTTTGGCTCCAGGCACATCCTTGTCAGCCTGTCAAGCAGAAGCCTGTTCTCCATGAGCTATTTTGAGCCACCTTCTCAGCTGCATTTCTGATCTTTTTGGCCCATGTAACTCCCCTCCCCACCGAGTCTCCACCATGACATCACCGAGGCGCGTAGGTTTTGGGAGAGGGCTGGACAAAAGGGGCATTTTGTGCAAGATGCTTGAGGGCAGCAGCACTGGGGTGGCTGCCTAGGCCTACTCTGCTTCTCCCACCACTGGTCCAGTGGGCTCTGCACAAGGACCAGAGGGCGTGGGGTCTTGATCAGGGAGAGATTATCCCCAGAAGCCAAGAAGTTCAACAGAGTCCTGGCCCTGGAGAAAATGAAGGGTCAAAATTGCTTAGAGAGGATTTCGTGGTAGCCACACCCAGATGCTGGTAGAACAGATGGGGAGCGTTCTCTGCTTAGATCTGCCCTACAGAATTCCCGGGACTGGGGACAGCCAGGCAGCAGCATCCAGAAAGACTATGAACCATCCCAAAGTTTCCAATGCCACCCTAGCTAGAGGAACACCCCAAAAAAGAACAGCTTCCTTCCTCAGCCCACAGGGGAAGGTGCTCTGGAGCAAACTTAGAAGTCAGTTTGTAGAGATGGCCTGTAGGTGCCCAGGTGTCTCACAGGCGCTGGCCCAACCTGCCTGCCCCAGGCCATACCCACCAGCCTGGGCCTCCACAGCTCACTCAGGTTGGAGGTGCCTATGGAGGCTGCTCACACTGCACTCCCGGCCCTCTCGGGCCCAGCTGGGGTGAGAATGTGGGCCCAAGGTGGCGCTATACGGGGGTGGGCTGAGGGACCGGGGAGCCGCTGACATGGGTGGGGCAGAGAGAGCAGGAGTCGGGAAGGCAAGGCCGGTTCTGTGCTCCAGGTGTGTCGCTGGGCATCAGCCTCAAGCTTGGCAGGCTGCCGTGGGGGACAGATGCAGCTCTTTCATCCTCCAGGTCCTCCCGTGGCTGGCAGCACCGACTGTGGGAGGCGTGGCGGTGCTCCTGCTCTCAGAATAACAAGACCCTTCACCCCTGCCTCCCACTGAGAAGGCGGACCCCCGATGACTGGGGGATCGATGGAAGACACAGCCCTCCACGGAGAGGGACTGTCCATGGGAGGGCGCCTCTCCTCTGGGTGGCCTGTGTAGAGACTCACATTCTCTCCCCGGCCACCAACCACCCATTCTGATGAGACGGCTGACTCAGTGAGGGGAGCAGAGCACGAGTAACACCGGATTGTCTGAAACTAGCTGAGCAAGCTGCCGCGGGTAGTGGTCTCGAGCATCACGACCTGCGTTATTTCACGTCACGCTCATGGCGACTCCGACACATAGAGACTGCTGCAGATGAGGAGAGGTTAAGTCTCTACACAAGACCCAACACCCGGCTGGGGACTGCAGGGTCTCGTGTCCTGGGTGAGACCGGTTTGGTTTCTCTAAGGCTGTGGTTCTCAAACGGGGGTCCCGGGCCAGCAGCCTCAGCACCACTTGGTTTGTTCAAAATGCAAATTCTTGGAGCCCACTCCAGACCCGAATCAGAAACTCTGGGGTGGCGTCAGCATGGGTGTTGTGACAAGCCCTCCAGGTCATTCTGACACACGCACAAGTTTGGGGGCTTCTGCTCGAAGGATGCCTATTGTGAGCCCACACAACACACCTCTAGGCAGAGTCTAAACCCCCCACCGTTCCCCTCGCAGCAGGTGGAGTCTGCCCCCTGAATCCAGCTCCAGCATCACCTTTCTAACTTCCCTCCCAATCCATGCATTCTCTCTGGTCCCCAGAGGTGCACCTGCCACTGGCTCTAGGTGTATTTTTATGTCTTTCATGTATGTTTCCCTCTTTCACAAGAGCGTGGTGAATGCCTCCTGTTTGTGCACCCACAAGATCATGCCCAAGGGTGCTCAGCCCTGTGCCTGGCTGCCCCCACTACTGACCTCACACCCCAGGGACCCAGTGGCTGTCACGCACCGCCCTGACAGAAACCAGAGAGCATCGATTAAGTACAAGCCTTAATTGTGGTGGCATTTCCCGAGAGCCTGAAGTCAATTCCAGCTGCGTTTCCTTGTTTGTATCATGGGCCTCAGCTCCATTCGTTGTTTTTAATCATCAAAATAATAATTCAAAGCCCTCTGCACCAGCCATTCTCAAGGGACCGCAGGACAAGGAGAGACAAGTGGCTTGGCTCCTGACCACTGCATGCACTCTGGAAATTTGGCAATGTAGACGGGTGGGTGAGTCCTACCTAGGAACCAGGGATCCCAAGTTCTCGTCCTGCTGCCTCTGAATCTCTATTTGGTGACTTTGACCCTGTCTCTCTGAGCCCTGTGATGAAGATTTTCTGTTTTCAGAATAGGGCGGATTCCATCATTCATTTTAGCAGATCTTTTCTGAGCTTACAGGAAGCCAGGTGCTATGCTGCGAATTAAGTACAAATAAGGTACAGGAGACGTAACTCTGTAGGGGAGGGTGTTTGCGTAGGGGATTGAGGGCAATGGCTGAAACCCACAAAGTGCTACCAGCATGTGCGGAGGGAAGGGGAAAGGTAGCAGAGCAAATTTCCCTGAGCTGATTGTTAAGGAATGAGTGGGCATTCTGCAGACAGAAAGGGGAAGGAACAGCCTCGTTTAAGGAATAGCATGTGCAAAGACCAGAGGTGGCAGGGACCTGCAGTGTTTGGGTGACAGCGAGACATTCAGTATGGCTGCGCAACAGACGCCGGAAGGGTTGGTGGCAAGAAAATGGACCCAGGAGGGAGAGCCCTCAGCTGTGCTGGCCACCTCCCATCAGGGGGCCTCTGGGACACAGGTTGGGTTTAATCAATGGTCTCACAGTGGAGAGTAACCATCAGAATGAAGCTTTCACGATTTTCCAGTAGTTACTATTCAGAGAGAAATATGACCCTCTTACCAATGAATGATTCAGAGGGGACTGGAACAGAGAAAGGGCAGAAAAAATGCTCAGCCCTTAAAAATAAAACCTGCCTTGTGCCCTATAGCCATCCTGAGTATTTCTTTACAATGCCCTTTAAAATGTGAAAACAGAGGGAAGCTGGTAAGCCAGGGAGCCCAACGGGGGAACCCTTGCCAGTTCCAAGGGTGCCCATGCTTGGCTGTAGGAGCAGAGGGGCCCCGTGGAAAGCCGTAGGTGAGTGACACAGGGGCCTGGGACCGAGGGCCTGAGCTGAGCTGTGGGTGTGACCTGGGCTGGGAGTAGCCGGGGCTCCCAGAGTAGACAGGTCTGCAACCACACACTGAGAGGCCATAGCACCACTGACCCTGGCAATCACCCTGCAAAAGTGACCTGGTCACCAGGTCACACAACAGCAGCCCTAGACACCACACACGGGGTTGCAGTGAGTGCCCCAAGGTATAACAAGGCATTTTTAAATGAATGGGAAGGGCAACCAAAGGCAGTGACAGAGCGGAGCCACTCCTTTCACTGCGACCCCCAAGTCACCTTTGACTTTTGAATGGCTGCCTGGGTCTCAGGATATACCAGTCCTTCTCCAAGCAAGGTTCAAGGCTCCGCTCATGTCAAGACAGAGTGGAGAGTGGGGTGGGACAGCATCCGGGAGACAGAACCAACCTGGCAGTGGTGATGACTCCTTGGCCCCGTTGGTGAGAAGCTCTGTTTTGCATCACTCGCTGTATAATAACAGCAGGAATTAATGTAATCACAAAGTGATAGCACGGAAGAGCAATTGGGAGGCAGAGATGCTTTCTTAATGGGCTCAGATGAGAGTGGGAAGAAGGATAAGGGAGCTTCTACTGACTCCGGTCTTGAACCTCACCGACTGGGGCTGGCAGAGGGGCCAGGATAACCCCCTGCCCCATGCATCATTTTGGCTGAGGCCAGAATGCTTGCCTCTGCCAAGGGTCATGGGACCTACAGCCTCCCTCCCTGCTCCCTGCCCCCACCCTGTCCTTCTCAGAGCCACTCCCTGGGGAAGGCACAACATGCGCTGCTTGGCTGCTCAGGGACCCGGGCCATCCGTGTCCGAGTCCTCCCCAGCGAAGGCGAGTGCACTTCTCACAGCTGCCCTTCCTGGATCCAGTGGTTATGGAAAGTTGTCAGGAGAAATCTTCTATTAGGGCCAAGGGAATTGCTCACTCAGCCATTAAATCTAATAATAACAATGATAGCAGTAATAGCCTCAAGTTTACAATATCTCTCTCATCACGATAATGTGTGGTCATTGCTCTCAGGCTTTCCTTCCACGCCTCCCCTTCGGGGGTCCCAAAGCACCGGTTCTCCGTCCCACCTGCCCGGGCACCATTGATGGAAGAGATGCAGCAGAACCCGGAGAAGGAGCAGTGCCCCGAGAACCAGCTGTGACACTCGAGTTCCGGGGGACAATGACAGGAGCACTTGGGTATTGAGATCTGTGTTCTAGACCCTGCTCAGCCCCATGATTCTGGGTGACCTTGGGTAAGACACTGAACTTCAGTGGGCAGTGCGTACAGCTTCTATGTAAATATACATATTAATTTCTCAATTCCCTTCAAGCAATCACATCTTATTAACAATAAGTTAATGGTTAGTTAAACAGGCATTCCAAAAGCCAACTCCATGCACCTGTGAAGGGTGTGGAAGAAAACCACTGTGTCCCCCTCGGGTGTAGAAAAGAAGGTCACCGTTCCGCACAGCCTAGCTGAGATCCTCAGGCCAGGGAATGGGCGTTCCTATTGCTTAAGTTAAAACTTTGGCTGCTATCTGACAAGCTGCGGTGTCTGAGTCTCTCAGGGGGAGAAGTTAATCAAGGATTATTACACAAAAGGTGGATGGATTTCTATAACCAAGTACAAGAAATAGTGTCGACGGGTCTTCAGACCAGGACAGCAGGGAAGTATTGATCACTCGCTGAAAGTGAGGAGTGTCCATGACTTGACAACGGACGTGAGGCATTGTCTCCAACTAAGATCTCCACACCGAGTGCCTTTCATGGGTTCCGGGGGCTTGGAGGGGAATCAGAGTGGAAGCAGGTGGGACTAGGTTCCCGCAACCTTTTTCCAGCTCTTCGAGACGTACAATCAGAAATACGTTGCCACCCAGGACACACGTGCTTATAGACAACTGAAGGAAAAGTTCCATTTATATGTGACATGCATTCTGATACTTTCCCTGTTTTAAAAATAAAATGCTGGTTACGACCCACTAAATTGCTTTCATGACACATTAATGGGTCTCATGCCATAATTTAGAAGTCACTGGCTTCAGTGATCTCTAAAGGACATTACCGGTTTCCAGCTTTGTGGTTCGAAACCAAGAGGGGCAGATATGGTCCCCATCTGCTGGTTCTGCTCCCCTCCCCACTGGACTTGTCCCTGGGCATGGCTAGTGGGGGGTCATGGGGAGGGGTCTCCAGCAGCATCTCATCACCAGGATGCCCTGCCTGATGCTAATGAGACAGCGTGTGTGCAGAGTGATAATGTGCTCCCCCAGCTCCTCCCCACCCTGCACCTGCTCCCAGCCCAGAGCTCGGGCTCCCCTGGATTCTCAGCAAGGAGGAAGGAGAGGGAAGCTGGGGAGGAGGGAAGGTAGCGACAAGCACCAAGCAACTGCTGGGTAACTGAGGAAGGGTGAGCACCAGTGGGGGCTGTGGGACGGGAAGCATCGGGGTCCCCTCCCCAACCCTTCCACGGCTCCCAATGCTAACAGCTCTAAGGGGAGAGCAGGTGTGGATGGCACTCAGCTGATAAAGGGGCATGGCCACGGTGGGGGCCTTCCCCCCGGGGCGGAACTCTGAGCGGGGAGAGTCAAGCAGGGGGTCTCCAGGAGAGAGGTGTCAGGAGGGAGCACCTCTCCGCCCCTGTGAGATAATCAGCACAGTGACCGGCTTCCAGGGGTCCTGTGGGGACACACCAGTGAGACGCCGTCTAAGGCTTCGCCGCCCCCCTGCACCTTCCTTGTCTCCTACGTACTGACAGCACACTTTTCGGAGGGCCAGTTGTTGGCACAGCACAAAACTCACTCCAGCGCCAGCCCCTCTGTCCTTCCCTTCACTTCTACACTCGGAGAACATTCCTCTCTAGGGTCCTGTGAGAGCTAATTCCTCCCTGTTTATTAGGTGCTTTGAGAATAGCAGTGTTTTGTATACCTGTTTAGCTACTGTTTTTACCCTAATGAAATGCATTTAATAACTGCGATGATTTTATAACACCTGTAACTTGTTATGCTATTAAGAATCTCTTCATGGAGTTCTTGTGGCTCGGTCAAAAAAAATTTAAGTGGCAAGAAATACAGGAGTAGAGAGCAATCTTTTTCCCCTCAGAGAACAGTCTCAGTGATTGTCTTTTAAAAAGAGGCAGGTCTGCTAAGAATTGTTTGCTGGTGCTCCAGGAGCTTTCTGCTTACTTTAGAAAGTCACGCCTCAGACTCTGTGTCCTGATTGGGAACAATGAGAGAGTCAAGATTTAGGAGTCACTCCTTATATGAGGGCCAGAATCAGGTTTGGACTTTGTGGGTTAAGCTTGATGAACTGGTTTGGGGTCGCGGGGTGGGGGGAGGGTGGTGGGGGAGGAGAAGCCCTTCTCCCATTCGCGCGTTTAGATGTTGGACTACGGTAGAAATGGCCGTCCTGATATTCTCCACAGCGACCCTGAGAGGCCCCACTCCCTGTGCCCGGACATCGGGGTGAAAAGGGAATATGACAGGCGGCTCTCATCAGAGCTGGCTTTCCAGCTGTAAGACGAAGCAGATCACCACACACCTGCGTCAAGAAGCGCAGTGCTGCCCGTTGCCTGTGCTGTTCCTTTGAGCCAGGATATCCGGGCATTCGTGCCGACAGGTGAGTATTGGGATGATTACTCTAAGCACTGCAGAAATCTCGACGGCTTCCAAATAATTATTAAAACGACATTATATTCAGCATAGTTTTGTCATTAAGGCAAATGCATTTGCTTTTTTTAAAAAAAATTCTCACCCAAGGACAGGCTTATAGACTTTAGAGAGAGGGGGAGAGGGAGGAGAGAGTGGGGAAACATCTGTGTGAGAGAGAAACATTGACTGGTCGCCTCTTGTACGTGCCCCGGCCAGGCCTGAGCCCGCAAACCTAGGGATGTGCCCCGGCTGGGAATGGAACCCACAGCCTTCAGTTTATGGGACGATGCTCCAACTGAGCCTGGGCCAAACGTGTCGCATTTTAATCTGTTGAAAATTCATCATATTCATCACCCTTTGCCCCAAATCTGTGGTTCCGTGACTCACGATTCTAAGTCCCTACTAGCCACAAACGAGCAGTTCCCCCTAGCACGGTTCACAGGGACCATGAGCTTTTCAGAAGTAGGACTGGAGATGATGAGCATTTTCAGTCTGGGGGAGAACACTAAATAGTGCGCCCTTTTCTATAACCAGGGGCTCAGTGATTGCTAATATCGGCAAAATGAGTTTGTTCTGTGACGTTATGACTCAGATGCCCATATTCTCCTCAGGAGGACGTCCATCCCCAAGTCCATTCCCCTCTCCCCACTGCCCCAAAGCACATGAGTTAATTCTCCTAAATGAGTCAGCCTTGTTCGGTGGTTTCAAATGCTTTCATTCTGGGGCTTCCTGGGCCAAAATAGAAACTTGCTTCGTCTTTTTTTTTTTCTTTTTTAGTATTAAAGCGCAAGGCTAGCCTATGTTAAATTGATGAGTTCTGACATTATCCATGAAATGTTTAGTTTCAACTCAGGAAACAAAGCTATCATTGTTCTCTCACCCAAACCCTCAGAGAGTATGAATGTATGGCATGTTGATGTCCTCAGAGCTCTTCTGAGACAGAACAGGGCAGAGAAGATTCCAGACAACAAGCTCCCGAAGAGGAGACACTGAGTCCACGGAGGAATAAAAGCTGGTCCACGCACCGCAATCGTGAGTCTTCACTGGATCAGTGTAGTTGTTCCACCCAGCACACGCCCCTTGGCGAGACCAGTGGGAGCCGCCGGGCCCATCTGCGGAGAACGAAGGAGCCACTCCTGCAGGGATGAACAGCCTCCCAGCCTGGGGAGGCAGTTGCCAGGCCTTGGAGGAACGATAGTGGGGCTGACATATTCTTTGTCATCTGCTGGCCCTACCGTCGGTGGCGGGATCCAAGGACCCAGCTGAGAAGAATAACAAGGAAAGCCGTGTTCTTGTGAAAATCGCTGCTGCTCTCCAAGTATTCCAGTCCACACCAACTCTGTTTCCGATGTAAGATTTAATTAGCTTTGTTCGTAGTACCAATAAGAACGCTGATCGCTGTGCCTCATTCGGAGCAACCGGTGGGACATCGCCCACTGAACTCCCGGGTTTTAGTCACGCTCCCCCTCCAGGTGCTCAGCATCTGAGCCAGACTCCGCCGGTTTTTGTTGTGGATTTTCCAGAACAGCCCTTTCAAAGTTCTCAGGTTGTATGTCCTGATTTGCACATGACCACTTGTGTATCCTTAATCCCTTCCCATTAAAGCCCCAAAGTCTCTGACTCCCTCTTGCCTCCAGAGATATTCTGGAACAGACGAGGTTTCCTTGGCCAGAATCGAGAAGAGGAAGGAACTCTTACTGAGAGCCTCCTATGTCCCAGGGGCTTGCCTCCCAGGATCCTCAGAGGGTAGGCCTTACCATCCTCCCCACTTCACAGATGAAGAAATCGAGGGCAGAGAGGAAGAAGCCAATAGCTGGCGAAGCTGGGAATTGAGCAGAGAACTTGACAACTGCATAGCTATCTGTAGCAAAATGTGTTGCTTTTCAGCAACAACGGTGGAGCACCTGGTTGTTTTCCCGTTGCTCCTCTCAATCCCCTGACCACAATACACCCGCTGAGGGCCGCCGCCAGGCCTCTGCTGAGTAATTAACTGATTCTTGCAGTTACAAAAGTTAAAAGCCAATTAGAGCAGCCACTTTGCTGCTGCGTGGACTTCGGTTCCAACCACGGCTAGCTTCCTGCTCTTACTCTCTCCCATCACACCCAGGAAATTTGGGACGTGGAGCCAGCAAAAGCTGCCTCTCTCAATCCACTCTGCTGTTGTAATAACAAACCATAAAATTAACTAAATTTCACCACGGTGTAATGTGCAGCATAAAAGCAGTGGCAATGTGTCTGCGGGGCAAGGGAACATTCCACTGGAATCAGTTTCTCTTTATTGCATTGCCAACATTTAACAATTTCTCTCCCATAAAGGCAGGGGGAATAGCGGGAGCGAAAATAGAACGGGCGTTTGTAAATGCGCTGCAGATACCTGTGCATAGGTGCAGGCATGGGTGATATGGAAATAAAAATGGACAAGGCCCACGTGCACATGTTCACACACACGTGCACACACACACACACACACACAGGCCCGCTGGCTGTGGAAGCACATGGCAGAAACACTGCACACATACCTGTGATATACGCATCCACACTCGCTCAATACATGTGGGCAAACGGACGAGCACGAGGAGGGAAAGGCTTCATTCTCTTTTTACTCAAAGGTCACCAGTAACCACCTCCTAGAAGTCTGCAATGAGCTGCACCCCAGGAGTAGCAAGTTCAGACCGTTTCTGAGTAACAAGTTTTAAAAGCTGGGACACTCTCTTCCTGACCTGTTGTTATGGAAAGACACTGAGGTATTGACAGACAGCTTCAATGGCTTCGGGGGGCTTGGCATGATCCAAAATGACACCACCGGTGGGATCTGAGGCTGGGCTGACAACCTGTTTCCAGGCTGGGTAAACAGGCCCTGCTCACTAGCAGGGCTTCTCCTGCACTTCCGGAGAAAACTGGTGTGTGGGGACAGAAAGCCACTCACAGCAGCCCAGTGAGCCCTCGCTGAGAGCATCTGCCTTTGCAGAGTCTGCAGAGCCAGGAAGTTCTCCTGATTGTCTGCCCTCGAGCCTCCCCCCAGCAATTAAGTCCATTTCCTGTCATGGTTTGAGAAAACAGCTGCTCATCACACTCTTGATGTATTTACAGGATAAACCTACTTATTCACCCCTCAAATGGTGAAGGTCTCTGAAATTCACTGCCACATTCATCCTCCACCCGTCTCAGATTCGCAGCTGCACACTGCAGTGAGGGCAAGTCCTTAAGACTTCCAGTCTCTGCAAGGACTGCTGACGGAAGGCTACCGGGAGCCTTGCAAAGAGTGTGGGGGTCCGAGACCGGAGAGCCTTCCCGGGCCACTTCCGCCACCCGCACAGGAACTTGCACAGATTCGAGTTTCTACTGGCCTCTCAATGAGCCGATGATACTTCAGCAGGTCAGTGTGGCCCTCCCAAAATCTATGACCCCCACGATGTTTTGAAATCAGTTGGAAAAAGGCAAGTGCCAATCTTACTTTGATGGAAAAACAGTATTAAAAAAAACACTTCTGCTGTTTTCAAAGATAGCCAGCTATCACCTCTGATGGAATATAACTGGTAAGAAGGAATTCTCCACACTTTTGGGATGGATTTCTTTAAAATGATGCTGATGCAGTAATTAGTCAGATATTTACATGGTGATTAATACCCTCCTCCTCCAAATAACATGAGGATGTCCTGCAGACAGCCAGACATCCTTCTAGTCCAGCCGTGGACTGGAGGTAACAAGTAATTACTTAGTGACCACATTGTAAATATTGGCGGATGGGGTGTGGTCTGGCTCTGGGACACAACCCTGAACCACAGCACAGGATCTGCCCTCAGATAATCACTACGAAGTCTGACGACCCCCACAACCCATGTCCCTCAACTGCCACTTCCCTCCTGTCCTCTGAACAATAGTCACTTTCTTCTCCAAGAAGACAAATTTCTGGGCCCCAATGGTATGCTACAGCGACCCTTGGCTGCCGGGCTGTCCACATGGCAAGTGAGGGAGGAAGGATGGCTCACACCGCTGTTAGCACGATGCCATGGACCACCCGTCACTGTCTTCCAGGCCAGCCCCCTCGCGGAGGGTATGATGGCTACGGAGGAGGAAGGGGGAGCCCGCAGATCTTTCCTGCATGAGACCAGCTTCTTCCAGAATGTTGAGCAGCCCAGTAAAGCGAAGGACCCCACACGGACTCTGTTCTGGTCCAGGTGATCGTTCAGCCAGTCACAGGGGGCGTGGCATCCCTGTCCTTTTACAGACCAGACACAGAGACCCAGGGAAAGGAAGGGACGAAATCCTGGAATGACAGCATGTTCGAGCTGGACGAAGTGTCAGAGCTCCTACCCACCCTGCATTTGTCACTGAAAATCCCGAGGGCCAGATATGTGGCTTTTGCTCTCTTGCCCTGCCCCCAATAAGACATGTCCTACCACACCACGCCAGTAAAAAAACACATTTACCTCACGAAATAAACCTGAATAATGTAACCTCTCCCCGCACCCCTCAGTTACTATTACAGGAACAGATTTAGGTCTAATTTTTCCATCTTTTTAGGGTGCAACAAAATTCTCTAAGGCCCCCGCTCTAGGTTTAGAAGATGAATTTCACACAATGCCTACATTCAGCACTTATTCTGATGAAACTGTAGAAGATGGGTTTTTACTGGAAGCTTCTTTGAAAGCGTTGAAAAGAGCCTCGAAACGATTCTGAACTGAAAGGATCTAGCGTAGAGGCTGAACCTAATAATGAAGACTCTTTTTCTACCAAAGACACTGTAATGTACATGCACATTATATGTGATAAATAATATAGACCTGGACTAGAAATACTCGCTGAGCTTCCCTGCCTGGCTAAAATAGGGAAACGATGATGGAAGAGTGGAATTCGGACCCTGCAGATCCCTAGTGGAGTTTCTCACTCTCTAGGACTTGTCCACAACTCCTACTTTGACCCCTCAGTGAGTCAGCCGTGGTACAGCTAAGTTTGAGAACTCGGTGAGTCCCCTCAGAGCCCTCACGGGCCTGGCTGAACTTCAAGGGTTGAGTATCCAGAGAAATCACACCATATACTTCATATCCCTCTTCATCCTATTACTTACTCATGTTAAAATTGGATAAAAATGAACTTTATGTGCTTGTCCAAAGGGAAGGGAGGAGAAGGAGAGGTTATAATGAGGAACAAGTGTGAAAAGTGCACTGGACACTGTTGCTAGGCAACCAGCCCAGTCCACCAAAGAGGGGTGGGGCTTCTGCGTCCTCTGCAGGGAGCTGAGCCTCAGACAGTTCTGAGCATCAGCTGATGGGACCTCCAGGTTCTTCCCTGTCTGCCTCCCTGTTCCTGTCCCCACAACACGGGACCCATGGGTTTACTGCACCCCAAGGATAGCTCTGCTTAGTGGAGAGAAGCAGGAAAGAGGGGCTTAAAGAATGGGAGGAAATAAAAGAGATGAGAAAACACACAGGAGAGTCGAGAAATTGAAAACCATGACGACCCCTTCCATAGCATTGTCCCTCAAGACCAGCTTCCTGCTTAGGTCCTTAATTCATTCTGCAGAGCCGACAGCAGGTACGCACAGACAGCAAGATCCAGTCTTGGGGGACGTTGTAGAACCTTCCAAGGAGCCTGCGAAGACGTCTGTGTGAAGGGCAAGAAGGCCGGCTTCTGAGTGCTGTGTGTAAGTTGTTTTAGGAACACACCACCTGTTTTCTTAGCAGTTTTGCTTCTTTTCCTGCACTCTGTATTTCGCACACGTGGCATTTTGAAGAAAGACAGTTCATATTGGGTGGGGACTCCACCCTAGCTGGGGCCTCTACCCTGAGACAATGCCAGTTAAGAGATGGGAGGACACATGTGCCTTATCAGCACTGAATTATAGCTGAGCACAATTGAGCATTTGTTTACTGGCACTGAGCAAGTTACTAGAATGGGAAGGAAACAATAATGACACGAAAATTTCTCCAATTAGGCCTTGGGTCCTGCAGCCTTTCACGCGCCATATTCCATCTAATCTGAGGCCTCAATTGTACAGTACACTATAATTTTGTGTACTACTAAGAAAAGAAAAAATGCTGGCAATTAGCTATGACACATTAATTGTAAGATGCATTCAGTTCAGAGATGTTAACACAGGAGTGGAAATGTGTCTTAGACTTGTTAAAATATAGGAATCTCTGAATCCCTAAAGATGGCATCCAAGCCCTCCAGAGAATGGCCACGTCAACAGTTCGAGCCCCACACCCTGACCTCCCTCCACGGACCAGCACTCCGCCCAGACCTGGTTCTCCTTCATCGGAACACTCACCCCTTCTTGGTTCTGGGCTGGGGCTGATGCTGCTCCTTTGCCTGGGAGGAAGCCCGCCAGCCCCGTCTCCCCTCTGGCCACACCAGTTCCCACACTCGGATTCATCCTTGTCAGGGTGGCCCCTCGCCTGTCCCTTCAATCACGGTTCTGAGTATTTTGGGGCTTGGTTCTCTTTCTAGGTTGTGAGCTCCTTGAGGAAGGCAAACTAACTTATTGAGTATGCTCTCCGTGCCAGATAATGTAAGTATCTGCTACATACATTTCATGTGCAAGTGGGTGCTGCTGTTGTCTAACGAGCAAAATAAGATATCCTTAGTAACTCTGCCAAATTCACACTAGCTATCGACTAAGTATATTATTTAGTCAAAATGGGACTCAAGCCCAGGTCTGAGTGACACCATTGCCCCATTTTTAATCACCCTGGATCTCAGTGGCCTAATACCAGCATTATGCAAGGCAGGAAGGGAACGCTCAGGAAATGCGTGTGATGTGAATAAATCAATCCATCGTAGATTTTTCCTTTGGCATCAATATGGCTTTGAGGAGACCTGCTAGTCTTCCTCTGTTTCTCCCTATTCTCTTCCCTGTAATATCAGAAAAATTACTCCTGCTGTTAGGGAATTTATGATGATAAATAAAACAAAGCCTTTAAGACATTACAGAAAACTAAAGAAAAAGTCAACTCGATGAAAATAATAACATTGGATAAAGGTATGAATAGCAAGGCTGATAATAACAAGAGAATTCGTGAGCCATCATAATACACTTAGGCAAATAAAGGTTCTGTGAATCTAATGAGTTACAAACAGATTCAGCTTGGCAATAAGAAGCTTCTGTGATTGTTGCTGCTGTGATTATAAATTAAGCTGGGCTTTACAGTATCACGCCGTCGACCATTGAGAGTTTTAATGAACTTGAAAGCATAACCCCAAGCCAGAGCCCTGTTTCTCTGGCTCAGAGAGGTGTTTGTGGGTGCAGATGCAAGGCCAGCATTTCCGTTGGCCACCTCACGGGTCCGAGTGTGTGGTGACCCCTGATTTCTGCAAGTTGTCTTAAGGGGAAAGAGCCTGGTGGAGGGAGGGGACTGGGCCAGTACGTGTTTTCCCCTGAAGACGTTCTCAAGAGCAGTGAAAGCTCGTGTCTGGCGGAGTCTCCTGGGAAAGGGGAAGGAAAGCAGCGTTCAAGTTCTAGGGCCGAAAATCCATTTAAAAAAGTAAGATGAGTTTCAGGGCTAGAAAAACATACTATAGGAAGAAGAAACAAAGCGACTTTGAAATGATAAAGAGTAGACAGGGTGAGCTCCTTCCATGGGAAGGGCTTTGTTTAAAAGAAATTCGTTATAGTACAATCCACACAGTCGTAGTATCATCTGTTTTTTGAAATGCACAGTTCAGCGGTGCATTCCTGTCGTAGCGCAGCCGTCAGCACCATCCCTCCACAGAGTTCTCCACCTTGCACCACTGAGACTGTACCCATTAACCGATAACTGCCCATCCCTATCCCTCCCCCTTCCCAGCTGCCGGCAGCCACCCTTGTGCTGTCTGTCTGATGAGTCCCTTTGAAATGGACTGTTTCATCATCCTTATTGCATTGCCCTGTCAGAGAGCTTCAAGTCCCAAAACTTTTGTCCTTGGAAACGGGAAGAGCCATCCCTCCGGCATCCTCTGGCTTAGAGAGAGAGACTGGTAGGAGAACAGGCGGGACGCCGAGGCTTGCCTTAGGACACATGGCAGACAGGTGCAGTGTCAGGCAGCCACCACCTCTCTGCTGACAGTCGGAGGCACAGAGGTGGCCTTCCCTCAGTCCCACCTGCCAGCTGGACTCCGGTGCCCTATCAGGACAATGCAAGCAGTGTTGACTGGAAGCGGGGAACGGACTACACGCCTTCCTGAAAGCACTTGTGCTTTCACCTGTGCTGCAAGCCACCTGAAATAACCCTCCCAACAGGGTCCACAGTGCACACGGCATGCTGTCGAGGGGCTGCGGGAGCTTCGGACACGGCTATTTCCCCTCCGCGCTGGCGGAGGCAGCCGTCTGCTACCTCGAGCAGCCTCCGTGCGCCCCACACGCAGGATCCCTTCCCATGTGCGCCGTGATGGGACAAAGGACTTTTCGGGAACGGATCTCCCCATTTCACCAGACAAAAAGTTCAGAAGAACTGTGAGCGCTCTGCGGGGAGGAGGAGACCAGTGCAGTAATGGACTACCTTGGAGTCTCAGCTCCTATAGAGCGAAGACCATGGGCCTGGCCTGCTTTCTGCGCTCAGAAATAGTCAGCACTGGCCACTGCAAGAGAGGGCGAGCATCCGGGCTCCTCGCCTTACTCTCGGTGTTCGTCTTAGCGTTCTCCTTCCTCTGTTCTTCTTTCTGTTGTTCTGTTATCTACATACTTGATTTGAGGCAAATTCCCAAAAGATGTTCATCAAAACATCTTGTATGTTTACCTTTGTCTTCCAAGTGTTGTCATGTCACTTTCCATATTATTAACTTTTTTCAGTGGAACTAGGGGATAACAATACCTCCAGAGCAGCAGGCATCCTACGTCTAAAGCCACAGCAATGCACACAGCGGGGAGAACCCGCCCCCAGAAGGGAACTGAGCAGCCCCGTGGATTGGATGTGCCCTCTGGAGCACCTCCCCTCAGCTTTCTCACTGGAAATTTGTACATAGTTAATATTTCTCCCAACAGAATAGGTACCAGCTAGCACCAGCAGTTGCTAAACAGTGAAATGAGCAAATGTATAAATATGTGTGTGTGTACATATATACACATATATATATTTGCATAGATCTTAGATCATTAAAATAGCTGCATTTGGGGATGAATGTAGGTGTGAAAGTAGGAAATCTTGTTGAGCAGAGTGTTTAAATTAATAATCAACAAAACACAGGCATTCAAGTCTACATTCCTAACACATTAAAACTGGGTACTTTGACCAAGAGCTCGCAGAGCGCTTACAATTACACTGGTAAACTTATCTGCTAAATCAACACTCTGCAGCATTGTCATTACCTCAGGAAATGAACAACTCCAAAGGACTATTTGGATAATGGAGAACGACAATAATTTTTACATCCATGGGTGCTTGTTACACATGCGTTAAATATGAACCCTTTGCTCTGGCTGATCTCCTGAGGGCAGCAAAGCTCAAATGTAGCCAGTACATTGAGCTGCCCTATAGAAAGACATGCTTTATCGCCTCTATAATTATAATGAGTATCCAGTATCCTATGAATCTTTGATGAATGAATGAATGTGTGAGTGAATGAATGAGTGAATGAAGAGCATCTGCCAGAACTCGTGGGAAGGACATGACACAGTCCACGGCTCTAATGCACATGAGTGGGGGTCGGTCAGTTGCTCTGGGGACTCCACAGAGTTGTGCCCTCTAAATCTCCTGGGCTCTGCCAGCCAACCCCACTGGGGCCTTCCCTCCCATAACCGTGCCTACAGGATGCCCCTGGAAGGGCCCCAGGGGCTCCAGTGTCTCACCCCGAGAGTAACTCTTCTGGCGGTGCCAGAACAGGCCTGGCCTTGCGAAAGAGCCCAGCTGGACCGTAAATTGTACAGACAAAGATAAAGACACACATTTTCTCTTGGCTCAAAGGACTGCAGCGCAGGCGTTCCCATGGCCTCCCCTTCCCTCCACTCTTTCTCCTCTCCCACTCGACCCCTTTCTCCTCTTTCCCCACCTGCTACATGAGCCATACGGCTCCTATAATCCCTGGTCACTGGAGCTGCATATCATTCCAGAGCTGGTACAGCAGGCTGTTTGTTAGGATGACCTTGAAATGACCCTCTCTCTGAGTCCCAGCACTGGTTTAACCTTGTTCCCACAGACAGCTGTGGGCTGATGAAAAGCACTCGAGTTGGAGTCGGCAGTCCGGACACTGCCGCTTGCTACCTGGGTGACTTTGGGCAAGTCCTTTGATCGCTCTGAGCCTTAGAAAATAATGCTAGCCTCACAGGATGGTTGCAAGCACCAAACGAAATAACTCATAGCTTTAATTAAACTTAATATTTCTGGTATGCCTGGGAGGTTACACAGTATCTTCACATCTTTGGATCACCTCGAGAGGGAGGCAGGTAGGCATTTTAATTCCATTTTTTAGGAGGAAAAAACTTTAAAACCAAAGTTCAAAAGCATTCTGTGACTTAGTCACGTCGGTAGTGGAGGAGGCGGGATGAAAACCAGGTGATCAGGACCCCCAACCAGTGCAAACCCCACCCCTCTCTCCATAGAGCAAGTTGTGACGAGGATTTGGTGGAAGGCCTGTTTTCCAAACATGCCAGAAGGGCCACAGATCAGGAAAACCAGATTTTTTCCACTTTGGGTCCCTAGATTCCAACCTGTTCAGTTTTTTTGACTCTCGGAAAGGACATGCCATCCTTCATTTATGCTCTGTACCTCAGTCTCCCTCATCTGCCCACTGCAGCAGGAGCAGCGGCCTCTTCTCCTGAAGACGGCTGGGATTATGTCAGGCCCTGGTTCAAGTCCTGTGAGGTGCTCAGAGATCAGTCCTGGGTAAACCATACAACTACACACATGGGCATGCCCCGCCCCCTGTCCTCCACCCCCCGGACGCAAGTTTTTCTAGTCTAAGCCCCTGGAGGAAGTACCTTACAGAAATTCAGGTAGATACTATTGACGAGCTGTCTATTCGGGGTCTTGAATGAAAAGGTAAGGGATTTTTGAAGGTGATGTCCGTAGGCGGAGAGATTTGAAGAGCAGTAGGAAGATGACGTCACATGAAAAGTCAAGGAAAGAAAGAGACCTGCATCCCTCTGCTGACCTTGGGGAACATGATAGAATAACATGGACATTACCCTGATTTCGTTTTTTCCTTTTTTCTCTGATTGCCACTTGAGATAATGAGTTAATATGACAAGCCAAATAAAAAACCTCCTGGGTTCGTTGCCAGCGCATTGCCCCCTCCCTGGTGGAATGACTTGGACTAGGTAGCATCAGAGCACTCAAACAAGGAGAGAGAAAGGGCAAAGCCAGATCTTTCTTTTCTAGCCCAGAAAGGTTGCTGGGAAGAGCTCTAGGACTGATGTGGGGAGGGAAGCTGGGATGCATCTCCATGACAACCACCCAGGCCCAAGGCCAGTTTCATCATCTGGAAAGTAAGCAAGACACCACTGAAGTATCTGCCAGGAAGTTCAGTTTCTCCCAAGCATGAGCCTGTTTGTACGCGTGTAGGTGCGAGTTTGCAGGTGAGCGTACATGGCGGGATGGGGGAACAGGAACAAAAGGATCCAGAAAGGGACTAGGAAACTGACAAAACCAGTGCCAGCTCAGTGAAGAGGGATTTCTGGGGAAAAGTTTTCCCTGTTCCAGAAAGAGCCACCTAAGATGGCCAAGCAGGAAGTGTCGGGTCGGGCACAGAAAGAGAGGCAGGCTGAGGCTCCAGTGTTAAGCTGGTCACCCAGGGTGATAGGCGATGTGTGCTTAGACCCTTAGAAGGGTCTACACACCACATCAGAGGTCTGGGAGGAAAGGCAGTTGCCAAGATCACACACAGGAGCACAGCCCAGACCCCGTCCCAGGCCCCAGCTCTCAAGCCAGGGCCATCCTTGTCTCTGCAACTGGCTTCGCTTTGTCCTTCTCCCCTTCACCAGTCTTTCCAGACAGACTCTGACCTCCTGAGGCACTTCAGCTCTATCCAATTTCCCTTCAAAGAAGCACCGGCACGGGATAGCTAAACACTGGGATTTAGGCGCCTTCTGAGTATGGCTCTTCTGGACAGATGTGGGAGAAAGGATGAAAGGGAAAGAGGTGGTAGTTTCATTTGCTTCCCAATTTTTCCTTTGGCTGCTGCTGAAGAAGTGATTCACAGGGCGGGGGGGAGCAGTAGGAGGTATCAGATATAATTAACCTGCTCTTCTAGCCACCTGCTCGTCACTCAGCTGCAAAGACAGGTTCAAACTCTGGCCCTTCCACTTGCTAACTCTATAAGCCTGTCCAGATGACCTCTTCGCCACAGTTTCCTGATCTTAAATAGAGTGACAATACCCACATAGGCCTGGGATGCTGCTAGCAGCCCACCTGCAGCCCCGAGGGAAGCCCCATCCGAGGACACAGCTGACAAACCCATAAGTCCGCGAGCGAGTGGTGAAGGCTGCCTGCTTACCTTCTCATCCGAACCTCTTCTCTCCTGCTCAGAGTTTCCTAACCTTTTCCCCATCAAGATACATGCAGAAAAGCCCTAACAGTAGCATATGTGGAAGGAGACTGGAGAGGTGGCTCACACAAGCAGGCAGATGGACCCTGGGGGCTGTGGCGGCCCCTGGTCCCTCCTGTTGGCTCCCGGCAATCCATATCTAGGTGCAACCGAAAGAGAGCAAAGCAAGCCCAGCCGAAAGATACGGCTGTGGGGGTGGAGGTGGGGCCAGGGAAATTCTGAGCACTTCCTGTTTTAGGAGTTAACCCCGAGAAGTAAAGTACATAGGGTTACCCTGTGCGCTCCTCAGGCTAATGGGAGCCCTGAGGGTGTTCTGTGCTATGGTCACTGCACTGTGGGAAGAGGCGGAATGGCTGAGTGGAAGCTCCCATCATGCCCAACCACAGATGGACCCAGACAGACAGATGTCTACTGGGAGCAGCGTCCCAGGTCAGAGACGGCCCCTCTGTGGCCCTAAGGATATGCCTTCCCCAGTGCGCACTTGGGTCTGTGCATCTGTGACACAGGAGTAGCCAGCAAAGTTCTCAACCTCCAAGATCTGGCAAGGACAATAACGGCCATAGTGAGATATTTATTAAAAGACCAAACATTTGAGCTTTTCTTGAAAGACTTAAAAAATAATAATAAAAGAGTTATTTAGCTCTTTTTCCTCCCTCTCTCTTAAGAGCACCTTTCAACCCAGGAGCTGCCAAAGGAGTTATAAGCTGGGGCTATGTATAGAAACCACATCACTCACTTCTGAAATAGAGCAGCAACTCCCCCACACCGTGGAGGGCAAGAAGAGAAAGCAACTGGATCCAGCCAAAACAGAAGGCAGGGTGTGTGGCTGGCAGGGTGGGAGAGTGGGGTGTGGTGGCGAGTGGAGAGGTCACTTCAGCACTACCTGGGGTGGGGAGGGGGTCCCACAGGGAGGGCTCCCAAGGGGTGGGGGGCACAGCCAGGAATTGCAGCGCTTTCGTGATAGAAGGAACCACCTCAGGGCATCTCATTCATGCTCCCAGCTGTAGTTTATCATATTTGGAAAGGCCTGCAGGGACAGGAAATTTGATAAATTCCCATTCCAATGTTTCACGACCCTGACAGCGAAGAAGTTCTTCCTAATAACTAAGCCACAGTCCGCTCTCTGCAGTTTAAATGCATTTTCCTTCTGGTGTCCTTAGCGGAGCTGGGGAACAGCTGGTCACCATCCCCACATAATAACCCCTCTTATATGGAGGATGGTTATTATGTCACTCCTCGCCCTTTGCTTCTTATTAAAGGAACTCCAATTTCTTTATCTTGGCATCAAACGCCCTTTTTCTTTGTCCCAACTCAATCCATCATCACCCTCCTTTTCTTTTTTTAAGTTATAGTCTTTCTCCTGACCTTGCTGTAAAATTGGTGGGGCATGTATAAATATCATTCTCATCGTACAAGCATAAAAAAGGAGCTACAAGTATTGAGGTTGGGGTAAGGGAGGGAACTGTATTGTCTGCAGACCCTTGTAAGGTGCTTGCTTCCCCTACATTCTCTCAGCTTTTACAACCCGGGAAGGTATCTCAACCTCAAATTCACACACCGACCTGCAAACTGAGCTTCATGGAGATGATCTGTTTAAGGTTACCTGGTTAATGATCCCCATACCTGAGGCTTGTCATTGACTCACAGCCCAGTTTAGACCAAGAGTACGTTCAACCCATTCAGGGAAATGCAAATCAAACCGAGATGAGACACCACTTGACACCCCCTGGGATGGCTATAGCAAGAGACAGACAATAACAAGTATTGGAGAGGAAGTGGAGAAATTGGAACCGGCCCACATCGCTGGTCAATGTGAATGATGCGGCCACTTTGGGATCCAGTCTGACAGTTCCTCAGATGGGTTAGCATCGATTTACTATACTATCCTGAAATTCCACTTGTAGATCTACATTCAAGAAAAGTGAAAACATACGTCCGTGCAAAAGCCTGTACACAAATGCTCGTAGCAGAACTATGCATAATAGCCTCAAAGTGGAAACAACTCAGATGTTCATCAAATGAGGATCGAATACATAAAATGTGCTCTATTCTTATCACGGGATACTGCTCAGCAATAAAAACAGATGAAGGACTGATAGATGCTACGGTGCGTTTGAACCTTGAAAGCACTATGCTAAGTGAAAGAAGCCAGACGCTAAGGACCGCAGAATGCATGGTTTCATTTGTGTGAACTGTCTAGGAGAGGCAAATCTGCAGAGATGGGAATAGATTATTGGCTTTCTAGGGCTGGCAGGCACGGGGTTTGGGGAGGGTGATGGCCAGCAGTTGTAGGGTTCCTTTCCGAGTAATGAAAATGTGCCACACTGATTGTGCTGATAGTTGTGTACCTCTGTAGTTATATTAAAACTCATTGATTGTCCTCTTTCAATGGGTGAATTGTATGGAATGTGAATTATATCTGCCTCATTATAACTATTATAAAAAGGAGTATACTAAATCTCCAAACTTTGCTTTTTAACTGTTTGGGGATTCTTTGCTCTCCTAAGAATTGAACCAAGATTCCACAAAACAGGTCCTTGAATCAATTACTGGACTGTGTTCCTGAGACTGGCCCATCATTATCCATGTCATCATCTCCACCACCAGAGTGACAACAGCCATTGGCTCCACATCCTGAGAGGAAAGACACGAGGTCCAGGAAGGAGAGAGTGATGAGGCCCCTCCCATGCAAAGATGTGTCTATCCAAGATAGACGCCTTGAGGAATCCCACGCCCTTCTCCCCACTGCCAATGGGAGGCAGGGAAGCAAAACACAGCCACCTGTCCAGGCATGGAGTGAGCCAAGCAAAGGGCCCAGGACCTGGAGTCCCTGCCACGTGCCAGAACCTGGGCCCTCAGGTAGCAGGAGCAAGGGGCCTCTCAGCCAGAAGCTCTGGGGGAAAGAAGTGCCCCTCACACCTGCCTTGCCCTGTCACTCGACAGAGCTCTAGAGAAAGAGAAAGAGGAGGCAAAGAAAGAAGGGAAGAAAAGAGCATGCAGAGACCAGTTGGAAAATAAAAGGGGGCCAATTCCCTCTTATTAAGCCTGTTATTAGGCTGTGAATCAAATTAAACCACAGGGCTTTCCACTTACAGAGTGCTATTTTAAGGCTTATTAGACTATATTAGGATTGGCATACATTTCTACTGACATAATATCGGCCTTTAATTGGATTTAAGGGCGAGGAGGCTGCTTTCAGCTGGAATAGGCCCCTGCAAGGAGAAACTTGGTATTCTCCTCACAGCTTTCCCACTTCCCCTGCTGGCGGCCATCCGAGTGGGCTGAGCGGTCCTGTAACCCATTCAGATCCAACACACAGCTGTTCCCCTGCTCCCCCCTCCTCTTCCTCCCCTCTCTCCTGCTCCTTTGATCAACTACCCTCGGGCCCAGCAGGCCCCTTTGGTGCCTGCCACTGCCCACCACAGACTGATGGGATTTCAGTTCTCACAGCTGAGGGAGCCTCCGAGGCTGGGCAGCAGACTTCAGGTGCTGTGAGTCACAGCACCAAGGAGAGAGGTGGCCTCACCCGACTGATTCTAAGCAGCTGTGGTCACCAGGCTGACCTATAGTGGGAGGTGCTGGGGTTCCTCAAGGGGCGCTGAGGAAGATGGGGACTTGGGGCTGGAGGCAGTGTTGGCCTGTACCCTCAAATCTCCTCCCAGCCCCAGCCCCTAGCGTGACTGAGACAGCCCCTGGAGGATCCTCGACCACCCCTCAGGAACAGGCGGTAGAGTCTGATTAGGATGAACATGCGGGAAGACTTTTGCACCCTGGGTGAGGACAAGAACATTCACTGAGCAGGTAGCGCACATCCCGCACACTCGGAACCAATGGCGCTCTGCAGCAGCAAGCACCTCACTGTATTCTCTGCAGGCTGCAGGAAGAGTAGGAATGTGATTCAGCAAGTGCCACGGTCAAGACCATGGCTTCTGGAGTCAGACAGACTCCCAGGCTGTGTGATCAACCCTCTCCTTCCACTCAGGATTGTTTGGGGTATTAATTGAGGCAATGCTGGTAAATGATGAGTATAAGGGCTTAATAACACTGGTGCCTTCTCCCCATTCCTTTGCTTTAAAAAGTTCAGATATTCCTACTAAAAGGCGTCGTCACAGTAACAGACCTCACCAGACAAGTACATCACAAAACACGGTTGGGCAAGGAGCAATCTTGGTGCGGAGACAAGCATGTATGAGATACCATTTCCCAAAATATTGCTCAAACATGAAGAAGAATCCCAAATTCCCGAAGATTTTCCACTAATATATGTGAACATTGCCTGCTCCCACTTGCCAAGATGATCTTGGCTTTACTTTGATGTCTTCGATTTCCACACTTGTTTTCAGCTCTTCCGCCAGAGCCATGTGCTTGTTTATTTTTACTACATTTTTATGACATTTCTGCTATAGCAATAAGTTTGCATTATTAGTTTTATCAAATAACAGAATGTCTGGTAGGCTGGCAGAGATTTATTGGCCTGCTTTTCGTGGCTCCATCCCAGAATAGTTTTTGTGATTACTTTCTAAGTTGTTCTTAGATCCATTCTTAAATACGTGTTTATGCCCCTATTAACTCGCATTGGAGAGCTAATGGTCGCGGCATAAATTAAGCATCAGCGTGATGCCAACTGCTGTGATCTTACCGTCATTACTTTATCACAGTTTTGTGTGCTTAATTCAGTGCAATGGATGTATGTTGGAAAAGTTGCTTGTAAATCTAATATTTACAAATGGAATCCTTTTTTAACATTCATTAGGAAGCCACCACATACTACTATACATTAACACACTTAAAATATCTTTTTGGCAAGTTCAGTTAAGTTGGGATATATTGAATTTCTTGAAACTGGGGCAAAACCTCATCACAAAATAAAGAGAAACAGACAGACAGGACCTTATCTCTGCAATTAGTAGCTTCCTCTACTGTTCTTATTTGACTGAGTAAGTCTATGAAGGACTTGACTCTATCTCTAAGAGGCAGAGAAAGTAGCCCCCCCCCAACAAATCAGGGTGGGAAATTGAGGCTGAAGGACAGGGAGTTTCTGGCCCAGCCCCAAAGTGGAGACCAGCAGTCCCATTCTCCGCAGGGAAGGCCCTCTGAGCCTGGCACTAACCAAGCTGGCTGTGCTGTGCTTCTAGAGGGCTTTGCATCTCCTGCACGTCTGTGCTCTTTTCGTGTCAGATCTGTTTCCCTCATGGAGCTGGAGCCCAGTGATTTTTTTCTCTCTTCTCTCCCCCAGCACATGTCCTTATTGCTCACTGACCCCCAGAGAGTTCCACATCAGTAAGAGTGGGGACCTCCTGGAATGTTCCCCAAGGGAACATCAAAGGAGCAACTGTCCTGGTGGAATTGGATTAATGGCATCTGAATCATTACAGTCAGAGCTGAGTATGCCTCTGAGCCGGGGCGGTGGGGGGCCCCAGCAGGATGTTAGGGGTGGTGTGTGTGTGTGCTTGTGCGCATGCACTGGTGAGCACTTGCATAGGAAGGGGTTTAATTCAGGAATGAGCTCAAATCCACAAGTATGCATCATGCTCTTGTGGACACATGGTCCTCACAATTAAGGCAAGAAGAGTTACTTGAAACCCACTGGGGTCTACAATTTTTCAGGGCTTGGTTATCCGGAATGGAAGTGCTGTTTGGTCACATTTCCACTTCTCTACCACTACAGCTCTCCTTTTCCCATCAGGGAATAGAGTATTCTGATGGTGGGGGGAGGTAGGCTAGAGTCTAATAAAAGTACCTTTGTATCAGGATGCGTTGTTATGATCATCAGCGTTGTCTTGCACTGACACATGCAGGTTACTGATGTAGGGGCAGGCTTCTCCGTGCCTGGCTCCGTGGGTGTGTTTGTTTGTACACATATATGTGTGCCCCTAATGCAACCATGCTCTGCAGATGGTTCTAAATTAGTCTGGGCAAGGGAAGCTTTTGCAGAGAGATTCTTTTCCTTCAAAAAGGAAGACAGTCTAGCTCCTCCCTCTCCTTAGCAACCAGCATATACAGCCAAGGCAAAGGCACAGAATGAGCGAAGTGGTCTGAAGTCCCACAAGGCCTGCCAGGAAGCAACTTGCTGACAGCCCCAGGAAAACGTGAAGAAGGTGCCCAAGGTTGTTTTCAGTGGCGGTTCTAGGGAGAATGAGTCTTTGAGTGGCTTTGAAACAATGATTGGTAAAATATCATACAAATGCATTCCTTCCTCTACTGGACTCATTTTGGGGGCAGTCCATATACAAGCACCCAACCTTTGGATAAACCCCGCATTAAGGGAGGTATTGATGGTAGGCAGGACCCAGTGCCCACACTTCAGAAGCAGAAAGAACCAGATACTGCCTCTTCCTGCCTTTGGCAATCAGGACCCTGGGCTGGTCAATGGAGTTGTGCTCCCAAGACTGTGGATCTCCAGCAGGCAACATGCACAGAAAGATGACAGGGGTGAGTCACAGCAAGGACAGCACATCCTGCAGACTGTTCTTACTAAAAGATGGCTGTCACACTTCCAGCTGCCAGAGTGCCCCTATACCTGTACTTTGTCCAAGCCTGCTCCTCCAGCTACCCATCAATCAGGGAGACCCTGGTATCCTTCCCCATTCATTCTATTTTTGATTAACATAATCCAAGTCAGCCTCTGTAGATGCAATGCAAATATCTTACCTGATAAGCCCCCAAAAAGCTAACATGAGATTTCATTAGCTGAAGGGAAGAGTCCCACTGCCTATAAGCAAGAAGTGTATCCAATAGCAAGCTCCATTTCCATATAACATCCTGACAAATGAGCCCATTCATACTTGATAGACTCTTTCACTCATTCAATTAACTTTTATCCAGCACTAACCATGTGTCTGACACTCTTCTAGGTGCAAGGGACCAATGAATAAGAGAAAATCTATGTTCTCATGTGGTCCATATGCTGGTGGCAGAGAAGGAAAAGGTATATAAATACCTCCTGTGTCAGGTGTTTCTCAGTGCTGTGAAGAAGAATAACCCTGGGAGAGAGGGATAGATTAGGCTAGAGAGGAGGTAGGATTGATTTATATAGTGGGGTTAAGGGAGGCTTCTCTGACAAAGTGATGTTGGGACTTGAAGGAGGGAAGGACATGTGGGAGAAGATAATTCTAGGAAGAGGGAACAGAAGATGCAGGCTCAGTGGTGGAGTCTATGGGCATGTTAAAGGAACAGCAAGGAAGCCCACTGAGGCTGGAGAGTACTGAACAAGGGGACAATGGTAGGAGGTGAGTTGGGAGAAAGAGCAGAAAGCCAGAAGTAAAGGACCTGATGAGCCACAGTAAGAACCCTGGATTTTACACTGATTGATATGGGAAGCCATGGGAAGATTGTGAGCACAGGAGTGACATGATCCCACTGATGTTTGAAAAAGTCTCCTCTGGTTGCTTTACTGAGAATAGATGTTGGGGTAGGGGGAGGGGGAGGAGCAAGAAAACCAGTGAGGTAGTTAACACAACAGTCCAGGTGGGAGACAACTGTTGCTTGGGCTGAAGTGACAGCAGAAGAAAGGTGAGAAGTGGTCAGAGCCTGCATGTATTGCAAAGACAGACCCAGCAGGCTCCTGTAACACATTAAATGTAGAGTATGAGAGAAAGAGAGGAGTCAAGGATAATTCAAAAGTTTGGCCTAAGTAACAAGAATGGAATTACTATTCACTTACAGGATTTTACAGGCAAATCAAGAGTTTAATGTTGGGCATGTTAAGTCTGAAATCGGTATTAGACACCCAAGTAGAAATGTTGAGCACGCATGTGGGTATAGGAGTGTGGAATTCATGGAAAAGACACGAAGCTGGAGATGTGATTTTGGAAATCACCAAAGTCTACATGGTGTTTGAAGACAAGGAACTAAATGAGGCCCTGTAGGTAAAGAGTTAGAAAAAGGAAGAGGTCCAAGGATAACAAGTACTCACAAAGGGGTCTGAGAAGGAGTAACTGGTGAGGTAGAGAGAGTGAGAGACAAGGGGAGGTAGAGAAAAAGAGAGGAAGAAGAAAAGAAGAGATGGGCGATGTGGGGGAGAGAGGACAGAGAGACAGACTGAGGCCAAGAGATGAAAATGTTTGAAGAAGGGGTCAAGAGCTCAGCAAAACACCTTAACTTTATATCTCAAGGAATGAGAAAAAATAAGAAAACTAAGCCCAAAGTGAACAGAGGGAAAGAAAAATATAGATTAGAGCAGAAATGAACAAAATAGAGAATAAAAAACAGTAGAAAAAAATAAATGAAACTAAGAGTTAATTTTTTAAAATATCAACAAAATTGACAAACCCCTAGCTAGATTAAGAAAAAAAAGAGAAGGCTCAAATAAATAAAATTAGAAATGAAAAAGGAGACCTTACAACTGATGCCACATAAATAAAAAGTATTATGAGACTACTATAAACAATTATATACTAACAAATTGGATAAGTAGAGGAAATGGATAAATTCCTAGAAACATAAAACCTACCATGACTAAGTCATGAAGAAATAGAAAATCTGAACAGACATAAGTAGTGAGGAGATTGAATCAGTAATCAAAACCCTCCCAACAAAGAAAACCCATAGCAGATGGCTTCACTGGGGAATTCTACCAAACATTTAAAGAAGAATCAATGTCAATCCTCTCAAAGGCTTCCAAAAAAAAAAATGAAGAGGAGAAAACACTTCCAAACTCATCTTATGAGGCCAACTTTCCTCTGATAGCAAAGCCAGACAAAGACATTACAACAAAACTAGACCAATATCCCTAGATGAATATAGGTGCAAAAATCCTCAACAAAACACTAGGAAACCAAATTCAACAGCATATCAAAAACATCACACACCATGAGCAAGTGGGATTTAATCCCTGGGATGCAAGGATGGTTCAACACACAAAAGTCAACAGAGCAAAGGATAAAATCTCATGATCATCTTAACAGATGCAGAAAGAGTATTTGAAAAGATTCAACACCACATCATGATGAAAATACTCAAGAAACTAT
>CM052549.1:69629770-69662100 GCA_028533065.1 Trachops cirrhosus
GCCCTCTCTCCTCCCCTGGTCCCCACGTAAGGCTTGGGACAATGTGGAGGTCCTGGTAGCAGAGAGTGACGGCGAAGCCAGGTCTCTTGACTCCCAGGCCACAGAGGAGGAAATTCAAGGGAAGAGGATGGGTATCAGCAAGGAAATGTTTCCTCTGCCAGGTCCTCTTAGACAGAAACCTGTATCCCTAAGGAAACTGCAAACTCAATTCCTTCGAGAATTTAAAAAATGAGTTAGCAGAACACAAGGCAGGAGGAAAGCTGGCGGCCCCGGCACCTCTCCTGCTTATCACTCCGCACAGGTGGGAGGGGGGCTCCTTTACACCCACTCCCCTGGGCGCCTCTCCACTTCTTGGGGAGCTTGGCGATCCCTGAAGAGAAACAGTGAGATTGGTTAGATGCTCTGAACCTGTCTCAAATGTGACTCTCTGGTTGCAGGCGGCTTTCCGCTGAGAGACACTTGGAAGAGATCCGTAATCCGGGAATGAACGTGGATGGCCAGTCCGAACCCATAAACACGCTCGTTGTGCTCAGAGCCCTGGAAGACATTGTTCAGTACCTGCAGAAGGAAGACTTGGTTCTTTCCCCACTTCCAAGGCCAAGAGGTCTTCTCTTTTAGGGTAATAGACCCTGTCCCTTCTACGTCTCAGTTTCCCCGCCTTAAAATAAGAGAGTTAATCCAGAAGCATCTCTTTCCCCAGCCACTTTCAAAGGTGGCAGCTTTGCAGGAAGTCAAGAATCAGCGTCTGGGAAGAAGGTGAATGGCTGGTATTCCAGAACAGAGATTCCAGCAAAGGGTCACTTGTAATTGAGAGAATTAGTTGGAATAATAATTGAGACCCCCTGACCAGATACAGTGTGAGAGCTTTAAATAAGCCAAGAAAGAGATCTCTGAAGTTACCTAGAAATGAAACCCTGCTAAATACGGCATCTACGTGTGGCTATGGAGCAAGTGGGATGATGGGAATCAATTCACTGGCTACGCTTAGGGGATGGAAATGTGTGGGGGAGGGTGAGCGGCAGTGGCCTCGGCTCTGGAGACTGCACAGCCTCACTGCCTGGGACCAGAGACTGCTAAGAAGGGTGAGTTGGAGGCTCTGCCACAAAACAAGAGGTGTTCCAAAGGACCACCACACATGCTGGCTTCAGGTGTGAACCCTACCACCCGCAGGAGAATACACACCCACATTGCAGGGTGGGGTGTGGACAAGGAGGCAGGGAAGGACGCAGGTGCAGAAGGAAGAGGAAAGAAGGATGGGGTCTCGGGAAAAAACGATGGAGGGTACACTGGCAAGAGGTGGGGCCTGCTGGGGTTGTATAGTGGGGGATGAAGAGAAAAAGGGACGATGGAGAAATAGGGAAGGATAATAATTTGGTGGAGGGGGAACCAATAATGAACCCCCATCTTCAAGGAACACTCCAGATGACTCGGTCCAGATGAAGGACCCGCTGGGCTGGGACAGAGGAACACAAATGGGGGCAGCATGTCCATGGACAATAAATGTCCACGGGGACCCGGAGAGGGGGAGGGAAGGAAGGAATGAGCAAGGGGCATTGGCAGGCACTGAATGGCCACCGGGTTCTTTAACGGAATTGACTGGAGTCCAGCTCTCACAACAGACTCGCCGCGCAGGTTTGTACAGGTGAGAAAGCTGAGGGCCAGAGACTAAGGAGCTGGCCTGTGGTTCCCCAGCAGCGAGCAGGAGAACTGCTGTTCCCTCCCTGGCTTGCTGGCCAAAGCCCCCTCTCTTTCCACTGCTGACACTTTACTCTTGGTACTCCAGACCCGACAGAAGACAGAGATCATAAAAGGGGTGTGGCCAGGAGCTTTCTATAGAAACAAAGGAAACAGGTGCGTGATCAGGAGGGTGGGCTGGAGAGGTGGAAGTCTTGGAAAGGGCTGTACAACAGGTGTTGCCTGAGCCAGAGTGAGCTGGACAACACAGGCAGTGGGGGGTGGGCGGGATTGCCTCCAGCAGGAGGGCAGGCCCAGGGAACAAGGAAGAGAGGAGAGTAGGAGCATTTTTTTTTTGGACAATTTTAAACTAGCTAGTTTTTTTTCAAGTTAGCATTCAAAAACTGATCAATTATTAAGGTCTGAGAGAAAAGAAAAGCAGCAGGGAGATAGAATGTTGTGAGGGAAGAGTAGAGGGGAGGGGAGTGGACGAGTGGCTGCATCCACACAGGCCTGGTTCCCTGCCACTCTCCTGCCTGCCAGCAGCGCAGTGGACCTGCCAGGAGTCCAGAGGAGCAGCTGTGTGAGCCCAGGTCCAGCTGGTGGGCCGCCCCACTGACTGGGGGGCCAGAGGCGGAGCCAGGGCCCTGCTCTCCTGTCGCCCCTGCCCCTGCACAGCTGGCACGTGGAGTGGTCCAGGCGTGGGTGCTCAGCAGCTCCTGGCCGGCTGCACGGACTTAGGTGTGGCTGTGCCCAGGTGTTTTTTGTCCTGCCTCACTGAGGACACCTCCCTCTGCTCTGGGCACTGCGCCCGTCTCAGCCAATCTTTGCAGACAGGGCCTGGGATGACGGGACTTGACACGCGTGCATCTGCCGAGGAGCCACACACAGCCTTGAAGGAGTTCCGCCCAGGCCCCCAAACAGCACAGTTGCCAGAGTGAAATCTGCAGTCGCCAGCCTCCAGCCGAGTGGTGACATTGGACTTCCAGCACCGACCTTGGGACCCGCATCCCATCTGGCAGGCGGCTGCACTCATTCACCTGGTTCCACTCTGAGCGCGTGCAGCTAGCTCTCAGCACCACCTGAGGGGGCTTTCCGGCTATCCTCCTTTCCGTCTCCCCTGCCCGCATTCAAACGATTACAGCCTCCTCTCACGAATCCTCCTCCTCTTTCGGGTCACCTGCTTGGATCTGCATGCCTGATGAGCCTGGCTCCTCCCAGGGGCCCAGGGCCTCTCCCCGCCCTTTAACAGGAGATGAGAGGATCCCTAGCGCCTCTGCCGTTTGACAGAGGCAGCTCCTTTCAACTTCTGTTGTCCCCTCGGGCAAAATCAGCAGCCCAGACAGCGCTAGGCTGAGTGGCCTAAGCCCCTCCTTTGATTCTCAGGCCTCCGGAGCCACCCAGGCGCCAGCAACCTGCTAAGAAGCAGCACCGGACCCCTTGCTGCTATCAGGCATATTTTTCCACTTTGCAACAGAATTGAGAGCACGTGGCTTCCTGAGGCAGAGGTGGGCAGAGGACTCCCCAGGCCTGCTGAGGACAGAGGAGCACCTGTTTCTCAGCCACTCTCCCGGGAGCCTTCCAAGGGGACAGGCTGGTAATCCCTCTGCTAATAGGAGGCACCCCGAGTGGGGGGAACACAGGTCAGAAAGAGCACCGGTCCGGTATTGAAAGAGGAAATATTCCCCCGTAGGCTTAGCAGAGAGGCAGGCACTTCACATCCGCCCCCAAAACCACGCTTTGAACAACGAGCTCATCAAAGACAGGGGACTTGTATAGGCTCCATGGGGAATGCTTCTGGTACCTCATCTGTCCATTAGGGCCCCCTGAGAAGCAAGAGCAAAGAGGTGTGTGTTGGAGGCGCACTCCAGCAGAAAAGCCCAAGAGATGAAGGCTGAAGTGACCAGAGTCAGCATGGGCATCCTTCCCTACCAGCCTCTTAACCCTGTTTGGGAACGAGAGTATAGGAAGCGCAGACGCATCCTGCCCAAAGTGCCCTTGTGGTGGGTGGACTCAGAGAGACTGCACGTCACTCTGTGTGCACAGACTCGGGCCTGGACGAGGCTCCAGGGAAGTGAAGGCAGCCAGCCGGGGGTGGGACTCCCGCTGAGCCCACAGGCCCCCACGCCAGAGTCCATGCTTGTTTAGCTTGGATGTGGCCTCTCCAATGCTGGAGGGCATCGGGCCACGGCCTCCTGGGATGCCCCTGCCCCCCTAGCACCTTATGCAGAATCCTTACCCCTTGCAAATAACTTCTATAAAATCGTCCATTTGTTTAAAAAAGTCTCATTTAGTTACTAAAACGTGACTCGCTTGGCCGTAGCTAGCAGGGCCAACCCCACCCCAGACTGTGTGTGTGTATAGCCCTATTGCCATTCCTCTCACCCCACTCACATAAAGGAACATCAATAAATGGCCGCAGGCAGCAAGCTCACTCAGTGCAGCCGTGAGCAGACTCTCTATCTGGGTTCTGTCGACTCACGCTTAGCGCCTTTTCTCCCCGCCCTGCTCCAGCCCTGGGTGCTGTGACTGAGCCCGGCCGTCCCCTGCCTCTCAGAACAGCTGTATTCCCAAAGGGGCACCATGTGGCCCAGGAACTGGTGGCCCGTTTTCATCCCAAGGGAGCCCAGTGAGGATGCACACGCCCCAGGCAGGGGCACCTGAGGCAGTGTCAGCCCCGCTGGTGGGCAGAGGGCCAGGGGCGAGGAGAGGAAGTCCTGGGAAAAGAGCAGGGGTTGGGACACGGCTGCAAAGGAGTGTGTCCCTGGAGCCGGGGGTCAGGAGATGAGTTGAGAGAGAAATGATGAACGAGGTTATATGTCCCCTGGCTCTGCAGACACTAAGATGAGAAGCGAAAAGGATATTGGAAGTTAAGACAAGGGCCATTTGGGTAGCTGAGAAAACAGTTTCCCTGAAACCACCCCATGAGTTTGTTCTGGGGTAGCCCTGTGAGCCTCAAAAATGATGCATTTCCGCCTTCGTCGGCTGCCTGCTCTACAACCGTTAGGGTCTCAAATCACTTCTGGTGAAAATTCCTCTCCAAAGGCCTCGGATGGGAGGGCCTGTTTCTGGACACAGCTCTGGGACGGGAGCACAGGGAAAGGACGCCAGTCCTCCCAAGGGTGTCACAAAGCCGAGGTGCTGAGAGGTCTGACAGAACCCCAAAGTGGCAGTGAGCTTGGAGCGGGGCACACCCCTCAGGAGAGGGCCTCAGACTGGGGTCGGGAAGCGGGTGAGAGACTGTCACAGGAGTTCCCGAAACGAAAGCATCCACCAGGGACAGTGACACCCTTAGTACAGCCCATGACTGGGGCCCTCCTGATCTGTCCCCCCCAACCTTCCCCTCCCACCTCACACAAAGTCTGGGACACACGCAGCCACTGGAGAGTGCGTCAGTCCCCGTACGTGGACTGCGAACAAAACCTGGGGAAGCTGGAACAGGAGGGTAAGTTTGACCTGGTCCGGAAACCTGCTACCGTGCATTCCAGAGCCAAAAGACACAATTTCTTGGTTATCTCTGTCACCACTCCGTTGAGTAACCGTTGATCATTGCCACTGATGCCCCGTTATTTTTGTCCAGGCCTGACCCTTACGGCTCACGGCGATCCAGCATGACCAGGCTCACTGAGACACTTCGGGAAAACTTACATCCACGCGGCATGCTATGTGGTGCCACACTGGGGGCTACGGGGCCAGGGATTGGGCAGAGACATACCTCCTGCCAGCAAAGAGGTTAAAATTTCTAACCCAAAAGAAACAGAAATGCATGGCTCAGTCAGAGAAGACAACCGTGAGTGGATCGGCTGTTTTGATTTTTAATTTCCCAGAACAAACCGCATGCAGCCAGTACCACCACATGGAACGCGCCCACGCTGTGGGCTGCGCCTGTTTCCTCAAGCTCTTTCTTCCTCAGGAAGGTGTTTCGGACACCTGGGTGGCTTTTCCTGCTGGGACTTGTGGATGCTGGCCTCCTAAAATGGGGGGACAGGTCCGCGGAGACCCCTCCTCTTAGTGGCTTCAGCTCAGCTATTTCGTATCTGCGTACAGAGCAGAACAGAAGCTCTGAGCCTGCAAGCCTTGTGTCCTCCCCCAGGTCAGGCGGCGTTACCCACCGTCTCCCCTCTCTCACAGCCTGGAAACCAGCACAATGCACAGAAAAGACGAAGGCCTTTGTAAGCAAACCACAAAGGCTCAAAGGCCCAGAGCCTAGAATAGTGCGTGGCACACGGTAGTGCTGGGTAAATAGCTAATGAATGAAATTCTGGCTCTGCTTCCCACCCACAGTATGATTCTGTGTAAGTTCTTGAAGCTTCAACTTGTAAACAGGGCAAGTTGGAAGGCGTAAAGCAGATAATTTACGTCCGTGGGCTCAGTGGGGGGCTTGGCGTGGGGTGCAGGGAGGCCTTAAGAAAAAGGGCATTTCTTAAATGTCTGCTAGCAAAATCATAAAATGCTCTAATGCAATGCCATTATAAAATACTAAACATTTATTGAGTACTTACTATTGCCAAGCACTTTTCTAAAGGTTTAGCATCCATTATCCCTTTAAATCTTCAAAATACTATGTGGTTGGTAAATACTATTAATCCTTATTTCATATGGGCAAGGATTCCAAGTTTTGAACGTGGCTGGGGCATGATGTGGCCAGACATGGAGGTAACGAGAAAGCCTACAGGGCGGGCGAACTGGCCCTGGCTACCCAACAATCTTGGCTGAACTTCCCTGCTGAGTTAACACCTAGCTCCGGCAACCAGTGATCCAGTCGTTAGCCAAGCGCAGACTTAAGTGTCCTCCCCAAGATCAACAGGAGAAGTCAAGAGGAGTGGAAAAAGAGCCCCCATTCTTCGCAAACTAGGAGTCTGTGATTGGGGCCAGGCTGCCAAGTTCTACAAGCTCTTAGAGGACCACAGTGGCATTTTTGGCGTGTTTGGGTCACAAGAGACACAGACGTATACACACCTTTCTGGCTTGTCTTATTTTTCGCCAGAAATCCAGACCACATCATTGCCCTGAAACTCAGCAGCCTTTTGAAGTCATTGTACCCAGACTATAAAACACATACACACAAAACCGCTGGCCTTCATTAGGGGGAGGAAAAGCTGTTGGCTGATTTGGCTACTAACTGCTTTTCAGTATTTTAGCAGGGGTTTTAAATAATGAGGCACCCATGGAAATGAAGGGGTGGAGGAGGGGCGATACAGCGGCAACAAAAGAGAGGAATCTGGGAAAATGAAAAACTTTCATATGAGATAAGAAACCCTTACGGCTGTTATTAGGCTTTTTACTCCATCAGGGAGGTCCCCTGGCTTCCATAAAATCTCATTTTCTCCTTAAACTCTTCCATGTGGTAGGGGCCCAGAGTTTAATGGGGATATAAGAGATGATTCCAACCTGAGGCTCAGGTGGCTGGGCGCCCCCCCGCCCTCCAGCCCAGCAGCTGGAATTGATTGCTGGGCTGCCGGTCAGGCAACTCACAAGTCACTGCACATCAGAGAATAATCATGATCATTGGGAGCTGACCTGGGCCAGACAGAGACGGCAGCCTGGCTCCCGTGCACTCCCGCTCTGGGCAAGCAGAAGCTCACCCTGCTCTTTATTAAGAGTGGGCCCCAGGAGCAAGTGGACCAGTTCCAGCATGTGATTTATTAGTGAGCATCTGCATCTGTGGCTTTGATCCCTTAAGGTCCCCTCAGTGCCAGGTGACTGCGTTCAGTGGGACCAGTGGACTGTGATGACTTCATCTCCCCTATCACATATCCGGGGGTCTCCCTCTTGGGACTGTGGAGCTGATCCTCAGTGCCTAGTACCCACAGCAGACCCCTTCACAAGACAATCAGGATGTCAGAGGTGACACTGTCTGGAGTGGCCAGGCCAGCGCCCACAGAGGCTGGAGGGGAGGGGAGCCTGGCAGCTCATAGTTAGAGGTCACCGGTGGGTATCAGGATGCGGCCATCGGAAATCCGCAGGGACAGACGCTCCCAGAGTGTCTGTGGGTGATGGGGGCTGGTGTGGGTTCTGGGCTTTGCTTCCACTACTGCAGAGCGAGTACTGCTTGTTAAGTACTTGAACCCGAACCCCAAGACAAACAGAGCCACCAGGACTAGCCACACGGTTTCCACTTCTTAAACAAATCTGTGTGAGGGACTGACATCGACACAGAGAGATTTTCTTCATCCAGCAATTTCATTAGCAACTCAAGCAGGTACGCTTACTGTTACATCCACAAACGCGTTCCAGCTTTCTCCAGGGGAAGAAAACACGAGAGGGGGCAAGATACCAAGGGTCAGTTACAGCCACTACCTGACCATTCATTTCTGCCCTGGGACGAGCTCTCTGCCTTTTCCAAAGTTCCACAGAGATACTCTGACAAACGGCCGGCTGAAGTGTGCAGGGGAGAAGACCCCATGGCCGTCCTGGAAATCCCGAGCTCGCTTAAGGAAGGCCTCAGATGTTCATGCCCCCACCCACATTTAGAGTGCTCTTCATTCTACAGTGGGGAGTCCTGCGGGAGGCCTGGGCAGGACTGTGGGGGGAAAGGGACCGGGCCAGTCTGCCTAGCTAGGCTTTTCCAGCACACGCTGACCAGCGCTGGTCATTGACCGTGCCATCTTGATCCTGGCCTCTGAGCGTTCTCCCGAGATTCAAATCACTCCTCTGCTCTTTCCTGTCCCAGTCCTCATAAGGATTCAGGACATGGCATTAAACTCACAGGGACATCCTCCTGAGGCTGCAAAAGTCTGATTGTCACCCCCCTCCCAAGAAGTAGAAAGTCTCTGGAGGCTCCATGAAGATGACATATGACTAGGGTTCCCCAGCCCCCAACTCCATTCATCAGAAACGAACACTCTGTGCCCTCTCAGTGTGGCCCTGGGGACCCAAAGCAAGGTGTCAATGCCCCCGTCCCCCAGGGGGTTACGCAGGGCCCAGCAAAGAAAGACAGATGGACAGTTGGTCAGATAACCATAACACAGTACGATCTATGCAAAGACAGAAGTATGGAGGGGCCCAGTAGTAGTCCAGGAAATGGAGTGACTCATTCTGTTATGGGTTGAAGAGGAAGGGAGGGACAAATCAGAGAAGGCTTCCAAGAGGAGGTGACATCTGAGCTGAGAAGGTGCAGCGAGAATAGTTAAACCGGCGAAAGAGCTGCCAAGGACAGAAAAAGCAAAATGTGTTCAGGGAGAGAGGTAGGAAACAGCACGGCCTGCTGGGGGGACGAAACACGATTTAGCCTTGGTGGAGTGTGAGTACGGAGTGTGCGCACCAGCAGGGAATTTAGAAAGGAAAAGGATTAACAGGAACGAGAGGGGAGGCAGGACAAGGAACTACATTTCCACGCGGTTCATGTGATAGAAAAGGGTGGACAGTAGGGTTTGGGCTCCCATTCCACAGGTGTGACCTCAGACAAATGCCTGAAACCCGCAGAGCCTCAGTTTCCTCGTCTGTAAGATAGGAATGGACACTGCAGTGTCACCGTGAGAATCCGATGGAGATCAGACTGTGGAGAGCTAAGGAAATTCAAAGAGGCATTATACTCATCACCACGTAGGCCGGCATTGGCCCAGGGACGGTGCCAAGTTCACCGAAAAGTCCTTGTAGTTTTCACCTAGGGGGAAAATTATCCACAGTTTCATGAGGCAGAGCACAACCAACCCCATGTGTGGGGAGGGAGGGAGGGGGATCCAGTCTGTGTGGCTCCACGCAGGGGCCTGATGTGGGGGTCCCCGTGCCCACCGCATCCCCACCGCATCCCCATTAGGTAGCTGTTTCTCATCTACACCTGACTCTGCTCCCCGCAAACACCTTCCTTTAAAGGTTTGGGGTTTTTTTTTAAGGCCCTTCAAACTCCCGTGACTATAAACAATGGTGTTAGGCAAGGCGCTTTCAGCAAGGAGCCACCAAAAGGAAACAAAATTGCTGCTGTTAAATCTCCGCTGGCAGGAAGCGATTTGCTCAGCGATAACCATTTCTCAGGAGCCCTGATCAATCACCCCTCCGGCAGGAGAGGCCTTCCTGTTTCCCAATGTCTCTATCCCAGGGGGAGGCACACCCCACCTCTAGTTTCATTCGGCAGGCCCGCCCTTGAGTTCGGTCTGGGTTGGGACCAGAAAATGATGGTCCTTGCGACTGTCCCAGAAAGGACATGGGTTGGCTGTTCCCCCACCCCGTCCCACCTGCACCGGCCCTCCTTGCGCCTGCCTCTGTCGGTTCAGGTAAACCCTGGGCTTTGGGGGCAAAACAGGGTTAATCATCTCCCTGCTTTCAGTGGGAAGTGCTGAATCCCAGCCTTAGGCAATGTTTGCTTACAGAGAACCTTATCTTGCCTGCATTGCTCTCTCTTCATCAAACATAAATGCCAGCAAAATCTCCTCTTCCAGCCTCATGAATTTTGTAAAAAACAAAACACAGGGAAAAAAATTCTACATAGTATTCCCTAGATGTTCTCTCTGAGGCAAGGGGAGGGTCTCGTCTCTCCTCTCCTCTCCTCTCCTCTCCTCTCCTCTCCTCTCCTCTCTCCCCCACGCCCCCCACCCCCAGTCTCAGCGGGGAAAGGCTGTTTAGGAAAAACCAGTGAATATGAGATGCTTATATGAGAAACCAGCAGCCCAGTAGCCTTGTTTACTGGGACCCAGTTGGAAAAGAGCCAGATCCAAAACTGAGTGAGTTCTCTCCTCTTCCCACTCCAGCCTCACGATCACTTTCCCAAGCCAGATGCCCCCAGCCTCCTGTTTTGAGACTCTCCTAGGACAGCCCCTGTGGCCCTATGCTTCCTCTGATAAGCTCAGAGCTTTCCCAGACACCGCCTTCTTCAAGCCCCACATCAAACAAAGGCAAGAAGAGAGAGCTGGATGGTCGCCTCTGGGAAGGGAGAAAAACTGAGGTGCAAGATAGAACTTCCTCCCCCAGGGGGACCCACACATTTGGTTGGGCAGTGTACAAGACAGGGGTACCGGGGCATCCCGGGGAGCCCCACACTGCACCCTCATGGTGTCCATGCCTCCAGCCTCTCCCTCCTAACATCCATCATGCCCGGCCCACCTCAGCCCTTCACTGCTTGAGGGACTGTGTGGTTTCCTCGACCCCTTCAGTGGCCACTGGCTCAGGACCTATTCTGCCGGTTACTTGAAAATCACTTTGCTTTGCAGGAGCAGGCTGGCGGGAATGACAGGGGTGTGAGACCCGGGGCTGGGTAGAGGGAAGAGCTGAGATAGCTGGCTGGTGGGACGAGCACCGAGTCTCCCAGCACTGTCCTGCAAGTCAGAAAAGGGACATACACTCGGGCATCAAGACTGTACAAAGGGGTGCTCAAAGGGGGGAGCCAAGACACAAGGGGCTGAGGGGGCCTTTGGAGCCATCGCCAACTTCGGCCAGCACAGCCGGAATTTTCCACTGGAAGGGAAGGTGGGAGCGACTCCCGGTGACTCCGTCTGTGCCTCACCATCACAAACTCCTGGTAAACCATCTATGTGTCACTAAAGTTCTCCAGTTACCTTGTTTCTGTCACAGCACCCCAGTTATTTTCAAGAGTCGCTACCTGCCAGTGGGCGCTAATTGTTCCACTCAGGGTCTCACACTACAGAAGTGACTTCTCTCACGTGCCAGAGGTCTAGCGCTCTCAAGCCACAGAAATAGTTGTTCTTCCCATTTAGAGTTGGAGATGTGCTTTGGAGCAAAGAAGAGGACTGTGTAATTCGCGGTTGCAGCTTCTCACCACCCCTAGCACGTGGCTGGCACACGGTGTGTTTGGGGTGATTGTTCCTTGAGTTTTTGCTTAATGTCAGAGCTCTCTAATACGGAGCAGCTGCTGGAGATTAGGGTGGTTTGAGGGGGAGGCCTGCTGCCTGCTGCACCTCGGGCTGTCCCCGCCGCCCCTCGGGGACGTATTTCTGCAGACTGTGCCCATCCTTCACTCGGGGAGGCCAGAGCCGTGTCTTCACAAGCTCCCTGTTTCCTGGGAGAACTACCAAACATTCCAAGAAGTTTTGTGGACAGGAGCCGAGGTGAGAGGTGAAGTACCAACTTGAGCCAGCCTTTTCCCTTCTTTGGGTCTCAGATCTCTCGTTTGTAAAATGGGGTATGAGGAGAGAATGAGAATGATTCAGGATATTCGGAACTCCCTGCCACCCCCTGCAGAATTCCATTCCAGGGGTCAGGACACACCACTAACTGAGCTTTAGTCTATTACTTATTTATTTATAGAGAGAGGGGAAGAGGTAAAGAAAGAAAGGGAAAGAAACATCAATTCACATTGAAAGAAACATCGATTGGCTGCCTTCTGTACTTACCCCAACTGGGGACTGAACCCACAGTCCAGGCATGTGCCCTGACCAGGAATCAAACCAGTTTGGGCACATCCCAGGCTTTCTGGGACGACACCCAACCAGCTGACCCGCACTGGTCAGAGCAAGATTTAGTCTACTTTAAACCGAAATAGCAGCCAAGACAATTGTGAAATGGGTATCTCTTGCAAAAGTTCTTGTGTCCACTAGTTCTCTTGTTTGTAACAGATGTCCAAAAATTTGGTGTAGAAATTCCCGTAGCTAGAAATGTTCAAGTGTAGGCTGGACAGACACTTGGCTGGGTTGCTGAGTGTGGGCAAAGGTGGGTGTGTTTTGCAGGCGGGAGTATGCAAGCATCCAGAAAGTGGTTAAACCAGGTAACTTTCCATCTCCCTTCTCATCTTGGGAGCCTCTGCAACGAAGGAGAAAACTAAAACTGGGTTGATGAGACTTGGCTTTTACAAAATCATTGTAGGGAAGGAAGAAATGAACACAGCATCTCAAGCTTTGAGAAGCATTTCTCTCTCCAGAGCATTCATAGCTCTGTCTTCCCGGCTGCCACTGAACTTCGCCAATCCCTCCCTCACTCTCAGAATCACGATCCATTTACAAACACCTCTTCCTTAGAGCAGAGGTTATGCTCCGCTCTTTGATGTAGCCCCAGGTGACCAGCGGAGTGCCCAGGGCACACTCAGCATTAATCCAGCGTGGAAGGAAAGAGTAAAAGAATGAATGGAGAAACAATCTCGCCCAAGGTTACAAACCGCGGGTGACAAAGTCAATACTTAAATTCCGCCTTCCTGAAACCCAGAGTAGAGAGCTCTTCCTATTAACTCTGCAAATTCCACAGGTGAGGACAGAGAGTATCCAATAGATTAGCCTTCTTAGTCTATACACTTTAGACTTCAAGGCCTTTGAAGTAGGAGTCAGTTATTTAATTCCTGCCTGACCTTTACTACTTGCACACATGATTTTGGAATCAGCCACCACCATCTCCCCTACACACACACACACACACACACACACACACACACACACTGAGAGAGAGCTCACCGTGAATTACAAAGGTGTTGACTTACCTGTACGGCTTAAGAGCAGCCTGAGAGTTGCTGAAAATGGCCCCGTATGGGATTCTAAGAGAAGAAGCCACCCCTCCCCCTGGGCCTTCTGGGAACCACAGACAACTTTTTTAATGAACTAAAATACCAAAGAAATAACCCTCGGGGCAGTTGTTACCCATTGCCCAACTCCCAGTGTGGGCAGCCTGTGGAATTTGCAGTGTTCAGGTCAATGTAAAGGGTGGTGCCAGGCCCCGTGGTAACAACCAGGAGGCATATTTATCCAACACTTCTCCCCTGAGGGCGTGTTTCCTTCCATGGCAGCCCTCTCGGCTCCACCGCCCGGCTCCACCGCCCGGGCCGGCAGGAACGCAGCACTGAAGCAGCTGGGTGGAGCTGAGAACCGGCCGGAGAGGTGGGGGAGGCGTGAAGGGAGCAGCTGAGGTGATGCAGCCCTGCACCCCGTGGCCTGAGCGTGAGACGTGCCAGCCTTGAAGAATTCATAAGCCTGATTTTGAGAAACGTGATACCATCCTAAGAACCCAGGAAATAGACAGCCGTCCTCCGTGGGGAGGCTGCAAAGGAGACAGGACTGATGTGAGTTTTAGGAGCAGGACTACGTGGGAGTGAGTTCCGATGGTTCTTGGCAAAAATGAAGATAGACGATGTTGAGGGCAGAGATTTTCAACCGTAAGTGAGCATCAGAATCACATAGACAACTTGCTAAAATCCCAATGGCGGGTCCCCAACTCCAGAGAAAATGACTCTGTAATCTGAGTCCAGAATGTGTAGGTCTAACAAATTCCCAGGTGATGCTGATGCTGCTGGTCCAGCAGCCGGTGCCTTAGAGGGGAATGAACTTGGCGAGATACCAGGAAGAACTTCCTATCGCCAAGGTTAGAAACAAGGCAGGAGACCAGTTCAATCCAGGACAGCGGGGAAGTCTCCTCAGATGGATACTCACGTTTCCTCAATGGATCTGCATCAGTTCTGCTTAGCTACAAGGTAATTTTATCTACCACGGGTTATATTTATATTCAGTTTCAATGTGAGATCAGAAAGAGTCCCCTAGGTCCCAAGCACTGTGATAAGCATTGTTACAATAGCACGTGCAATCGGGGGGTTGAGTGGTTGATTTTAATTCTTGTTATAGAAGCTCAGAGACCCCCTGCAAAATCTCTCCGTTGGAATGAAGCAGAGACGCATTCAAACTGACATCTCTAATCTCACTGTATCTTCTTTTAGGTATGGGAGCGGAAGGTGAGGCACATACCAACATTTTCCTGAAATATGTACTGTGGGACAGTGTTCTACAATATGTAAAAAGAACAAAGAGTGATCCAAATGTGATCCCATGGCCAAATAAGTTGGGAGAAAACAAATGCAAAAATGCAAATGAGGAACTTACTGCTAGACATCTCAGGTGTTTTAATATACTTAAGTGCATAGTGAATCTCAAAGAGGAGGCTAAATAGCATTTCCCAAATTGACCAGAGACTCTTTTATTTGAAAATAGCTATTTAAATATCAAGTGACATTATAGTTGTGGTGAACACAGTCTGGTAATATCTGGCATCGATATTAATAAGGTAAAGGGCCCTGGCTGGCATGGTTCAGTGGATTGAGCACCGACCTGCAAACCAAAGGGTCGCTGGTTCGATTCCCAGTCAGGGCACATGCCTGGGTTGCAGGCCACATTCCTGGGAGGCGGGGCACGAGAGAGGCAACCACACACTGATATTTCTCTCCCTTTCTTTCTCCTTCCTTTCTCCTCTCTCTAAAAATAAAAAAATAAAATCTTTTTAAACAAAAGGCAAAGGACTTCCACCCCTAGCCCATATTCTTCATACACACTCACACGTTTGGGTGAATGTTCAGACCACACCTGGTGTGAACCAAATCAGATCAGAACAGAGAAGAACCTCTGTGATTCTGCACCGTTCTCCCAGGGCGCCGGACTCTAGTGGAGGGCCCGGGCAGGCCAGGTGGTCACAGCTGTCTGTGGGCCCCCTGCAGCCCGCAGCCTGCAGCCCCTGCGGGAGGGGAGCCAGAGGGGCCTGGTTGTCATGCAGATCACCCTCCTCTGAGCCTCTCGAGGTGTCCGATCACAGAGGTTGCAACCAGAACTGTTCATTGTTGCAGCTTCCCTCAATCAATTATTCACACTCTACCCCTTTGCTTGCTTTGAAGAAGAAAAAAGGAAATAAATCACAGGATGAGAATATACAAGGGAGAAGGGGGAAAAAAGGAAGCCAGGGTCTCTGTTCAGTGCAGGATATGTGGGCAGGCCTCTGGGTGTGCTTTCTAAGGAGTCACCTGCAATTGCCCTCTTGGACTAAGCAAATAGGTTAAAGGTCCCTTTGTTCCTGAAGTCCCAAGAAGTCCAAGAAGAGAAAACAGGAAGAGAGTTAAGATCACAGCAGATGTCAGGGGACAGAACACATCCAGACTCGAGCCAGTGCCTCTTGCCGCTGTTTGCCTTGCCCGCCTGGGCAGTATTTGACCAGCTGAGGAGCGCGGCATAGGAGCGAGGACATGCTGCCAGCTCCCTTCCGCCGTGCGGCCTGCTCTACGCTCAGTGTCTTCGGTGGGGAGAGGGGGGCCGAGGAGGGCTGTGCAAATTCACTTGGATCCCTCCAGGTGAGAACAAACACGAGATCCTCCTGGCAGGGTCTCCCCAGCCTCCATGAGACTTTCACCCTAAGCATGCCTAGTCAATTTTGGCAACATAATCAAGACTTGAAAATTGCTATGTGTGGCATTTTGCAAATGGAGATCGCTAGGGCATCAGCTCATTAATGACAGAGAGTGTATTGGTATGGTCTGCAATCATTGTTATTGCTGTCGAAATTATCTGCAATGATATGCTGTCCTTTGTGTTCAAAGACAATGCTACTAACACACCATGATAAGTGCTAATTTTCCGTGGCACGATTATCATATATTGTCGGAGCTATCAATACATTTGAGAGAGCGTTCGCCGTGCGTATGTGAATGAGCATATATGCATGTATATTTATATGCACACACCGTATATGTATGTAAGTGTAGTTATGTTCACCAACTGTTTTGTGTGTATGTGTCTCAGGAGTGTTTTGCCACTAGGTACGAACGCCAGTTTGCAAGTTCTTTCGGGAAACAGTTTTCCTTTGCACTTATGTATCATCCTCAATTCAAAACAGGATGTATTCTTTGTAGGAAGCCCTTAATTCTAGTTGGCTGCTGGATTTATCTCAGCAGTGGGGAAAGGCTCGTGCTGATCCCTCCTCCCACATGCCATCTCTCTGAGGCCCACTCATGGCACGTGTATGAGATGGCCCAGCCACCACGCAAACCACGGCCCACCCCGAAGAAGCCCCCCTCCCCGCTGAGTTAATTGGCTGGCTGAATAGAGGCCTTTGGGTTGAACACTGGTATGTTCAATTCTCTCTGTTCTCATAACTAGATGTGATCTAAAAAAAAAAAGACCTCTTTGGGATCCCTTCTATTTTTAAAATTTTATTTTTCCATTATAAAAGCAATAAATACTCATTGAAGGAAATTTAGATAAAATGCAGATAAATATAAGAAAAAAAATCACACTTAGTCCCACTTTCCAAGTGTAACTACTGTTGCTGCTTTTGGGGGATTTCTTTGCAGTTTTTATTGTATGCACTGTAAAAAGTTTCAACTGTATCATACTTTTTCACCAATGTTATCACACAAGAATCAGTTACAATACTGGCCTTTATGAAATAAATTTTAAATGACTGCATAATATGCCAAATTTACCTAACCACTCCCCTATACATGGGTAGTTAGATGAATTCCAATTTCACTAAACAATATTGAAATATGCATGTTGGTGATTAGCACCGTTCTTTAAAATTTACGATTGTTTCCTGTAAAAAAATTATCACTAGTTCAAAGACCTGAATCTTTTTCAGCTTCTTGCTAAATATTTACAAATTGTTTTCCACGAATGTTGCACCAGTTAGAATTCCCAACAGCCACGCTTCAGATGCAAACAGAGCCGGTCTCACAGCACACTCCTGGGACTCATTTCTGAAGAACTGTTTATAATGTTTCGACTCCTTCAAAGTCCCTGTTTACCTGCCCCTGTGCAGGCTCAGATGGCCGGTGAGGAACCTCTACACCCAGATATGAAATCTCTAGTTTTGGAACTCACGTCCAGCCCCAACTCTGGAGCAACCTCCCAGGCAGAGGTTCTCAAGGACCCCCAGACCCTCAGACCCATCCCCGGCCACAGGCCAGGAACCCCAAACCACTATTACACCACACGCTGAACACCCCACAGAAATCATTTGGGGTGTAACATTGGGTGGGGCTCTTAACAAAAGAAGGAATCTGTAGAGTTTTCACTGGTAGTCAAGTCATCAAATTACTACGTCAATCTCTAGCTTTACATTTCACCTTCATGCGTTTTTATCCCATTTTTATGTCCCAGTGAATTAGTAGGAATCATGGGAGCACGTGACTCCAGGAGCTCCCCCTGTTCCTCCGGGCCTTCCTGATTGAGAGTTACCGGATTGTGCTGGATGCCGGTCACGCCCAGCTGCAGCCCACAGTGTGAAGGACAGGAGACAAGGTGGCATTTACTAGCTTCTCTTGCGCTTCTCTCCTACTCCAAGGCCAGCAGAACTTTCTAGCATGTGTGATTAGCCTCCTTCTTTCTCTCTCACTGCACAGACTGGTATGGTTCTGAGCACAAGTTAATTACTTAATGCTACAATAAGGCGGGCTCCATCCACACACACACACACACAGTATCCACGTGACTTTGACTGTAGAAGTGGAGAAATAAACGTGAACTAAACCTCTTGTGTCAGGAAAGATATAAACCAGGGCTAAGAGACAGCTGTATTCGGTGGGGCAGTCGGTCAGTTTTGCTGCAGCGCACAAGTGGCACACAGTAAGCGTTGACCATCCCTGAACTCCAGTGTCCAGGAGTGCCCGCCGGGTGCCTGGGGCAGGGAAGAGAGACCAGCCACCTAACCAAGCTCACTGGGAGAGGTTCTCAGAAGTCTTATTTCCCCAGGGACTTGGGGGGCAGCGTATGAGCGATAATGTCTGGCTAGGGTCACAGTGAGTAGACGGTGGCTCCTCCCTTTCCATTTCCCAACGTCCAGAGCAGACAACCTGCTAAATGAGTCCACACGGCTATCAGGCTTTTCTCAGTTTGATCAGAGCTCGGGAGCAGGGCTTCCAGAGAAACTTGCTCTGGGCAATTACTTTGAGGAGTCTGGGGGTCCTGTGTAGCTGGGGGGTAGAGAGAGGCATCTAGGCAAGGTGAATCCTTTCAGTGTCTTCACAGACTTGGACCACGGTACGTGAGATGTGGCCACAAAGGCCCTTCTTCCTCTTCTCCTTCCTATTAACATGTGTATTAAAGTTCAGTTTCACAAAACGTGTTAAAAGGCTCAGTGGCAATGGGACAGCGACAATGAGGTCACAGTCATGGGCCCAGAGCCTGGATCGACCAAACAGCTGTGCTTTGGTTCCCCGGTCACGGATACCATCCCTGGCCACAGGCACCTGTCTCAGAAAGGTGTGCAGTGGCATTTGTCTTACACAGTAAGAAGGAGCGATCAGAGGAGGTCAGCTCATGTCCATCCCTGGAAGAACAGCTCGAAGTCCCACCTGATCAGGTCCCCTCTTTTATACAAGGGTGAGCATGCCCCCCCCCACACACACACATTCTCAATGACAAGTCCCCTATGGCCAACCTAGAACTTCACTAACCATTCCCACAAATTGAAAGGTAAAGCAGCTTCAGGTCAACCCATAAATCAGAGGCACAAATCAAAGTCTGCCCACTCAATTAAATCCAGCTTAGCTGAAATCATAGCCTTTTGAACACGGGAGTGACTGATTTCTAAAAAATGTAAAAAGATCATTCGACACATAGTTATTCAACATCAACCCCTTTTCTCTGTGATTTTCAAACCTAATTAACATTTAGTAAAGATGGCAACGTATCCCGTAGATCTGTGATAGTGGAGGGAATACCACGAGCTATGACTATAGAAAAGGCATCAGTGGGGGCTGGGCGCCCACGAGCCTCCCCACATTGGACCAGGCACCAACGGTGGGGGGTGAAGAAAGAAGGCAAGATGTGAACGGAGTCCTGCCCGTCCTGCCCATCCCACCTCCCCAGGGTCATCCCCACCAGTCTTGTCCAGCATTCTCGACAGCCTGCAGTGGGCCAAGAACAACAGAGACTGCCTCTGCGAGAGAAAGCCAGACTTGTTTTCATCTCTGACCACTCCCTCAGCAGTCTGGGTCCTGCCAAATGACCGCAGGTCACACGAGGGCGGGCTCCAGCTGGCCCCATTCCTGTTGTGACCGCACTTGGGTTCATTAACACCCAGCCCGCCCCTGCGGGCACGCAAGGCAGGAAGGCTTCTCGCCGGCCTGTTTCTCAGGCTGGCTGTTTCTTCCGCAGGAGTGGAGCAGGTGGTTGCCACCGTAGAGTCCAATCCTGCTCAGGGACGCACTGGCGGGGGGGCTGCCCAGGCCCGGTGTGGATGTCCTCCAGGCTGGGCCCTCGGAGGCTCTCCAGCTGCCAATCTCTCTTGTTAGCTGGCATTTCCTGGCATCATCAGAGGCTAAACTCCCCTGATACATTAAACCTTTGTCCGAAATACCCAGAATCCTGCTTGGGAACAAAAACACTGTGCTGAGCTTGGAAAACAGTCAAGGTGAGGAAATGCCAGGGACCTGGCTGGGGATCCTCTGCAGGGAATCACCTGCCACGAGGGTTGGTCCCCTCAGACAGGACACTTTTGTACACGAGCTGCAGTGTGTCAGAAGTCATCCAGTCCTTTGCTCCTTACACTCTCCATGCTGAGGAGCCATTCCGTACAATTTCCAATCCATTGTAGATGGATACTTTTGTCAAATACCACCATAAAAACAACTTACTAGAGAAATGAAATTTACAACTGCAAAATGCAAATTCACTCTGCAACGTCACAGCAATGTTGAATTGCCGTATAAATTTCTAATGCTCACAGTCAGTGTCTGCATCTCTCTCGTTACAGACCATTAGCAAAGAGTTTGCAGACCACATTTGAATAGCACTGGTCTCTACCTATGCTACTTCAAGTGCAGTTCAAGGACCACGCACGTCAGCACCACCTGGAAGCTTGTTAGCAGTGCAGGGTCTCAGGCCCCCCGCAGATCCACTGAATTGGAACCTGCATTTGCATAAAATCTTCAGGTGATTTAAGGACACGTTAAAATTTGAGAAGCCCTGCGACAGGCCAGGCATTAATAGATTACAAATGTCTTCTCTGCACCCACAACACTTACAACATCTCTGAATACAGGAGATACTTAACGTAGAAGCGTCTTGACTAAGTTGGAGAGTGGAAGGTGGGTGTAAAACTCGGTGGAGTCTTCAGGCTGACATATTTTGTGGGAGTCGGGCCACCGGGCCAGGGTGGAGGAGAAAAGCTGAGAGCCCACAAGGCCCATCTGTGGCTGGGCTACTCCGTGGCCACCAGAAGACACCTGCAAGTGCCCGCCAGTCCCAAAACGGGCCCGGCAGAGTGAGCGCAACGGGTGAGAGGTGGTTGTGAATCTGCTATGGGGAGATACAGCGCTTCGCCACGGTCAGGTAGGGAGTCCAAGGTCAGGATGTTGGAGGAGACAACCTGATTCCGCCACTGAGCGGGGGCCGCCCAGGACGGAGACAGAAGCGTGTTTATTTAGATCTTGTCTGCTTAGCTGCTTGACTGGCTGCAAGGAGTTTGATTTTCATTCCCCAGGGCTCTGCGTCCTCAGCCGGAACCATGTTCCTAATCTGCTGGGCCATTAAGGACTCTCTGCGCCTGGCTCCGTCTCCAGCTGAGAGCCAGGGAGGCTGGCAGCCCCCAGCGGGCTGCTCTGCACCCCTCCTCCAGCACGTCTCTGCCTCTGTCTGGGGCTGCAGACCCACTTCAATCAACTCCCACTGAGGAGCAGCCCAGTCCTTAATTAACAATTGAACCTGAACATGAGGGAGGAGAGAAGTCCGAGCCCCGTTAGTCCGACCCAAGGAAATGACAGAAGATTTGCAGAGACTCACAAGAGACCCCATTCTCTGGGTGCAGCCTGGCCTGGGTGCAGCCACTCCTGGGTTCCCTTTCCTGCACCCTACTCCTCCACGGCCCCCCTGCACTGTTCCGCTCACTTCAGGCTGACCTTTTCAGGGGTCCTCTCCTCTCCCACCTAAAACCATCAATTCATAGAGCTGGGAGACGCTCAAAACCGAGGTTCTAAGTGGCTAAGTATCTTGCCCCAAGTTGTCCAGCTTGTTCGTGTTGCTGCTTAAGATAATGAAAGAGTCATTTGTGAGCCAAGCACTCACATTAATCCCGGTCCCTGGGTGTCCCAGCACGGTGACAATCTGTGTACTCAATAGCATGTCCTAACAGTCCAACTCAACTCTCAGTTTGAGTTCAGAAAAAATGGTCTCCTTATTAATGTATTTCATTGATCTTGACCATGTATTTTCACCTACCCAGCTAAAGAGTCCAGCCATCCAACTCTTTGGAAAGTAAGTCATGAGGAGTTTCACCCAATTACTTCTCCAAGGGGTCCCCAGAGGCCTCAGGGCCCTCGTTGGGGCCGCACTGGCTTCAAGGGTGGCCAAAACAGGACCTGGGATGACCCAGGTTGTGGAATTCAGGACCCACACGAGCCTGGGGCTTCTCAGAACAACCCTTTTTTCTCTTCCAGTCCAGTTCTGGGACATTCTAGGGAGGATTCACCTTTATTTATTATTCTGTGCCTCAAAGTAGGGATTCTTTCTGTCAAGTCCTAAACATTGAAAAGGGACCTGAATCAGACAAGCCGTGACAAGGAGCTCAGAGCAGGGGTGGTGGCTTTCCCAGAGCGCCAGCAGGAGGCGCCAGCGTCCTCAGATGGAAAGGCCCAGCTGCACAGACAGCAGTCACACTTTCCCTGTGGGCAGAATGAGCCCCAGTATAGGCCACAACATGAGCCCGGACTCTTTGCCCTGTGCATCCTCACCCACTTGGTCACCAGCAACACCCCACCACCAGTGTTTCCTGAGAAATTCCCGGCCACACCCAGCATTTCAGCATGCCCTTGGGACTCCCTGAATGTTTGGTTTCGTTTTTAATTCCTCACATGGCTGGGCAGGAGCTGGCCACAGCCTTTCCCTTTCTCCTTTTGTGTTGTAATCTCAGAAAATGATGCCCATAATAAGAAGGGAAATTTTTTTTCTGGCAACTCAAAAGTCAGTGGAAAGAGAAGACAGTGGAGTGGGAAGGAACCTGGAGAGGGAGCTGGAGTCTTGCTCCCAAGAACCGTCCGGCTGGGGACACTTCCCTGTTCTTCTATCCTTCCCCGTCTGAACAGGGCAAAGACGCAACCTGTTCCTGCTCCCCTCCAAAACGCAGTTAGCATCACGGAAAGGTCATGACGACCCAGCCAGGAGCACAGGAGAGCACCAGAGGCTGGTAGGAGCAGATGGGCGGCATGGACGTGTGTGCGGTCACACGCCAGCAGTGTGGCGTCAGGTGGACAAGGGACGTGTGGGAAATACAAAGAGGAATGCGCAGCATTGGAGGCAGGACAGAGAAATTCGGGCCTGGGAGAATCCACTGCTCTTCTCTTACTAGAGCTTCCCCATTCTGGTTTCCTTCTTGGTACAAATGAAGATAAAGTGCAGTCCCATAAAGGATGTGGGAGCGGAGAGTGGAACTTCCGTGAGGCAGCCTTCTGCTAGTGGGCACGACTTGTGCTGATACAGTCTGATGATTTTGCTGACTCCCCTAGGCTATATGTGACCTAAGGGGAAACCTCAAGGGATGTGCAGTATCTCAGGGCTGAGAGAAGTGAGGGACTTGCCACCCTCTGAGCTAGAGGAGAAAGGGGTGGGGATGGTTACTGGAAGCTGAAAGGAGAGGGTCACAAAGACCGGTTGAGAGAAGTGATCGCAGATAAAGGATGCAGCCAGCCCAGGGCTACCCAGTGGGAATGGGAGAACACAGGGGTGAGAAACTGGGATTAAACTCCTCAACTTCTATCTTTTCCACCCCATCCTCCTGCCATTGTCCAATGCAACTGGAAGTCACACGCAAGGGAGCCCCCTGAGGGGGTGCAGAGATCCCGAGTACAGACAGAGGCAGAGGGCAGGCACACAGCCAGCCCACGGGAAGCACTCATTTACCTTTCCATAAATCCTTGATGGCAGAGTCCCTGCGCCCAGCACACAACAGATAATTGACATTTACTACATTAACGAGTGAATGCATTAAAAAAATGAATGTGTAAAGGAAGGAAGGGATGTCTCCAAGGGCAGAAACACAGCTGACTAACCCTCATATAGCATCTAAATGTGAACCTGGTTATCATTAGGCTGAATCTTGTCTTTCTGGTCCATTCTCTAAAACGTGGATGAAGACGGTCCTCCCAACCTGTCCTCTGTCTGACCCCGTCCAGGGAAACCCCTCCCTGAGGAGGTTCCCAGGTCTCTCGAAGACCGGTCAGGGCACTCCGGGCTGGGAAGAACCACCTGGGGAGCCCAGGCTCCGGACAGGGGCAGGGGCCCGTGGCAGCTCCTGTCTGGCCCCAGCGCCCTCCCCTCCTGCGGCGAGGTGGGGAGCCAGGCATTGGCTGTTGCCGTGCCTCCTCTTGGCAGTGACTGTGGCGACAGCCAGCGTTCAGCCTCCTCCAGACTGTCCCGAGGAGCCCTGCTGCTGCAGGCTGTGGTGATGCCATAAACCAGGCTTGTCCTGGTCACTGCGCAGTTCCAGGTGCCTCAAACCAGGGCGTGGGCACAGCCACTAGTGTCCTTCTGGGCCCAGGGATGGTCAGCAAGTAAGATGTGATCATCACAAAAAACCCTGCAGCCCAGGGATATGCTGACTCTTCATCTGTCTGAGCACCCATGCCCAGCAGTCAAGTCCATGGAAGTGACCGTGCTCTTCTTGGGTTAGCATGAAGGCACTTCACAACGCCCTCTCCAGCCAAATAGAACTATAGCTCTTCCCCATCCGGGCTGTCAGTGTACTCCTCTGACTAGGCTCATGTGCTTACTCTCCCTCCACCCACTTTTCGTCTGGAAGGTTTCGCTTACTCCTCCAGGTCTAGCTTGGTGCTCTCCTGGACTAGCACCACTTCCCACCGCCACTGGCCCCAGAGCCCAACCCAGCCCCGGCCTTCCGAGGAGAATCTGCATTCCCCATCCCAGGCTCCCACAGCCATTGGTGAACCCCTCGGTTATCGCTCTACAACAGGTGGTTTCTGTGGTGGACCCCCCACCAGGCTGTGATCCTCAAGGTCAGGGACACCATCTCTTTCTTCTCATTATCAGCCCAGCACATAAGACTGCCTGGTGCTTAGGAGTCCACAGAATGGGTTTTCGCCTCAAGGCCCCACAAATCAGAGCTGGAGTATTTGGCTCTGATCCAGATGTCAGGCCAATGTGTGGAGAGCAAACAGAACTACTGTCAGCTTTGGACAGGGCTGGTCATGGCTGCAAGCCCCAACCGGCTCCACTCTCAGGTCCTAACTTTGTTAGCTAAACGTAAAACGCATGCATGCATGCACGCATTCATTCATCTGAGAAATATCTATTGAGCACCTACTAAGGACTGCTCCGCTCAGCACCGGGAATTCAGAGGTGAACAAGACACAGCCCTGCCCCTCTAGAAACCCTTAGACGAGAAGGAGAGACAGAAAGCAAACACGGTGGGGGGAGCAGAGGGGCTGTCGGGTCCACAGATGAGGCACCTGACTGCACGTGGGAGCAGAGAGCCAAGAGCCATCAGAGGCTTGCCGTGCGCTCAGGATGGATGGAACTAGGAGGGCGGGTGGGACCAGGACAGTGACTGTGCCATCCTTAGCGTGCGACAGGAAAGCCAGGGCTGGATTCGGAAGGAGGGCTGTGTTACAATCTAGAATCCTCAGCCGACTTATGGTGAGGCCCATTACAAATTCCAGGCACAGAGCTTTTGAGACGCAGGCCACTAATTTATACCCACCCTCTATTTTTTCCCTCTTTATGCTAACTGGCATCCCTCTCTGACCTTCCCCAGTCCCCTGACAACCTGGGTGTCTGTCTGGCCAGCAGCCATCCAGAATTTATTTAGTTCCAAGCCCTGGCTGAAGCCCAGGACACATGGGAGGGGTGGGGGCAGAGGGGTGGGAGCAGTCTGTAGCTGGGCAAAGCCCGCTCTTCCATTCAGCCCATGCGCGGGGCTGGGGCCGGCTTCCCTCTGAAGTGATGCCCAGCTTGTAGGGCTGCCTCCGTCCTACCCCCGTGAGACACCCAGGCCGATTTCAGTGCAGATGGCACCAGCAGATGCCAGTCCCTAGGAGGACCCTCCTCCCCAGCTAATGAGGGGAGCAGGTGAAGAGACCAGCGAACGTGATTAGGGGTGTGAAGTGATACAAACACCAGATTCAGAGTTAGGAAACCGGGGTTCTAGTCCTAACTCTGCCACGAAGGAGCTGTGTGACATTGGGCAAGTTGCTTCCCCTCTCTGAGCCTGGGTGTTCGTGTTGTCTGAGTCTGAGAAGCTAGCTGTCAGGGTGGTATAGAGTTCTTCAGAAGAAAATAGAACTGGGTCCTGATTTCTACACCATTTCTAGTGCTGTGCAACATCGGGTGAACTCCCTCACCTCTCTGTGCTAACGTTGGCCATGATTTACACGGTGCTTTGCATACAGCATGGGATTACGACTGAGTTAGTATAAAGTGCAGGCCACACTGGACCAAGGGAGAAATCACAAGGATCCATAAAACGCTTTCCCTGCTTTCTCCCAGGGCCCCTGCCCTGGGGCTCCAGTTGCCAGGAAGCAGCTGGCTCACCTGCCTCGTTGTTTCCAGTCCTCCTCTGAACTCCTGCCCTTCCTCTACTCTTCCACTTTCCCTTGGTTTGGCTGGAGTCCTCCCTGGCCATCTGCGGCTCAGATCCGCCAGCCCTCGGAGCTCTGGGTCCAGCTCTGGGAATTCTCAGCCTTGAGAGACCTGAGTCCTCATCGCGTGCAAACATGGTCCTGCCTCCGAGGGGGGGCTGGAGTTGGCTGCACACTCAGTAGAGGTGAAGCTGTATCTGTCCACAGCCCCACAGTTAATGGGTGATAACCACAGCCACTGATAAGCAGCCACGAGGGCCATCGATCAGATAACCTCACTTTCCACTCTTGAAAATAGTGAAGGAAACACTCAGTTGGGCATTTGGGGCTAGGCTGGAGTGCCGGCTGGCCACAGCGGCCCCTCCAGCCACTTAGAAAGTACACAGATATATCTTCTGCAAGACGACAGGGCAGTGGGGTTGCAGAGGCTGGCTGGCACAGCTGAGGACAAAGGGCTGGTTAGTGGCTGTCCTGAGAGAGGACGATAGAGGTGTAGGCAAGATGTTGGGAAGTTTCTTTAGACTCTGAGGAGCCATGTGAGACAGAAATAAATAACAACCTTGGGAGAGAAGAACACAGGGAGAGTCCTGCTCAGGAATGCTAGCCGTGAGTCTGAGGAATGCAGCCGTGGTCTGTGGGCACGAAGCTATTGTCCAAGCATTGTGGGCACCCGGCCCTTTCAGCCGATAAAGTTCCTATCGCTTACGGGGCCCTGATGTGCTGCTGGGGCAGGAGCAGAGTGCTTTGAAATCTGGAGAGTCCATGAAGCGAGTGGGGAAACCCAGGGGTTCCCTAGGCATCCATGGCAGTTTCTAGAATAATACTAACAATGGCCAGCATTTATGCAGCACTCACAGATATTAACTCCAGTTCTCACAGCAGCCCTGTAAGGTAAGCACTATTATTTCTCACACTTTGCAGAGCAGGAAAGAAAGGCACAGAGGGGCTAACTGCCATGCCCAGGGTCCAATAGCTGATCAGTGTTGGAGACAGACTGGACCCCAGGAGTCCCCTCGTGAAGCCTGAGTGCGTAACCACTGTGCAGCGCCGCCCCTGCACCGCGGTGCTGCCTTCCTCAGGCAGGGCCCTGTGCTTGTGGGGGATGAACCTTCTAGAAAGACTGGAGACGCCAGCGCTTGGCTTGGCCCAAACCCACCTGGAGCCTGGGGGAACCCAGCCTGAGGACCCAGCCCCAGGCACCTGCCAGCGACAGCTGGCCCAGGGATGGGGGCTGGGGGCCTCACACCACCCACGTTCTCCACAGGGATACCCAGCCATCAGTTTTAGACTAAAACTCCCAGCCTTCCCCAAATTTTTACAAACACTGCAAGATAAAAGCTCAGGGACTGGCATGAATGGAATGGCTTTTAAGGGGCGGTGTTTAACATCAAAATCCCTCTGATGTGAGTCATTTGGATCCTGATGCATTTCTGGATTGTTTGTTGAATTATGCATCAGCAGCTTCTGGTGCCATAAAAAGCGCCACCGTCACGCGGCTACTCTGAAACCTGCAGCAATGGAGACAGTTGGGTTCACAGTTTGGATACTGAGATCTGTCTTTGATGAGAGTGAAGCAGCAGAGAGAGGGAGAGGGAGGGGAGAGAGAGAGAGGGAGGCAAGGAGAAGTGGAGAGAAGGGGTAGGAAGGACTGGGGGCAGGGGGGAGCTAGGAGCTCCTTTCCTCCCCCCACACTCATGCAGACCCCAGGAGGGAGGAGGCCCAGGCAGAGGAGAGCAGATCTGCGCTTCCCGGAAGTGCGGCCACATCCACAGGACGAGGGAAAACGGGAAGTCAGAGAGAGCCGGACACACGGGGCAGAGGACCCAGCAGCACCTAGCCGGCAGATGCCCGCGGCCCCGCCCCCGGAAACGTGCGCCATCCCCCAGGTGGGCGCTCCCACGACCAACCGCGCCTTCCTGCTGCGCCAAGGCAGTTACTGTTGTTATTATTGATTTTTCTGAGTGCTTTGCCATGTATTGCAGGCTGGTATTTTTTAAAAAACACACTAATTATAGTATGCCAGTTTGGCTGAGGGCACGGAGCAGGGAGGTTATACATTTGACGTCACATGGCTGCTTTGTAGCTGGGATGAAATTGGAATTCCAGTTTCTCAACTCCCAGCCACCTTCTCTTCCATCAGCTCAGCTGAAACCCCCACCCGTCTCACTGTGGAGGCTCCCAGCATCTCTGACACCCCTCAGACCCAGGTCGGTAGTGCCAAGAGCTGCGCTTGGGGCCACAGAGAGCAAAGGCACTGAAAGCCTAAGCCGGGCCACCTGGTGCTCTGTCTCCACTAAGGTGTGTAAATAATCCCGACCAGGTTACTTAGCCCTCTATGCCTCAGTTTCCTCCCCTGCAAATTGGTCCCCATAACAGTTTTTACTTACACCTCGTTGAACGACAAAATACACCTGGAGCCTTCAGCTCAATGCCAAGGAGACAGTCGTAAGCAGTCAGTCATATCACCCGCTGTTTTTATTATTGTTATTCTGCAAAACTGTTGCATTCAGAAGGCTGATTCCCAGCGTTGGCCAATGCAGACCTTAGTAAGTGTCCTGGGCCACTTACTAAGTGGACTGTGTTCTCACCAGGGCAGGTTCTGTTGAGTCTCCCAGACAAGGTAGCACATGCCGGGGTTGGGGGGCCAGTGGGGAGGTGGGGATCGAGCCAGGAGGCCCCTGGGGTGTGCCGGAATCGGGTCTGAGCGGCCGCTGTGCTGGCAGGAACCCCATCCCTATATTGGTCCTTTTCATAAAGCCAGTGAGCAAAACCACGCTGCTGGACTGGCCTAGTTTGGAGCCTGGACCCCAGGGACACAGGGGTGCCCCCCAGCCCAATTATAAATCAATCTAGCAGCTCTGGCCAAGCCTCTTGCCATAAATGGCTCTAAAAGCTCAGCTTCCTTGGGCCCACCGGGCCTGGGGCTCCAGGATTAATGAGCATCAGCTGCAGGCAGGCTGGTGGGGACAGATGCGAACCTAATGAGCAGGGTGGCCCAGCCCTGGAAGACTGAGGTGGGTGGGGCTGATGAGCAGGTGTCATTGTCATGCTGCTCCTTTGCTCATTGTCACTTTGAAAGGCAGGGCTGTTGTCATCAAGTGGCATCTCATTATCCCACCCTGGGGTGCCAGAGGAGACTCCAGAGCCCAGCCACAGGAACACGTCCTCTGAAGCCACACCCGCTGCCCCTAGGCTGGTCTGGAGACCTGGCTTTTCCACCGGCCTCCCGAGGGTGGGGCTCGAGAGAGGTTTCAGAATCCTGGGATGCCCTCCCTCTGCATGGCCTCTGGTTGGCACCGCATCTCAGTTCAGAAGTCTCTGCTACAGTAGAATGTTCCTCAGTCATGTCTCAGATGTAGTCAGAGTCCCATATACATGGGCTCAGAGTCTGCCTGGACTTTATACACACCTGTCAAGATTTCAATGAGCACAAGTGTCTAGCATCATGCTGGTCACCAAAGGGACACAGTCCAGCTCCCGCCAGACTTGTACATCCACAGGGACACAGGCCCTAGGGAGACTGATCAGAACATAAACGACAGCAATCAAATATAGGGCAGTCACTCTGTGCGAGGCACTGTTCTATGCTCTTTAAATGTGCTAAGTTAGACAATAAAAGACACTGAGTAGTAAAGGGTCAGTCATATTAAGACAGGCAATTCACGTGAAGCAGAAAAGGGAAAGGTCACTTAGGCTGACTGAAGAGATCCAGGAAGGCTTCATGGGGGCGGCAGGACACTGGGCCCCACTGGCGTGTGGGAGGACTGCACCAGAAGCAGCAGCAGGCGCGCCCAGGCCAGGGGCACAGCAAGTTCCCGGGAGAAGGGCACTGCCTGCACTGCAGAGGGCAGAGGCTTAGGGGTCACAGTGTTTGGTGGGCACCAGCCCCTTGAAAATGTTGACAGGGTAAAATTTCAAAATCGGGTTTCGTTCCTGATCAGAATGGCCTTCCCTGGGCTGTGGCTTCACTGCTTCTTTTCCATTTCCATTTGAAATGGGATTTTTTAAGGTAAAACTTACACAAGGAAAGGTACAGATCTTCAGCGTACCCTACGATGAACTTTCGACAAATGTATCTGTCTGTGTAATTAGCACCCCAATCAAAACCTCGAACACTGCCATAAGCCATGAAGAATAAGGAAGGCGACTGAAAATCTGACCATTCCGTACGTACGTCTTCCGGGCATCTGGGAGTTGAAATACGTAGGTCAACACGATCAGCCTCCTCGCTTGCCCCATTCCAGTCACCCCCTTTTGAAGTGATCTCATTTGTGCTTTTTAAATAAGTGAAAGCGTGGCTATCCTCAGAGTCAAGTCTCCCAGGCAATAGCGGGCTCCACTTTCCCTAAGTTCTCACACGAAACAGACAATTATGAAACCTCCCTGTCCCCTCTTTTGAAATTGGAGAGGAGTCCCGAGCAGCATATAAAAGAGCATTTTCCTGCCACCCTCCACCTCCAAACCCTACTGTGCTGTCTATGGCCAGCTCATCTCGGCCCTTACATTCCAGGGTCTTGAGAAGAGCAAACCTGGGACATAAGGAGGCCTGTCTTCCCCCCTAAGCTATTTAGTGGGGAACATCTGAGACGAAATGGGGCCAACCTCAGACACCCTCACCCTTCCTTCTCAGCTCTTCCCAGTGCCCCTGGGCCAGGCCGCTCCGTAGCTTTCAGGCAAAAGGCATTGCAGAGCTTCCAGGGAACAGAGGAGCTACGAGAAGGGCCATCCATATGCATGTGGCCCATTTCCTTCCTAGCCTAATGAGCACCTGGCTATGGCCACCGCCAGCCACTCGCCAACACTTTGCCATCCAAGTCCCTGGGAAAGCTCCCTTCGCACAGCTTGCTGCAGACTGCGGGTTTATAAACAGCATTTGCCAGCATTCCAGCCAGAGCATTTCTCACTTGCAGTATTGCACAAAGGGGAAAAAAATAATGCTGAACATTCTGTTCATGGAAGAAAAAATAGCAGCAGAAAACTGTCACATTGTTTGGTCTATTTTCATTTTCATTCCTGAGCCCTGGAAATAGCTAAGTGGGCAAGCAGGCCAGAGGAGGGCTCCCGCAACCAGACACATGCCCTCCCATTGCAGGGTCTCCGGCTGAGGGAAGGGGAGAGAGCTGCAGCTGGGAGGAACAGCACAGCTCGGGGGTCATGGTGGGTCAGGGTGTCGGCGGTGGGACTGACTGCACATCTGGAAAGAGACCCTGACGAAGCAGTGAGGACAAGGGGGGCACTGCCTGCTGGGCATGCCAAAGGCCAACGAGGTGTTGCTCACGGACCGTAGTTCTCAGCCTTGGTCACACACACTGAGGTCGCCGGGAGCTTTGGAAAACGATGCTGTTAGAAGGTAGTTACACCATCTACGCCTGCGATAAAACGGCATAGAACTCAGTGCATGCGCACACATAAGCACACAAGACTCTCACAGGCCCACAGAAAAGTGGTGAAATCTGAACGGGTGACTTTGGTGGGCTGTACCAGGTCAGTTTTCCGCTTGTGAGACTGAACTACAGTTATGTACAAATGTTATCACGGGGAGAAACAGAGGGGAGGGTACAAGGGGTCTTACACAATTTCTTGCCATGACATGCAAATCCGCCATTATTTCTAAGTAGAAGGTTAAACAGCAGTGCGGCCGGGGTCTGATTTGATGGATCTAGGGAGCAGACTCTGCATTAGAACTTTCAAATCCTTCCAGGTGACTGTGCAGTTCCTTCAGAAGTGGAGATGCTGATTGAGAAAGGAAGACAAACACGTGATATTGGGAAAGAATCTCCATAAGCTTCTGTACCAAAGGCTTAATTAATACCTGTGGAATAAGTACATGAACTGCTAGAGTGTTACGGACATTCAGAGAAGGGGCAAGAGGCAGTAGGAGAGAAGCAGAACTAGCCCAGCACTGGACCGAGGTGGAGAATTCAGAGAGAGGAGTGGGGGAGGGCATGCTAGGCCAGCAAAGTGGACTGGGAGACGGCGCGGCCCTCCTGGGGAGGAGGGGAGGGGGTGCATTTGGGCACAATGGAGGAGTGAGGGTGGATGAAACGGTCACTAACGAATTGGCTGTATCCCTGCCCTCTGGAAGCTGGATCTCTCAACTCCCTGAATCAGCTTTTATGTCCTTGAAAATTTCAAGAGTAATCATTGTCAACAAAAAGACAATTCTCCGGAAGACACCTGGCATCTCTCGGGGAACCACACATGGAGAACTTGGACGGGCTTCAGAAGATAGAGTGAATGGGTATAAAAGTGAGTGGTTATCCTCACCACTCATCACCCCTTGCCTATCTGCACTTCAGCCCAGAACCAGCCAAGCACCAGAAAATACCAGAAACGCTCCGGGAAGGGCTAACACAGAAATCTCAATGCGTGCACACCAGAGCCAGTTCTCTCGACTCAGCAGGTCCCTGAATACTCGCCCAATGCCGCTTCATTTTTATTT
>CM052549.1:69662600-69695981 GCA_028533065.1 Trachops cirrhosus
GAGGCTTTGTTGAATTTTCAAAAATGTTCATTAAAACTGTTTATTCATATCACAATCTCTGCTGCCTCCCAGCCACACTTGAACTTAGAAAGCCTGAGGTTTTTCACATCGGAAATGAGGACTATCTACCACATTAGCAAAGATCTAATAAAATTTCATAGCTTTCCAGTGGGAACATAAATTGAAACAATACTTTTGGAGAACAATTTAGTAATAGATAGCCAATCTTTAACACATTTATACCCTCTGACCTAGAAATACCGCTTTTGGGACTCTAGCCAAAGGAAATAGTCTGAAATGCAGGGATTTAAAAACTAAGAAAAGCAAAACTTTTCCGCACAGTCATTTTTATATTAGCATTATTCATAATCTGAAAACATGAAAAGTAACTTCAATATAAAGCAGTATAACAGTGGGTAGGCAATCATGATGTGTCCGCCTGACAGCATCAGATGCACGGTCAACATTCTGTTTATGAAGAGTGTGTGGCAAGTGGGGAAGTTACTTGCATTACAAGGTTTTCCTCAATAGACCAGAAAGAAAAACATATATATACACACACACACAATTTTATATGTATATGTATCTAATCACATGTGTGACTTTGCCATACACGTATTTTCATATATATGTAGTTTATATGTATAGGCATGTTTCATATATAATCCTAAGTATATTATTTTCTTTCCGACCTATACAGTGAATATGCACATATAATATAATCTTAAATAGGGACAATAATTTGCATACAAATTGAAAGGAACTGTGAACAATGGTTGTGAGGCAGCACTCTGGGTATGCATTTTCTTTTCTGTTTTATACATTTCTGTATTTTCCAAATAAAACTAGTACTTTCCTCTAAAAACTTTTTAAACTTTGAACCAAATGTACATGGCAGAGATGAAGGTCGAGCGCCATCTCCGCAGGCAACCTCAGGGAAGCTCCCAGGCCTTCCCGCCTGCCTGCCCCGCCCCACCCCCAGCTCATCCTCATCTCTGTATAAGGGTAGGATCACGTGATCTCTAACACCCATTCTGCTTTAACATTCTGTCTCAAGATCTGATCCCCCTGTGTTTGAGAACGGGATCTCACAAAGGGGCTCGGGAGGCGTAACCATCTCACGAGTAAAATACTATAATCATCCTCACTCGAGAAGGACTTGGAAGGTCCTCTAGAAGATACAGCTGTTCTTTTACAGTCCGGGCAGAAACGGGCTGACATGATGTCCTCGGGTCTGGACAACTGGAGCCAAACAGCCAAATGCAGGCAGTTGCCGGCAGCTGGGTGTGCAGCCAGGAGCCGAGGTGGGGGGAGGCGGGGGGAGGCGGACCTTCGGCACCGAGTCTCCACTCGGGAGCCTGCTGTAGCTGGTGCCCAGGGCCCTGGGACAGCAGGACACACCTCACACCCTGCGGCCTCCCCAGACATCTCCCCGACCAACCCCCACAACCGTCTTTATGTTTCGAGAACAAACTGTGTAGCTGTCTCGTGTTTCTGAGCCCCATTTCCTCAGAGGTATAATCCATCACCCCTTGAAGTCTGTCCCTCTCCATTAGTTCCCAGCCCCTGGATGGTTCAAAGGGGCGAAGAATGAGGAGAAGCCATGCACTGAACTAGCTTCCTGTCCTGGATGAGAGGTGCGTGGACCACTCAGGTCTCTTCCCAGGTGGGAGTCCACCACTGCATAATTACATGTGATTGTATCTCTGCTCTCAACCTTGGCCATCTTTCCCACAGTCCAGGGAAAACACGCCTTGCTCCTGATGTGATACTGAACCAGTATGCGCCAGGAAGGACGGCTGTTAAAATAGTGAACTATTTCCACACGTGTTGGTAGCTAACCACGGCCTTCCAATGCCTCCCCTATGGCCACAGCAGGCCTCACTCTTCCCCTAGGACACCCCACGAGGACCTGCCAAGCATCCATCACCTACAGGGTTCATGCCTGGCCCAGCGGGGGACCTTCAGGGTCTTGGCCCAGTTCTAGGCATTATGCCCTTGGCGGTGAAATGTTTTGAGTGTCCTGTCTTCTGCTCCCTCTTCCTAAATTTTTGAGCCCCCTGGGTTGAGAGGAGCTAAAACTGTAAATCCTGGAGGGGAGAGTTGTAAGCGATAACCACAGTGGTTTAACAGTGATAAGGACAGGTTGTGGTTTGGATCACCGAGCTGCTCCTGCCACCTGGGGAGGGGGGATGAGAAGCAGCACAAACAGGTTGGGCAAGGGGACTGTGCCCCTCTGCCTGGCACCCCTAATGTTTTTATTTGCAGGGTTTGCGTTTCCTCCTTGCAGAGTGGGTTGCAAGGCCTGAATAAGCCCACCCCATAGGATCGCGTAAGCATCGCAGTTCTACCCTTTGAACTGTGCAGTAAGCACATTCCCCCATGGCGTCTTCAGAAAGCAAAGGACCTGGAGAGACCTTTCTTGGCCCTGTCTAAGGGGAGAGGAAGCACGGAGATGTTGAGCAGGTGGCCTCAGGTCCCCCCACCTGCCATGTGCACACTGAGAACAGCCCCCGGCCCAGCCTTTGCCCCTGCACAGAGTCGGAGGGGAGTCGGAGGGGAGTCGGAGGATTGCCGCCCCCATTCCAATCAGTGGAGAAGTGCTTCGGCAGGATTGCATTTCGTTCTCCATAAGTGGGAGAAACGTGTATGCAAAGAAGACCAGAGAGACTGGTTTCATGGGGAGAGGAGGGATCGACGTGTTGCCGTTTGATAAGAAAGCTGCTATCTTTCCAGGCTGCCTTCTCCCACACACTCACCCCACAGCCACCACCATCAGGTCCTGGGGGAAAGGCCGCCATCATTTCCTATTGAGTTGGCCGAAAAGTCCATTTAGTTTTTCCCGTAAAATAAAAGACACATTTTTCATTTTCACCAATAACTTCATTGATTTGGGTATTTTGAGTATGTCGACTACCTCCCACTATTTGCTTCTAGTGGGTAGAGGACAGGGTGCTGCTAAACATCTTCCAATGCATAGGACAGCCCCACAGCAAAGAATTGTTTGGCCAAAATGTCAACAGGACCAAGAAACTTTACAAACTGCTTCTGACACGTTCGATCAGTCACAGCATGTTCTCCATACACTGCGCACATCTTTTTTTTTTTTTTGCATTTCAGTTGAGTTTTTATCTTTCTTGAAATAATAAAGCATAATATACCAAAAATGTTGCATATTTCCTTCCATCTTCAGTATTGAAATGGCTACACAAAAAAATTCACCAATTTTGATAAGTTTTTAAAAAATGCACAGATATGACAGCTGTCACAATACAATCTAACAAAATAGTTTTGAATAGAGTTAAAGACAGCTAAGCGCTCCTTGAGCCATCACATGGAAAACATTAAACAAACAGTTTGGCCAACCCGGTACTTTTACCAACCTCCATCGGGGGTGCAGAAGATGCCCGGCACCTTCCTGGACTCCAGGTCTTTCCATCACCTGTCTGTCCATCCCCTCGCTGCAGGCTAGCATCCTTGCCAAACAGGGACTCCGCTGAGAGCCAAGACCCCCGACTCGAGCCCCAGGAGATAACAGCTCAGGGGGCGAACCCCAGGCCTCGGCAGCATCCTGCAGAAAAGTCCTGCTGCGTTGGCCGTCACCCCAATTCTGTTCGCCATGATGTGATCTGGCGGTCGTGGATTGAAGGAGCACAGAGGGGTTTAATGCAAGGAAATGTTTAGAAACAGAGAATGAACAAAACCGACTGGTGCTCATATGTTTTCACTTGAAGGTATTCCGATCCGGCAGAGAAGGGGGGCATATAACTTCTAATTAAGGAGTTGCGCCCCTTGTCCAAACAGCTCTCCCATTTCTACCCTCGCGGAGATAAAGGCCCAGCTCCCCTGGAGCTGAGCATGCTCTGCACAGGTCGCACTTGCCCAGGCTCTGTGAGGCAAGTCCCACCCATCAGATTGTGCCCTGGAGCCTCGCCACCCTGCCTGGGCCCCGAAACCCCTCATCACCAACTACGTCCCCGTAATGGAGGAAGGAACTTTGATGGGCTTGGCTCTAGCCACCAAATCCATCTCAAACTGAAACTGCTTTCAATTTACTGACAGCAAAGGGCCCAGAGGTAAGAACAGCTGTTATTGTCATTGTTGTGATCATGGTTGTTTTTGAAACCTGGGTCTTGGCAATTCATCACAAGGTTTTCGCCGGGCGCTGATTTCAAGTTCTGTCGCAATCTGAGCAAGAGGCCTTTGAGTCCAGGTGCCCTGGTTGTGGTCGTATCATCTTTATAAACATAGAGCGGTGGAAGACACAAGCAAATGATGTGTCAATCTAAGTGCGAGCAGAAAACGAGACCGAGAAATTCTGGCATCCCACCCACTGCCCAGCATCCGTTGTTCAAATTTCACTCCTTACCACCTCCACTTCTTTCTCATTTCCGCACCCCAGACTTCCCAGCCATTCCATCTCTTGATCACATGCATCTTTGTGCTTAGAGAATAAGGAATCCCAAATTTCCCCTGGCTGGTGTGGCTCAGTGGATTGAGTACCAGCCTGCAAACCAAAGGGTCGCTGGTTCCATTCCCAGTCAGGGTATATGCCTGGGTTGTGGGCCAGGTTTCCAGTAGGGGGTGCTTGAGAGGCAACCACACATTGATGTTGCTCTCCCTCTCTCCCTCCCTTCTCTTCTCTCTAAAAATAAATAAATAAAATATTTTTTAAAAATCCAAAAATTTCCCCTCCCAATCACATCCCTGAGTGCCTTGATCACCCCAGACATTTCTGCAATGGTCTAGCCTCTCCCTCCCTCTCTGCACCCAACAAAGCTCCCTTTCATGAAGTTTTATCCACAGGCAGCCTTTCCCAAGCTCTCAAAGGTGCTTCAGTCTTTCCCCACCTCCCAACGCCAGGTAGAGCTGCTCCCTCTGCTTAGAAAGCTCTTCCCGCACCTGTGTTTGTGGCTGGTACCTTGTCATCATTTAGGTCTCAGAGAGGATATTACCGCCTTCCAGTTGAAGTAGACCTCTCCACCCCAACCTGATTATCCTCTATTTCAACCCCCCCATTTGTTTCTTGCAAAGTCCTTATAACTACTTGTCATTATTTTATTATTGTTTTTTTGTCATCTGCCCCTCCAGAACTTGGCTCATTTGTGGAAGGATGGAAGGAAGGAGAGAGGGAAGGAGGGAGTGAGGGAGTAAAGGAGGGAGGAAGGAATTGGACAGACATGCATAAAAATGCATGCCTACTGTGCACCAGCCACTCCTCCTACTGGCGATACAACATTCAACAAGACAGATACCCTCATGGATCTTATCATCTTGCAGAAAAAGACCTTGCAGGCAACTGAAATTGTAGGAGTTTTGTGCAAACACGAAGGGGCTTAGACAGAGGCAGTAGGAGAGGAATGGCATCTCATGTGCTGAAAGCTAAATCTGGTATGAATATCACACAGAATCTATTAGTGTTACCAGCATAAAGGGCAATGGCTTTTTAATATAATAAGATCTTCCTTGCAGGCGATTAGGAGGCACTGATAAGGATCAGGTGATGTGTTGAGGTTTTGCAGATGGATTCATTTCTATTTACAGCTACTTGCTTGTGGCTTGGGGAGTTCTTGGTTTTCGGGGAGAAGGTGGGAGAGAGGTTCCTCTGGAGAAAGCAGCTGGGACAGAAAACTTGTAGGTGTTATCCTAGGAGCGCACTGCCTGCTGCCGATCTCAGGAGAGATGGGAAGGAAGCCAGGACACTGGTGAGAGGCCTCCCTGTGGGGAAAGACACCTGCTGAGATCTGGGTGGGGCTTCCTTTCCCTTCCCTCCCAAACCTCAGGGTACTATCAGGTGGAAAACTATTGCTGATACAGAGGAACTAGTGACTCTGGGGAACAAAGGCTCAGGAGAGGCAGAGTCATCTGATAAATGAAGGAATTGCAGGGTGGAGGGGTGGGGAGAGAAGGAGGGAGAGAGACAGAAAAAGAAGGCACGCTTCTCTTATGCAGCCCATCCCAAATACTGTTTCAAACATTTCTGCTCTCATTAGTAGATACTGTTCTTCCCTGACTTCCATGTAGAGAGGTACACCAAGACCCCAGCCACATGTAGGACAGGTGGAACCACGAAAGAACGGAGTCGGGCTCCTGCTCACCGCACTGTGACCCTGGGGTGCACACAGCAGACAGACCCTCAGGCTGTGACTCTGTGCATGCCCTGGACCGGGCCCTTTCAGTGCCTCCCAGAGCAGTAAGGCTGCAGCCCACAGGTACGCTGGCTGTGATTTCCATCTCAAGTGACTTAGGGCTCATAGAGTGGGTGCCAACGTCCCCCAGGAATCAAGACATGGGCACCGAACCAGGAAATCGCTAACACTGGCACTACACGCCTGTGGAAGCGTAGATGGGGCTGCCTTCCCTGCCGTGGGGCTGCTACAGGGTAGAGGTCAGTGATTAGTATGCCACCAAAGAGGCAACCCTCTTGCTCTGTCCACCCCCCCAAAGCTCTAATTCTGACAGACTCACCTGCCAAAGAAGCTCAATGAGAGGCCAAGTAAATGGAAAATACACCTAAGCAATCTGACAGTGCCTCATAAGTACAGTTACCACACATCTCGGTTGCTTGAAACAGCCCTGGTTTATGTGAGTGGTCTAGGTGACATTAATAACATCCCCTTCTACTTTTAAAACTCTTCTAGTTTGGACAACAAATTCTAGATCTTCTTACTTGTAATCCACCTGGAAACCTAAATGTTGTGGAATCTCGACAACAGATGATGCTATTTTAATGTATATACATCCACTACCATTAACATACCTCCCTTCTACCTCCATATTGACCACCCACAGGCAAAACTCTCACTGCTCCATACACAACATATAGCCATTAACCAGGCACAGGAAAGCATGCACCCAGCTACCAGCTATACACTTACGCTGCTGATCACCACCTGAAACTCCCCATCACCACGAGGTAGCTCTCTCCCTTCCACCGTTCAGACCTACATACAACGACACACATCTCATAATTTTGGAAAGCACTAGGACAAATGCACCCACTTAGACATCCATCCTAAGCCTTCAGGGATTTGAAACGCAAAGGCCCTAGTTGCTATAATGGCTACAACCTTGTAAGGACACGAGTCCAAGTTCATTAAGAAGCTCTGTGCCAGTAAACCCTGTGGCCATTGTGATTAATAATCATAATAGACACTCAGCTGGAGGGCTTCCCAGCTGCGCCTCTCAGGGCCCGGTTCTGGGATCCCCTTTCTATCCACCAGTGAGTAATGGTTTGGTTTATTGGAAGCTCTCTTTTCATTTTTTATGGCTTCAATTAAGTGATGGGGAGAATCCATCATGTAACCTTCTTGCTGCACTGCTAAAGACTTCCGGAGGGGAAAATATTTATCAAACCCCAAACCATCAGAGGAGAGACCGTGGTAAACCTAACAGGAGGCTCGGGCAGCGCAGAGGTGACCAAGGTGGTAGGGAGAGGAGAAGAAGTATCCACACAGAGGTTTCCTGCCTGACGACAACCCCGCCGTCTGTAAAATATCTGCTCAATGCACAAACGCCAGGCTGCTTGTCCATCCTCACCTCTGATCCCGTGTCCCTGGGAGACATTCCACTGAATGGCCCAGCCACGTGGCCTCCAGGTCCAAAGTGGCAACAGGTCCACGGTGGCAACAAGAACAGAGACACTGGCGAGAAGGGTCATCATGAGGGCGACAGGGTCACATCAATGGGTGGGCCCTGGCATTCCACCGTCCATGGAATCGTGGTGCCCACTTGGAAAACTGCCCACGTGTCTCCTGAATCTCACAACCCCTTGTATTGATAAGAATGCAGAAGGACCCACTTTCTGGTTGTGACTACAAATTCTTCCCAGCACGAAGGACAACAAATCCACTCCCAGATCAGTTCACTGGAATCCACAGCCTCGTATCCTTGGCCCAGAGTTGGCCCTTACCCTCTCCCTGACCTCTGCCCACGCAGCCCTGTTGGTAAGCGGAGCTGGCTCTTATTCTGCCCTTTAAATTATTCACATCCCAATCTTGGCCACTGGCATTAATCTTTCATTTGCTATTTAGACATTTGATTCCTGGGGCAGGATTGAGAGATGTCACTTGGGAGATCGAGTTGGCCAGAGGGGAGGTCCAAAGGGAGCTGGAGACCTGGAGAGCAACTAGGGTGTGCCTGGAATTAATGGGGTCATCACCCTGCTCCCTATCGCCCAGAGGAAAAGGAGCTGGAGACAGGAGACACAGATGTGTCTGAAGGAATGAAATCCCAGGTCCGTCAGCTTTGTAAGAACTGCCTGTGTACACACGTGTGTGTGTGTGTATGTGTGTGTGTGTGTGAGGGTGGGGTCACAGTCACTCAGCTCACATCAGAGTTGGTGCTCTTAAGAAGCTTGTATATGGTCTGGGGCAGGGCATAGAGGTATCAGGAGAACTGGTGGCTGGGCAAAGAGAAAGGGAACCAGATAAAAAGGACACTCGTGAGCCCTGGGAGACAGTATCATCTCCATATGCTTAGTAGTTATATAACGAAACACTAGAGAGTCTTAGTCCTGAAGACCTCACTCTAACAGACAAGAAAAGATGGAAACATATCCTCACTCCTTTTCCTCCTCCTCCTCCTCCTCACTCGAAGCTCACATTTACAAAGTGCGAGGCACTGTGCTAAACGTGGTATATTCATGGTCTCAGTTAATAACCACGACAATTCCAGCAGGTAGACCTATTAGTACCCTCATTTTACAAGGGACAACACTGAAGCCTGCAAAGGTTAGGTAAATTGCCCAAGGCCCCACAGCCAGTGAGTGGTCATGGAGGGTCCGAACTAAGGAAGTCTGACCACAGATGACCGAGCTCTGAACCAATGATTTAAGAAGCACTAGACAAACACAATAATGAAAGGACAGCTGTGCTGTCCAATAAGGCAGTTACTAGGTACATGCTTTAAGTTAAAATAAAATATAAGACCCTGTTCCTCAGTCATATTAGCCACATTTCAAGGGCTCAGTAGTCAGCGGGGCCCGGGGCTGCCACGATGGCCAGTGCAGATAGGAATATTGCCATCATCACCAAGAGTCCTATTGGACTATCCTGAGTTACAGGATAATGCAGAATGCTGGCAAAATGGAACGCCCTGCTGGAAAACCAGCTGGAGGAAGGATTGCATCGAATTGTGAGCTGGTCAGATCTCAGAAGGGAAAGAAATGGGGCAAAAAGGGAAGAAGCGAGCAAAGGGCAGCAAAATACAGATCAATAGGTTGGTGTCATTAACCAGTGAGACTTCACTCCACATCACAGACGGATTAGAATGTCCAACCCCTTCCTACTACAAATGAGGCCAGTAACCAATAGGGAAGCCACTTGCCTCCGTTCATACAGTCAAGTTACCTCCAGGGCCCTTCCTGCCCCACCCAGCCTGTCACCCTGGGTCCTTCCCATTGTCGTCACTCTTGACCCCTCTTGAGCTGTGTACCCTACGGCAATTATCTTCATAGTCTCACACTATTCTGACTCCTAACAGGCAAGCTTTGCGTGGGAGTAGTAACTGTCATTACCCCATCGCTGCAGCTTCCCATCTGTGATGGCACAGGCTGTCCAAGAATGAGAAGCTGAGCCTTTGTAAAAGAGCAGCCACTGAAAAGATAAATGGCGACCTGGAGCTTGGGAAGCAGCCAAGCAGGACTCTGATCCCAACTCTGTCCCTAGGTATGGATTAGGGCACATTGTGGGCAGTCAGGAAACACTTTTCAGGGAAACCAATGGATGCCCATGGATGGATGGTTGATTGGTCGGTTGTTTCATTGTTTGTTTGGTTGATTGGTGAACTGGATGGTTGGATAGATGGATGGATGAATGGGTGGGTGGGTGGATGGATGACACCTGTCTGAAAGTTCTTTAACCATTTTACGGACTGGTGCCAATCTCCCCCACCCCCACACTGCTATTCACACAGGCACAGGTGCTTCTCCACAAACCACTAAAAGGAAAATATTTCAGAATGTAAAACAAATTCAACTGCAATTCGGAGCCCAATGTTAGAGAGTGGGTGTGTGCTACTAATGCTATCAGGACAAGGAAGAGGTTGAATCTCCACAGGAATGTTGGTGGCTGCCATCATTCCTGCACTGGGAATCCAGACTCTCTGTTAGGCTAGGTTTATGACCACTCGACAGGAAGCCCTGCTTCCCTGTGGCCTCAGAGATCATTACCTCTGTCACCGTGCGAGGCCAATCCATCCTCCTGACAGCTCACTTACCGACCAGGGCTGTGGGGGAGCCTCTGACAGCCAGAGATGAAGCAGCAGAGGCTGCCCGTTGTTCGAAGCCTCTCTTGAGCATTATTTTCTCCGGGTTCGCTACCCTCCTCGGAGGGCCTGCGCCTGGGCCCCCTGGGCCTCGTCCTAGACCCCTGCTCCATGACGTCTCCTCAAACTACGTGCTCGGCCATTTAGGTGCTGAAATCATTTTGAGACAAAATGAGAAGTTCAAGGTGTAGACGTTGGTAGATAAGGAATGAGGTAATGTTGTATGTAGCTCACAAATTCCTTGAGGGTAGAGATTTTATTTCTGTATCTTTTAAATGTGAATTCCCTACGTACAGAAAAATGCCTGGCATATAAGAAACAACCAATACAATGGGTGAATGAATCAATGGGAGGGAGAATGAGATGAATGAATGAGTCAGCACAAAGCCTGTTTACACTGGCTCATACCAGGTCTGCTATTGTTTCATCCACAGGAAGGCTGGCTTGCTCCTTGGTCCTTGGGTCCCTGTGCTCTTTCTTGCTGGGTCCCCTATCTGTCTCCTTCAGTACTATGGTGACCCTGGTCCTCTGTAACGGCCTGAAACTCTTTCTCGAAATCCTTTCTTGGTCATTTTGGCTTATTTGGATAAAATTCCCTTAATCCATTGTTCTTTGTGTTTAAGATTTTTTTGAGATGATTTAGAATGAGAGATTCAGGGCACTGAGAGATTCTTAGTGATCTTCCACAGATATCCAGGTAACTCTGCCCTCTGGGTGCTGGGACCCCCAACTCCTCTGCAGCCTGTAACCGGCACCATCCTGCCGCTGCTTTGGGTTATCTTATCTTATTTGACAGATCACACCCTTTCCCCTACAGTGACCTGACCCTAAGAAGGGTTCTCCTCACTGTCCATCAAGGTTCATTCATCCCGCCCCCAAGGTTCTCCATCCTAGACATCCACGCAGGTCCCTCGGACTACTTGGGCATATTCACCTCAAATTCTTGTAATCCTTACCTATCAACTGCTCCTGATTTATAGGATAGTGCATCCTGCTTTCCACCGTGATGTGAGGGTCAAAAGCCTCCGGCTAAACATGCCTCCTCGGCCTTCCAGAAGTTTTCAAATCAAGATGGACCCAGTCCAGCTTCGGTTTTAAGGCCTGGAAGAGTCTGCTTCAAACAAAGCATATTGTATCAATGACCTTTGTTATCTGGTTGTTCAAGGCCTTTATGGAGGATACTTATGATTAATGGCTTTGAGAATATGAAGCTTGGCTAAGCACTTGTTCACAGACTCACTGTTTGAAATTCAACAGACACAAGGCACAGCTGGGGGAAGGCAGAGGCAAGCAGGTAGTTCTGCTCTAATTCTGCCTCTAAGGCCCAGGCAAAGGCTCTTGTACAAATCAATGGTTTTCCTTCTATTGCATAAAGAGAAATTGGCAGTGATGAGCGAGTGAGTTGCAGAGGGAAAGGAAAAAGAACAAAGCGTTAGAAAGGGAGGGAGGCAGTGAGGAGAGGGTTGTAACAGTGCTTCCATCCTCTATAGATTCTTCCCCTTCACTTCCTCCACGCCTGGATTTCCACTCTTGCTGGATGGCCGGGGACAATGATTTGTTCCCATCGATCACTATTGATGTTTTGCAATTCTACCCGTGACACTCTTGGCGATATGTTTGTAAACACAAAGCCTTCTCAGATCTTGCCTCTTGTCACCTTGCACAAGAGCTGTCCCTCACTCGTCACTACGTATTAGCTGTCAATCGAAGGGGTCAGGAAGAGAGCTCTGCGTCCTTGCTCCTAGGCCTTGCTTGTTTTTCTTTTTCTGCCCAAGAGTGAACATTTCTCATTCGTTGCCCTCTGGGAAAATGGAAACCTTCCTCTTCCAGTGGGAGGAAATCGGCTGGAAGCAAGGAAACAGCCACGCCTGGGATCAGGCATCAGCCATGGTTGGCAAGCGTGCCCTCGGGGAGAGAAAGGCAGCAGAGAGCCCTGTACCCACCAGCCTAGTCTGAGCCTGGGCTGCAGAAACAGAGAACTGCACCCCAAGCAGAGGGAGCTGAGAGGCAGGCATCCAAATTTCATTCCAGATACCTGGGGAACAACAAGGAATTTCCTAGGTTCACCAGGACCAGTAGCTTGTCAACATTTTTAACCAAGACCCATAAATAAGAGAAATAGTTCACATCACAACTGAGTATACACATGCATATTTAATTGAAATAAGAGCTTAAGGAAAGAGAAAAATCTTTAAGGAGGAAAATGCCTGACAACGAGTGATGTACTCTGATATTTTCTGTCCACTCTTTCATTTTTATTTTTAATTTTTAATGCTGATCATGTTCCACTAAGTGGATTCATGACTGATTGATGGTTTGTGACCTATCGTTTGAAAAAGTGCTCTGGCTAGACTGGGGTCCAAAAACTTTTCTGTAAAGGCCACATGAGAAGCACTTTCGGCTTGGCAGACCACTTTCCCTATCTGTGTCACACGGACCTGACTTTGCTGCGACGGCATGAAGGCCGTCGTGGGCACACGTAAATGGGCGTGGCCGTGTCCCAGTAAAGCTTCCCTGTTGGCAGGTAGAAAATAGACAGGGGGAGGGCAAGAATAGTATGGGAAATGTAGAGGCTAAAGAACTTATGACAAATGGACATGAACTAGAGGGGGGAATGTGGGTGGGAAAGGGTGTGCAGGGTGGAGGGGGATGGAGGGGGGCAATGGGACGGCTGTAATAGCATAATCAATAAAATATTTTTTAAAAAGCTTCCCTGTATACACTAAAATTCAGACTTTATATCCTCTTCCCGTGCCATGAAACAGTATTTGTCTTTTGATTCTTGTAAACTGTTAAATAATGTTAAAACCATCCTTGGCTCATGGGTTGGACAAAAGCAGGGGTGGTTCAGATTTGGCCTGTGGGCTGCAGTTTGCTAGCATGTAGCCCACACAACATCAGCCAAGGCTGGTGGCGTGCTGACCCTCTTTCTCCCAAGGGTTCGGCACCTACGATAGGATAAGGAGTAGGGAGCCCGGACAACCCCTGCCACAGCCACCCATGAGTCAAGGTCAAGTTCACAAGTTCATCTTGATTTATGCCTCTGTGTTGGAGTCTGAGTTCTAACATATTTAATTAACAGTCCTTATCTGCCACCCCCTACCTCCTACCCAACAGTTTCCTTAGAGAGAATGCGTTTTCTGTGTCATGGGCTTCTCACGCTGTCTTGAAATATGTCTGTGCTTGTCTAATCTTCTTCATGAGACTGTGAGCCAACAGACTCCAGAAGCTGCTGGTCCAGTCGAGGGCAGGGGAGTCTCTCCTCTTTCCAGACCTCTTGGCTCATGCGCACATTCTACCCCCAGGCTCACCCCCAGGTGCTCCTCAGCGCCTGCTCTCTGGCTGTGGCCATTCCTAGCCCCATCCACTAACCTAAAGCCACCCCAGGTGGTCCAGCCAAACAAAAGGCTCTTCGCTGCAAAGTACCTGAATAAGAACAAGAACACTCACTTTTTTAAAAATTGTGGTGAAATATACACAACATAAAATTTACCATCTTAATCATCTTTAAAAAGATTTTATTTGTTTATTTTTAGAGGGGGGAAGGGAGGGACAAAGACAGGAAAACACCAATGTGTGGTTGCCTCTCGAGTAACCCCTCCTGGGGACCTGACCCACAACCCAGGCCTGTGCCCTGACTGGGAATCGAACTTGTGACCCTTTGGTTCTCAGGCCCACACTCAGTCCAGTGAGCCACACCAGCCAGGGCCCATCTTAACCATTTATAAGTGTACAGTTGAGCACCGTTCAGCGCACCACACTCACATTGCTGTGCAACCAATCTCCAGAACTCTTTTCATCCTGCAGAACTGAAACTCTGTACCCCTTAAACAACTCCTCATTCCTCCCTCCTCCCAGCCCCGGGCAACCACCGTTCTGTCTCCTGTCTCTAGGAATTCACTCTAGGTCTCAGGTAAGTGGAGTCATCCAGTATTTGTCCTTTTGTGACTGGCTTCTTTCACTTAGCATAATGTCTTCAAGGTTCATCCATGTTGTAGCACATGTCAGAAATGCCTTTCTTCTTTTTTTAATGATTTTATTTATTTATTTATTTATTTATTTATTTATTTATTTGAAAGAGGGGGAAGTGGGGAGAAATAGAGGGAGAGAAACACCAATGCATGAGGCAAATATCAATTAGTTGCCTCTCGCATGCCCCCCAGTCTGGGACCAAACCTGCAACCCAGGCATGTGACCTGAGTGGAATGGAACCAATGACCTTTCGCTTTGTGGAGCAGCGCCCAACCAACTGTGCCACACCAGCCAAGGTAGAATTTCCTTTTTTTCTTAAAGTTGAATAAGAGAACATTTAAAAGGTAAGTCCGGCCCTGGCTAGTGTGCCTAGTGGATTGTGTGCTGGCCTGCAAACCAAAAGGTCTCTGATTCAATTCCCAGGCAGGGCACACGACTGGACTGTGGGCCACGTCCCCAGTTGGGGGCAACCAATAGATGTTTCACTCACATCAAGGTTTCTCTCCTTCTCTCTCTCTCCCTTCTCCTTCCACTAAAAATAATTAAGTAAAATGTAAAAAAAAAAAAAGTGGGTCCTTGCCCTGACTGGGTGGCTCGGTTGGTTAGAGCATCGTCCTGCACACCAAAAGAGTTTGCGGGTTCGATTCCCAGTCAGAGCACATACCGGGGTGTGGTCCCTGGTCAGGGCGCATATGGGAGGCAACTGACGATGCTTCTCTCTTTCTCTCTTTCTCTTCATCTCTCTCCAGAATCAATAAGCATATCCTTGGGTGAAGATTTTTTTAAAAAGGCAGGAAGTAAAAGCCTAAGTGGGCCCAGTTTGAACATGGGATGAAATTTAAGCAGATGCATCACGTCTCCCCCATGCAATACGGCAGATGGATTTCGCTGCATCTCTTCGTCATTCCCGTGTCCTTAGAACATTCCCAATCCTGTTCACTCTCTTTCTCTTGCTTAGTGTGGTGTCAGGGCGAGGCGGCAGGATCCACTCCGGGCTGGCATCCTGAATTTAAATCTTAGCTGCTTCTTCGCTTTACTAGCTAAAGGCTTTGACCAGAGCTGCATCTATAAAATGGAAATAGCTACCTTATACGCAATGACTGTCGTAAAAATGAAAGATGCAAAGATAGACCTTAGTGCTCAGAATAATAGTAATTATTATTGTTAGCACAATTAATGATTTCCAGGGTCGCAGTCTGGTTCCTGGTACCTCAAACGACCCTGGAGATCTGCAGGACACTCCCAGAACTTCGTTTCTGAGACACCAATTGAGTTACTACAACAAGTACCGTGGTCGGGGCCTGGGACTCCTGTCAAATACACCACTGCTTTCCCGAGACCTGGGCGAGCATTGTCTTTCTCTGTCCCTCAGCGTCCTGCACGGTGAAGAACAAATAATGCCCCTAAAACCTTCCTCACAATGAGGCAAAGACTTCAAAGGGCTCTGAGCTTTCACTGTCATTGTCACACACGCCTCTGGTTACAGACAAATGCTAGCACTTTGAGAACTGATGCATGCAGTGGGTCACTGAATACTGTGAGTCCTCACCATAGGCGGGGCCCTCCTGGGAGCTGGGAGACAAGGGTGAACTAGTGACCCCAGGACCCATGGCCACGCGTGGGTGTGCACATGTGTGACTCAAAGACTTTCAGGTACGAGAGTGTTCGGCCTTAACCAGCCTGAACTGATCGACCACCTCGGAGGGGAGGATGGGGAGAAAATTAGCACCTAGTGGGGATCACCTGCCATGACATTTAATCCTTCCACATAGGAACACGTATTTTAAAAAGCGTAGAGAGGGCATGTGATGTTTCCAAAGTCAGAGAGCTGGTGTATCCTAAAGCTGAGCTCAGACACAGGGTTAGGTTTGCTTCCGAAACCTGCGAGTTTGCACTCTCTCAAGCAGCCATTCCATCGTAACAAGGGCCCATCCTCGCTGTCCAGCAGAAACCCATTTGGAGGTGGATTCATGTTGGTTCTGTCTAACGGCCTGGCTCTCGTTTCCTTTCTGTCTCCTTTATGGCTCAAAGTAGTTAGTGATGTGCTTAGTCCAACATTCAGTTGCCAATTAATGGCTATTGGGTTCACAAAGAGAAGGGAAGTAGCATTCATTGCGTGCTTTCCAAGAAACCAGCCCTGTTCCAGGAGCTCCTGGCTCACATGTGCCGAATCGCCATAGTAACCCTGTAAAGTGGGTATTATCACCCCATTGGACAGGGGATCAGAATGGTTAGAAACTCTGGACACCGCAGAAGATGGACGGATGAGGAAGACGAGCACCTGGGGAAACAGCCGAAAGCCAGACCCTCAAGCAACTCCCCCCACCCATCACCTGAGAGTGTCAGATGGGGGGTTCAAATTAAGAACACTTATCATCCCCACCCTTCCAGATCCTTGGGGTGGCTCAGGCTTCATTATGAGACCCTTGGGCTGTGTTCTCCTCTCCAGCCTCCTCCTGTGTGCGAACTGGAGCCACCCAAGGAGAGTCAGTAACAAGATAAAAGCTGCCGAATCGAGGGCTCTGCATCCCCAGCACTGAAGGAGACACTTTGCCTCTGTCATCTCCTTTCACTTGTATAACAGTTATATCGAGCCCGTATTTCCATGTTGCATAATATGTGCATTGTTTCATTTCATTTTTCCCAACAAGACCGAAGATTCCAAGGTGAAGGGATCCTTCCAAGCTCTCCCAGCCAGGAAATGTGAAGTCAGGACTCGGGCCCTGCTCCGCCCATGCTCACCCTGTCCTGCTGCTGCAGAAGCTGCAGAATGCACCCCCCCAGCCCCCCGCCCTCCCAGGTGCAGATAGGTAAACAGTCCCTGCACAGAGCAGGGAAGTGGCTGCGGAGATTCGGGGCCAGAATCCCAGTCACACTTCTATCTGATTTTCCTAGAGACAAGAATGGAGCCAGAGGGACGAGGCGAGCTGAGAGAAATCCTTGATAAAACCTAATGTTGAAAAATAAAACTGCACAATCTGTTTCACTGTCCGTCACTCCTCCCTTCTGCAATGGCACGGGGGTGTTAAAGAATTCCACTCCTCCCTGAAATGATCGATAACAAAGTATCTGATCATGGCTGGTCTTCCCTCCCGTTCTCTGCTGCAGAACATGCTCTGTTTACCCCTGTCTCATCTTCGTGACTGTGCTGTTCAAATAGTGGGGACAGCAGGACGGAAGCCACCCAATGCCAGGTGGGGCAGCACCCCCAGAGCTGCACCACCCCAGACTGTGTCCTGGGAAGGTCCTTTGCTTCCCTCTGGGAGACGAGGGTCTATCTGGGGCAGTTCTCCACTTCAGATGTTCCAAAGAGAACAGCCAGGAACCCAAAGGGAAGAAACCCGTGCCTCCTCTTCATTGGTGAACTTCCCAGCCAAAGAGAAAGACCCCAGACCCTCTCTTGGAGCTCCACCAGCCCCACACCTTGGAAATGTAAGGCTATGGATTCACGCACAGCTTCTGCTGGGCTGCCCTGGTTTTCTGGGGCTTGTGTTTGCCCCCATGCTGAACTTCTTTTGAAAAAAGGCAGGTCCAAGAAACCCACTACCCACCCCTACTTCCCAAGACAGGCTGCGGTAGAAGGGGCAGAAGAGAGAGCTCAGCTGGGAAGCTGCTGACTGTCCGGCCAGGAGGAATTGCGGGGAAGACACCACCTGTAGAGGGTCCTCAGTCAAGCTGAGGTCTTTTTCAGTCCCTCCATGGGGACCCAAATCCTGTGTGACTCTACCCTGCCTCCCAAGTCAGGAGGCAGGTGACACTCCATGCCAGGGCATCTTGGCCTGCAGAGTTCCACCCGAGGGTTCCTTGGGATCTGTGCCTACTCCATCGTGAGACACTCTACACCATGGATTCTGCCCCCATCGGGTTCAGTTTGGAATCGTCCAGGGAATAAACAGCCACCACCCCCAACGGCAGAGTCTGCTAGTGAGTGGTTCGGCAGCTGTCAGGTTCTGTGCTAGGGCAGCATCCAGGCTGGGGTGAGCCCCCCACACACCCGACCCACCCATCCTCCTTGGGAGCCACTGGGAAGGCTTCTCTCAGTCCCGCCCCAGGGCGCCACTGCACGCTGGTGGGTGAACCGCTGCTGCCTACCCCAGCCACCGCCTCCAGACCTGCTGGGCCGCATCCCCTTTTGAGGAAACTGTCTGGAACACAGAAAACCGTTCTCCCCGGCTCCCTCCTCGCTGCTAAGTCCATAAAAGGGCCGGCGCCTGGCCCCTGTCCTTGGAGGCTGCACCGACTGCTCAGCCTCGTCCGTCTCTTCTATGTCTCCCTAGAGCCAAGATAATAAAGGGGGAAAGTTTATTCTCCTCCTTCCAGAGTGCAGACCAATTAGCATTTTCAAAATTACCGTTGGAGAAATACACCTAATTAGCCACTTTAAAGGAAAGCTTTTTTTTTAAAAAAAAAGAAGTCATAAATTTCTAACTGGCCACAGCTTGGAGACACTTTTAAAGCTAATTGTGTGTTTCTGCTACTAACTGGGGAATTGGTAAGTTAGAAATGGATTTATGACCTTGGTGGGAAGGGGAGGGAAAGGGCTGGCTGACCTCCTTGGGCCAGGGAAGGGTTAATTTCTATTTACTGGAATAGGGGGGCCTCTCCGCACTCTTCCTCTGCTTCCCTCCCTCCATCCCCACCTAAGTCCTGCCTGGGTCAGGGGTACCTGCCGTTAAGCTGAATGAGAGGCAGGCCCGCAGGGGACCCCAAGCAGGCAATAACGCAGGGAGGAGAAGCAGAACAGAACGCAGACAGACGAGCGAGCGGGGAGCTAGACAAGAAAGAAACCGAAGGAAACCGAGAGACAGGAGCCACAGCCAGGTCCCAGAAGCCTGTTTCTCATTTGGGCTTCCCATTAAACCACGCCTCGGCGTGCCTGGGCTGGGCCCTGGCTGCTGCGCGCATGTGGCTGGCGCAGCCTGTTCCAAACTGGAGGCCCACAGGGGCTTCCACAGCCCTCCGTCTCCTGCCGGGGCCCCCGTGTTCTGAGACCCCCACCTTGCTGGTCCCGAAACTGAGAAAACGCTCCTCGAAGAGCAGGCACGAGGCTCTGAGATGCCCACTTAGGGGGAAAGCAGCCCAGTGCAGTTTTGGGAAGAGGCAGGAAGGCCTCCACCACGAAAGGAAGTTCATGCACAAATAAGGTTGTGCAAAGCAGGGAGGCCAAGCAGGAGATAAGCAGAGTGACCCCCAACCATCCCAAAGTCTCCGCCTGCCAGCTAGTCACCAGCCCTTCGACGCCCCCACAGTGACACATCAGGACAGAGAGCCACCAAAAGGGCTGGGCGGGCTCCCCATCAAGGGTACCTCTCCTGCGGCTAGGCTGCAGGGCAGAAGCTGAGAGGACAGAGATATATTGTCTTGCCAGACCCCCGCCCCCACATGGGGTGCCCACGTGTGTCTAGGGCCATGCTTGCCCGACTCTTGGCGTGGCCTCCTAGTTGGTTCAGGGGGCAGAAGCAGGTATTTGAGTTTATTCTTTTTAAGTGAGAACTCAAAATGGAAAGCCATTTCTCTCCAGTGGCAGATTTAGTGTCAAATTTGTATGTCTGACTCAGTCCTTGAAAATATAGTCATTCATTAAGAACCCATGTTTCCATATGATGAAGGAGACTCTGGAGAAATGACACACAGTTTGGAAACATGCTGGAAAAGCCAACAGCATGCTTTCTCAATGGAGGCAATAGCGCCCCCAATAGGATGAAAATTGAAGGGCAAAAAAAATCTCAGCTATGACAATGGTTTGCAATATTCAATAATGTCCAAAGCTCGACCCTACCTGACAAATTCTCATACTTTGGCGTACCTTCTAGTTTGGAAGAATTGAACTGTATTTTTTCTTCTAGCAGGAGAGGATGCTAATGAAAAAAATTTGAGAAAAGCTGGCCAAGATCAAAAGTCCCAGGATCCCACTCCAGGGCCACACAGGCCAGGGCTGGACCCACTCATGTTCACCCCTGTGGGATGGACCTCAGCTGACCGAACAGGAAACGGGGCACAGGAGTAGGCTCTGCCCTGAAACTGGTCAGTGAGCCCCGGTGCCCACCATCAGGAGCTTTAAAAGCGGGAGGAGACTCGAGCAATCCTGGAGACTGAAGCGGCACCAGAGAAGGGCAGCTGCGTGAGATGTGGCGACGCTCTTTGTTCTGCCAGGTCAGGGGACAGAGCTTCTGGAACACAAAATGCCTCAGGGGCCTCTTCTCACCCCAGACCCCAGACTCTAAGCCCTGAGAGCAACGGGGCCAGAGGGACAGGCCCCAGGGAGCCCTCTCAGGCAGGAACTGGATGTGGGTCTGAGAGGGTTGGGGGCCTTAAATACAGTCAGCTTGCTTGGGTGCTCTGGGTGAAGGACTGAGGGGACATGAGGAAACTTTGGGTCCCTAGCACTCCGCAGGTGCCCCTCACACTCCTTTTCTCTCCCCTCTCTGGCTCCAGAGGCTGGGGAAGAAGGAGGAGAGAGAGAGAGACCCAGCAGAGTGGACAGCCTATGCTCTCCCTCCACACTCCACAGGGACAGGTCCTGAGACCCCTCCCCTAACCACGCCCCCACCAGAAGTGACCCTGGGCTGAGTCCTCCAAGCCGACAGTGCGGCTTCTGGTCCGACCAGCCTCAGCCTCAACAGGCAGCTCCGGGTCTGGCGGGAAGAGCTCAGGGTCGGACGTATTTGGCTTTAAGCGTGGTGTGAACATCCCTGTGAACCTGGAAAGTCAAGGTCCTCGGGGAGGGTCTCTGACCCCACCCAGTGCCTTCTCTACTACCTGTCACACCCTAGGTGCTTCGTACATGCCTGTGGAATTGAATTTCATACTTCTCTCTCAAACGTTTTCTCAAAAGGAAAAAGGGAATGATGGCCGCTCCTGCCTCAGAGGGATTTTGTGAACACTAAAAGTCCCATCAAGCAACAGGCAAGATGGGCCGCCCCCCTAACCCCCACTCAGGCCCTCTCTTCTTCCCTTTCTAGGAAACTCGCTGCTTTAATTAGAAGTCATCTCAGAGTGTGTGTGCAGAGTTGGTGAGAAGAGCGATGGGGGAGGGAGGACATTGTCAGCACAGACAGAGAAACTGAGCTGCACCCCAAGGAAGGACCCAAGGTGACAGAGGGGCACTGAGGACTCCCTAGGTGCCCTGAACTGCTGTCCTCTGCCTGGTCCCGTGGAGGACAACAATGAGCTGTGCAGCCAGGGGACACAGTCCTCACGGCAAGGACATGCCGAGAACGGTCACTCAACGCCCTTTCCTGGGGTTCCGGCCCCAGGAAGGTAGCGCCTTTGCTGCCGTCCCAGTGCCACGCCCCCGGGAGCCCAGTTTCACCTGCTCAGGCCCAAATCAGCAGGGGGCCCCCCTCCCCGTGCTCCCTCCGCTTGCCCTCCCTGGCTTTCGGGGTGGGAGGGTGATAGATAGCTCAAAAATTGCTTTTTTTTTTCTGTCGAGAAGGCACAAACAATTTGATGCCAGGAGGAAAGAGCCCTGCTCCCTGTTGGCCACTGGCGGGGTCCCCAGGGAGCCTCACCAACGTCACAGACACAGCAGAAAAAGAAAACACGGCCCAGCCCGCGGGGCCTGGGAGCCGGAGGGAGGTTTGTTATTCGTGAGTGACTAAACCAAAGCTCCCAACACCTCAGTGAGTGCTTCATGCCTTCCCGCCCCCCAGACACAAGAACTGTGAGGGGTGCCTCCCCCCAACCCCCTCCCGGTGCCCACCCGGCTCAGCACAGCCTCCTGCAGACAGTCCCGCTCTGGCCAGCTGCCAAGCCCTCGCCTACCTCCCACTCCATTCCTTGTCTGCAATTGTTTCCAATCAGTTTAGGAAACAGCTCCTAGAACAATTAGAAAACATAACAAGGAAGAATTACATAATTATAGTCCGCCTAGATCTCAGGCACTTAAAAAAAAAAGGCTGAATTGAGTCCAAACAGGGATCCACGTGAGGAAAAAGATGGCGTTCCTGGGGAGCAGGGAGGGTGCCAGGGCTGGGACCTTGAGGGGTGGTGAGCAGGGGTGTCCATCTGCTGACTGAGCCAGGCCCTCACAGCTCTCCAGGCCAAAGTCTCAGAGGCAGAGTCTGGGAGGCCGAGAGCCTTCCTCATGCACTGTGGACCATCCTACAGAACAGGTAGACCAGACAGCCATGTCCCCCTCAGAGGAAGACGGGGCCTGAGAGACCATGTAGCTCAAACTTAGGAGGAGCACAGACACAGACAGGAAAAGGCCTTGCCCCAAACCACACAGAAGTCAGGGTTCCAAGTCTCTAGCCCATGCTTTGTCCCTTTGCAAGCTCCTAAACACTGGCCTTTGATCTCCAAGCCAGCAGCTAACTGGCCCCACACACTGGGAGAGCTGGCAAGTCCTTTATTCTTGGCTAAAAAGGGTGGGTATAGGAAGAACTTTGCTCTCTAGAACGAGGTCCCCACGTTTACCCTGTAGAGGGCCGGAGAGTAAATATTTGGGCTGTGTGGGCTGTGCGGTTTCTGTGGCCACCACTCAGGGCCGCCGTTGCAGCAAAAAGGCAACTGTAGACGAGATGCAAACACACCAGCAGGGCTCAGTTTCAACAACATGTCATTTATGGACACTAAAATTCGAATTTTATATCATTATCACATGCCCTGAAATATTCTTCTTCTTTTGATACTTTTTTCAACCATTTAAAAAAAATGTAAGAACCACTCTTTGCTTGGACAATGCAGGCGGCGGGCCAGGTGTGGCCGGCGGATTGCAGTTGCTGACCCTGGTCTGGCATGCGGCAGAAGACCTGTATTTCTCTGACTCCGCCACACCCAGAGCTTCAGCAGGACTATATGGACTCAGCGCGGCACCTGGAGAGTCTGGGTGTTCTGCTGGGTCAGACTGGCATGCTAGGCCAGGCTATCACCAACCACGGGAGGCCCTCTGGAAAATCACCCTACAAGGCTCGCTCACGACATCCCTGCTCTCTGTGAGCACCGGGCCCCCAGGAGCAAGCTTGGCCAGTAGAGAAGAGGCTTCCCCAGCCGGGTAAGCAATCCCTCCCTAGAAGAGAATGGAAGAGAAATTGTGCCCCAGTTAGCCCCAGTTGGCATGAGAAAGATAGATCAAATCCAATGCAAGTTGAGTGGAGGGAGAATTGGTGCCTGGCTGAGAAAAATCAAGAAAGTCCCAATGACAGTGGAGGTGGTTGAGCTCAGGCTGATGAGGTGGGTGAGCTGGGGGCATGCACAGTTGGGGCAGAGAAAGAAGGAGTAGAGAAGAAATTCCAGCCAGCAGGAATAAACCGCAAGGGCCTCGGGCCCGGTGGCGGCTGTCAGAGCACTGAGAGTTTGGCTAGCTGAGCCACACGTGCCGCTAAAGGGAAACCAGTGTGCGCTGTGAGCTCAGAGTGAAGCTTTAGTTGGATCATGAGGGCCCCGCATGTCACGCCAAGGAGTTAAAACTTGTGTAGGTGGCAGGGGGTGTTGAACCTTCTGAACAGAGATGGTTGGGTGGCACCGAGATCAGGAAAATTAACACATCGGCAGAATGCCTAAGGACTGAAGTGAGCAGGGAATCGGCTGAAAGCAGCCCTGAAGTAGGACAGAAGCAGGCGGGCTGGGCCCAGTCCCCTGGGAGGGGCAGCAGGGATGACGTGGCACTTGAAGAGTGATTAGTGGTTAGGAGTGTAGACCTTGGAGTCCGATAAGCTGGGCTCAAGTCCAGCACCAGTCACTGTAAATGGTCGATCCGATCTGGGGCTCAGTTTCCCCCTCTGGAAAATGACATAATAATTGCACGGGGTCCTTGTGAATTTTGGATGAGGTTGTACATAGGATGTGCTATTTATAAGGCTCAGTAAACACTAGCTATTTTCATTACTTTATACCAGAATAACCTTCCTGTACTAGGTAAACTCATAACTAGTAAAAATGCCCTTTGCACGCTGGGATAAATGCTGCATGTTTCTATATATAACTAGCAGGAAAATGGTGTGCACGTCAGGAGCCACCCTGGAGCCACAGCAGCTTCTTTTCAGAGGAGGTTAGCTGACAGCGTTCTCCAAGCCCCACCTGCCTCCTTTCTCAACTCTAAACCCTGGATGGTGCGGCCCTGCCACATCCTCAGGAAGCTGACGTACGCCCTCCCAGTCGCTCCCCAGAGTCAGCTGGTGGCAGCCAGTAACCAGAAATGTAGAACTCTGCATGGGACCTTTGTCCAGAAAGTCAGCATGCTCTACAGAAAACTCAGGGCCCGGACACTGTGGGCGGGAGGGTGGCAGGGGAGGTCCTCACCCAGAGGCCAAATGCTTTCTTAGAACACAGGGGCGTCACAGGATTCAAGCCAAGGCCTCTGGCAAGCAGGCAAGCCCACGCTCAAGACTGGTGATCAGCTACTCATCAGGCCCCTGACCTGCCGGGAAAATGACAGGCATCGTGGCATAAACAGCATCGGCTTTGGCCCTGACTGGTGTGGCTCAGTTGGTTGGAGTGTTGTTCTGTAGCCAGAAAGGCCACAGGTTCGATTCCTGGTCAGGGCACGAAGAAGAAGGCAACTGATCAAAGTTTTTCTCTCACATCAGAGTCTCTCTCTCCCTCTCTCTCTGAGAGCAATGAAGGAAATAAAATGTTCTTGGGTGAGGATTGAAAAAAAAAGAGCATGAGCTTTGGCTGCAGGCAGCCATGAGTTCTCATCTTGATGTCACCCCTCCCTGGTCATGTGATTCTAAACAAGAACAATGGTTGGACGAGCGCACGTGAAATAGGGTTTGTTGAGCACAGACTGTGTAGCCCAGGGCCTGGGACCTCTGGCGCAGAGGCGAAGGAATTTGGAATTCCGCAGAGTGACTGACTGAGGTTTTGTTCACCACCTGAGGTGAGGATGAGGCCTCCCCTTTCTTCATCAGTGTCTTCCTCCAGACCTGGGGGGAGGGAGTGGGTCTAACCGAGCCCAGAGCCCCACTGCATGTCCCCCAGGGCCTCTGTGGCGGCTCTACCCCACCCACTCCCAGACAGCCCCGACCCTCCTTTGGGGCTTCTGTGTTTCTGCACACGGTCCAGTCTCTTCTCTTCCCTGGTCCAGCTCCCACCCTCCCCCTCCCTGCCGGCCAGCTGGATTTCCCATCTCTGCATCTAAAGGGGAAACGTGACCGAAGGAAGGCTCACCAGCCACACGGAGCATCCCCACGGAAGCCCTCCGTCAGCCCTCTTTGCAACTCCCTCCAGATACCCCTGGATGGCTGACCGTGTCTCCCAAGAGCAGGAGCACCACACCAAGGGAGTAGAAATGGGGATTTGAAAATAAAAGTAAGAAAGAAACATACTCTGTTCCCAGGGAACCCTCTGCACACTCCTGCATTTCCATCTGGTTGCTACTGGCAACCAGGCGATCATATTTTTCTAGTCCCAGATATAATCATCGTAATCAATATAGGGTATTTATCCCACTCCTTGGTTTCAAGGAACTCAAAGCTTTTCACATCTATTATTCTGTCTTTACTAACATGAGGGCAATACAGGGAGGGAGTGTGTCCCCTGGGAGGTGGGGTCGGAAACGCTGAAGTTCTGTCTCTATTTAACAGGTAGAGAAACTGAGGGAAGGGGTAAGCAAGGGAGGCTGTGAAGGATGGCTGATGAGGTGAGAGTACGGTTAACAGGAATTAGCATGTAGACAGTAGTTTCTACATATATTCTCTCAGGTACTTCTCATAGCATGCCTGGGAAGTAGCCTCATTTCACTCTTCATACAGATGAGGCTCGAAAGAGCAAGTGCTTTGTCCAAAGTCACACAGCTAGAAATGGCATTGCTGAAACGCAAATTGGGTCTTTTGAGTTTCTTTTAGTGGTTTTTCCCCCCCATAGTGTCTCTGCAAGGCGTTATACTATACTCAGAAACACCATGCCTCTTCTACGCATTACCGTCACAGCACTACGGAGGCTGATCATTCCATTAGTTGCTCTGGTGCATGTCATTCTTCTCTCGGTACCAGTACCAAATGGGCACCAGGGACAAAAATGACAAGATGGAAGCATTTGACTGGGTTGGCAAATTTAGGAGCTATATTTAATTTCCAAAATCCTATGGATGGTCCCTCACGAGAGTAAAAATTCTGAAAAAAATAAATCCATCTTGTTGACTGTGTAAATCATTCATCACTTCTGACAACTCTGTGATGTTACCTGGGTTACTGCAGCAACTGGTTTGATATCATCCTTTTATTACAGCGACCAGAGAGGCGCTCAGAAACATGCCTTTGGGGTCCCCGATGTGGACGAGGCACACCCTGAACACCTTCCGTCCTGAACCCCTACAAAGGCTTTGGTGCCCACCTTGCTAGTTAGTGCTGGACGCGTGGCTGGCGGTGCAAGGACAGCAAATGAAACACACCTGGAAGAGGAAACATGTGACCACAGACAGAACCGCTCTGGCAAGGATGTTTCTCTGAGTTCTCTGCACCGCGTTCATTTCCCCTTGGAAATAGCACAAACAGCACAGAAAGAGCGGGCGGCTGGCTTGCGTCTGACGCTTCCTCTCTGTTCTCGGACAGAGGATCAGCTGGACACCACAGTATCGTTCCCATGTCCCTAACTTAGAGCAAAGCACATTTCACCACTTGGAAGGTGAGGCCCAAGGTCAGGGTGTCTCCTGGGATAGAACAGACCTCTTGAGAAATTAGGCGAAACGACTCGGGCCATCCCTGCCTTGCTAATGTCTCATCAAGCATCTCCCTGAATTCTAGGGGAACTACCACCCTATGGGGAAGTTCCCTCCATACACTCATTATACTCAGTTGAGTAGGCAGAGGAGGAAAATTAGAAAAAAAATTCCCAATATGCTGGAGTCCAGGCTAAGGATGCACAGAAGGAAACCAGAGGACCCAGATCCCTAAGGATTGATGACCAGTGTCAACCAATCAACAAAGGCCTATTCAGTACCTTCTAGTGCCCATAACCCAGGCTGGCCCGCCCACCCCCACACGGCCTCCCCTGACTCCACGGACACGTCTGCCTTGCGTCACCCTCCCCTTCTGTTCCTAGATCTCTGCAGCTCGTGACACTGTGCTTCCCTCTCCCACCCCCTGCCCCCCAGCTCCGTTTTTGCCATCCAGTCTGGCACTATCGGCATGAAACTTCAATCTCCTTTTGGTCACAGTGTGCATCCACCCCCCAGTTGCATGGGTTTCTGGCTGTGGCGGGTACCCACATTGTCTGTCAGGCCCAGCCCACATTTATCCAGCTTGTTGGCAAGGAGGGAGGGTGGGGGTGGGGGTGGGGATGAACAGGCCGAGGTACGGCTCCCAGAAACCTAGTAAAACTCAAACTTAGAAGTTCAAATTCTCCAAGACCCGCATCTGCTTGGGGCTCTTCTCAGTTCCTGCTGTTCCAGTTCTACCTCGAGCAGGTCCCCACGACAAGGACTCCTGTCCTTTGTGTGACTCTTGCTCGTTCCGAAAAGCTTGCCATCTGTTGTCTCTTTTTAGCCTGATGACATCCTTGGGGTGAAGACTGTCACATCAAGGACATGATCCCCATTGTGCTGTGCTTGGGGACACTGAGGCATGCAGCCCATGAACGGTCAGAAAGGCATCTGTGCTGGGCGCAGACCGCCTTCGGGCACGTGAGCGTGACCTTGGCTAGTGCAGGTGTAGGGGCGTGAGGGGAGGATGAGACTCTGTGCAGATGCCCGTGTGAGCGCATCTGCGTTTCTGGCCTGGCAGGGGGTGAAAGCCGAAGTCCCCCCTCTGACTTCTCATCTGGATGAGGAGTCCACAGCCTGCATCTGAGATTCCAGCAGAAGTGCGCACGCCTTGCTTCAGGCTCCCTGGCGATGCAGGGCCACGTCCTCACTTAGGGGGGCAGCCTCATGGCAGAGACTGGCAGAGAGCGCAGTCCTCACTCAGTCGTGGACCCACAAACCCCTGCCAAACGAGTAGCAATAGCCTCGGGGTAAAAACAGGAAGGAAGGAAAATAACCAAGGTGGGGAGAGGGGAGAGATTCTGAAATCTGGACAACATCAAGAGCTGGTTTCCATGACAACTGCTTCTTATTACAGTTGCTCAAACTGCAGCCTGTTCTAATCAGTGCTGTGATGGAGCCTTCAGCCCGACTCCGTGGTGCCTGCACCAGGCCTGGCTCCGCCCCGGGCAGGAGGACCACCGACACCCTCCAATTACCCCACTCTCCTATGAAGGGAAGAGAGGCCAGAGCTTGAAGGGTGAGGTTTATTGGGGAGGGAGAGGCAGATGAGGGGCGCTGCAAAGAGTGGAAAGTAGAAAGGAGACTCAGAGTCGTGGGCGTAGCCTGACAGAAGTGCGGGAGTCGTCTGCATGTGTGTGAGGGGCGCTTACCTTCGGGCTGGTGAGCCCCCGAGCACCCCTGTGACGGGTGACAGCTGCCAACCAGCACACCAGTGTGGCGACCTGCGGGCACATCGACTGGACCTGCACACATCTCCCTTTCCCCTTTCCGGCACCTTGGAATGCTTTCTCCTGACCCCTCTCTTGCAGAGCTCCAAGCTGGGAGGCAAAGGCCAGGGTCAGTGCCCGCAGGAAACAGGCACTGGCAGCTCCCACCCACTGTTGCATGGGCTGGGGACAGAGGGGACAATGCACTGGGGTTCTCTAGAGTTACACTGCAGTGAAGGGTTTATGGCTTAGGGACTCCCTGCACAGATTCCAGACTCCTTGAGGTCCCTGAAAATGATTGGCGACATACAGGTTTTCCTCCAGCCCACAGATGGGGCTCTGGAGTCAAACAACCTGTCCAAGTCACCTGCTGGCTCTTGGGTCCGCCTGGAAACTGTCCCCAGAAAACTGAGCTCCCAGTTTCTGCACACTCAGGGCTGCCCCTCCCCACTCCGGTGCCCGTCTGGCAATCGCCCAAACATGCTGCGAATCAGATGACATATGACACACCACACTCAGGTCTGCTCTGAAGGGAGTCCGTCGAGGGGACAAGGGGTCTGGTTTATATTTTAAGCAGCTAGAGCAGAAAACGGGGGGCTGATGAGGTAAGGCCATGGCAATGAACGCCGCGCAGCTGTCCGGGATAATTACGTCTCCCAGCTATCCTGCAGTCAGGGAGTGGGGCGCGGGGGACGGTTTGCCCCATAGATTATGAGCAATGGGGGCAGAGCCAGTCGGCTTCAGAAATTCCAGCTCCCCACCTGCACCCAAACACAGCAGAAGGAGCCAGAAGGATGGAAAATCCCAGTCAGAGCAAGGCTATCTCTCCCCCAATTTCCAATGCTTGGAAAGTCCCAGAGAAAAAATCCTATTCAAACCACCTCCCCTGTCCAAGTTGGTACATGGAGAATCGGCCCCTGAATTTCAGATGATGGCTGACAGCCCAGGAGACATTGGCAAACCTAAAGTCAGCCTAGGACAGAAGTTAGGGAAAAGGTCACTGTACCGGAGAGGGGGAAGGGAGAAGCTAGCGGATATCTGCCACAAGCTAGGAGAGACCTGTTAAGACCCCCACCCACTCCCTCAAGCTGGGGTGTGGTTCTGTGTGCCGACTTCACAGCCACCCTCCCCGACAGACGGAGACGGGTATTTCAAGGCTGAGACCACTTGTGCTGTTGGTCACTTGGACACCACTGCTGCCAGAGCTGCGTGGAGCCATCTGGCTTGGATCTCACCGGGCTTCGTGGCCGCCGTGCCCCCCAGGTGCTCCATTTCACAAAAGTGTGGCCTGTTCAGGGGTAGCACCCATCTTGACTTTGGACCCAACGGCATGGATGCAGAAAGAACCTGCCCAGGTGGTTTCCTTCCAGGTTCCCCCTTCCTTGGTTCCCTGAGTCCTCAGAAGAAAAAGGCGCTGACTGACCCCGTGGAGAAGAGGATCCCACTCAGGGGACCCACCAACTAGCCCCGGGTGTTCGTTTTGCTCCTGTAAGAGACTCTCCAGAAGCACAATGGTTGGGACACAGAGCATGAAAAGCAGATCTCAGAAAGCCCAGGCATTGCCAACAGCCAGACAGCAGCTCCCTGCCTTTCTTTGCCTGGTCCTGAGCTCAGATCATTAACTGAACTGATGAACTTGACTCTGGAGGGGCAGGCAGACAACCTTGCAGGGAGGGACATGACCACAGTGTGTGCGTGAGCAGAGACATGTCTTCCCACAAGTGTAACTGCAATAATTTGAGCTAATCTGAGGCCCCAAAGCTGCTGGACCTGCACCTCCACACCCCAAGATTGGTAGCCCACTGTCCTGAGTGGATTCTCTCTCCAAGGTCCCCCCGTTCTCACCTTTCCCTACGACACTGCGTGCTCACAGCCAGAAAATACTAAAAAAACCTAGAGGTGGTGGCCAAGATGTCATGGCCACACACACTGACAGAGCCCCTCCTGTTGCCCTGTGCAGTGTCAGCAGGCGGGGGGACCGGTGTGTCAGAGGGCCACCCGACTCGTCATGGTGGAAACCACTGTGTCACGGAGAAAAGGAGCTGAAGACGAGGGGAAGGAGAGCAAGGTGGAGTTCGCAGCAGCCAAGGAGCAGCCCAGAGCTGCGCGGAGGGAGGGCTGCGGTGGCAGGAGCCACGTTCACCGTGAGGTTGTGGTTGTGGATGACACTCGTACCCCAAGGAGGAGTCGATTCTGACCCGGGGGCCCTCAGAGGGGGAGGCCATGGCTTCGAGAAGCTCCTCTTTGGCTCACTCTTTGCAGGGAAGTCCCAGCACCACTGCCAGATATGCCAGCACGTGTGTGGGTCTGCACGCAGCACGCCACAAGCACACGGGGGCGACGACGCTGAAGGGCGGCTGGGATGAGTTAAAATGTGGCCATTTGGAGCTTTGACTTCCTCATCTATGACACGGGGATGATTTTAGGCAAATCTTTCGGAGGGTGACATGATCCGTGGACAAGCCCTGGGCATGGGGCCTGGCACGCAGCAGGTGCTCAGTAAGTAGCCTTTGTTTTATTATTTTCCAGCCCCTCGTTATCGGAGGTCTAAAATGACATAGCTAAAGTAGGGGGCATTGGATACATCATGTTATTGTTTGCAACACAGCTAACGTTCACATTACCCAGCTAAACGTGGAACTGCTAACTTCTCAACCACACATGAATATTACGTGGGGTGATAATTCTAGCCAGGCAATCTCAATATCAGTCTATTATATATTTTAAAATGTCACATAGTACAATTGTAAAGCAAAGACTCCGATATCTGACCGTGGCCATAGCCTATATTTGCCACTTGCTAGCAATTGACCTGGCTCAGCCCGATGCCCAGGACCTATGAACAACTCAGTGGATGTTTTAAAAAATGTATAATTTCACATAGTGTTAGATGTGCTTAATACTGACAATTCCATTTTTGTTCTAATGCCTTTTTTTTCCTTCAGTCTTCCTTATGACTGATTGTCAGCCATCACAACAAAAAGCTTGTTCCAAATTAACTGGCCACTGTGGGATAGCGAGGCGGAAAACTTGTACAGGATGATGGCGAAGGGTTAACGTGCCGTGACGCGATAACACAGGTGGCCGTATTAATTCTCCAGCCGGCACTGAGATGCACTGGCATGTCCATCCTAGGCCTCCTATCCCAGGCAGCGAGCATTCACCCTCATTATTCCCACGTATAACGTATGTACTTCCTATTGGCAAGGACATAACCGTCCCCGGTTCATTCAGCAGCCCTGGCATCGTCTGTGAACTGCAGTCCTCATTTTATCCCTGGCCCGGAGGGAACTGAGAGGCGGGAAAGAGTTTCTGCCACATCCAGCTGCCCTGACACTCAAGGTGCCGGAGCTTCAGACACGTGGCCCACAGATGCCACAGGCCCACCTCGCTCGGGCTGGGCAATCACGGAGCCAGCCCTTAAGGAAGAAGCCATCTCTGGGAGCTGCTGAAGTTCCTCAAGCTGTCTGCAGACAGGTGTCTCAGAATGTGTGACCGCCATGCCTCTAGTTATCCATACAATACACCCATACACATACTTATCTAAACACGTGTAAGCATGTACACAAGTGCATATACGCATACATGCATGTACATCCATATGCATAAACCCATGTGCATATACCCACATGTACATACATCAGTGCATGACCACCCTTCCCACTGACCTTAGGTGACACGTTTGCTAGGGACATTTGTGGGAGCAGAAGGGGCACTTTGTGCTGCTGCTCAAGCTGTTTCTGGAACCAGAGCATTTTGCAAACCACTGGTTGAAGGGACAGCCCTGACCTCAAAGGCACACGCAGTAGGTGACCAACCCAAGTTTGTGGTAGTCCTTCTTTCCACTCTTTCCTCTCTTGCCCTGAAGTCACCAGCAAATATTTTGACACAGTGATCTTTTCATCTGCTGTCCTCCAGGCCCTGCTGGTGGGAGATGACCGGGGCGAGAAGCATCTGGCCTCCGACCCCAGAAAACGTCCTAACACTGAATGAGCAGTGTGGTGCTTTCTGAAGCTCGGTTGTTAACATAAACGTTTCTGGTGAGCTAATTAGAGAACGTTATCCTGCGTGTGTGTGTTTACGCATGTGCACGGGCCTGTGTGGGGTTTGTGCGTTGCTGTCGTCGAACGCGCTTTCATCTTTATGGGTGTCCGTGATACCCTCCCACTTCCCTCCAATAAAGCAATCATAAAAGTTCGGAGCTCCAACCTGCGGGAAGATGCCAGGACCCGTGTGTGTGAGAGGAAGCCCCGCTTTACCTTCCGCACCGCCTCACACTGGCATATGCTGCACAGACGAACACCTGGGAGGCATTCACACTTGTTTGAGGTTGCTGCCTCTCACATGCGGCTGTCACGCTGCACCAGGGCAACATGACACAGCAAATAGCACCATGACATGCAACCAGCCACTTTCAAAAATACACTCTCCCCGCCGCAAGCCCCACCTGCCTTCCCCAGCCTGCGCTGCTGTCTTCAAACTAACCATCCCGAAACTGCTTAAAAGAGCCTGACAGGTAATTTATTCTGTGGCAGAGGATAGCAATTTCACTGTCCAGAGGCAAGATACCTAACTGCATTGGAAAATCCAACCACTCATGGAACACAGGTTTAATATGATAACAATTCCAAGGGTGTGTGGTCGTAATTCTCTCTGCTCCTCCCCCCCTTTCCCTAAAGCTGCTAGCACGTGTTTTTACACAGTTTCCTTTTTTAAAGGCCCTGCGATGAACCTCTTAGAATAAATCAAATATTTCACCATGACGGGTGATTATCAGGCACTTGTTTGTGC
>CM052549.1:69696481-69708822 GCA_028533065.1 Trachops cirrhosus
GTTTTGTTTTGAAATTTTCTCCCACATACACTTCTGTCCTTCAGATTTGGAAATCTTGCAAACACCTTGCCATCCTCTTAGCCATGCCCTTTTCCTCAGGAGTTATCAGCAGTGAATTCCCATCTTGGCAAAGAGGACCATTTGAGCATCCTGAATGACAGGTGGCGCCCAGTAAAGACAATCACGTTCTGAGGAGTCCCAGGCAGCCCGGCCGACACACAGCTGTGTGAAGGCTGGTGTTGCTGTGGGGTGGGAGGGACTGTGGGGACGGAGGGAGGTCATCAACCACACACATTCTCTGCCTTCCCACATTGAGGACGCCGCTGGCCACCACCTATAGAGCATGCACGCTAAACCATTTTTCTAGAGGTGCAGCAGAAGCGGACATCGCCATTCCCATCCCCACTGAGTGAGAACCAGCATCATCGGACACATCAAGGAGCATCTCCTTAAACTTGGTCCTTGTTAACTTCCGATCCAGCCGGCCAAACCACCTCGCCACATCCACCTTTATACTTGCAGTTTACTTTCCCAAGCCTGACGCCTGCACCTTCTATATTATTTCTGAAGCAGATGAGGAGCATTCTGTCTGGGATAACACATCCCACACCATCTTGACTCTCTCCCTCCAGCGGTGGGAGCCCTGTCCTCGCCGCAGCCGAGTGGGCGTGCCTGCCCTGCCATCCACTCACTCAGCCCTCGTCAGTGCCCGCCCGGGCCATGCCCGCAGCACGCACAGCACAGACCCACAGACGCGTCTCGCTGCCTACAGGGGACAGTGGTGCAGAGACATCTCCAGGGTGTGAATCAGCAGTTACTGCATCATCTTAGTCCATTTGGGCTTCTATAACTAAACGTCATCGACAGAGGGGCTTATAAACAACGGACATTCATTCCTCACAGCTCTGAAGGCTGATACGTCTAAGGTGAAGGCACCAGCAGATTCACTGTGTGGGAAGAACCCAGTGCCTGGTCACAGACATCTTTTCACTGTGTCCTCACAGGGCAGGGGGGGCAAGGGTGCCCTCTGACGCCCTTTCATAAGGACAGTAATTCTATCCCCGAGGGCTCTACCCTCACGACCTAATCACGCCCCGCAGGCCCCACCTCCTCATACCACCGCATTGGGGGTTAGGTCTTCAATTTACGGCACTCACTTCTGGATAGATAAGGCATTTTTCACACCCACAATACTTTGAAAATTTGCCAAGTTGTAAAAAGAAGGCAAATTTATGGTTTGGTAAATCTTGCCTGATTCCACTGCCAGACTGGTTCACATACCTCACTTTGCTGTCCAGATGAAAGAAAGAGAGGGACGTTATAAAGTGCTGGGACCTCCTCGGAGGGTTTGTCAACCCCTTGGGAAGGGGTGCTCGAGGGGTACTGAAGGATGTCCGGAAGTGGTCCTTCTCCCTGGGTGTCCCTCAGAGGTTCTGCCCCCTGACACAGTTGACCCAGCCTCTCAGGCTGCCATGATAACTCGGTAAGATCAAGGCCACAGTTAAAGAGCAAAAATTCACTGGTTCTTGATGAAGGGGGCGATCGTTCGCCCGGCCCTGAGTACTAAGTGAACACCTCCCCGACAGGCCCAGCTCAGCTCTGCACCGTGTTAGCAAGGGCACCGCAGCTCGGGCAGAGAAAGAGAAGGTGTGTAACCGGTCAGACAGAGTGCCCTTCTCCCTGAGCCGTACACGAACAGTACTGATGCCTCACCGTCGTTCATGGTTAAATGAGACACCACATGGGTCCTGCTCAGATCAGAGACTACTCTTCATTCACGTCAGCAAGGGCAAGGTAGAACAGCAAGCACACCTCGCATTTCAATCCCGCGGCAGCCCAGTAAGCTAGGCGCTGTTACCGTCACGTACCACGGGAAGAAACCCAGGCCCCCGTGCCATTGAATAGCTGCCCCACATTGCAGAGCTAGAAGATGGGAACGCTGAATTAGAAAAGAGTGGGGTTTGCTGGTTCCATCAGAGAGGAAGCCTGGTTGGGCCTTAAAATGTCCCAGATGGTGACATCTGGGTCCAACTTCTTCTCCTTTAGCCTTCAATGTGCCCCAAGGGGGAAAGGAAATTAAAGCTATACACCAGGCGCTATAAGGGGTGTTTTCAATTAAAAAAGAAATAAAATAATAGCTGTTTCTAAGGAGCAAGCATCAACTATCCCAGTCACATCGTTTTATCCTCACAAAAAACCTACCTGGTCAGTATTCCCAGTGGCTCCATTGCACAAAGAAGGAAAAGGAAAGAAGGAATGTGAGGTAACTTTTTAAAAAATTTTAAAAACTAAAAAGGGAAAAAAGCCCCCACCACTGTGGCTTAGTTGGCTGGTCGCCATCCTGCAAAGTGAAAGTTTGCCGGTTTGATTTCCCAGTGAGAAATGAGGGGCAGACTTCAAGTTCAGCCCAAGGCTAGCCTGTCTGGGCGCCCTTACCCTCGGCAGCAAGGCTGCCATGGACACAAACACCTTTGAATTCCTCAGCAGGCCCCGTGCCTGGTCTTTCCATCCCTCCCTTCCTCTGTCCATCCACCCACATCCATCATGTGCGTTTTCATTAGGCATCTTGGCCCAGTGATCTGTTGATATGTTATGTTAGAATTGCAAACAAATGCTCTCATTTGGGCCTTCTACCACTCCCCCGTTCTTGCCCCCCTGGCGTCTGGAATTCAGCATTGATTTTTCTGGCCTCGCTCCACTGCCCGACTGACATTTCTGGTTGATTTTCCCCTGGAGAGCTTCAGCTGGATCGCCACGCTCCCACTAGGGCCCAGGATGGAGCAGCACATCACCTGGAGGAGCTGGGCTGGACCTCCGCCCCTCCTTCCCTGCTTGTCGGTGCCAGGGCTCCACACCCCTGGACTGCGTTCCCATTACCCAGGTAGTGGGTGCACACTCCTCTTCAATCCTGCAAGGTGTGCAACACCCAGGGGAGGCAGAGGAAACACAGGAGTGGGTTTCCCTGTGAAGTGGGGCCAGGTAAGTTTTGACCTCCCAAGGACTGATGTTTTCAACCCGACCTGGGGTCATTTGATTTCAGGTGGACGAGGAAGCAGATTACCCTGGAGCAAAATGGATTGGAAGATAAGAGGAAGATGGGCTCAGTGAAAGGGGTGGAAAGGTGCTCCGGATACCATCTTATACACAGAGGGGCTTTAATGCCTTAACCCATCAGAATACTTCATGGAGTTATGAGCTTTCTAAAAACGGATTTAATAATCCTCAGAGGTCATCTAAGCCAGTCTTCTGTCTAGGCCACACAGCAAATCTCAAAGACAGGCTTCTCTCCTAAGTTTAAGAACCCGAACAAATGCACAGACCTTCTCTCGGTGTTCCGTTTCAATCTGGCCACTGTTTCACCAATAAGATCTGGGCCCAGTACAGTGGTCAGTGATGACCAGCTCGACAGGAAGGGGACACCCAGTGGTGTGCTGGAGCTGGCTGTTGCCACCTCAGGATAGCTGATTGCTAAATTGCTAGGAATTTTGTAATCTGGTTAAACAAGCTTGAGCTCACCATGGTGGTAATATTTACACCACAGAAATTGGCATATGCTATAAAATCAGGCCTTTACTTTTTCCTGGGGAACTGGGGGTTTATTATAAAGGGTACCTAGTCAGGCGGTCAGCTTAGGTAGAGGGAGAATTAGAAAGCGTGGGGTGAACTGAAAGAGATGAAGCAACTCAAGAAACCTATACTCATCTCTTGGAAAGAACAAACTCTAACTTGACGATCACCCCTCCTTTTCCTCTCCTAACCAGACACAACCCCATTCCCTCTGCATCTGCCTGTCGCTTCTTCCCTGAGAAAAACAAATACAGGTCATTCTCAGACACAGAATGGGGAAAGTTAAAGAGGCAGATGGGACTCTGGGTTCTATCATTTCTCAGAAGCTATCAGTTGGAGATATGAGAACCAGCGAAGAGCTCTTGACCGAAGACTGAGTTCTAGATGCACATTTGCATGCAGCCCAGACACGGTTCTCTGCAGCTGTTCCTTGTATAAACGTTTATTCTCCCCACTGAACCGATGAGACCATCAAAAGTGGAGATGGTGCCTTCACAGTGTTTTGACGGGTACTGAAGACACAACAGGCAGTTCAAAAATATTTGGTTGATTCTTGAAGTGCTTTGAACTGAACTGAATTGGTGGCCAAATACTGGCTTATAATCAGAGGCCAAGTCTTTTCAAATCCCTTTTGTCTAATGAGGTAAAAGTTAGCTGCTGGCTAGACAGACAGAGACACTCAAGCATAAGACTAACCTTGTCACTTCCCTTGAACTTGTGGCATCTATGGTTCTATCTAATTACCATTTTCCCAGTTGCCAGTCTTCCTTCTCCATAGTTGTCCAGGCTCCTGGCCTCGTGGAGCCATATGGTTTGAGACTGGGTTTCTTAGTAAGCTGGCCACCTAGTCCCTGACAATGTTCAACTATGCACCTGGAACGCCCCCAAATAAGAGCCACCCAAATTTTAGTCAGGCCACGAGAACATATCAGGTGCTGCTGGGTCCATATTCAAAGCAGCTCCAAAGCCAGTAGGAGGCATGTCCCCCAACCTCCTGCCTGATCAGGCTCTTACCACAGCTGATTCACTGCAGGGAAACCAGTGCCCTGGCTCAGCTCCTGCAATGGGGCAAGGAAACCTGCCCTTCTCTGGTGCCTGTCACACATGGCCACCTTCCCTAACAGCTTCTCCCAGAGGAAGCAGCAAGGCTGCCTCAGTCCCCTGGACGAGAGGCCAAGACTCCTGACCAGGATGCTGCCTCTCAGGGGAGACCCTTTCCCCCCAATCTAATGGCAGAAGCCCAGGCTGCTCCCGCCCAAAGCTGCCAGTGGGTGGTCACCTGGCAGGGGTCAAGACCTCTCCAAGGTGCTTCTCAAAGATTGTGGAAAATGCTCACTCACTCACTGCTTTTATAGATGATTTCACAGAGTTCATGAGCCTCCAGAAGCTCAACTGGGGGCCCCAGGCCAGCGACTCCAGATTAAGGACACCGGATAAAATGACTCTCGGTCACATTGTCCATTTCCTTCCTGGATACCAGCTCCTGTTTTTCATCTCCCTGATCCCTCCCCTCCTCCAGGAAGGAAGCGGACTGTTCCACGAGATCTGTCCACGGTGCGGATCCATGGAGACTGTGTCGGGGGCCCAGCCTCGCACAGCGAGTTGCCAGGAGAGATGGGAGTGGGGTGGAGTTCCAGGAGGCTGGCGCTCTCTGGGACTCAAAGCAGCTACTCATCACTGATCCGTGATGCAGCTTTTGTAGATCTTGGAAACAGCCGTGTCAAAACCCTGGCCCTTCACTCTTCAGCTACGCATTCACACAAAGGTTTCAACAGGGACAGGGTGCTCCTCTGGGGAGCAGGTGGGTCTTCCCACCACCAGAGGCAGGGCCAGTGAGCCGCTCTGTGTCTGTCCCCGGCTGACATCTGGAGGACTGACACAAACGGCTCTGACACACCGATTCCACTCTCAATGGGGGAGCTCTAAGAGCCCATGACTTCATTGCTGTTCTATCGGCAGCAACTGATCACGTTCAATTCATCTCTCCCCCTCCCCCAACTCCTCGGATCATTTGGTTGCTGAGGAGAGTTGCTCCCCTCAGGGGAGCTGTGGGGAGCGTAGACAGGGTGAGGGGGGGAGGCCCAAAAGGCCAGAACCTCAGAGCTGGAGGGGCCTGCTTAAACTGCCACAGAGCCAATGACCAAGGGGGCAGCCATGGTGCCCCCATGAACTCGACGTGTAATCCCCTCTCCCTGAAACTGCAGAATCGTCTCTGCATGTATCTGAGCAAGGACTTGGTTCCACTCCGGCCTGGAGCCACTCTGGGCAGGTTGGAGGCTCAGTGCGTGAGTCTATTCCTAGGACTCTTGACTCATGGCTCAGGACACTAGTCCGGGGCCAGATCTTGGGAAGCTCAACCATCCCAGGCTTAGACTTACAGAAAGAAGATGCTTCAAGCCTGAGGAAAATTCCCAGGTCCCATGCTCCTTGGCAGCCACAAGCTGAAGGTATGGGTTGTACAAACCCAAAGAAAGGTCTTAGCTGCTAATTCAGGGTGGGCCCCTACTCACGAACATACCCCCTTTCTTCTTTAATGGCAATTGACACCCACACCTACAGGAGACTCTGTAAGGAAGGCAAGTGGGAGACCAGGTCAGGTAAGCCCAGACCTCCCAGAACCAGGGCCTCCCCTCTGAAGCTGCAGCCTCCTCCACACTCATCGGGCAGTCCGCCCCTAGCGAGCACCGTGGAGCACAGCCAGGTTCTACCTGCATGTCCCTATGGCTAAGGGCTTGCCGTGGGCTCCCTTTTCACTGCGCCCTGCCCTGAGGTGTCTGGGGGTTACGACAGGAAGGGAGTGGGAGGCAGCGGCCACTGCCTTCCTGCTCAGCATCGCTTCCACCAACAAGAACTGATGTGCTGAGCACCTTAGGAGGTGTTGGGGAGGAGAGTCTAAAGGGGAGAGAGTTTTAGTCCTCAGATGGTTGGGGAAAATTTGCCAACACACGGGAATAGACATAAAAACAAATACCAAGCCGCACGGAAACCTGCTCCCAAATCAAAATTTTAAAGAGAGCTCTCTTGCACTGATATCCAGCAAGAAGAGGATTTTTGTTTTTGTGGGACCTCTTATATCTTATTATTGCTGTGCCTGGTATGCACACTGGGGGAAGGGCAGCGAGGGACACTGTCAAGGGCACATCCCTGGCTGTTGAGAGTTTTCTACAAGGAGGCAAGAGCTTAGTTCTTGGATCCAATTGGACTTCTGAAAGGGAGGCCATGCCAAGTCCTCTAAGAGAGAGCAAGCTCATCTCCTCAGCTGCCTCAGTGGCCCAGAACCGATGGGGCAGGCTGGGGTCAGCACAGGTGCAGAGGTAGGGTGCGGGGGTACAAGTTTACTGTGGCAATGACCTTCCTAGAGATGACAGTGGATGAGCCTCCTTTTCTTTTTCAAGAGAACTTCTGTTTCCCCCAGGCATAGTCTGGACACTCTTGCAAAGTGAGGCTCCGTGCATTACACACCAACAGGGGTGTCCAACCTTTTGGCGTCTCTGGACCACCCTGGAAGAGGAAAAGCTGTCTTGGGTCACACATTAATACACAAACACTCCCAAAAACTCATGAGCAAATAAAAGATTTTAGGTGAATTTACGAGTTTGTGTTGGGCTTCCTACACAGCCTACAGCCATCCTAGGCCCCATGCAGCCCGTGGGCCACGAGTTGTACACCCCCTGAGCTGCATCACATGGATGCCCTCTTCCTTCCCCACCAGCCCCTTCCCTTCCAACAAAGGCACGCTGGGAGGACACACAAAAGATTCTTGGCCTTTTCTCTTGGAGTAGTCATGGGTTTATTTTTGTCTTGTGTCTGGCTTTGGGAGTCATAGTAAAGGCAAGAAGATGTTTTCCTCCCCTGCTTTGACCATGGGGAACATTACTGAAAGAACTCAAAAGCAGTTATCTGTCATCATCCCCCCGGCACGGCATCCTGGCAGCACGCGTTTAAGAGAGAAGAACGTCAGTCTGGCATCCACAGATGAAAGAGGCAGGAATAAAAGGTGAGGCTTTGCCTCCTGCATTAGCATCCAACCCACCAAGACACGTTCCAAGTCACTCAGGCCTTCTCAGCCCAGGGAGCGGCAGCATGCCCATCTCCAGCAAGGGCAATTTAGCAGGACTCCAAAGGCAATGGTCTGACACAGGAAAAGCAATGGTGACCATGTGGTGTGGGGGAGTCCAAAAAGACACTGCACGGAGTAAGTTTCTTGTCTCAACCCCCTCCCGGAAACCTGTCGTTAGGCACTCACATGTCCTGAGGTGTGAGGGCCATGCTCCCAGCTCCCTGGAAGAGAATATTCTACCCTCTCGGCTTTGTGGGCAAAGAATCCAAGGAAGGCCACACTGGCATGTGCTCGTGAGTAACTGTTTGGTTCCAACCCAAGCTCTCCGGTCTCAGAGGGGGAAGAAGGGTGGGGAAGATAGAAGCACCAGAGCACAGGATCAGAGACACAAGGACCAGCTGGAAGACAGCTCCCACGAAGGTGGGAAATGAAGGCCCTAATTACATTCCTCCATTGGCTACGACCTAGGGTCACCACACACCAGCAATTATTTACTCTGGCAAAGTGATTAGGGAATTGGGGCCAGGGCATTGATGTGTTGGGGTAGAGGCACATGGGGGTGCAGATGATGAGGGTGGCGATGGGAAAGCCCCTCTTTTTGCACCTGCCTCCTCTTAATTGGGCTCAGCTCAGGCTTCAGTGAGGATGCCGCATGACGCAGTCCGCTCCTGCATCATGCTGAAACATCTGGAGGCCCGCACATAGGAGAGGGGGAGAAAGAGAAAGGCATAGAAGGATGAGGGCCAAAGAGATAGTTGCTGAAAAAGGTGAAACTATTAACAGGTGAAAAAGCATGTGTAAATAAGGGAAAGGATAAAGGAGTTTCAGCATACCTGCCTTTCCCCAGGACTGAGGGCAGAGAAATCAGATCAGACAGACTGGACCATAGCTAAGACAGGACGGGCTGGGAAAAAGGGGGATAGAGACCCTAAACTAATACCGAGTGTCCGTGCTTCTCCAAGTGTGGCCCCTGGACGGGACATCAGCATTACCTGGGAATTTGCTACAAATTCACCTTCTCGTGTCCCACCTGGGGTCTACTGAATCACAAACGCTGGGTGGGGGTGCAGGGGGCACAATCTGTGTTTTGACAAGCCCCCTGGGCAATTCTGATTCACATTCAAGATTGAGAACCACACCTGCAGGGCAAAGAGACTCCAGTTTTTGGTTCCACCCTCCGCCTACAATAAGTCTTTCAAATTTTGTGTTCCAAGTTCCCCTTATGCCTGGGCATCGCTTTCAATGAATACTCAACTATTCGTGCTCGGAGACTGTCTTGGACCACCACCAGCAGAAATGGCGTTTGAGTGTGGCTTGTTCTGAGAGAGCAGAATTAGGTTTGCCCCGAGCTCTCAGCAAGCTCCCTGCTTGTCCCGGCTCCCCTGAGTGGACAGCAGCTGTCTGCCAAGTAGCCCATAGGGTTCAGAGTGTCTGTCATCACCACGGTTTCCTGTCGGCAGAAATGGGAGCAGGATCAATACCATAATGGGAGGAAAGGAAGCAAGGAAGTTTTGAGCACCCACCGAGTGGCAGGCACTGCCCTCGGCATTCTGTGCACATCTGACCTCATCCTCACAACAGCCCCACACTGCAGATAAGAAAACGTGTTCTGAGAGGTGAAGTAATGTGGCCAAGGCCACACAACTGTTAAGGCTCATCCCAGAGTTCTTGTTCATGTCCCTACATGACATTGCCTTCTCCCTGTCTATAAATAGTAAAAGAATGGCCAAAAAGTAAAATAACCCACCATTTTCTTTGCAGTTAGTTTGCAAGTGACCAAATCAAAAGCCGCCCCATCAGCCGTGCAGGAGAAGAAGCTGGGGTTCCGTGAGAGACACTCACGGCCCTAACCAGAATCTGCTGGATGATGGCCCTACAGGGAGGGGGCAGAGTGACCTTGTTATGGGCTGAACTGTGTCCCTCTAAAATGTACAAGTTGAAGTTCTAACCCCAGTCTCTTAAAGTGGGACCGTGTTTGGAAATAGGGTCTTTAGAGAGGTGACTGAGTTAAAATGAAGTCATTTGGGTGAGCCCTGATCCTACACGACTGGTGTCTTTACAAGAAGAGGAAATCTGGACATAGACAGGTGCAGAGGAAAGGCCGTGTGAAGCTACAGGGAGGAGACGGGCCTCAGGAGAAGCCAACTCTGCCAACACCTTGACCTCAAGCTCGCAGTCTGCAGAAATGTGAGACAATACATGTCTACGACACTTTGTCACGGAAGACCTCTGCCTGTTCCACAATGACCTGTCCACCTTCCCCCGCTCCTGCAGTCCTCCTGCTGGGCTGATTCTGGTCAGCAGGTCAGGTTCTGTGCACCCTTGCCCCAGGCTGGGACTGGAGGCTGCAGAGGTGCCACCTCCTAAGCACAGAGGCCACAGGACCTCAGGGAGACAGGCGGCTCTGAGAGGCAGCACCTGCCTGCCCACCTGCCTCCAGCCTCACCTGGGCTCTGTCTGCACGCACACGGCAGGCACCCGAAGCGGCAGCTTCTGCTGTTATGTTGTTTGCCTCCTTCCTGGCAGGTGCTCAAAGAGAGAGCATGAAGCCCTGACGGCTGAGGAAGGAGAACTACAGAGCTGAGACAATATGAAGGTTTGCAGAACAGGTTTACCTTCAGGAACTGGGAGGGGCATCTGGCTCAGGATGGTGCAGAGGGAGTGAGCGGGAGACAGGTAGCAGCTGCGTAGCAAAGCGGAACAGGAAGGGCCAGATCACAGAGCAGTGTGCCCGTGTATACACCACACACACACACACACACACACACACACACAGAGTGGGGGGCAGTTAAGGGGTCTGCTTGCATTTACACTTGGAAATGCAGCAAATCCCGGTGTACTCACATGCACAAGCATGCACACACCCTAGGGTGACACACGGGGTGCAGTATGTATGTCTGTTGGGAGCACCCATAGTATATCTACTGAATGAAGGTGTTCCTTAGAGAACTCCCCCTTTGCCTTCTCCACACACACTCTCTTTCTGGACTTTAAAATTGTACATCAAGCCTGCAGCTGTGAAGAGAGTTCTCTACTCACAGAAGCCTGCCAGGACAGTCCACAGAGCCTGACAACAGGGAGGGCAATGTGACCCAGATATTCCACAGACCATTTGGGGGTGTGGGTGCATGGCTCTTAGTGAGCTGACTAAAAGCCTCCACCCCCCAGCTAAGACCTGTCCATCACCCCCCTGCCTATCTCAGGAGGCCGAGGAGGAATGTGGGGGCATGTGGATTGTCAGGAGAATGGATGTGAGGCCAGCCTCTGCAGCTCACAGGATGGACAAGAGAATGCGTCCCCCTCTCCCACTTCTGTCCCTGATGAGCCTGAAACCAGAGGGCAGGAGGGAGATGAAGCCCTTTGTCTCCACTGTGGAAGTCATTGATGTCCTGGTTTGCTTCTTCCGTGATCGCTCTTTATAGGGCCCAGAGCTCTCTCTGAGCTTCTATCTCCACCAATTTCCTCAAAAGAGGCTGGAGGTACAAGCAAAGCCAAAACGACCAGAGGGGCTAATCAAGCAGGTCTGGACAGCGATGGGATTAAAGTCAGTGACAAATTTTATTAGGGAGCTCTAACCGTGCCCAGATAAGTGTGTGACGGGAAGATAACAACTCAGCTGCGAGCTGGCCGGCCGCGAGGGAGCCCTTAACAGACTGAGCCCTGGGTTGGGGCCAGGAAGAGAGGAGAGCAGGGGAGGGCCGGGGCGGAGCTGATGAATCAATCAGAGAGGCTCCCTCTCCATTCACACACCCCGGACCACCCTGAGCTCCAGCTCGCTGGGGAGGCCTTGGGTGGAACTGGAGATGTTCCCATGAAGATAACAAACACCATCTCATTTTGTCTCACAACTCATCGATCTCCATTTATATACCACAGTGGCTATAGGTGTGTGTGTGTGTGTGTGTGTGTGTATTGCAACTTCATCATTACCTTTTGGATCTTTCAAATTCATTCTGCCAAACTGGAGCCTGTCTCCCATGTCATATAACCAGATGGAATTTAAAACTTTTCCACTGGCACTTGAGTGAATGCCTTGCATTTTTGGTTAACTTACTATCTGGAAGTATTTTGAGGTTTATAGAAGAGTTGCAGAGATAATATAAAGAGTTCCTGTACATCCGTAACCTGGCTTCCCCTGGTATAAATGTCTTGCATGACCGTGGCACAATTCCAGAGACACAATGAACTGAACTATAGGCTTATATTTGGGTTTCACTAATGTCTCCTTCCTGTTCCAGGATCCAATCTGAGATCCCACATTACACATGAGGGTGTTTTGTATTTTGATATTCATTTCTTCCTGTACATTTAAGAGTCTTTGTTACCACTGAAAGTAAATTAAAATTGGATGAAACAAATATTGTCACCTATCCTTTAAACACACTTTTCTGGTCGCATCCTTCGACCTTTACCCATGATGCAATGAGAATCCCAGACAGCAGCAGAACAATTAGGCAGCTGTGTGTTGTAGACTGAAGACGCTTATGAAGGCAGGTTCTATGGATGACGTGTGAAAATCAGAAACGATGGTATCTCCCTGGGTGGTAAGCTAACTAATGGCTCCCAAGGCGATCCAGGTCCCAATTCCTGGAGCCTGTGAATACTACCTTATATGGCAAGGCAGACTCTGCAGATGCAATTAAGTTAAGGACCTTGAGAAGAGGGGACTGTCCTGAAATATCTGGGTGGGTCCTAAATGCACTCACAAGTCTCC